>CM052441.1:126692788-126776297 GCA_028533085.1 Varecia variegata
GCCAAGGCAGCCTCCCCAGGTATGGGCCAGGGTCTTCCTGCCTCCTTCTTGTCATGCACAGCTGCTGAGGAAGGGGCTGGGAGAAAAGGGAGAGAGAATTGGGGAGTAGGGGGAGTCTGTTCAATCTCAGAAACTGGTTTTTCTTGCCCCTGATGTAGTAGCTGCCAATCTTTTCCAAGGAGGGCCTGACCCCCACCTAGGGTTCGGCTGGGTGCCTGGCTGTGCCTCCCAGGCCTCCCCTCCCCAGGACGCCATTCCCTTATGTGAGTACTGTTGGTACCAGTGGACACACCCTGAGCAAAGAGTCAAGAGCCTTGAACTTCAGGACCTCCCTTCACTTGCATCACCCTGTGCAAGTCTTACCACACACCTGAGCTCAGTTCGCCTACCTACGAATAATAAAAATGACCCTGCCCTATCCTCCTGGGCTGATGACAAGAACATGTTGTTGTTTCACTGCAGACGGATGTGTCGAGGCTTTAGAAAGTGTATTTGGTCGGGAGCTTGGGCACAAATGCGAGAGGGGCTGCTGATCTGACAGACCAGCGCTGACCCATGGCCGACCCCGAACAGGATGTCAGGGAAAAGCCGGCAGGTGAGTCTGGGAGTCCTGTTCCCAACACAGTCCTCCAGGAGGATGGGAGAGGGGGCTGGGGAAGGCTGGGGCAGGGGTCGTGCTGTGGCCAGCAGGGCGCGTGGCCTCCCCCACCCTGCAGTGCTGTAGCCCAGAGCAGAGCTCCTGGACCAAGGGTCCTTGCAGGGGGCAGCAAGTACCAGTAGCTGTGAGAGACAGTGAGCGCAGGCAGCAATTCCTGTGCCTGCTAGTGCTGGGAGCAGCCAGGACGTCCGTGCACCTTCTCATTACTTCCTGCAGTCCTGTGCGGTGACCTTATTAGCCCCATTTTCCAGATCAGAGAGAGAGGTTACCTAACTTGCCCAAAGTATCACTGTTGCTAAGTGTCAGAGGAAGAATTCAGACTCACGCCTGCCTGTCAAGGGTGTGCTTCCTGTCCTCTGAGACACTGTCCATCCACAGACAGATCTGACATATGAATCAGAGAATAAAATGCTTTCACACGTGGGGATCGAGGCTGGGAAAGTCTCACCCTGTGTGTTGGTTGAGTTAGCAGAGGCAGGAAGGCCTTGTTCCAGGTCTGTGGTGGGCTGGGCCCAGCTGCCCCAGGGGCGGCCTGGGAGAGGGGCCACAGCGCTGAGCCACCTCCAGGGCTCGCAGTGGCAGGGCAAAGGTAAGACTCTGCAGATGCCTGAGGACTAGGGGAAGGGACATTATTCCCGTCCTGGGAGGGGACTGAACTGGGTGGGGAGTGTCATCTCTGGGGAGGCATTTGGCAGGGTGGCACAAGCAAGGCCGACTTCATGAGCCAGAGATCAGTGCAGTCGCCTCAGGCTTGGGATTTAATGTTCTGTGGCTGCTGGCTTGAAATGGGTCATAATTTTGGCTTTGGATTTGTTTTGTAAGTGGAGTCAGAGGTGACCATGGTGCATGTGCCGAGGGTTGGGAGTTGAAGCCCCTGTTCATGCGTGTGGGCTCCACATCCAAGCCAGCCCTCCTCCCCCCACTGCTGTAACCCACTGCCAGAGTCCCTCGTTCCGCTGGGAGGGGCAGGCGGTGCCACAGCACGCTGTGAGGGCAACTGCAGGGAAGAGGTGGGACCCCTCGCCCACCGCCATCCCGGCAGCTGGTGCATTCAGGTGAGGAGGTCAAAATCCCCTCGGGGTCACCCATCTGCCCTGGGTCAGGATTGTGGGAAGGGGAGCGATTCGCTTCATCCTTGTTTTCATTTTGCACTCGGCTCCACAAAGTACTCGGCCAGCCCTGGTCACACCCAGGCCCTGCCGGTTACCACCTTGAGCAAGTTCCTTCACCTTTCAGCCTCAATTTTCTTGGCTGAAAAAGGAAATAATAATGTCCATACCCCCTAAGATTGAGGACAGTGAGGTTTTTATTTTTTTTATTATTTTCCAAAATGCAAGTCTGATTACGACAGCTTCCCGCTGAAAACCATAATGGCTTGGCGGTGTTCTAGGATAAAGACCAAAACCTTCCACCCAGACCAGTGCTGTCCAATAGAAATGTAATGCAAGCCACGTATGTAGTGGCCACAGTTTAAAAAGTATAAGCAGGTGAAACCAATTTTCATATTACTTAACATATCTAAACCATTATCAATACATAATCTGTATGAAAAATGAAAAACGTTTCCTTGCTGCCTTTGAAATCCAGTGTGCATTTTATACACTTAGAGCAAATCTCATTCCATGTGACAAGGGCCTACCTAAATGGACAGCACAGGGCGACCACTCATACTCCGGAACCTGGGCCTGCCGCCTCACGGGCCCTCCACGTTCTCTGCCCTGCAGCCAGGCTGAAGTGCTTCCCGTTCCCTCCTTCCCTCCTCACGGGGCCTTTGCTGATGCTGTTCCGGGACCTGTGGAAAGCTCTTCACCCTCCAGATCTAATTAAGCTTCTCAACCTTCAGGGAAGCCTTCCTTGACCCCTTACATACTTTCTTATGATTGTATGTCACCTTCTCCACACCTGCCGCAATTGTGATTTCCCATTTATTAACATCTCTCTTCTGCCGGCCTGTAAACTCCAGGACAGGGACATCTTCTGGGTTTTTTGATCGTTTCCCCAGGGCTTAGCCCAGTGCCTGGTGCAGAGGAGGCTTTCAACGTGTCCGGGGGGTATTTTAAGAAACAGAGAAGTACGTAAAAGCCTGGCATATGCAAAGTGCTCTGTAAATATCCACTCCCTTCCCATCCCTCTGGGTGAGAAAATTTCTCCCTATAAAGGGACCTTTCTAACTGTATAACTGTGCTAGAGAACTGAAGACACAAAGCACGTGGTGCTGAAAATATTTAAGTAGAAACTTGAGCTAAGCAAAGAGATTATAAATATTTCTTCTTCAGATTACACACCATTTAAAAATACTGCCTCAGCTCCTTTTCATGATTTGGGCGGTGATTAAGGAAAATTACTCTTCCAGACAGAAAGTAATTGCTGCCCTTTCCCTGACTTGCTTTTTCCCTAAAGAAATGGAGGTGGAGCATCACCGTCCCTTGTTTGGCACACAGCCAGATGCCAAGGCCCTGCCACTTCTCAACTCTTCCCCAATTCTCTCCCAGGTGAATATAAACAAGACGACACAAATCCCCGCACGTCGACTGACCCAGGAGATAATGCCAAACCTGATGACACCTGTCTAGGTGAGGACTCAGCCCCTAGATCATGTGACCATGTTGCAAAGCCAAACTCAGCATGTGGTTTCCTCCAAATGGACCCTTAGTCCATACTGCTCCTTCTCAGGACAGTTTTTAAGTTGGAAGACTCAGCTGAATGCCACTATCCAAAAAGATGGGTGAATTGCCCTATTTCTCAGGGCCTACCTCTCAGTGGAGAGTTATGGGGGATGGGGTGATTTATACCTCTGCACAATGGCTTCCTTAAGAAGCACCCAAGGCTATGCACATTTCCCTTGAAGCTGTCCAGATAACCAGCAAGGTATAAACAACTGCTGTGAATTAATTGCCCAAAGGTGACACATTTAAACATCCATTGCATATTTTAAATCCTTGGCTGGCTTCAAACTGCAAGCTGTTTGTGTTGGAGTTAGTGGGGGCATACATCTTAGAGCTTGCCCAGCACTCCAAGAAGCCTCAGCTAATGAAAAGTGTGTATGTACCTACGAAAGCTCCATGTCTACTTATTACTCAGATTTTAGGATTACCTATGCTGTAATAATATTGAAAATCTTTAACGGGTATTTTCTTTTACAAACCATATTTGAATTTATGGATACTAGAGCTGGTGCTTAAAGTCAGAATTCAGAACCCCAAAGAAAATGACTTCATTGAAATTGAACTTAACGGACAACAGCTGAGTTATCAAAACCTACTAAAAGTGAGTTGCTGTGAACTGGGGATTAACCCAGAGCAAGTGGAGAAGATCAGAAAGCTACCGAACACATTGCTCAGAAAGGTAGGGTTTATAAGTTTCTAAATGCGAAATTTTTGTGGGTAAAATTATGTTCTGTGGAGCCAATTTAGCTTTCACACTTCCGATATGAAACAAAATTAGTGACACTGGAAATTTTGGCTGCAGAATGGCCAAATATGGTAGCCAGGTCATTTTCAGTCTGGTGCTTTCAGAGATTTGCACACCTAATCCCTAAACCCTTTTAAAAGCCTCTGAATGACAAGTGACTCTCCCAATTTAAGATTCTAGTTCAGCCTGGGAACAGTGGCTCATGCACCCCTATAATCCCAGCACTCTGGGAGGCTGAGGCGGGAAGATCACTTGAGGCAGTTCGGTTCGAGACCAGCCTGGGCAACATCATGAGACTCCATTGCTACAAAATTAAGAAAAATTAGCCGGGCATGGTGGCACGAGCCTGTAGTCCCAGCTACTTGGGAGGGTGAGGCAGGAGGATTACTTAAACCCAGGAATTTCAGGTTGCCGCAAGCTATGATAATGCTACTGCACCCCCAGCCAGGTAACAGAGCAAAACATTGTCTCTAAAAAAAAAATATGCCCTGATTTAAAGTCTCTCTAGAAACCTGAAACCGGGGCCCCTGCCCACCCCCACCCAACAACAAAGAAACAAAACCCCATTCTCAATTGCTAACATAGTTTACCATGGATAAAGAGAAAACAATACAGAAGTATCTTAAGAGTTTAGGCAAGAACCCAAGATGCTGGCCCCATATTAAGCCCTTTTTAATAACGTCACGGTATTTATAAACTATTGTATTTCTTTTCCACATCAAGGACAAAGACATTCGAAGGCTACAGAACTTTCAGGAAGTGGAATTCATTTTACTGAAAACTGGAAGCACTGAATTAATAGAGTACACATCATCTCTGATAGAGAAGCCCTGCTACAATAGCAATGCCGCAAAAATGACTTATTAAATAACCCAGGGGAAAAAAACCTGGAATCATTATTTTGTAAATAATGAAGTCTGGATGCATATACCACTTTGGCTAACTTCATATGTGAACTCTGGAAAACTATTTTCTCATCTCCAACTTCTCTGGGCTGGGAGAAGAGTTAAGTTCAAAGTGTTCCGAGAAACAGCTATAAAAGAAAACTGCAAGGTATGATACCTAGAGCATGTTTATAGTGTAGAGCTGCACCCCGATCCTTGTCAGGTGTAGTTATTAGGCCCCGTGGGATTCAGCCAGGACAAATGGCCAGGATCTCCTCACATAAACCCCACATGGGCAGGGTGAGCCCATGGGGCTGGGAAAGCCAGGGCCCCACTTGGCAACACTGCTTCAACCTGTGCTCTCCATTCAAAAACGATCTCGTACTATCCCCCTTCCTATTTACACTTTTTAACTCACCACAGCCTCTTATGGTACAAGTACTTACAAAAATGGCATGATTTGTATGACTTGAATAAATACCTCCGAGGCTATTTTTAACATACAACTTATAAAAGAGCCACTGCACAGCCTGCACCACTGAACTCTATTAAATCAGAAAAAAAAACCAGCTGGTGCCCTTAGGAGTACCTGGCTCAAAGGTGGGCTGTCATCATGTCCCATGCTAGGTTCCTCCCTAGCACGCGACCTTCTGGCCCAGTTCTCTTGCTAACTTCTAGTTAATAACTGCTTATACCTTGCTTATAAGCACTCATGCCACTTGACCCTATCTACCAGCTTTTATTAACATACACCAGCATCACTTCTTTGCAAATCTGTTCCTCCCTAATCCTTATGGGAGAGGTATAAACACCAGAGCTCCTTACGGGCAAGCACAACGTCTTACTTGTATTCTCAGTACATAAAATAGGCCCCTGTTCCCTCATCTCCAACTTCCCAATAGCTCAGCTTGGGTGAAGGGTGGGGAAGGGACACATAGGCATTACATGAACTTACCTGATCCAGCTGTCCAAAACAGAGGAAAATGGTTAGCGAGGGAGAAGTTTGTATATTTCATTCATGAAATGTAATGAGTGAATGTAAGAGTCTGCAATGCGGTCAGTATCCATGGTCTCTTGTAAGAGCACTTCAACATTGAGCGTAGCATAGCATTCAAATCATGTTTTTAAAAGATAGCACAGCCAACTTAGGGCTCAGTGCTGGGAGATTGTGATAGTGGATGACACACAAGTCAATCCCCAAGTGACACCACCCTAAGTTATTTACAACTTTATTTTGTTTTGAATACTAAGGAAAATTTAGGCAGAGGCTCGGGACTCGTTATATTAATGGCCCAAAATCACCATTTGTAAGAAAATGAGAAATTTAGGTTGTGTTTAAATGAACACGGTAGAATAGATCTGAAAAAAAAAAAAATCACTGTTGGGAGGAAAGCTTACACTATATGCTGATTGAACTCAAACAGGTGTCACCTGGTGGTTACAATAAGATCAATGAGGGCAACAATTTAATCATCACAATCTTGATGGGCAAATTCCATACCTATCCTAACACAGCCCCCACACAAAAATATGACAAAAATGTATTTTCTGTAAGAAACACAAATGGTCTTAAGGTTGCTGGTTTTAAGTAAAAAAAAATTTGAAGAGCTTCAAGAATAATTTTGATCATACATTGTTTGTAAAAACTAGTTTCTGAGTAAGGCGCAATTCCATTGAAGTATTTTAAAATCATTTTTAAGTGCAATTTATCAGGTACCAGAATGCTATCCTACAAAGGTCCAGAACACATTTAGGTTAAAATAAAATGTGAATGATCTCGAATTCTTACTTGCTCACAACCTACTGTGACTTACGACTAATGGGATGATTGGTAACTCACAGCATTGCCCCTTTCCACTCTTCCTCCTCAGTCACAGCTGTATGTAAGTAGCTGTCCCACATACAGCTCAGAGCCCTGAGGGTGCCACTGCTGCAGTGAGGACAGGCTCCAGTAGGAGAGGGAGCTACACCTACTTTGTTCCTGATTTATCCAAAGTTATCAGATACCACCTGGCACATAGGAGCACTCAGGGACGTGCTGAATGAACTTACAACAGCCAAGCCCTGAGCTCGCATGGAGAGGATCCAAGTCTCACCTGGGGAATACTGTGAACTGATGGCACAGGGCCTTAGCTACATGAACCCTGCAAACCTGCAGGTGCATTTCAAGTTTCAATCACTTCCCTCCTTTTAAACAGTAAAAATTTTGTTACCAATTCATGGTGCCCCTATTAAAATTAGAACAAGGCCAAAAGCAGCAGCCCCTCTGAGGTGATCATCTTGAGCAAGGGGGAAGGAGTACTGCTCAGCCTAGCAGTTTCCCTTCCTGAAATAGCATAAATCCAAGAGAAAAGATTCTTTGGAAGCTGCTTGGACAGGAGAACAAAAGCATCAGCTCCCTGGCTGGCATTCAAATTGTCAAGATAAAAATAGGATAACACACAGAAAACACATTCAGATCTTCTTCCTAGCTTTTAAAGAACAACAATTAAGACCCTAAATTTGACAGTTCAAGAAACAGTACCTTTGAAACCTGTCACTCATTGAAGGAGGGTGAATTTTATGAAATATCTGTGTTATTAGTAACTACCTACACCAAGGCCTTTTCCCTTTAAAATTTAAATTTTATTAAGAAATATGATACACATAAAAGCACATAAACATACAGTTAAAAGAAAATGCCCACCCAGCTTCAGAAATAGAGCATCAGCAGTTCCTCTGAAGACCCCTCTTTGCCCTGACGATCACATCTCCCACCATCCCTCCAACTCAACGGCTAACATCAAATTTTGTGTTAATCATCTTCCTGTTTTTCTTTCATTTATCATGTATTTAACAGCCTGTTTTTGACTTTCATAGAAATGGAACTGTCATGGATGCATTCTTCTGTGCCTTGCTTTTGACCACTACATTGCGAGATTCATCCATGGTTCACACGTGGAGCTGTGGTTCAGTTTCACTTCTGTGGAATTCCATCATAGGAATATACCACAATATTTATCCAACAGATTGCTCATGGACATTTGGGTTTTCCCAGGTTTTTTTTCTTCCTATTACAAACAATGCTGATATGACATTTTTACATCCATCTCCTGGCACGCATGATAAAGAGTTTCTCTAGGGTATGTATCTAGGAGTGAATGGCACACCCAGTTATGCCAAATTGTTTCCCAAAGTTGCTGTTCCTAAACATTCTTAAATCTGCTGACAACTGATCTATTTGGAATGACTGAAGGGAAGAAACAGATCAACTATGAAACTCTCAAATTGCATTTTTAAAATAGAAAATTCAAAATTCTAATACAACAGTGAAAAATACATTTACTTCTCTGCTTTGGCCTACTTGAAACGTACTTTTAAAAACTACAGGTTCAACTTAAAAGTGCTATCTCCCATATCTCAAAATAAATGTTTTTGAATATTACTAAGTAAAAACAGCAAGACTCAGAACATATGGGTATACTGTCATATATTTTAAAAGATCTATACATATGTTTATATCCCCCACCTCACATCACCCCACAAAAAATCCACTTGGAAAAGAATAACTGTTAACAGTAGTATCTCCTGGAGAAGGACAGAGGGACAGGAGTAAAAGGAGAGACATAGATCACTGAACACTTTTTTTTAACCGTGTGCAAGCATTACAATGGTAATACAAAATTTCAAAAATGCAGTCACCTGGGGTTCTTTCACAATCAGTCAGAAACTCAAACTTGAAACCCAACCCTGAATGAAGCCCAATCCCATAGAATGTATACACAATAACTTCTCAAGTGTTTTTTGTTTCATGCACATAATAGATGCTTAAAAACATATTCACATAGCTCATCTACAATGCATTCAAAAAAACACAATGGACGTAAGCTCAGAGAACTTCCACCATAAAATTTTTCAGTTTTTACGCCTCTAAAAACTTTCATCAGAAGGTGGCTGAGCTCAATGCTTATGTGGTCCAAGTGTTGTCAGACCTTGGAAATAAGGTTAGTTATCCTCTGTGACACTAACTATATTTAAGGAATCAGATTGCCTGCAGGTGAGTAATGCTCTAAAGAGAGGGGTAAAAATATCTGAGCAATATGACTAGGTTATTAAAAGCTCAAGATCAAGACAGCAAGAAAGATATTTCAACTGAAATTGAAAAATAAACGGACTGCAATCTCTTTGAAGAAAAAAAAAAACAAACATGTTTTAACAGAAAAGGACATGATACATAGAGTCTATTTCTACATTCCAGAGAAGATGCCTTGAGCCAGCAGGTACTCTTGAGAGGTGCAATGGAAATTAAGCTATCAGACCAGTACTACAGTTTGATGGCTATGGCATTTAAAAGTTCATCCAATATATTTTATATTAATGAACTGTTATTTAATAAGTCTGTCTTTTAGATACATGCTGGATTATTTACAGATTAAATGGTTTGTCTGAGACTTGCATGAAAATGATAGGGAGCAGTGGATACAAACACAAGCACACAGGAGGTAAAACTGGTTGTGATGGTGATGAGTTAATAGAGATTAATTATACTGTTCTAATTTTGTGTATGTCTTTACATTTCCAAAGCAAAAAGTTTTCTTTTTTTAAAAAAAGGATCAACTGATTGCTTATTTCAATCTTACCAAATAATCCTCTGATAACTGACTCTCCTTAAAGGCTTTCTAAAGAGAAAATACATTTACCAACTGACAACTTTTTGGTCTGCATGGCAGAAACATTTATTTCTTCTAGTAAATTGGCCTCTATATTGGCTTCTTGTGAGCCTGGCTAGCAAGAATCAGTTCCTTTTGAGCCAGATCAGTTCTGAGTGTAAATGGTATAAAACCCAACTTCTAAATCTCCGTTAAGGCCAGACTTTAGTCATGGACCTTCTGAGGGGCCAAGTCTCCCTGTCAAACTCTAGGTAACTTCAATAGTTATCCACAGATTTAAGTATCCACAGAGGAAGCCTTTTCACATGAGCTCATGTATTATACTTCATGTAAGTTAGCTACCAATTCTAGATGAAGAACAGAACAAATCTGGCATTTTAATACCTTAGATTTCTTATCTGTTTTTCTTAATATCTAGTAACAGAATATGATAAACTATCACTTTAAGTCCTTTACTATTATAACCATAATCTTGTCAAACTACACAAAGCAGAGCTTGGGAGCTGGCTGATTTGCTAGATTTTGTTTCTCATCTTATCTTAATCCTCATGTGAATCATCTCTTACAAATTTGGAGATAACCCCACTCATCTATTGCTGCATCTCCACCATCAGCTACCGAAGTCAGGAGGGCTATGTCCCCACAGTATTTTCTCAGCCCCTAAAGTGGTGGCTTCATTATTTTCTAAAGTTTGTTGAAGGATTATTTTAGTAAATTCCGTAACAATTCATTATACCTGTTAGAATGAACACAGTGGCCTAAGTCAGGCACTGGACCATGAGGCAGAGACCTGCAGTCCATCAACATGAAGGCACAGGACCCTGGGTGAGTCATTTAACCCACTACTCAATTTCTTTACCTAAAAAGTGGTGGCAGTATTTGAAAATTATAAATCACAAGGAATTGCTATGAGAGATATATATGCGGGGGGTATGTATGCAGCTGAGATAATACTTCAATACAGTTGAAGCTGGCTATAGATAGAAATAAATATGCTGCCAATTTTCTTGTATGTGACATAAAAATAATCACCTGCTTTTTAAAAAACATCCTTGTCATATATACTAGATACCCCATACACAGAAAGAAATACATTTATAAACTGACAAGACCAGGTTAAAAGAAATCTCGATACAGGACTTAAAGACCAAAATCTAGTTAAAAGTTCTTGAATGGTCTTCTACATCATCATTTCATAGCTAGATAAAGATAGGGTTTGTCAGAAGGATATTCAGAATTTTCTACTACTAAAGAAATCTCTTGGGGATGTAAAAATATATTCTAATTTACTGTACATCTTCGCTATTAAAAGCAAAATTTAAATTTATTCATAACCACCCAAAATTGAAGCACCATTATTTAAAACATTAAACTAGAAAGTCTATAAAAATTAGTCTTAAACAGAACAAATCAGATAAAACTGTACACCAACACCTCTAGTAATAGCGTACCTGTTATATTTAAAACAAGGGACTAGTTCAGAGTCAATAACTTTATTAGAAAAAGATTAATACTAAATCTTTTCAATGACAGAGACAATCAACTTTGTAACAGAAAGTCAGAGATACTTTATTTTTACTTCTAATTCCAAAGGCTAAGTATAGCAGAGTTGTAAAAATGGAATCCCACTTAGGCTGATTCAAACAAATACTAATGTTTTATCCTGTTTTCAAAGTCCAAGAATGAAAACTTGCAATTAAACACTTAGCAAGCCACATGTTTAGGTAATATTTCTTAAAAAGTCTTAAAGAAAAAATATGATACATGACCTAAGTTTTCAGTGGCATATATACTATTTAACACATGTTCTGAAATCTGGTAGGTCACATCAGTCCTGAATTAATTTTTAATAATAAAAAAAAAATACTAACTGAGCTTTATACTTTTTCTATGCCACTATAAGCTTTCTGTCACCTCATTTTAATGTCGATCTTCACTTTATGCCGTTTTCAGTATTCATCCAAAAGTCTTCGAACAGTAGTCCTACAATGCAAAATTTGGGGAAAAATGATAATTAGACAACATGTAAAAGGCTAATTTTTATGACAAAGTGTTGGCCCAGTCACTAACTGCTAATTATAATTAACATGTGTATATGGAATGTTTGTATTCTTCTTAATAATCAAGGCATCAGTGTGGTTCTTAAAGCCATGTGCCTGTGTATGCTTGCCTACGTGTGGATGGCTCACACAGACATAATGCTACATTGCTTTCCCAGAAAAGGAATGCCATCAACAAATCAACTAAGTGGTACTTCCTTTCATTAGGAATATTTTATCCCACGCCACTAGCCCAAAGAATGAACAGTTTGTAGGTTTTAAGAACACTTACAGAACCTGACTTTTAATAGTTCTTTAAAAACCCAAATTTATTCTATACAGTGTATCAGTTCTTTGCATTTCACAGATTGAAGGTGTCTGTCCTTGCTATTCACTGCTGCTTTAAATGTATCAGCCAATGACTATTCCTAGATACCTATGGCTGACTGCAAATTCTCCTACACAGTAGGAAATATTAAACACATACCTCTGAAAGACTTGAGAATTGCATTGAGTGTAACAAGGCGAATAATATGAAGTGTTTATTGTACTTAAAATTCTTTAAAGATATCTAATTCTGGGCACCACTGCATCCCTACATACAGTTGAAAAAAAATTCCATTCTGTTAACATTTAAGTTTTCACGCAATACACAAAAAACCCCTCTGCGCTTCTTGTAAAGAACAAAAAAGATACACAACAGTTAAGCGTAAAGATCACAGGCAATAGCATTCAAACATGGATGTGGGTAGAGAAAGGAGTACCTGGCATGAGTACCTGCTTAGTTTGACTGAATCCTTGATTTTTAATTTGGCTTTTCATGGGCCGCTCACAACACCAACGCTGTGTGAGGTATGGTAGTCAGCTGCAATAATTCATAAACCCTACACTTCCATCAATCCAATGCTACTGGCTCTCGAGTTACAGAACAAACTGCATTAGAATGCAAGGCAATAAAGCAAAAAACTAGAAACATCCTTGACAAAGAAATACTAGCAGTTTAATTAAAACAAAGTAGTCCAACATGTGCCTCAGAAATATTTAAGGTTTTAAAGCATATCTCTCTGCCAATGTACCAACACAAGATGGACTTAATACCAAAAAGAAAAAAAAAGCAGTTCAACCTTTTTATTAAAAAAAAAAAAAAAAGAAATGACAGCAAAATCCCTAAAAAAAGGATAATTAACTTTTCAATGGCGACTATATTACAAACGTGGGAAATAATTTCCAAAGAGGCACACTAATGGGGGCACGAGTCTGCTACAAAATAGCTGAGACAAAACAATGTACCTCAAAATGTTTTGCAGGACTACACTGTCTTTTCCTTCAGAAGATGCTTTTGTAAGTCTTCTTACTCGGCTTAGTTCCATCTTCATCTGTGCATACTTACGCTGCACTGTCAAACAGTAACAAAAAGCCCTAATCAAAGTGAGAAACAATACACTTACCTCTGTCTGATCTGAGGTCTTATCAGATCAGTTTTAATTGGACTGAGTGTCACCTTCAGATTTAATGTCTTCACTGGTCCCATTGACCTCATTCTTAGTGTCACTTTCCTTCGATTCAATGTTTGTGTCTTCACTCTGTTTTTCTCGACTACTGGACTTCACACTACTTTTTTTATCATCAGATCCCCTCTTTTCTGCCATAAAAGAAGACATTGACCAGGGATTTTAAAGTAAAATACAATAAAGACATGACTTTTTGAAAAGTGAAACAATTGAGAGATGAAAGACAATCATTTCCCACAGATTTCAAGTTAACAGTTTGGTGAATTTACCAAAGGGATAAAATTTGTAGTTTATGGGGGAGGGAAAGGCCAGGAAGGGGAATCAAACTGGTAAGAAGCTATTAAGTACAAAGTAGAATGTAAAATTTCATTTTGGGTAAAGAACATCAGAAAGCAATGGGAAAGGTATAAGAGACAGTACATAATACTGTTCCTTGAGGTTAAATTATTAAGTGAGAAGGGTAAAAATACTAATAACCCCCAAAGGTATAAAAGGTTGAATGTTTAATAGGCATGTTTATCCAATTATTAATATATATTTTAAAATACAATTATTTATATACATATTTGAGTATCCAAGAAGGACAAGTTTAATGGAAGAAAATGGATCTTAAATCCCAATCTAAGCAACTGAACTTTTGTGCTTTGCTAAGAAAAGCAACATATATGCCATCTGAGAGTTGTTATTCCAAAAGGAGAAATTAAAATTCAACTCAGCTGTAAAAGAAGAATGAAAAAAGTAAATTTCAGCTTTTTCCTGTACTACTTTCTTTGGAAGAGTAAAACCCTCAGGCTAGAGGCAAAAGTGTTACATAGAGCAAGCACATTCTAGGCTTTTTCAGTTCCAAGCAGTTCCCTAACAAAAGATTTCCACAGAAAATGTAAACTTTCTGGAAAAATTATTTTTCCCCCCTAAAACTAAGAACACCTGGTCTAACAGTAGTTTATAAGACCAAAAGATGTTTTAAGAGAAGCCAAACCCTTCACACAGTTTCTGGACAAAGTTATTAACACACAACACCAAATAACTGGGAAAGGTATGGAAATGAAAACAAAATATGGCATGGCAGAGGCACCCACTCAAAGAATGTAAGAACTAAAGATCTTAGGTGAAGGAGCGTATTCAGTCCACAACACTTGCAAAATACACAAAGCAATGTCCAAGTAGTTAACAGCAAGACTTGCTTCATGCCTGTCTGTTCACTGTGGGAACTGTGCCAGTACAGTGTGCTCTAACTGACCTTGTGGGAAAGTCCTCCCTTTGTGCCTTATGGGCTTCTCCGGTGCACAGGTAGCTTCAGTGAGGAAGAGTCGTCTTGTTGCTCCGTAGAGGACTAGTAGTCAGTCCAATAATCTTATCTTCTGCCCTATGTAAATATGGTAGATCTTAATAGTCCTAAGGACATCCACAATGTGTGGTGGATTTTATGGCTATGGATTAGAAAAGGAAACTCTCTTGACAAAGAGAGCACCCTAAACTGGTTGATAAGACAGCTTTGTGTGAGAAACCACTTTTCATTTGTGGAGTTAGATAAACTGCTTCCATCACAGCACCTGGAGTAATGAACTTGCTCTTACTCATTTGCCATTATCAAATGCCTGCTATTCCTCATACCTAGCCCGAAGCCCAGATCTTCAGTCATTTATACACTTAAGGAGTGGCTAGATGGTTACACAGCATTTTCAAAAGCCAGCAAGTCATATCATTTTTGAAAGTGGGTCCTACAGTTTAAGATAACTCTACATTGAAGACGAGCCTGATACAGTTTTCTTGGTATCCAGTCTTCTCTCCTTCCTCCAAGTCTCATCAGGAAAACCTGTCTGTCTAATCTAAACAACTCAGCTTATTTTGCTTTAAGAAAAGTTTAGCTAAATTCCGTGATGTTGTTCCATTAGCATTACAGGTAAGCAACTCAGGACACCTTTTTCACTCTACCCAGAAATTATACAAATATTCCTGTTTCTAGGCAGGCCAGTGCCATTTACTGCTTAACTCTGACTTCAGGTAGTTATAAAGGCTAGCTAGCTTTTACCCATAAGAATCAACCAACCAACCATTTTAGGTGGCACAAATGATAGAAAATAGAGCAACTAAAGTAACAACAGAAATATGAAAGACTAAAAACTTTCTCAAAAGTGATTAATTTGATCTGATATCCATATATGGCTCCTGAGAATTGACTCCTCACCCCAAAAATACATTACACAGAAAGTCTTGCAAAAAGATTGGGTGAAATGTTCTTAAAATGTAAAGTCAGTTAACCTTTGGTAGCGATTGCCTTTTGAATCACAGAAGCAATTTCTGAACTTGAATGGCAAGTACTAAAGTTCCTGAAAGTCAAAATGTTTCTTACTTTTTAACATTTTTCCATGTTACAGAAAAAGCCAATAAATGGAAAATAAATACATTTTTAAAACAGAGGGTGCACTTATATAAGAATAAAAGCAGAAGCCAAAAACTAAGTCCAGTTTATGCTGCTAGTTCTAACTCAATCCAGCAAAAAACTAGGATAGTTCTATAAAAGAATAAAATAAATGAATACTTCATAAAAGACCAGTATAATAAACTCAAACAGCAGCTCCAATGTTGGGGATCAAACATGGACAGAGGGAGGAAGAATGGAATGGAACAAGCAGAGCTGAGAAAATCAGAAATAAGCCCATTCCCTCATTCCTAAAACCATGCAAAGCAGAACAGCCCAGCATCGGTACAAAATGAAAGATGCTAAAGAATCTGAGAAAACAAAAGAAAATAGAGCAGACCCTGATGAGTAAAAGACTATTTTTCAATAAAAGCTAAGTTAAAAGATGAGAATATTCTTGTGAAAACATGCCAGACAAAATGAAAAAGTCCATTAATAGTGCTCATAGCACAGTAAATCAGCTATTGGTATGCTACAAAAAACTAAAGGAAAAAGTGGAAGTGAAAGAGCATGTTGATTCAATAGAAAACATGTTAAAACACATGTAAGGTATTCAACTTCTAGATACTTAGAATTACTGAGTTAAATGAATGTTGTAAACGAAGATCAATGCAACAATGTACATTTAGTTTATGAGACATATTATGGAACACTGCAGTGGATAAAAAAAAATGTAGCCAATAACCAAGGTAATAAATTCTACAGCCCAATAACACTGAAAGGTAATACAATACTTGAAAAAATCCAGATGAAAGATCTTCAGGTTAGCAATCGAAGGATGTGACTTTAACATGTCCTAAGAAAACACCAGGCCAACTATCATTCTCAAAAATCAGAACAGAAGGGGGGAAAGAATGCCTGTCTCCTACTGAATGGTGTTCCTTATAAATGAAAAAGAGTATGCTTAAAATGGAACTCTGCTTGTGTCTGGAGAAAAGTGTGTGAAAATAGTCTGTTAATGAACTGAATTCTCATAAGAACTAACCTTTTTCCTTGGATTTTCTATCTTGTTCTCTGTCCCGACTTTTGCTCCTGTGCTTATATGACTTTCGATCCCGGCTTTTTGATCTTCTTCGATCTCGACTTCGAGATCTATGCTTTCTTTCTGATCTGTCATGGCTTCTGCTTCTCCGTCGATCTCTACTTCTTAATAATTTAAAACAAAAGGAAGGCAACTTCAGGTGGTATTACAATGAGAAAAGGCCTTAAGAAATATACACTGTTGAGTAATGAACGTTAAGCAAAACTCACACTTAAAAAAGCAAATGAATAAAACCTACTACTAAAACATATTACATTAGAAATTTTAAGAATTGAAAATCTTTTAAAATTCACCTCAAATAGTGCTAAAATATAGTTATTACTGTGTTCTTTAAGGCTCTTCTTCAATTATAACTCTAATTAAAACAGTATGGTTGATTTCATATTTTATGTCTTCTTAGAATCAGTGAGAAGCTCAAGAGACCAATCAGGTACACTGACTTCCTAAAAAGGTTGTGTCAAATCTCCTAGACAGCTGGGAAACAGCAAAGCAGCTGCCCTGAAGATGGAACCATTCACTGATTCAGCTCTCACAACCCATTCCAGCACTTCAAGATATTTAAGAGCTTCCAAGTACCATTCCAAGGAATAACCCTAGTAACCGCCACTGTTTATTGCACTCATTATGAGCCGGACACTGTCTTGGGTGTTTTACATACCTGCTTCGCCTTCTTTCTCTACTTCGTGACCTTTTGTGGTCCCGAGACCGACTGCATCTACGGTCTGAAGTTCGGCTTGAGTGCCTACTTCGTGAACGACTTCTCTTTCTTCTTTCTCTGTCCCGAGCCCTTTCTTTTTCTCTTTCTTCCTCTTCTCTTCGTCTTTTCCTTTCTCTTTCTTCCCTTTCTCTCTCCCGCTCTTTTTCTCTTTCTTCTCTTTCCTGCTTTTCCTTTTTTAGACGTTCATCACGATCAGGTTCTTCAGTTCTTTTTCTTAACTTTTCCTAAGGAAATCAAGTTGGATTTTTACACAACTGTAATCTTAAAGACAATGCCCAACAATGTTCACCTAATGTGAAGTAATTTGTAGACAACTTATGGAAGCTGATGCCCTTTAAGGAAATGTAGAAATTCCAATACCATGTGTGTGCCCATGATATCATTACATGACTAAATCCTCAGGAATATTCTTCCCCAATTTCTGGCACTTTATAGCATCAAGAAAATAAAGTGCTTTGATAGTTTGATAAATAGTAAAACTTCACAGGGGTTCTCAGTGCTTCAAGTAATTACACACATCAGCAAAATATCAATGAGAGGTTTCTATCTCCATGTGACCAATTTTTAACTATATTAAAATAGTTATTTTTAGCTACAGCTAAAATATATGTTTAGAAGAAACTTACTTTCAGTTCTTCTACAGTAGCTTTAATCTTGGCATAGCCCATGTGTTGTTTTCCCATCAAATGGTCATCTACCCGAGACTGGGCATCTCCTACTATCAAAAAGGCTCCACACACTTCACAAACCTCCATTTGTTTCTCTTGGGCAGCAAAACTTTCAATTGTCTGAAATGATAAGTCAGTTATTACAATAATATCTGAGGAAGAGAAACAAATCCCAAAAAAAGTACTTAGCATTTAGAACAGCTTTCTAATGTGTGTGAATTGCTATTTTCCATCTTCCCAAAGCAATAATACTAGACACCAACTGGTCAACTATTAGGGAAGTACAGCAACCAACCTGCCATATTATATAAGAAATGTGCTGGGATCAACTGTTCAACTGTTGAACACCAACATCACCTTAAAAAATTTACACTACCTTCCAGAAAGCTACCTATTTTAGTCTGAATTCATTTCTTGCTTAGATTCAACAGGTGTGGGATCCATATTAAAAAAAAAAAATCATTAAATTCTGTTCAGTTCACTTAGTTAAAAAAAAAGGAAAAATGAGAAAATAAAAAATTTTTAAAATATCATTAAGGAACTTACTGATATAATCTGAACATATCCTATTCAATACTAGGGAACCAATGGCCAATTATATTCTATCATCAATAATATCTAAAACATGTATATTCTATTCTCCAATTAAAAGTTAAAAAGGTTGGAGATATTCACAAAAGTGAAAATAAAATCCAGGATCAAATTAATATTTAAGATTTAAGGCAGAGGGATGGGGGTCGGGGAGGGGATGGGTGTATACCTACATGAAGAGTGCGATGTGCACTGTCTGGGGAATGGACACGCTTGAAGCTCAGACTCGGGGGAATGGGAGGGACATAGGCAATATGTCTAACCAGAACTTTTGTACCCCCATAATAAGCTGAAATAAAAAAAACAAATAAATAAAAAAATAAAAGTTTAGTTCATAAGAAAAAAAAAAAGATTTAAGGCAGACATTGGCAAGCCAGCCGCCAAAGGATTGTTTTCATAAATACAGTTTTATTGGAAAACAGCCACACCCATTTATTTAGGTATTGTCTAAGACTGAGTTCGTGATACACAAGCAGAGCTCAGTAGCTGCCAGGGACCTTGTGACCTACAAACATAAAATATTTACCATGTGGCCCTGTAGGAAAAAGTCTGCCGACTTTCACTTTAGGGCATTAGAAAATTGTTTCCAAAGGTTCTCAAACAGTCATAGGTCCCCAATAATCCATAATGAATAGGCTGGGTAATTTAAAATGAGGTGTTACTCACCGAGGTTGTGGATCTAAGCAATTCTCTCTCTTCTTTTAACTGTTCAACTAATTTCATCATCCCCTGGGCCTCCTCTACCTTCCCTTCGGATCCTAATTCTTCAATCTGAAAGGGTGAGGGGAAAAAGACAGTCAAGACTTCTTTCTAACCAAACTATTTTCTCCCCACGTTTCATTAGTATTAAGTGTTTACTTTCCATCTTTTTTGTTTACTAAAGACTCTCTGGGTTTAATTTACCCTTGTGGTTTTTTAAATGAGTCTAACTGATGGGTTAGACTCATTTACAAATTCATTTTTATGCCACACAATTTGGTAAGTCTGGACAGAAGTATATACCCACAGAATCATCACCACCATGTGGATAATGAACATACCCATCACCCCCCAAAAGTTTTCCTCTGGCCTCTTTTCAGTACCTCCTCCAACCTCAATCGCATACACATCCCCAGGCAGCCACTGCTCTGCTTTTGTCATTATAGATTAGTCTGCATTTTCTAGAATTTTATATAAATGGAATTATATAGTTTGTATTCCTTTTTTGGTCTGGCTTCTTTCACTCAGGCTAATTATTTTAAAATTCATCCATACTGTTGCATGTAGTAACTCATTTTTGTCCCTAAGTGGTATTCCAACATATGGATACACCACAATTTAATTATCCATTTACCATTACCTGCTGATGGGTATTTGAATTGTTTCTAGTTTGTTTGTTTGTTTTTTTCTTTTTTGGTCTATTATGAATAAAGCTCTTGTGAACACTGATGTACAAGTCTGTGTGTACATAATTGTTTTCATTTCTTTTGGGTAAATACTTAGGAATGGCTTATGGTGTTTTGGGTGGTGGGGGCACAGAGAAGGGGGCTCACTCTGCCACCCTGGCTGGAGTGCAGTGATGTTACCATGGTTCACTACAACCTTGAATTCCTGGGTTCAAGTCATCTTCCTACCTCAGCAGCCCAAGTAGCTAGGACTACAGGCTCATGCCACCACGACCAGCTAATTTTTAAATTTTTTGTAGAGACAGGTCTCGCTATCTTGTCCAGGCTGGTCTCAAATTCCTGGGCTAAAGCAATCCTTTTGCCTTGGCCTCCCAAAGTGCTGGTATTACAGGTGTGAGCCACCATGCCTGGCCTGCATTATTAACTTTTTAAGAAACAAATTCTTTTCCAAAGTATTTGTACTATTTTATACCCCCACCAATAGTGTATGATAGGTCCAGCTGGCCCACATTCTCACCAATGTTTGGTATGACCAGTCCTTCTAATCTGTATTTCCCTAATGACTAATAATATTGAGCATCTTTTCCTATGTATTTGCCATCCTTATATTTTTGCTTGTTAGGTGTCTGTCCCAAGTAGTTTCTGACATCAGTGCACATAATTCTCACCTGCTGCAGGAGCACATCAATTTTGTCCGTTAGAACCTGAATTTTTTCTTCATTTTTGCCTGTTGGGCCAGCTGCCTGTTGAAGACAACAAAATATATTACAAACAAGTAAAATACAAAGATAAACATTCTAACTCTTATATGTCATACGTATTATTTAATAACTAAAATGTTTCATCAAAAGAATTCAATTATCTTCAATTTCTAGTCAATTACCTATTTTGTCAGTTACTGATATTTAAAAAGTCTTATGACTAGCAAAATCATTGTTACTAATAAAGACTGAAAAAAATGAATATCTTTTAAGTTTTAAATCATTCTAAAAGAACAAAATAATGAATAGAAGACATTTTCAAAAATATTCAGGAGGTCTCTGAGTCTCCAGAGAACATGGACGCTTTATGAAGACTGTAAATTCATTTCATACTTACCCCAGAGGACTGCTGGTTTTGAGATAATGCCAAACGAGCATGGCCTCGTCTGATTCTACGTTCTACTTCTGCAAGTAAGCTCTGTAAGTATCGCAAAAAATCTCTCTCATAGCCAACTTTCATAAAACGAGAACTCTTCTCATACCTAATAAAATGAGAACAAACAAGCACTACTTTCCAAACATTTATCCATTACAACTCACGTATTCTATCTTAACCAGTCTCAATGACTGTTGCATTTAGGCTAAAGAGCAAATCAGGTGCTTATGAAGTAAATTTCTGGTTGCCATCAGGGGAATCAATACAGATCATTATGTTTGGTTTAGAGCACAGGTTTTACACAGGGTTTGACCACCAGCTCTACCACTGCACTGGATTTCTGACCCTGGACCTGGTACCAGTCTTATCTATAAAATCATGGCTATTAAAAAGCAAATGTCACACAGAAAAAAAGTTTGGCGTATAGTAGTATGTTCTCATATGGTAATGGTATCATTACTGAAGCCATATAACCTTATTACCATCCCGAGCTAGTGACTAGACCTCTCTCAGACATTCATTTTGCTTAATTTCAATTATTTCTTCAACTCTTATCCCCTTTAAACTAAATGATGAGTGGGGGGGAGGAAATGACAAAAAGCACAACTACTTACTGTTTTCGTAAGTTTTCATCGTGAATTTTTTCACATGGACCTGCGGGAAGAAAAGAAGAATGAATTTATAAATTATTCGTGGCATTAATATTTTCTCTTGCCAAAAAAAGGAAGTTATTTTTGATTTTTAAAAAGAAAAAGATGTATTTTATCACTAAGCCGTCTGCAGACAACTAAAGTGACCCTACTGAACCATGAAGCATTATGTATGGCCAAATAGCACATGAAAAGTGATCTCCTCAGTCTTCAAAGTTAATATAATAGAGGGCAACTATATGGTAAAAACAGAAGGGAGGGAGGGAGAGGAAAAGACGGGTAAGGAGGACGGAAATTGTTCCTTATTGCCACCAAAGAAAACGCTGATGGGGTGGACCACTGGTCTGAACCACCAATGAGATTTTATTATTTTCAAATACCTCCACATAAAGTCAAATAGCACAAGACTAGCACCCTAGTCCTACTCCTTCCCACCTCCAAAAAGCAACCAATTTCAACTTTTAGCTGTTTCTGTTGGCCTTCATCTCCATATTTCTCAAGTTTATGCTTATTTCTCTTTTTCTTGGTTTATCAATCTTAGACATCAAAATTTTAGGTTAAACAAACATCCAGTGTTTACAGTTTGACTATGCAAGTACTGTTCATTGTCAGGCCAAACAAAAGGTGCATTATGATGATACTTCTGATACACTTTTCATGGAATTTTTTCATCTGTTTAGTTTTCTATGTATCTATTTTCAAATTCTTCTTAAACACTTCAACTCAGCTACAGAAACTTTCTCAATACTAATTTCCCTGAAGACTCAAAATACATCAGATAATCAGCTTCATTTTCTTCCATGATCTTTCCATCTTACTTCAATCAGGGATACTCATTTTCTAAGCTCGCTATAGAGTTGCCATTCTGATGAATTCCTTTTCTGCTTTGTACTGGATGAGTTTTGCTAGATTCTCTTGTTTTTTGGTCATTCTTAGTTTTGCACATTTTCGTGGAGTTTCCTGAGAAAAGGTCCGTGAAAGATAAATTTGTTGACATCTTACATGTCTGAAAATGTCTCTTTTCACCCTCATACTTGGATGTTTGGCTATAAAGCTAAACTTGGCAAAAATGTTTTCACTCAGAGCCCTGAGGGTGTTTTTCCCCAATGTCTTCAAGCTTCCTGCATTGTTACTGACCAGTCTTGGGCCATTCGGATTCATAAGCCTATGACTTATACACCCCCTTCCATCCCTGGTATGTTGAAATTTCACAATCCTTTACCTTGGTATGGATTCTGTTCATTCACTGTCAAGACCACTTGTAGAACCTGCTCGATCTAGAGACTGATGTCCTTCATTCAGTACTGTAATTTTTTTCTTAAGCTGTTTCTTTTGTAATTTCCTTCCCCTTCTGCTTACTCTGTCCAGAACTATTAATCAGGTTTTAGAGTTCCCTAATTTTTAAAATATTTTTATCTTTTCTATCCTATTGCCCAACATTCCAGCATTCGATTTTGATTTTATTTTCAAATCTTTCCAGTGATTTTATTTCAAGATTTCTCCAGGTCTAATTTCTAAGTGCTTTTTGTTTTTCAAAAGTTCCCTTTTTATGACATCCAATTCTTTCTGATGAATCTAGTATCTTCTCATATTTCTCTGAAGATACTAAATTTAGTTAGGATTTTTAAAATTTCTCTTTTGCCTTCCCCAATATCTCTAATTCCACTAAGTTCTTCTCTCACTCTTGGTTTTGATAAATCTCTCACGTGGAGGGTTTTCTTCAAATGTCTGGCTGGTGCTCCTTGGCTGGCGCTCCTTGGCCGGCAACTGGTTTTTAAAATAAACCTCCAAAATCTGAGTGGAAGTTACTATGGATAGGCAGGGTTTGTCAACTACTGCTTCACCATAGGAAAACCAGGCAGTAAGACTTTCTTTTAAGAGATTCCTCAAGGGTCGGTACCTGTAGAGATTACTTCTCTGGAACTGTTTACTTTCTCCAGATAAGAATCATCTTCTCTTCTGCCTGGGGAAAAACATCTGGCTGTATCCTTCTAGGAACAGGGTAGAGGACAGCCTCACTATTAAGAATACAGACTCATTTCACCTCTTTTAGTCTTATTTTTACTTGCTACTGACCTGTGCTATCTCTGGAATCTCAAGACCTAGACTCTTTCGGCCCTAAAGCGCTCCTAATGCTCTAAGACATTGTGCATAATGAATTTCTTTTATGTACCTAGAATGATACTAGTTATGTATCATCCTTGAAAGAATCGAGAGAATAAGTCAATTATTTTTTGTATTTTGTGGTTCAGATGAACTAGAGTCTCTTTAGTTCAATTTCTCCAGAAAATAAACCTCTATTCTCCTGAGATAAAGGGGTGGGAGAGGTAGAATCAACAGATATACAGGACAACCTAGACTAGTGGCTCTCAAACAGGAACACTTTTGCACCCCGGGGGGACATTTGGCAATGTCTGAAGACATTTTTAGGTGTCACAATTAGGGGTGCCACTGGCGTCTAGTGGGTAGAGGCCAGGGATGCTGCTTAACATCCCACTATGTATGGCACAGCCCCCCCCAAAAAAACTGGCCCAAAATGTCAATAGTGTCAAGGTTGAAAAACCCTGAACTAGACTAATCTCTCTTAATTTCAGACCCATGACTCAACCCTGCCTTCTGTGGTACCTGGTGCCTCCAAATCCTGAGCCTGTCCAGGGTTCTGCTGATCAAACACTTGCTTCTGTTTAGTATCCCCTTCTGCAGGCTTTTAGGGTACAGGTTTCTCTGCTCTGTTGAGTTTGCTGCTACTCCTCCATCCACTTGTCATCTTCCAAAAATTTGCTGACATCTCTAATGTTATCTCCTCTTCCATTTACATCTTTTTTAAAATTTTCATTTTAGTGAGGTTTTGGGAGGGAGTGGAAATAGACATGTATGTTTAATTAAGCCACCATGTTTAATCAAACTGACATTTATTAACACATTCATAAATATCTAAGCCAAGAAATTACTTAGCAAATCTTTAAGAAAAAAACAGGAACTACAAAGAACCAGTTTTTTTAAAAGTCATAAATTTGATAAAAGTTACACAGAAAATTCACTTACCAAGATCAGAACGAGTATTTGTGAACAATTCCGCAGGACAAAAACCACAGAGATAATATTTACAAACCTAGTGAAAAAAAACAAAGGTACTTAACTTTTTAAAATTGCTCAGTTTTAAAGTTATTTTGGTAAAGGGTGCCACGTAACTATTATCTAATTTCTTGATGTATCTTTCAATCAAGTATAAGAACAATTTCACTTGCTGAATCATATTAACTAGGTAAATTAGTGTCTCTTAGACTTCCAAATTTCAATAAAGGAAAAGATGTACAGTACTGACAGAGTTACCTACCAATATTTTCTACTATTAATATTTTTAATTGCCACCTGCAGGTTCTCCAGTAGCAAAAACAAGTATGGGAAAGACATCCCAGAATAAAGGGAAATCTTTATATTAAAAAAAACCTACACTGTTCTTATTCTATTTTTTTAATAGATTAGGACCTATTTACAGATTAGGATTTGGAAATCACTGTCTAAATCACAGGTAACGCTCATTTAAAGCAACTCGGTTCCATATTTTTACTTAGAAGATCTTATAATACACCATAAAATGTATTGGATAGTTTCATACATGCCTACACTTTATTGAATGATTCTTGGTGGGGTATGGGGAAAAAACTATTAACATGAAACCAACGTTTAATTCTCCCCCATTGGTACTACTGTAACTCCTTCAGACACAGTCCAGAACTGCTCTATCCTGTATTTAATTCTGTAACACTGCAAACCAAACCATGTAAATCAGAATTCCAAAGCATCACCCTCCCTTCACATAAAACTTCGTTACTGCGTGGATTATCAATGCACAACTATGACATATGAAAGAAAAGGTAGTGTTAAATCTAAACTTGAGAGTTCTTTCTAGACACTTAGGACTGGATGCTAAATCTGAAAAAACTGCTTTCTGCCTCAAAGGCTTTATGCTCATTTGAAGCAATGTGGTTCCATAAGCTGCATCCAGAGAACTAAAGTCATAAAACATATCTGAATGGTCCCTAAACAACAGATTTAGTTTTATGCCAATATTATCCTGGCATAGCCTTATGTCTTAGTATCTTTATACTATTTTTTTTTTCCTTTAGAAGTTCTAATACTTGATTTTTAAGATTACTCTTTGCAGCTGGGCACAGTGGCACATGCCTGTACTCCCAACTACTTGGGAGGCTGAGGTGGGAGGACTGCTTGAACCCAGAAGTTTGAGGCTGTAGTGCACTATGATTGCACCCGTGAACAGACACTGCACTCTAGCCTGGGCAACAGAGTGACACCCCATTTCTTTAAAAAAAAAAAAAATTAAAATTAATTCTAATTTGTTAAACTTTGCATTCACTTTAAGTGTTTCACAATAAAATACCAATGCTAGTATTCAATTTTCAAAAATATTTAAGAATTTCTTTTATTTGGGGCAGGGAGGATCCGGCAAAGAGTATGTCACTTTCACTGTGCCCTCAATCTTTCCGACTATTAAGCCTGGTTCCACTGATCCAACAATTACTTAACAAATTTTACACAACTGTGTTTAGTGAAAGTTACAACCAGAATCTGCCATTAATTATAGCTGTAAACTGTACGGTTATATAATAATCTTGAAACTCAAAATTTTGTGTGTAGCTCTCATAGACATAAAACTTGACTATTACTGTGCATTTTACCTTTACTTATAAAGAGTCGTTTTAATTTCTATTTCCCATTTTTACAGAAGTATATTCTAGGGTTTTAGAGAAGATTTTATCTAAAGATTAATTTTATGGTTTGCAATAGGACTTCTATTGTCATCATGACCAACATAAGACTATTGTTCATTCTTAAGTATAAACTGGTCAAGCGACAATCTCTACTGATCCTCAGAAAGCCTCATTCACTAAAACAAGAGAAATAAACACATCTCTACTCTCTCTCCTGACTCTAAAATATAACCACATACAAACTTCAAGTATTTCTAGAAAATAGCAACATAGTACTTATTGAAGCAACATGTGAAAAGACACATAAAAGTATGAAATAGTCAAGCAGTGACACAGGTATGCTTTGGAGACCCAACATGGTGTAGAGTTCAAATCCTGACTGCCATGTATCTGCTATAGAACCACAAGTCGTAATTGTCTTGATTTCCTCATATTAAAAAAGGAGGTAATAAATATCTCCCATTGTGATCATGAAAAGATCAAAACTGTATACATGTGTTACAGTGGGAGAAAAGGTTAGTGAGCCTTATTTTTAAAATACTACCAATTAATTTTTAAAATGCCTTTAGGCGCTATGTTGAGCAGACCAAATAAGACATGCCTGTCTGTGGACTAACCAGGAGCTATCAAATTTAGTTCAGTCACCCCATTTGAGTGGAGAAAACTGAAATCAACCACAAGACCTGCCTGAAGGCATCCAGCTACTTAAGAGAATCCAGACTAGAATCCATTTTCCCAATCCAGTTCCACGTGCCCTTTCGCTCTCAAGATACTGCTTGACCACTTAATGGCACATCAAACTTATTTGTTACTCTATCCAATAAACTCTAGCTACTTAGACTGCTTCTTTTAATTCTTCACAGGGATCGAGGATGTTCAACTAAAAAAATATTAACAAGAGGCCTGGGGCAGTGGCTCACTTCTGTAATCCTAGTACTCCAGGAGGCAGAGGCGGAGGATTGCTTGAGGTCAGGAGTACAAGACCAACCTCAGCAAGAGCAAGACCAGCCCGGTCTCTGCAAAAAAATAAAAAAATTAGCCAGGTGTAGTGGCACCTGCCTGTAGTCCTAGCTACTTGGGAGGCTCAGGCAGGAAGACGCTTGAGCCCAGAAGTCTGAGACTGCAGTGAGCTATAATGATGCCGCTGCACTCTAGCTGGATGACAGAGCAAGACTCTGCCTAAAAAAAAAAAAAAAAAAAAAAAGTGTGTGTGTGTGTGTGTGTGTGTGTGTGTGTATATATATATATATATATATATAAAAAGATCAGTAGTACATGCATATTTGGGTGCTTAAAGTCATCAGTGCCAATATAAAAATAAACCAAGAGGATTAGTATCTTACTTTTGGATACAATCATGCCAACTGTTCAAGTTTTGGAATACTAGCAATAAGCATTTAATAGTAATCCCTAAAAGATATAAGCCTTTGTTACAAATTAGTACCCTTGCAAACTCTCTAAATACGTATTAATTCACTCATTCACTTAGCCTTTTATTCAGCAAGTCTTCATTAAATGTCCACCATGGACCTAGCAACCTAATAACCAAATGTGGGAGGCATAAACATCATAGAGGGGATGTTAGAATTCTCTTAACATAATCATGATTTATCCTCTTAATAAGTGTAAGGCAACATCAGTGACCAGAAGAGTTCAATCTCATCAGAAATACAATCAATCTTGGAAATTTGACTAAAAATTTTTAATTGCAAGTTTCCACCATTTAAAACACAAATTGTCAAAAAATTAAAATATCTGGTGTTAGATACAGTGATGGGAAAGTGACACTCCAAATACTAGAGGGCCAAGGGACAATTTGGCAGCATCCACCAAAACGTAAAATGTGTATTTCTTTAATCTTTCTAGGAACCTGTCCTACAAGTGGCTCAGATATACATTCTAGAATATTCACTGCAGCTTAGCTGGCAACAGCCAGAGAAATCAGACATAGTCTACACATCCAACAGGAAACAAATAGTTAAATAAGGTAGATTCATATGTACCAACAAGGAAAAATTTCACACTGTAAGTGAAAATGTTGTAAAAAAAATTAAAAATTATTTATGTCTGTAAATTATTAGGAAAAGTCTGGAAATACCAATTTTTAAGTTGTCTTGGGGAAGGACTTAGCAATAGGGAGAAGAGCAAGAACAGACTTATTTTTTATTTATTTTTTTTCTGAGACAGAGTCTCGCTTTGTTGCCCGGGCTAGATAGAGTGAGTGCAGTGGCGTCAGCCTAGCTCACAGCAACCTCAAACTTCTACTGCCTCAGCCTCTCGAGTAGCTGGGACTACAGGCATGCGCCACCATGCCCAGCTAATTTTTTTTATATATATTTTAGTTGGCCAGATAATTTCTTTCTACTTTTAGTAGAGACGGAGTCTCGCTCTTGCTCAGGCTGGTCTTGAACTCCTGACCTTGAGCGATCCACCCGACTCGGCCTCCCAGAGTGCTAGGATTACAGGCGTGAGCCACCGCGCCCGGCCTAGGTCATTTTGCTTAAAGTTGCAGTTTCCAAGAACCTATGAACAACCTTATTGTATTCTGAAATAAAGTATTATTGCAATGCCTCAACTGTCATATACATTTGTTAATTTAAAATGCAAGAATGCCTGGAAATTTTACTGGTGAGAAAAAAGAATTCACTCTGTAGTCTTTTGTCACGTCTACCATGAAGTTTAATTCTGCTTACAACAGGCTATAAGCAAATGTCTTCCTTTTAGCTAAAACAGTTGAAAACAGACAAACCTCCAAAGAGGTAATTTTTAATAAAATAAATTATAATAAAAAGATTCAGTCCCTGATAAAATACAGTTTTATGTGTCAGCTATGCCATGATCACACTTTCTAATCATTCATTTCCATGTCTTTAATTTTATTACATATTACATATACCTTTGCAGTCATGGTTCACTATTTATTGCCTATACAAACTTCTGGTAAAATTTCAATTTTCCACAGCAGTCAGATAGTAAACATCTCTTTTCTGCAAGGTTCCTGCCTATCTTGCCACATTCCTCCACCCAACAAAACCAAACAAGAGATATCGCTATTTACAATTTGCCAAATTCACTGATTTTCTCCAGCCCTTCCTTCAGGCTAGTAACATTTGTCTTCTCTCCCCTTTCCCTCAGGCTAATTCGAAGGTCCCAGTATTTAAGGGTCACTTTGTCTGCAAAGGCTTTTCCTGAATATCCATCACAGTCTGGGTTAAATGTCCCTCACTGAGTTCTCTGCATCCTATACAGCTGACCCTTGAACTACTGGGGTAGAGGGCAGTTACGGGCACTGCTCCGGTTTGGATATGGTTTGTTTGGCCCCAAATCTCATGCTAACATCTGATCTCCAATGTTGGGGGTGGGGCCTAGTGAGAGGTGACTGGTTCGCAAAAGCAGATCCCCCATGCATGGCTTGGTGCCATTTCTTGAAGGACTGAGTGAGTGAGTTCTCATTTAGTCCCCCTACCCCAACTGGCTGCTGAAAAGTCTGGCAGCCCTGTGCTCTCTCTTGCCACATGATCTCTGCACAGGCCGTCTCCCCTTCCCTTTCACCACTGAGTGGAAGCAGTCTGAGGCCCCACCAGGAACAGATGCCAGTGCCACAGTTCTTGTACAGCCTGTTGTACCGTAAGCTAAATAAACTTTTTTTCTTTATAAATTACCCAGCCTCGGGTATGCCTTTATAGCAACGCGAATGGATTAAGACAGACACTGACCCCCCCCCAGGCCACCGAAAATCCAACTATAAATTTTAATTCCCCCAAAACTTAACTATTAATAGCCTGTTGAATGGAAGCCTCACTGATAACATTAACTGTCAATCAACACTTATTTTCTATGTTCTATGTGTTATATATTCTATTCTTACAAAAAAGCTGAAGAAAATGTTATTAAGAAAATCATAAGGAGAAAATTATATTTATAGTACTGTATCTATCGATACCCTAAGTTTACGTTGTCTGTTTACAAGATGAATCATCTGTCTGAACTGATGGGCGACCACGGCTTCAATCTCAAACCATGGCACATAAACAACTTTTTCTTGTAATATCATGACTTTGCTTCTTGGCAGCACTTCCAGCATTACCAGTAGCACTTCGTATGGGTCCCACAGTGTTATTCAAGGCTTCGGGTAGCACACTAAACACAATGAAAAAATACACAAGAACCACAAGAGATCACTTTTTACTGCCATACCAATTTACTTAAGGGATGAACTGCTCACATGTAGATGATTAGCATTACAGGGCTTTTTAAGATGATAGGGATAACTGGCAACACTTGAGCTCAGTGCAGTAACAAACAAGGTGGCTACAAAATTATTACACGAGTATACTATGTACCGCAGTTAATTTTAAGCAATTATGGTTTAATACTGCATCTTTTTGTTCTCGCAACTACAAATGGTGCCATGTACTTTCTGTAAGGGATTATGTAAGTTTGGATAAATTTTAACTTTTTATAATAGATTAGTGCATATTTTATGGTTGTAAATGATAAAATAAACTAGTATCTACATATATTTTATGCATTCATGACATACCCAACTTTCCTTAATTTTTTTGGTATTTGTAGGCTATGTGGTTCACCTGTGCATTTAATTGCTGCAAATCTCCAAAAAATACTCCAATATATCTTTTGGAAAAAAAAATCCAAGTAGACTCTCTCAAGTTCAAATCCGTGTTGTTCAAAGATCAACTGTACTTCTTCACATTGTGACACTTATCACATTACTCCTTCATATCTGTCACCAACACACTGACGGCTCCAACACACTAGGGCCAAGTGCTGTATCTATACTATTCTATGTTTATCTACTATACGAGCAATACATTTTTATTGAATAAATGAACATAGGAATTTCCCCGACTTACTAGTATGAAATGATGAGAAAATTAAGCATATTTCATAAAACGATGAAGCACCATATTAGTAAAAAAGAAAAAGTGTTAGGAACTTAAGCTGCCTTCTCCCTTTTTGTCTAGTCTAATATAACATATATAACAATATACACACACATATATTTCCTAAAGCAGCCAAATATTTGGGAAATACCTTACTATTTTCAGTGTGATAACAGCATCGTGGTTATGTTTTTCTTTCAAGTCCTTATATTTTAGAGACACATAGCGATGTCTTTAAGGTTGAAATAATAGAATTGCTTCAAAATAATGGAAGGGATAGAGGAAATGATGATCATCTGTTGATATTTTTAAATTGTGTGGGGGTACATGCAGAGTTCATTATACTATTCACCCTAATTCTGTATGTTTGGAGAAGAAAAAGGAAATAGCAGTTATATACACATATTACCACAAGGACTGCTGGCAATTCTGAGAAGCCAATACTTACCATGTACTATGGAATAAGGCAGAAAATGCCTACATTTCCAACAGAAAGAACATTTTGGTGACTCTCTGAATGAAAACTATCTAGGTAAAATACTTATATTAACAGATGTCATGCACTACAATCACTCATTTTTTTGCTTCCAATTTCCCTCCCAAATTTTAAACCCCGTTTTCAGAGTTTAAAAAAAATGTTCACAACTAAAAATGTGGATAGAAGCCTTAACTGATTTTCCTTTCCTAAACAACTTTTCAGTGTCAATGACAATATCTAACATTCCAAAGATTTTAGAAAAGAACATTTAGTTCAATTCTCTTCATAAATTATTAAACCTTCACTGAACAGAGGGTATGCTTGAGTTTGATAAATGTTGAAAGAAATATCACCTCAGATATTATTAGAATCAGAGTTAAGTCAACAGTTACGTAATTTCGCTTTCTGATTGACATCTAGAATGCAAAAACCTCAATTTGAACTACAAAATTCCTGTTATATTACATTAAAAACAATAAAAGCTCCAGACCAGACTTTACAATTCCCTACAATCTTCTAATAATACGGCTACTAATGCCTTCCTGGCAAACACTGAAATCTTCCCCTGTGGACCCTTAACTGAAAGGTACTCACCCTAAGCAGTTAGTTAAAATCATATGCTTTCCTCGTCGTCATTGTGGTTGTTTAGGATTAACCAAACAAAGCAGACATAAACTGCTTAATGCAAAAAAAAAAAAAAAAAAGCCCAACAATCTTAAGCAAATGCAAAATACAAATAAAACAGGCAGGAGTGTATGTCAATGAATCTTTGGAACAGTATTAAAGCTGATTTGACTTTATCTTATCTGAAAACTACTTTCTATCTCTCAGATCCAGAGGTAGCAATCTATGAAGTTGGAAATGCCTGTAAAGCACTAACCCCAGAAAAGCACTTTAAGATTCAACCTTGCTGATGGTTACATACACATCATTACTAAAAAATAGTCGATGATTTGCATCAGGTGCATCCTTCACTTATAACTGAGCTTCCCCAAGTGCTACTTGCTCACACATCACTGATCATGAAGGGAGGAAAAAGTACAGTATTAAAATCTACCAAAGTAATATCAATTACAATTTAATTGTGCACATCTGCACAATTAAAAGCCCAGGACTAATCAGGATGAGTCAGGAAGCAGTAGTTTATAAACTTTAGAATGTCCAAGAGGAGCCATTTTAAAAAATGCAGATTTATGGGCCCTCACCCCAGACCTACAGAATTAGACTTTCTGGGGAGTAAGATACATAAATTTGCATTTAAAACAACAACCTGTTGGTCAGTCAAATACAGCTACCTAGGGACTACTTTTAACACTAAGGTAGTTTCCATTTTGATTTGTTAAATATCTACAAATGCCACAGCAACTGGAGTTTTAATATACTGTTGCTTTCTTTTTTGGGGTGTTTATTCATCCCTATTCCAAAGGAAAGAGAAGGAACTTGCCCAGCTGAAATGACTTTTTCTATCTAGTGCAAGTGTGGCTAAGAACAACTTCCAGATAGAATAGAAATGCGAAAACATTTTGAAGTATCAGGCTACAGTGATGGTGAATCCTCTACAGCATAAGAGCCTATTCATCTCTACAGGATTAGTGCTAACAGCCAACAGAAAAAGAATATGCAAATGACCCAGAAATGATACCATGAGCTTCCCTAGCTTTATTATACCCTACAATAATTCCACTTATTTAGAAGAAGTCATGTGCTTTGTTCCCGGCCAACACCACTAACCTTTCCCTTGTAGACATGAATCTGAAATGCTAGTAACTGACTTGAGATCCTTGCATCTAGAATGAAGTGCAATCGGTCATTAAAGGTACGAAATATTTTAGTGACAAACACTAAAAGTTAAAATCAGTAAAAAGCACTAAAACTGAAAGGAAAGCAGATCATGGCTGAGATGACATAAAACCCGAATTGCTATTCTGAGAGCCTCATCAATGCAAAGTCATAAATGCACCACATACAATGCAATGTGGCAATAAATTACTACTGCAAAGTAAAGTTTTTTCACAACACATGTTCAAAACCAAAAGGTAGAGACGTAAGGCTGCTCCAGCTGATGAGCAGTGCAATCAAAAGCATTTTTCTCTTGAACCCAAAATACACAAATGTCCTTTTTGCACATCAGCTGAATGGCTGTAATGTTCCTTTTTTTTTAACCTTTGCAAAGCTTAGATGGAAAGGTTACTGAGTGAGGTGGCAAAAATTTTTGGAAAAGTTACTTCATTGCGATAAAGACGCCTAGAAAAGAAAGAGGATCAAGATAAATAACAAAGATACTTAGTCTCCTAGAGTGATGAATGGAGGGAAAAGAGCAAATGCCAAACAAAAAACCTCTTTAAAAGATTCACATTTCTAAATCAATGACAAATGTGTGAATGAATCTGACAAATAGCCTACAAAAAATTCTACTCTAAGAACACATCATAGTACTTTGGAATCAAGTAGCACCCCAATACACCTCTAGTCAAACACATTTTTTAAGGTACTAAAAGGATTCATCTAGCAGTAACTTGTTTTCCTACAGTGCAAAAGAGAAATTTTACTCTAACCAAACGCTGTTTAAATGAAGCAAGCAACTAATTTTCTGAAAAAGCATTTCTGCTGAACTATTTCTTATTTTGGTTAGCAACTGTTTTAACTTTTACCATGTTTGATTATAACCATAAAGTAAAATTAAATTCTACATCTATTCTTCGGGCAAGATTTAAAATAAACGTTATACTGTATGTTCAAAACTAAACCAAACTACTTGAAATACAGTAGTTGTGGAGAACCAGTTTCATAGAATTATAGAAAGTGAACAGGACTACAAAGATTTGATTTAGTTTCGCCACTTACTTGCCAAGACTTTGGGTGAGCCTCTCAAGTCTCACCTGTGAAACTGGGGTTGTAACAGTTACCTTTACTCATAGGGTTAAGAGAAGCAAGTAAGTTTGATGTGGGGGAAAAAACCTGACAACCATCTGTATGTGGGACTTATTAGAGCACAATGTTAACAAACGGTATGTGTAAATCACGGTAACCCCTAACAAGTTAATACTACTACTAAATTTGTTCTCCCATACAAGCGTCAAAATCAAACCACTACTGAAATTAAGATACTGCCACGATTTTTTCCACTAATTCTGGTCAGAAATTTTAGCCTACATACGGCACTCAACCCAAATAACGGAGTAATTTGCCCTTCTTTCTATTTCATGAGGTGAAAACTCGGAGCCGCTAGGTGTAATAAAATGCTGCTATCCTTCCTTTCCCGCGTTTCCCCGCCTCATCAAGTTGCTTTTCAATCCTACCAAGGGCTCTCTCAGACTTCCTCGATACCAGAACAACAAAAACAAATCACCCCTTCTCCCGGGTCAGGGCTGAATCCTCCCTCCAGGGCCGTGCTCCTCGCTCCCTCGGCCACCGGTCAGACGTCCGACCCCGGCGCGGCCCGGGCCCCAAACCACACCGCGACCCGGCGGGCCCCAGCCCGCGCCCGCGCCCGCTCCCCTCCCCCACGGCGCCCGGGCCCAGGCCCTAGGCCCGCGGGACTTACGCTCTCGTGGTCCCACCGCACGTTGCTGCGCTTTTCGTCCGGGGCGAGGTTTCGGTCCCGGCCCATCAACTCATCCAACAACTGCGCAGCCGAAATCATGGTGCTTTCTTCGGGCGGCTGCTCGCACCAGCCCTGGCACCCACCAACCAAAATGCTGGCGACACCGTCGCCAACCCCCCCGGCCCGCTCTAAGGCCGGAAAGCCTCCTCTACTGAGGAGCCGATCAGACAAAATGGCCGCCGCGCGGGCGCCTTCCCAGCATGCCGTGCGCCCGCGGGGACACGCCCAGGCCCGGGCGGCGAGGGCTGCCCGGCTTCCGCCGTCCAGGGGCGGGGCCCGCCGAAGCCCGGCCCGGACTCCGCCCCCGCGGGGAGGCAGGGCCGCTCGGCGAGCTCAGCCCGCGAGCTTTCCCAAGCGTAGTTCTTCCCGGGCTTTTTCACTGAGGCATAGGAGACCAAGTCTTGAAGCTTGGACACTGCTCTAAAATGGATAAAAAAGCAGTCTCCCTGAGTCCCCGAGGTGTGCACGGTGCCATCTTGCAGTGGGGGAAACTGAAGATTCCGTGTTCCGACTCCATTTTCCCAGTGCGCTCGCCGCCTCTTCTACCTGGCTTTGTCCTCCCACCCAGATTCTCCTGATGCACAGGGTGGGAAATCAAGGCAGGAAATGACAAGGCGGTTTCTAAAAGGAGTATGAGGATTCAGTCCTACACATGATGCCTGTGGGATTTTTAAAAATTATTGATTCATTTGTTCAGCAAATAGCTTAGTACTTACCATGTGCCAGGCACTGTGCTTGAAGCTAAGCTCAGAACCTTTCAGACACAGTCCTTGCTCCCAAAGACCTGTGCATTGGTGAGAGAGACAATCATCAAAGAAATAAAGCCACAACTAAGGTCGGGTGCACACTTTCGAAGGCCAAGGTGGGAGGATTGCTTGAGGCCAGGAGTTTGAGACCAGCCTGGGCAGCAAAGTGAGACCCTCCACATACAAAAAAATACTTTAAAAAAGTAGCCAGTAGTGGTGTGAGCCTGTAGTCCCAGCTACTTGGGAGGCTGAGGCAGGAGGATTGCTTGAGTCCAGAACTTGGAGGCTGCAGTGAGCTATGATGATGCCACTGCACTCTAGCCAGGGCAACAGAGTGAGACCCTATCTGTAAAATAATAATAATAGGCCAGGCGTGGTGACTCACACATGTAATCCTAGCTCTTTGGGAGGCCTAGGCAGGAGGATTGATTAAGGTCAGGAGTTCCAGACCAGCCCAGGCAAGAGCTAGACCGTGTCTCTACTAAAAATAGAAAAAATTAGCCAGGCATTGTGGCCTGCACTTGTGGTCCCAGCTACTTGGGAGGCTGAGGCAGAAGGATCCCTTGAGCCCAGGAGTTTGAGGTTGCTGTGAGCTAGGCTGACGCCACGGCACTCACTCTAGCCCGGGCAACAGAGTGAGACTCTGTCTCAAAAAAAAAAAAAAAAGAAAAAGCATATTGAAGGGAATCAAAATTTAATAATAATAATAAAGTCACAAATATATCAACATAAATTGGGATGGTACCCTAACACACTTAAGGGTATGGACTCTAAAGCCAGATTGCCTGGGTTGTGCCTTTGTTTCCTCCTCTGTAAAATGAGGCTTATAATAGCTCCCCTCCATACACACATGGCATTATTGTGAAGATTAAATGAAGGTTGGATGACTTGATACAATGTAAGACACTACATATCGATACAGCTAGGCCCAATACAGTGTTTTGTTTTGTTGTTTTAGAGACAGGGTCTCGCTCTGTCACCCCAGCTCAAGCACAGTGGCATGATCATAGCTCACTATAGCCTAGAACTCCTGGGCTCAAGTGATCCTTCTGCCTCAGCCTTTGAGTTGCTGCCAACACATTTTAAGTTCATTTAATCATTAGCTATTATGATAATGAGGAGAAAAGAACAGGGTGCTGTCAAAGAGTAACAGAGGCATTTCTGTGGAAATGACTTAAGACCTAAAAGATGATAAAGATGCAGCCAAGCAAAGTGGACAAAAAAGAATTCACAAGAAAAAGTAACATATACCAAGGTCATCTCATTACAGGAAACAATGTTCATTATTATTTTAAATATACCTAAAACTGGTGATCCCGTGTATGCAGGATGCTCGTTAAATGGCCTGAGATTGTCAAACACTTGAGAGATGCTGTTTTAGACTTGGGTAGAGAAGGAACCAGCAAAGGATACTGTGAAGGAGAAGCCACAGAGGTTAAAGGAAAATCGGAAGAGGTTAGAGTCAAGGAAGGCAAAAAAAAGAGAAAATGTTTCAAGAAGGTGAAAGTAATCAATATTGTAGAAAACCGCTGCAGGTCTGGCAGGAGAGGACTGGAAAGTATTCATCGGGTCCCGCAGTTGGAAGTCAGACTGGAGTGGGTTTGAAGAGTGAAGGGGACAGGAGGAAGTAAGATGCTGGTTGGACAGCTCTTTTTTAAGAAGGAAAGCAGCAAGATAGGGTGAGAATTGAAAGAAAGTATGAGATATGGGAGGCTTTTTTAAGATAGGAAATGAGAGTATGTTTAACATTGGGAAGAATCCAATGGAGAGGTGGAAGGTAAAAGAAGGAGATGACTAAAGCTTTTAAGTTCTTGAGAATGGGAGGGCACAGTCTCCAGGAGCCTACGAGAAAGGACCTTTCTCCACTGAAACAAGAAAGGAGTGAAAGATACAAATCAGTTTGTAGATTTAGCAGTAAGAGGAGGGAGTTCTTACTGTTGGCTACTGTTTTCTCAATAAAGCACTTATTAAAGACTCCCCACTGACACTACCACCAAAAAGGAAAAAAGTCAAGCATGGTGGCTCATGCCTGTAATCCTAGCACTTTGGGAGGCCGAGGTGGGAGGATCACTTCAGGCCAGGAGTTTCAAGGCCAGCCTGAGTGACATAGGGAGAACCTATCTCTACAAATAAAAAAATTTTTTTTAAATTAGCTGGGTATGGTGGCACATCCCTGTAGTTGCAGCTACTGGGGAGGCTGAGGCAGGAAGATGGCTTGAGCTCAGGAATTTGAGGTTACAGTGAGCTATGATGACACTACTGCACTCTAGCCTGGGAAACAGAGAGAGACCCTGTCTCAAAAAAAAGAGAAAAGTATAAATCATGAACCACAAACAAACAGGACATATATAACCTGGTTGCAAAGTTCTTCAGCCCGCTAAAAATTTTAAATCTAATTATCTTTTTCATTCCCCAAACTATAATGGTGCACGTGCTCTATGCCAGGACCTGGGTTACTGTCTGGGAATGCAAAGATAGATGTATAAAACCTGGTTCTTAGAGAGCTCCTAAACTATGGGAGACAAAAATGTAATAATAACTACAATTTGGTCTTAAAATGAAAATACGAAATGCCTTTGGATCACAGAAGTGAGAGCTCCTGATCTAGTCACACATCAGACAAATTTTTCACTATGGCTCTCCTCTTCCTAGAGTCTAAGGGCAGCCACACGGTTCAGCATGTATTACCACTGCAGATAACAAACTCCTTTCATCCTTCATTGATTCAACCAGCTCCAATGTCATCTTTATCAAACTCTCTGCTAGGCCACAGGATCCAGAGGTAAAAGTAGTCTTTATTAAAAGATCACAATGCTTAGTTTGCAGATAATTTTGATGGATTATATGAGTTGGTTGTTTCCTAATGGTGGGATGCGAAACACCTTGATCTTATCAACCCAGTGGTCTCCATACCCCATTCCATCCATATCTGTTATGAATACAAAATGGAATGGGCTGAATTGTGTCCCCCTCACCCCCAAATTCATATGTTGATGTCCTAACCCCCAGAACCTCAGAATGTGACTATATTTGAAGATGGTGCCTTTGAAGAGGTGATAAGTTCAAATGATGCCGTAAGGGTAGGCTGAAATCAGATTTGGACACATGAGACACCAGGGATGTGCTTGCACAGAGGAAAGGCCATGTGAGGACACGGTGATAAGGTGGCCATCTGCAAGCCAAGTACAAAGGCCTCAGGAGAAACCAAACCTGCCGGCATCCAGATCTTGGACTTCTAGCCCCTAGAACTGTGAGAAAATGAAACTGTCTTGTTTAAGCTACCCAGTGAGTGATATTTTGTTATAGCAACCCTAGCAAACTAATATAGAAAGGAAACCACGATCACTACAGGTCTTCTAACTGCTTCCCAGCCTCCAGTGTGACCCCTATGACTCCATCCTCCATCTATCTTGTTGCCTCCATCATCTTTCTTTCTTCTTCTTTTTTTTTGACAGGGTCTTGCTACGTTGCCCAGGCTGGTCTCAAACTCCTGGCCTCAAGCCACCCTGCTGCTTCAGCCTCCAGAGTCAGTAGAATTACTGACTCACTGCACCTGGCTAGTTATCTTTCTATATGTAAATCTGGTTGCATCTCTTCCCTGCTCAAAACCCTCCAATGGCTCCCCATCATCTCCACTCTAAGATCCTTTTCTTTTTCTTTTTTTCCTATGCCCTAAGTTGAATAGATCCACTCTAAAGTTCCAGCACGACAAGGTGACCTATGATCTGACCTGCTTCTCCGACCTCATCTGCTACTGCTCCCCACACTCTAAAGACCTTGCTTCCTACATTACACACCTATGTTGCTCGAGGCATGGAAAGCTCTTCCCCTAGCCCAGCACCGAGTACCTGCTACCCATCTTTCAGCACACAGCCCAAGTTTCAGCACCTCCATGAAGCCAACCTGGTCTCTTGTCCTTTGCCTGCCACACACAACCGATTGCCCTCTTCTTTGTGCCACCATCTTGCCTTAAGCATCCTTGCATATTTGGGGATTTGCCATGCAATGTTGCAAACATTAATCTTTTCCTTTAGAATAAAAGTTTTTTTGAGATCAGGTGCCATGTCTTATTCATCACTGTATTCTCGGATTCTAGCACTATATATGACATGTAGGAGGTAGCTCCTATTCACTCTGAACCCCATTATAGTCTATGCTATGGTCTGAATGTTTGTGTCTCCTCAAAATTGATATGTTGAAACCCTAACTCCCAAGGTGATGGTATTAGGAGGTGGGACTTTGGGGATGTGATTAGGTCATGAGGATAGAGCCCTCAGCAATGGGATTAGTGTCATTCCTAAAAGAGGCCCAAGAGAGCTCCTTTGCCCCTTCCACCATGGCATCTTTGGACACAGCAAGAAGTCAGCTGTCTGTAATCCCAAAGAGGGCTCTCATCACAACCCAACCATGCTGGCCCCCGATCTTGGACTTTCAGCCTCCAGAAGCATGAGAGATAAATTTCTGTTGTTTCTAAGCCACTTGGTTTATAGTATTTTGTTAAAGCAGCTCGAGTGGATTAAGACAGTCTGGTTTCCATCCCCATCACTTAGTCCTTTCTCTCTTGCCCTTTCTGCAGCACTTGACCTGTGGACCACTCCCTGTCTCCAAACCCTTCCACTGCTTTGCTTTTCCTCCTACTATTCCAGCTACTTTTCTTCATTCTGATTTGAGGATTTCTCCTCTTCTGTCCATCATTAAAATGTTGAGTACAGATGCTCCTCAACTTATGAAGGAATTACATCCCTATAAACCCATTGTAAGTGGAAAATATTGTAAGTCGAAAATGCATTTACTACACCTAATCTACTGAACATCATAGCTTAGCCTAGCCTACCTTAAATGTGCTCAGAACACTTACATTAGCCTACGCTTGGAGAAAATCATCTAACACAAAGCCTATTCTACAATAAAGTGCTGAAGCTGAATATCCATGTAATTTATTGAATACTGTGCTGAAAGTGAAAAACAGAATGGTTGTACGGGTACTTGAAGTGTAGTTTTTTTTAAAAGTGTTTTGTTTTTTTGCACCATTGTAAAGTCAAAAAATCCTAAATCAGACCACTGGAAGTTGGGAACCATCTGTCTTCTTCAGCGTTCTGCCTTTGGTTGTCTTTTCTTAGCAGGCACAGACTCTCTTGGGGCTATCTCTTCTGTTCCCATGACTTCAGCTAGCACCTTTTGCTGATGACTGCCAAATACAAATCACCAGCCCAGACCTCCTTCCTAAATGCAATATGCATACACACAACCGTTTACTAGGCATCTCCACTTAAGTGAAAATCAGAAAAGAAAACACAGGGTCTGGAGCTGAACTTGAGTTAAAAGCTTTGCTCTATCACTAAGCTGCAGGGCATTGGACAAATTAATTACCTCAGGCAATAATGATGGTCCTAACTCCCAGGGTTATTGTCAGGATTAAATGAGATAATTAATTCACGTATAGCACTTACCATAGTGCCTGGCAATGAGTTGATAGCAGTAGGCAGCAGAGAGAGTAGTCATTAAAGGTCCTCAGAAAGCTCATTTAGCAGTTCAAAAGTGAATTTATGACTGAACCTCAAGCCCTCTATCCATCCTTTGTCCCAATCTTAGTAAATGGCACCCCTAGCTAATCACCCAGAACTCTGGGTGTTATCCTCGTTTCCTGACCCTCCCATTCTATCAAGGGCTCTCTCCTGACTTAACCAGGCTTTCTTTACACATATTCATTTATTCAACCCATAAAACAATCCTGCAAAGCAGGTGCTATTAATGTCCTTATTTCACAGATGCAGAATTTGAAGCACAGAAAGGTTTAGTAATTCATCCAAGATTATATGAGTGGCAAAGCTGGCATACAAACCCAGGCAGTGGCTTATATCTCCATGCCTACAAACGTTATGCCATATGCCATGTCACTTTATTGTAATGCATAGCACATTCTATTGTTTGCCTTGTCTGCCCTGCTAAACTGTGTGTTCTTGGAAGTCAGGGACTCATTTGTTGGCAGTAGTAACCTCAGTGACTAGAACAGAGCCTGGCAAACAGTGCATGCTTAATACACCCAGTGAGTTAGGTAATTCCCTGGAGACAAGACAAAGTACAAATAAGTGAAAGTAGTAATAGAATAGCCACCAGGTTACATTCAGTTATATCCAGGATCAGAGGTTTTGTTGGTGGAGGAGGTTTTTGTTTTTATCTGAGGATAACAAACAGAAGACTGCAGTCAGACAAAAACAGAAGCTGAGTTTAAGAAGATATTAATATTCACTGATTCAACAGTTATTATAGGGTACATGCTTTAATCCTCTTAAGGAAGGGATATTTGACAAATAACTCTTACAATGAGAACTCATAGACTTTAGAGTGCAGTCATTAACAGTATTTTAAACTGCTTTTTTTTTTTTAAGGAGGCCACTACCTACTCCTATGTCACTCGAATGTGTTAAAGGGCCCAACTCCAGGGCCATGTATGTCAGCTTCAGATGGAGTATCATGCTGGATCTGAGAATTAAAATTTAAATTGGGGGAACAAATAAAACTGTAAACTGAAACAGAGTATCAATTTGCCATGGGGGTCAATTTAAGTGTGTAGTCAGTTTATATTCAGCACCACCTGGTGTGCACTGTGTACTGTGTGAATTACTGTATCATAATAAACAAACAGGCATTGGTTTTTCTTATACAGTAACCAGAAAAACGCTTGCTGTGAGGATCCTGGCAGCCCCAAGAGACGGAAATGAAAACTCCATGCCTAAATTTATCCCTTCCTATTTCATTTCCTCTCTTTGTTCAGGCCTTCCTCTCTTCCTCCCCAGGGCTATTTCCTTAATCCTCCTGACCCCATCTGCAAAGTTCTATCCTGTGCCACATGGGAGGATCTCTTTCAGGGACCTGGGCTCAGCAAAACAATATTTTCTCTTTTTCCCACTAGGCATAAAAACAATGCCACCCAGGCTCTGAGTCTCATTGGATAGATTAGGCAAGAAGTCAGGCAAAATGATGTTTACATGCACACCAGAGCTCTTCCCAGGCACCTGGGATCAGGACCAGGATACCTCCAAAGCCACTTTTGGTGTTCTTCCTTTCTTTCTTATTTCCTTACATGGCCTACATGAAGAGTAATTACTTATGATTTATAGACAGTAATTACAGTTTATAAACTGGAAGCACAGTATAAATATTTTTCCTGAAAGCCAACTTAGAAGAAATTCCTAAGATGAAATGTAAAACAACAATTGAAATAAATATTCTAACTGAATTGTCCCAAGCACTGTCAAAAAGAAGAAGGAACAGTGTAATCTATCTCCACAATAATGGGCGTATTATAGTAGGATCGTTTTCAGCCCATTCCCCCTTCCTGCTGGGCAAAAATTGGCTCAGATAAGGAAAATGAGCCAACCAAACTGGGAAGAAAAAAAAAAAAAAAAGCGAAAACAAAAACACAAAACCCAACAGAAAAGAACCTACCAATTATTTTTGATGCCTGGTAAACAGTCTGCACCAGAGGATAAGGTTTTTCTGGCTCACCAATATGCTTTTTTCTCTTTTCATGTGTCTGTCCTCCTCCCTTGAAACTGTGGGGTGGGGAGGTCTAAAAATAGTCAATGAATCATGGCAGATAATAATGTGCAGTAGTTACATAAACAGCCGGCCCGGCGCTGGAGCCGTGGGTCGGAACGGAAAATATCTGGGTCAGGGTTGTCACACTGAATAGGGTCCCCCGGAGCCGGCCTTCGGGAAGTGCGGCCAGAGAGGAGGCCTGGGCCTGCGGGCCGGGAGCAGCAGGGGAGCCGCGGGCGGCCCGCGGGAGGGAGCAGAAGTCCCGGGACGGGCGCGGGCGGCGGCGGGAGCAGGGCAGGCGAGCTCCCAGCTCTCTCCCCATGGCCGGGAGCGGGCCGCGGCGACGGCGGAGGCGCTGACAGGCCCCGGGCAGGGCGGGGCCGGCAGGCCCGGGCTGGGGCCTGGGGCCCAGGGCAAGATGAGCGCCCTCCTAGAGCAGAAGGAGCAGCAGGAGAGGCTGCGGGAGGCCGCGGCCTTGGGGGACATTCGGGAGGTGCAGAAACTGGTGGAGAGCGGGGTGGATGTGAACTCCCAAAATGAGGTCAACGGCTGGTAAGTGGGGAGCGGGGGAGGCCTAGGGTCCGGGCAGCCGGCCCGAGGCGTGGGGCAGTCGGCCGCGACCTGGACGCTGCCCTGCCCCTGGACGCAGGGCTAAGGCGAGGCCTGCCGTCTCGCGCCTCCGAGGTTGTGCCCTCTTGAGGCCAGCCCAGGCCCCCCTGCCTCGTGCAGTCAGGAGCACGCCCTGCCCAAATTTCGGCCCACGTGGTCCACCCGGGCAGCGCCCACTGGGACCCTGGCGCCCCCGCGGTCCCCCGCGTCCCCTGGCTAACTTGGCCAAAACGGTGCCGGAGGCTGTGATTCTCAGCGACTATGCGCTGGAGCACACGACCCCATTCAAGTGTTGAACTATTCTGTCTTAGGTCCTTCTGAAGAACACATCGTGCAGACCTAAAAGCATAAGCAACTGAGCAAATATGAATCTTATTAACTGGCACGATTTCTTTAGCCAAGACTAAGAAAAAAAACCAAAACAAAACAAAACATTTACATCGCTATTCTGCTGCTCAGTTGTCTCACTGCAACAGTGATTTGCTGCTGCTGCCTACAATTGCCTGTTGAGGGGAGACTCATTTGTTTATCCTACAGAGTATTTTGCTTTGTTTTCATACTACAATTTCAGATATCGAATTTCTTCCAAGGCTTTAGAGGTCTGCCTGCACACTGAGTCCTTCTCAATGAAATGAGCAGTCTCATTTTAAGATGTTGCTAGTGGTCAAATCTTTAGTTTTAAGTTACTGAATGTGCTATTATGCTACCCTCTTTACATTTAAAATTTTAAATTTTATTTGATCCAGGTAGTGCTTAGCCAGCTTATTTTGCTAGTTTAGAGTTAAAGCAAGTTTGCAAATGTTTTATTTTTTTTTAAGGTGGAATCCTATCTTTTGGAACTGAAAGTGACAGTAGAGATAAGTTCAACCCCCAGAGAATGACTTGCCCTAAACCACACAATTATTAATATGATAGGACCAGAACCAAGATTTCCTGACTGCCTCAAAAATCTGTCTACCTCCTTTCCCCAAAGAAAACAGCCGGGATAGCTATCCAGAAAGCCAAGAAACGATGGATACTACCTTTTTGTTTTGTTTTGTTTAAAAGTTTGCAAACTTGCTGTTGTGCATGTGCCTTTCCTGAGCATTGCTCTGTGGTACAAAGTTGTGAATTACCGTTTTGGCACTGGGAGGCAGTGTTGTATAGAAGAACGAGCCTGGTCTTTCCTGCAGGTTCTTCTCTGTTCCTGCCTAGCTATGCAACCTCACCCTAGTTGCTTCATTTTCTGCTTATTCCAGACGAGTGTTGTGAGCATTTAATGAGATGAGGCATAATATAAATAGCTAATATTCATTCAGCTTGCTCTGTAGCACAGATGCGATACTAAGGACTTTACATGTGTTATTAATAGCTCATTCACAACTTCTTGGGGACGTAGCTATTGTTATTCTCTCCATTTACAGAAGAAGAGACTGAGGCCCAGAAAAACTAAATGATTTCCCCAATTTGCATAGCGCTCCTTCCCTAGGTCATGGAATTTACAGTAACTAGTAGAGCTAGAAAGCAAACCTGGGTATGGTGGCACATGCCTTTAGTCCCAGCTACTCAAGAGCCTGAGGCAGGAAGATCACTTAAGCCCAGGTTCAACGTTGCTGTGAGCTAGGCTGACGCCACTGCACTCTAGCCTGGGCGACAGGGCGAGACTCTGTCTCCAAAAAAAAAGAAAGTGAACCTGGCATCTGACTCTAGACCCTACCCTCCTAAATGCAATGCCTGCCACGTAGTAGGTGTTTAGTAAATGTAAAGTGAATCTGGAGTAACCTGAAGAGGCTTCTCACAGACTTAATTGGGGAAGATTTCTAGTAGGCACCTCAAACTCAATATGTCCAAGATTGAATTCCTAGAATTCCCTTATCCCCCTATTGCCCCAAGCCTGCTTCTCATCTCAGCCTTCAGGGGCTCAGGCCAGAATCCTTGGTGCCCTCCATGCTTCCTGTGTTCCCTCACACCCCACATCCAGTCAGTCAGCCCGTTCTGCCAGGCGCACCTTCAGACATAGTCAGAATCCGATTACGTCTCATTCGCCTGACCACTGCACCTCTGGCACAAAGCCACGATCGGTTCTCTCACCTGGATTATTGCAGTAGCCTCCTAACTAGTCTCCTTGCATAAGCACAGAATATGCTTATACCCTATAGTCTTTTCTCAACACAGTGGCCACAGGGATCCTTATTTATAAGTCAGTCAGTCACCATTCTGCTTGTCTATGCTAGAGAGTAAGTTTTTTGAGGGTAACCTTATATTCACTCTGCTCTAAACCCTCTAATAGCTCCTGTCTCACTGAGTGAAAGTCTGCAGGGTTCTGCCATTTCTACTGCCTGTCCTCCCACCCTCCCTCCTCACCTCTGTACCTTATATCTTGGGATTTGCCTCTTTGCTCCCTTCTTTCCCCTGGCCTCCTTGCTTTTCCTAGAATACCAGGCACAGTCCAGATTCAAGACCCTTGTGTTTTGTCTTCCTTCTGTCTCACATGCTTTCCCCCGGAAACCACATGGTTTGCTCCCTCACCTCTTCAGATCTTAGTTTAGGTATCTCCTTGGTGAGGCCTTTCCTTGGCCCTAAATTTAAAACTGCACAGTGCCCTCCTCAATCGCCGGCATCCCCTAATCGCTTCGCCTGCTCTATCATCCCTGTAATACTTATTACCTAGCATACTGCATGGTTTGCTTATTTATTTGCTTCATTTCCACTTCAGAAGAGTGATGTGAGCATATAATGAGATGAAAGCATAATGTAAACAGCTTTTTTTGAACTTGCTCTGTAGCACAGATGCCTCTGTTTCCTCTTCTGTAAGATGGGGGGAATCTTGGCAGTAGAATCTACCTCATGGGTTTTCTTTTAATGTAGAGATGGAGTCTTGCTATGTTGCCCAGGCTGGTCTCAAACTCCTAGCCTCCCATAGTGCTGAGATTATAGGTGCAAGCCACGATGCCTGGCCCTCATGGGTTTGTTTTGAGGATTAAATAAAGATAATATATGTAAAGCCTTTAGAACAATGTCCAACATGTAAAACATTATATCCGTGTTAACTATTGTTAATATTTTCTTATTGTGAAGCAATGTGCTGGGTAATGGAATATAACGTTACCCTAAAAAAACTTACTCTCTCGCAGAGGAAAGCAGCGTGGTAACTGCTTTCAATTCTTGGTTGCTCAGTAACCACAATTTCAGCACTGACGAATGATGCCAGGTTGATGAATGATGTCCAGTGCCTCTGGTCTGAAATAGTTCCCAGCACTAATAGGATATTCTGACTGCAAATGTAAAGCTTAGAGTTGAAGTTCAAAGATAGAGTTCCCACATCAATTATAATTCAAGTGTCATGCATATCCCTTGGTTTTAAGGAACAAGTATAAATGGCTCATGAAGAAGTTGAAAATATTGCCTGGCTGCAATGGCTCTGAGTTATGGCTGCCCAGAGCCACACAGCTCTGGGCTGTAAACGATGATCACTAAGGGCACAGGGCTTTTGAGGGCATGTTGTGTTGACTTAACCCCACTTTACATGGTGATGTTTTTGCTAGTTGATTTGTCTCAGAGTCTCTCAGACCCACTGGCAGTAAATTACCTCCTTCACTCTCAAGCTTGCCATGAAAAAGTGATTTACTACTAGCAAGTGAGCATTTTATTTCCAAAGGGAGCATATTTTTCTCATCATGCTCCATTCATTTTTGAGGACTCACTTATCATTTTAATTGTTCACGTTTCAAGCCTGCGCCACAATCACACACAAACTCACTCGAGGCTGCAGTTTGCCCAGAATCAACAATATATTGGATCCTACTACTCTAAGCAATGTCTACCTTATCCTTGGTTCACTTGTTCAGCAAATATTAATTAAGCACCTATATGTGCCAAGCAGACATTTCCTAATTTTTTTTTTTTTTTTTTTTTTGAGACAGAGTCTTGCTCTGTCTTCCAGGTTAGAGTGCAGTAGTATCATCAGAGCTCACTGTAACCTCAAACTCCTGGGCTCAAACGACCCTCCTGCCTCAGCCTCCTGAGCAGCTGGGACTATAGGCATGCACCACCACGCCTGGCTAATTTTTTGTAGAGAGGGAGTTTCAGTCTTGCTCAGGTTGATCTCAAACTCCTGGCCTCAAGTGATCCGCCCACCTCGGCCTCCTAGGGTGCTAGGATTACAGGCATGAGCCACTGCGCCCCGGCCTGGATAATCTAATTCTAATGAATAATAATGTAGAATGTCACCGTGAAACATCAATGGTATTGCCCCCAGACAGACAGATAAGCTAACTTCCTGTAAGTTACTAATGTTAAGGTGCTGAAGACTAATCAGCTTTTTCCTGAAACCAAATCAACTGTCCAGATAATTATACTTCCTAGGTTAGTGACCTAACCCCTCACTATTGAACATATGTTCTATTCTTCATATCTGTATTTGGCCATAAGCTCTGAAGGTATTTATCTCAGTTCAATTAGAAAGTTGGTGAAGGGAGACATTTCAAAACAGGAGGGAAAAAAAGTATTTTCCTTCCATGATATGCATTCAGCTTTGGCACCTGGGGATGGATTTAGCAGCTCTGAATCCTTTAATTTCTGTTAAGATAGAGTTTTTGCTGGCATGCTAATTACATTTCTATGCAGTATTAAAATAATAGCCCTTCAGAGTGCACAGAATTGCTTCCTGTGTGTACAACATTAAATCATTAGTTTTCCTAAATGAGTCTGATACGTTAAAAGAGTCTGTTCTCAAAAAATTTTGGTTGTCAATGTGCGATTTTTAAGTACCTTAGGAATTAAAGTATGTGTGCAGTGCCTTACATTTATGCAGATGAGGAGATGTTTGTAGCCTTCTAGAGAGAACTAGAAAAAGCCAACTTTTTTAAAAATGGAAATTTGGAAATCTATTGTATATGTGTGAAGGAAAGAAAAGTAAAGAGGAAAAGAGAGTGATCAACTGAGATTCAGACAGGAATAACTGCTATAGTAATAATAATTTAAGTGGCAAAGCAAGCTGCAGATAGGAGATGGTTGTTGGCCTGATAATATTGATCTTCAAGTGGCATTTGATGCATATGAAGCAAGTTTCCATAGTCCCCGAATAGGAATGTAGCAATATAAAAATATATTTTAAAGAGACTGATATATCTGATGAGTGATACTGATAGAGTAACACGGTCCTTTCTTTAAATAATTCTTATTTTCTTTTCTTTGGAACAGGACTTGTTTACACTGGGCATGTAAACGCAACCATGGTCAGGTGGTCTCTTACCTGTTAAAATCAGGAGCTGACAAAGAGATTCTTACCACAAAAGGAGAAATGCCAGTCCAATTAACATCGAGGAGAGAAATCAGGAAGATTATGGGAGGTAAGTCTTTGTTTGGGGCAAACTTTTGACTTGGCCAAACTAATTCAAGACTCGTATTATTGGCTGCATTCTTGATGCTGGTCAAACAACTGGTCTATTTCTAAAAGCTAATTCCCGTGCCAAGATAGTAATTCCATGTTGTTTCTGGGGAGATCAGCATTGTAAGATTTTATTTTTTTTATTTGTAAAATTTAAGACGGTGATTAAAAATGGTAATTATAAACCTGATGAAATATTTTTTTCTGACCTGAAGAGACAGTAAACACTGACCAAAATATTTGTCACTATCACTAGCTTCCAAAGGACACTTTTTTCCTTGATATTTTTTTTTAAACCTCAGTGTATAGACCAGAGGATTTCTTGGTAATTTTTAAGGGGCTGTGTAAATGTTCTGTTTTCTTCTTTTTAAGTGGAAGATGATGATGATGACGATGACACCCTCACCCAGCTGAAGAAGGAGTCAGAACTGCCCTTTGTTCCCAACTATTTGGCCAACCCAGCCTTCCCTTTTATCTACACCCCCACAGCAGACGATTCGGCCCAGCTGCAGAACGGGGGCTCCTCCACGCCTCCTGCATCGCCCCCTGCAGATGGCTCACCTTCACTTCTGCCCCCTGGGGAACCTCCCCTGCTGGGGGCCTTTCCCCGGGACCACACCTCCTTGGCACTGGTTCAGAACGGTGATGTGTCTGCCCCCTCTGCCATACTCCGAACACCAGAAAGCACAAAACCGGGCCCTGTTTGTCAGCCACCAGTGAGTCAGAGCCGCTCCCTGTTCTCTTCTGTCCCGTCCAAGCCACCAGTGTCTCTGGAGCCTCAAAATGGGACATATACAGGACCGGCGCCAGCATTCCAGCCATTTTTCTTCACAGGAGCATTTCCGTTTAATATGCAAGGTAACCCCTCATCAGCAAACAGCCTCTGCAACAGGGAGTCAGTGTCCAGAGGGGTGGGATTCCTTTATATATTCTGGGTATAATTACAAACTTACAGAGAAGTTGTAAGACTAGTTTAAGGAACTCCTTTTACTCAGATTCACAGATTATTTACCTTTTGCTCTTTCACCCTGATATGCTTACGTCTTATTCCTATTATATTTTTCTTAAGAACAAGGATATTCTCTTATATAACTAAAGCACAATGATCAAATTTAAGAAATATAACCTTGGCCAGGCATGGTGGCTCACACCTGTAATTCTAGCACTTTGGGAGGCCGAGGTGGGAGGATTGCTTGAGACCAGGAGTTTGAAACCAGCCTGAGCCACATAGTAAGACCCCATTTATACAAAAAACAGGAAAATTAGCTGGATGTGGTGGCTTGCGCCATGCTGGTAGTCTTAGCTACTTGGGAAGCTGAGGTGGGAGGATCGCTTGAGCCCAGGAGTCTGAGGTTGCAGTGAGCTATGATGACGCCACTGCACTTCAGCCCTGGCAACAGAGTGAGACTCTTTCTCACAAAAAAAAAGGCAATGTAACCTTGATATAATACTGTTCTGTAATCCATGGTCCATACTTAAATTTTGTCAGTTGTCTCAACAATGCTTTTTGTAGCTATCTTTACTCTGCCCACCCCCGCCCCTGCCCATGATCACATATTGCGTTTAGTTATCATGTCATTTTAGTCTCCTTTAATCTGGAACATTTCTTAACTCTTTCTTTTTTTTTCCCCCCTGCCCCACCTTAAGTCTTTCTTTATCATTTTTGATCTTGATATTTTTGGAGAGTCCAGGCCAGTTATTTTTGTAGCATAGGATTTTCTTTCATTCTTTCTCTGTTTATGAGTTGGTATTTCACTGTAAAGAAGGGCTTTCCCTTCTCCCTCATTTCTACCAGTATGAACTCGTGGATTCTTATTTTATTCAATAGGTTATAATCTATTACTATCATTTTTTAAAATATTCACATTATTCCAGATTTGGCCAGGGGGAGCTCCTTCAAACTAGTTTTTGTGTGCCTTGGACATGTCCCCATCATTCTCAGAGTACTTCCTTACTTTCTGGTGCAGCAAGATGTCCCAGGTTCAAAGTGTAACTTTCCCTGCCCTAATCCTGGAATCAGCCATTTCTCTAAGGATCCCTGGTTCCTTTTGCTGGAGGATGGTACTTAGGAACCAGGATGTGGGCACTAGATGCCCTCATTGCTATGGGTGTGTCATTTCTTTTAGGCCTATTCAGAGATCAGAGCCAGGAAAGAAAGAAAGAAAGAAAAAAACAAGCAAACAGACAAACATGTATACATTCATATATTCACATATACACGTGTGTGTATACACACACACACACACACACACACACACACGTATCTTTTAAGAATGTTAAAAACCACAAGTTCATCCCAATATTTCCAATTCCAGTTGAACACCACAGGGTACATCTAGTCCAACCTTTCTTTTTCCCTGTAAGTAACTCCCTCACTTCCCCTTGAGGACCGATGACTACAGGTGCTGATAGCAGTGCCTCGGGGTGCTATGAGGGATTCACACACAAGGAGCAAAGCAGAACTGCCAAACGTACATGGGTGCTTGGCTTGGCCCATCTGGCAGCCAGGCGCAGACTGCAGAGGCAGACCGATTAGATCCTAGACGCATGAATAATAACCAAGACCCCTTCCTTCTTAAGGTGTACTTTATTCAAATCATAGCTATACCTTAGATATTTTTACTAGCTTGTCTTTTGGCTCTTTTACTGTCTTTATTGTAAGGAGTTTGATATTTCATAAATACCTTTAGGTCCATAATTGTTAAATCTCTTCAGAGCAACTCATGTACTATATCTTGGCCATGCCTTCTTTCCAACCCTCTTTCCCTTCCCCTGATCATGTGTAGTTTGATACCCAACCTCATTCTTAAGTCTTTGCCTCCTTAGCTCCCATGGCAGAAGGAAATTATCCTTCTACACAACTGGGATAGTTGCCTCTGCTCCCCTTTTACTCTGTGAACCACAGTCTTACATGCAGGGAAGACAATACAGGGAACTGCCTCAGCAGAGCCAAAATTGGGCCCAGGCAAACCACAATGACTGTGCTTGGTTTTCTCATTAGGTGGCACAACCCTTTGGCACAAGGCATGATTAAGTGTAACCGTCTTCTGGAAAAGATCTTAAATTATATGGGCTATACTATGCTAGAACCATTCATTAACATTCCTCCCTCTTTTTTTCTAGAGCTGGTACTCAAGGTGAGAATTCAGAACCCATCTCTTCGAGAAAATGATTTCATTGAAATTGAACTGGACCGACAGGAGCTCACCTACCAAGAATTGCTCAGAGTGAGTTGCTGTGAGCTGGGCGTTAATCCAGATCAAGTGGAGAAGATCAGAAAGTTACCTAATACTCTGTTAAGAAAGGTAAGAGAAGTCTGTTAAGCATGAATGGTTGCTTTTTGCATTTGGAAAATACCTAGCTTCCTCCTTGGTTATATGAGTCATAGTTGAAGAGATGAACGGAGAAAGAAAAGGAGCAGAGTAGTTTTCCAAATGTAATCATTAAGCTTTACTGAGTCTGTAGAGATACTGGCAGTTTTGAAAGGTGTAAGATAACAGAGAGCATTTTCTGAATTACCATTCATATATACCTATTTTGGGTTGTTTCTATAGTGATCTGTAAGGATTAACTTAGTGCAGTATTAGACGTGCCTTGTATTTCACAAGTTAAGAACCAAGTTAAAACACAGGGCAAACCCACACAGATACATACATGTGTGCTCCTTCCAGCATCTCTGGGTTCTTGAACATCAGGCTTTTGGCATCTCAGGGCACCCAGGAAAAGTGATCCACACGTGGCCTCTGCCTTCAAGGTGTGTGCTCATCCTGTAGCAGCTGCTGAGCTGCATAAGGGCTTCCACCATTCCACCCAACTCATGCCCCTGGGGATTCAATTGCACTTTCACTGACTCAGCCTGTCACAGGGATCTTTTTTTCCTTCTAGGTTTTGAAATAAGCCAAGATACTAGTGTCAATATAGCATAACAAACATATGGAGACAAGTGGCTCCTCTTAATCTATTTAACCTATTTTTGTTTTAGGACAAAGATGTTGCTCGACTTCAAGATTTCCAAGAGCTGGAACTGGTTCTAATGATAAGTGAAAATAATTTTCTGTTCAGAAATGCTGCATCCACACTGACTGAAAGGCCTTGCTATAACAGGAGAGCTTCAAAACTGACTTACTAATGCAGCAGGGACTTTTGAGACAGTTTGTGTCACCTCTGGGCCAAGGACAAGCCATTGATTTAAATTCCTTGGATGCCCGGGAGGGCCCCTGGTGCCACTGCGTAGTATACACTAACATTGTTCTGCCAAGGTAGGAAGCCCCTGACCCCCCAAGCAGCGGTGCCACTCTTCCAAGCCTCTTGGTGCACAATAAACCTATTGCTTGAAGCTTTGAACAGCTGAGAAGTGGTCTGGAGAGGCAGAAGCTGAAGGTTCTATATCCAGTGTGTTTTATGTGCAGAATGTAAGAGAGTTGTCTAAGCAGAATCTGAGAGAGAGCGGAGCCTATTTCTAGCCACTCCTGTTGACAGTGCACCTGAAGGGCCGGGATGCGCTTTTCTTGGTGTTGCATGCTCACAACTCTCCTGAAGTCCTGAACTGACTAGAGAGGAAGATTGGGGAAAGCACAGGTACTGAACAAATGAATTTTAGTGTGACTTGTGACTGTGAGGTTTCATATAACATATTTATAAATGTTACTCAGGTTAAAAGTATTTAAGAATACAGTTACCTAATTGTAAATACGCTGTTAACCAAAAGAGCTTCCCCTCCCCCATGTTTTCCTTTGTAGGCACTCATAACTGCTCTGTCTCTAGACAGTCATCCTGCATTAACTCCCCTCATGGTCACTAGAGGGCTCTCTGATGCCTTCTAAAAGAGCAACTGCTTTTTTTTTTTTACTCTGAAGCGATTCCTGTTATCTATGTGTTTTATTGCATTGTATGAGAAGAGCACAAACATTGCTGTTCCATGTTCTCCACTTTCATTTTCCACTAGAAATGAAAAGCAATTTTTAAGACTGAATCTGTTGCTATTTTAAAGGTTATCGTGGGACTCTGAGCTAAAGGAGTTAGCATCTTTATTTTTGTATCAAAGATAAAGGTTATTTTGAAATTCTTAGGATTTTTACACAACTCTGAAATCTGTTGCTTTTGTAAACAAATTGTTTGATCTTAAGGGATCCCCCCCCCAATTCACTTAACAAAGTCAGCTGTGAGTCTACCAGACTTTGTTCTGAAAAACAAAAACAAAACACCTGATTAAACTCTTGAGCATGGCATAAGAATTTTTTTAAAGGATGCATTCAAAGATTCTTTTCTTTTCTTTCCTTCATTGTCATTAATGTTAAAAGAAAAGCCACCGTCTTCTTGGAACAAACACCTTACATTTAGAAATAAGAACTAGCACACTTAGACAAACAGGAGAGCAGGGGTTTGAAGCCAGCTGTTGAAGAGCATCCCTGCTGTCTTAAGAAGCTTTTTCCCCATAGTGCCTATAGTTTCCAAAGAAACTTAACTTCCTAACTGTGTTAACTTAATTTTATTAGAACACTACAATTGAGTGAGAACGTGCAGATGTCAATGGAAGAGAATGTTGTGATAATGGCCTCCTGCTGCTGCCTAAATGCTGAAATGAGGTTGAGATGATTTTCAAGGCCAACTTCATGAAGTCACTCTGTTTAGTGACTTACTTGTATTTCACCAATTACTGCTGGTGACTTACTCAGCCTTGTACAGTGTTCACACAGCAGAGTGAAGGTTACTTATTACCCTCTTTCTCTCAAGTGCTTTAAAGAAGAAACCTCCCACGTGTCTCAACCAATCAGAAGCTAGTTTAACTAGTGGTAGTAACCTTTTTTTCCTTTTGCTTTGAAAAAAGTTACAATTTACTGATACAATTAAGTCTGATTCTATCCTGGAGGAAATAAACTCAATATTAATTCATGTCCAAATTACTGGGGTCAACTCTTTCAGCCACCCAGATTAGAGATTTTTGAGGCCCCTGGCTGGGAGGTGGCCTACAGAGGAGTAGCTCCAGGGCTTCCCGGGCTTAGAAACAGAGGTGAGCAAGGGTCTTGGTGTGTCCCGTGAGAGATGGGGCTGATAAGGTTCTGCCCTATCCTGGTCTCTCTTCTCCTTTATAAATCCTCTGTGGTCAACTGACTCCTGGGTGTGGCAGTGGGATGAGACTGCACAGTTGCTGGTAGGTGAGTTTAAATTCTTAATCTATGCATTCAGAGAAATATTTTTATATGCTTTGTGTAATTTATAACAAGGATTTTTTTTTAGCTTTGTTAACTGTGAATTCACCCCTCCTCCTCCACTGCATATTTAAAGCATGTGTTCACACTGTGTGTAAACATTCACTAAAGAATTTTTTCTTTGTGCATTGCGACTGTTCAAACATAACAAGTATTATTAATATTAAATATTGACTAAACAACCCAACACTCCTTAATTTTGGCCTCGTAAACAGCACTATACTTACAATCACAGGGTGTTCAAATTGTTGGACAGTCCCAGGGAGCAGATGCTCTGGAGAAAGAATAGAAGGGCCCGCTTTCCACCTGCGCCTCCTCCAGCCCGCTGTTGCTGCAGTGCTCATGCCCTGTCAGTGGCACCAGGAGACGGATATTCTGTGTGGCGTCTTTCCTCCCCGTTCACAGCAGTCGGCTTCATTTCCCTGGAGTAGTTGAGCCAGCTAGATGGAGGTCATCCCCTATTAACCACATTTTTTGATTATCCTGTTTACACAACTGAGCCTCTCCTTTGGGCTGTCAGTACCTGTCAGGGCCTCAATGAGCTCAGTAGGAAACTCTCAAGACAGGAGAGGAAATACAGCCTTACACCTTCAGCTCTTTAGCTGAGAATAATGCTGAATGAATCTGCTTTTCTGTTGGTTCAGGCCAGCTAGCTCCTCACAAAAGCAGACGTCATGCCAAATTGACCTAATAAATCAGAGAGCATAGCAGAGACCTTTTCTTAGCACCAAGGAGAGGCAGAATAATTTGGGCATTTGTGCTTTCATACTTGTTTTATCACAAAGATGGAAGTCATCTTCTGTATACCCATAAACATCCTGGGCAGAAACAGCCTGCCAAAAAAAATGTGATTAACCTTTAACAAATGGTCCTGCAGCACAGGCCGACCCAGGGCTTATAGAAAAACCTGATCAAAGGAGCCATCTCCGCATCCACTGCAAACTGTTGAGGGTGGAAACAACAGTCACCCACAGCCACTCACATCATAGCAAGAGTAAAGGTACAGGGAATAGGAGTGAGACCAAGGAGACCAGAAAACTTAGTACAGCAGCATCCCAACCTTTTCGGCATCAGGGACTGGCTTCATGGGAGACAATTTTCTATGGACCTGGGGGCGGGGAGGATGGTTTTGGGATGATTCAAGCGTATTACATTTATTGTGCACTTTATAATTATTAAATTGTCACTTGCCACTGATAGGGTTTTGATATGAGTCTGCAAGCAATTGATTTATTATGGTCTCTGTTAATGATAATCTGTATTTGCAGCCACTCCCCAGCGCTAGCATCACCGCCTCAGCTCCACCCCAGATCATCAGGCATTAGATTCTCACAAGGAACGCGACCTAGATCCCTCGCATGTGCAGTTTGCAATAGGGTTCGCGCTCCTATGAGAATCTAATGCCGCTGCTGATCTGACAGGAGTCAGAGTTTATGCGGTGATGTGAGTGATGGGGAGTGGCTGTAAATACAGATGAAGTTTGACTCACTTGCACACCCACCACTCACTTCCTGCTATGCGGCCCGGTTCCTAATAGGCCACAGACCTGTACTGGTCCATGGTCAGGGGGTTGGGGACCACAGTAGTAAGGTAACAAAGAGAAGAGGTCCATTCCAAATATAAGGCCTGTGCCAGGTGGGCCCTGACCCACAGAAAATCAACTTTGTATTGGCTTGCTCAAGAAAGCAGACAATTCACTGCTTCCTATCTTGTTTACCAGCCTGGGACTGTCAAGGCAGGGGCAGCTTCTGGGCTTCTCTGTGCTCACACATTCAGCTTCAGCTGGACCGAGGAAATCGAATGAGTCGGAGGCCTCACTGGCAATCGGAACTGTCTGGAACAGACTTCTAAAGGAGCTAGGAAATAATGCACCACATGCTTCTCAGCCCCTAGAGAAACAGGCTTGGAGGGATGAGGGATGACACGAACATGGAGGTGTTCACAGCAGCTTTCCCCAGAGGCTTCGGGTCAGATTTCAGGGCTTTCATTTCTCACCTTTTTACGGTATCTGCATAGCAGAGCAGGAACTACTGGCAATTACCCAGTGAATTTTGGCTGTGAAGACAATATTTTCAGCCAAAAGCTCTTAGGCCTGAAGTTCAGATAACTGCAGCCTCTTCCCCCTTCCTCCCGGCCTCCTCCTACAAAGGCCCTGATCCCTGAGCCTTGTGAACAGGCAGAAAAAGACTACATTGAGGTGTATATATTGTTGACCACATGGTTTTATTTCATCAGTACTTCATTTTTAATGGATTCAGGCAGCACCCCAGAGTACAGGACTCAGTTCCTAGGGATGGCCTGACCCAGCAGACTGTTCCAGGAAGAAAAAGCTTTTTATTTTTAAAAAAAAAAATACTTTAGAAAATATGAAAAATCAGAGGGAGGAGGGAGGTCATTTCATGAAACGATTGTTTGAAAACAGTGCAATATGGAAATACCACTAGACTGAGAGTCAGCTGGGCAGGGACTAGTCTGGGCTCTGTCCCAAACTAGCTGCGACCTCAGGCATGTCATTCATCTCTGGGCCTCACTTCCTCGTGTCAACCATTTGAGATGAGGTTATTCTGTGAGGCACTTTACAGGTGCAAAATCTAACCAATGGCCACACTGTTTGCCATCAGTCCATTCTGTGGACACATTTGGTGTCATTTCCCTCCCTGATGAAACTAGGAAAGGCCAGGAGGAAATCCCAGGAATACATTTTAGGCAAGTCCAGCATCTTTGGCCATCCCGTAGAAGATGCCTCTAGCTGCAATAAGGTTGGTTGGAGAATCAAATTCAGCTACTGCCCCTTTGTCCAGGACCAGGACCCTAGCCAAAAAATAAAAGAAGTGGTCAGCCCAGACCCAGCCACATAGTCCAACCCTGCCCTTCTGGGTACTGCTCAGGCCGGCGGTGACATACCAACCACCCACTTCAGGCAATCCACCCCACACAGCCGCAAGGCTGGTTATTTTAGCCATTCTGTTAGTTCTCCTGGCAAGTGGAGCAGTTTCTAGGATCAAACGCAAGGTCCTATTCATCTCTTCTAGTCAGGGCTCCGAAAACCTTCCCTAATGAGCCTTTCCCCTGGCCGGGGTCACAGGATTTCAGCAGGCTGTGCACAGGGAGCCATGGGCCTGTGTGCTGGGCCCTGGGCACATCCATCTGCTTTGTGCTGGCTCACAAAGGCACACGGCAGGAAACTGGCCGCAGTAAGCCTGACACTGGAATCTGGGACTTGGGCTGCAAATCTGGCTGCTGCTGCTGCTGCTGGGAGGATCTCCCCCACCCCCACACACACAGTCAGGCCTGGGCCTGGGGTTAGACTCCCCCACCAACCACGCACAGGGTGCACCTGGTGTGAGGCCAACAGGCTGGCTCCACCAGGTGGAGGGGAGAGGGCTCTCCCAAGCCCGGGAGAGGTGCTCCTCCATGGGAGGGGGCACTCATTCCCTACCTACTGGGCTCCCAGAAACTTGTCCTGGAAAGGAGTGTCTCTGTGAACATCACTGCCTAGCCACTGCCCAAATTGGAGCCCAGGAGGCTCCCCGCTCCCCCAAATCAAAGTCTTCAGTGGCTTCTCATTGCTCTTAGGGTAAGGTCTGAGGGGTTTTCCCCTGGTCCCCAAAGTGCAGCATAGTGGAGCCTGTCCTCTCATCTTGGTTCTACTGCCTCCCTCCTCTGCACTCCAGCCTCATGCACCCTCCTGCCTCAGGGTGCGTGGTGCATCCTTTGCCTGAAGTTCTCAGCTCCCTCTCTACCTCATTTCCTCACCTCCACCCCACAACCCATACTCATCGGGCCTGGCTGGTGCTCCCCCCTTCCTTAGGAGAACACCTCTCTGGTATGGAGAGCCTTCCTCTGGCCTGCACACACACCCCTGCTTCCTTCCTCCAGGCTCTAATTACATGTTCTATAGCCCGATTATTTGATTCATTTCTGCCTGCCCCATTAGAATGAATGAATTCCTAACACCCAAGGTGGATCTGAGTCTCCCACCCTAGGGCTGCTGGTGAATAAAGCATTTCTGGTTAGGCCTGGGGACAGATACTCTCAGACCCTCCTCCTGACCCAGGGCCCACCTTCCCTCCCCCCAGTGGGGTACTGAATGGGAGTGGGGGATGGGAGTGGGGTGGGGGTGGGACAGACGGCAGCATCAGGCATTCTCAGCCTGGCCCCCAGGACCCTCCAGGCCACAGGGGGAGAGAGGCAAGGTCTGACCCAATGTCCTGCCCGTGGTGCCCTGCCCACCTCCCCTACCCTACCAGTACGTGCGTGTGTTGAGTGAATGAAGGCCTCTTGATGTATGCCCACCATACTCCTTCAGCAGAGGCCTGTCTGAGGCTCCTGCCTCCTCCCCTCTCAGTATTCCCACCCCTTCAAGTCTCTAAGGAGCCCAACCAGCCAGGATTCTGAGTCACTCGGCCCATGCCTTTGACCTCCAGCACCACACCTTGACAACTGACACAATGAGGGAGTTGGTCCCAATTTTTTCTTTGGCTGAGTGGCCTGCCTTTCCAAGGAAACCACAAGATGCTGAGGGCAAGGACCCCCCCCCAATCTTTTAAGGGACTAGTGCTAGGGAGAATTATAGGAGGGGACCGCAGGGACTGGGGAGGACGCTGAGGTTCCCCAGGATCACCTGCAGTTTAAACACATTTCACTGACTCCTCGGGACAATCCCCAGAGACATTATCATCTCCATTCGAAAGGCATTGTAAATTGCCCAAGGTCACTCAGCCCTCTGACTCAGACACAGTGCCCTCCCCAGGAGGCATCACCTCCTCACGTGCCCTCAGGGACCCAGGCATCACGCACCTTCCCTGATCTTCAAACTCACCCAGGTGAACTCACCCAGGTGAACTGGGTGTAATTGCCCGATCTCATAGGATGGCAGGGAGGTGCAAATGAAGTGAGGGACAAGCAAGCACTCTGTCCACAGGTACTCAGGAAGAGATGGGACTGGCATGAAGGATCTGGTTCCTCTCACCTCGTATCATCCACAGGAGTGGGATGGAGGTTGTGCACAATTCACAATGCCTGGGGATCCCCACTGTGTCCCTGCCCCATGTGTCTTAGAAAATGTCACTGTGTGCCCCACCCCTGCACCCAGGTAACCACACTCTTCGTCTGCCCCTTACCTGTATCTTGTTGGGAAAATCTGTTCTGCCCCCCACGCCCCAGGAGCATTCAATGCCCAGATAACCCTAATCTGCCCGGCCCCTTCCTGACGCCCCAGGCCCCACCAGGTCTCCCTTGCTTAGGTTTCCGTGTCCTACCTGGTGTAGTCCATGATTGTGTTAAGCCGATGTGCGATGGTCAGGACAGTGCAGGTATCAAACTGGGTGCGGATGGTAGCCTGGATGAGGTCATCAGTCTCCAGGTCAATGGCGGCCGTGGCCTCATCTAAAACCAGGACGCGGCTCTTGCGGAGCAGGGCTCTGGCCAGGCACACGAGCTGCCTCTGGCCCACACTGGGAATGGGGAAGGCAGGAGTTACCAGGTGGGTGCCTCCAGCCTGCCTCCAGGCCTGGCTCCCAGACCTGTTTCTATCTCCACTTCTCAGCGGCCAGGACTGGCTTTCTGTCTAACCACTCCCATTTCTGCCACAGCCTAGTCTTCCTGGAACAGAGTAGAGGTCTGGACATTACAGGATAATGAGGGACCTTGGGGACAGAGCCAGGGCTAAAAAGCACTGTGAAATCCCCAGTCTGTTCTCAGCACCCCCAGCCTCCTCTTTCTATGCTTTCTTCCCTATCCTCACTTCTCATCTAGTGCCGTGATGTTTCTCTGCTTCACTCCATCAGTCATTTACACCTTAGTAAGAACATGCTTGCATTTCTTTTCCTGGATATTTGCACATAAGCCACACTGCCATGTTGCTGAGCCTAATGTTACACAATTCAGGCAGTCATCTCCCACACCATGGGGAATACAGGCCAGGGCTCTGTTTGGGGATAAGGAAGGCGCAAAGCAGGGCAGGACCTAGGAACTGCCTGTGTCTGGTCACCGGGGAGCTGAAGGAGGGGCCAGATGCATACCTTCAACCTCCTTCCTTGGAAGCCAGAGCCAGTGGACAAAGCGAGGCTGTGTTCCCAACCACAGAGGCCACAGCACCCCCACATCCAAGGACAAATACCTCAGCCCTTCCCAAAGGGGTGAGTCACCACAGCCGGAGTAAAGGCCAGGCTCTCTCCCTGGCCCGTTCCTGAAACTAATGAAGGTTTTGGCAGCAGAATGAGCCGCCCGATAGAACTCAGGGCTGATTTATGGTGGGACTGGCACAGGACACAGGTTATACTTAAAGTGGCTACAAGGAGGAGGGAGGAGGGGAGCAGATTTCTGCCTCTGATCGTGTGGGGGGGGGTGTGGGGGGGCGGTCCTCTGGGGGGAGTGCGACAGCTAGCAGGATAGAAGAACCGAGGAAGACACAGCCATGGGGCATGGGGCCCAGAGAGCCCATGCTTGTCTGCCAGCCTCCCCCAAGGTGGTTCTGTAAGTGAACTCAGCTAAGATGCTCACTGAGTCCTAAGGGCTGTCTGGGTGGTGGGGGAGTCCCCCGGCTCATCTGGGTGAGGAGGTGCAGCAAGGAAAGTTTTGGGACAAAAGTCCCCCGCTTCCCTGAGTCCCCGCCCTGCTCCTCACTAGCTAAGCAGCTCTGAGCAAATAATTTCATAGCGTGGAAGCCTCACTTCCGCCCACAGGACTGTGGTAAAGATTAAATGAGATAGTGGAGGCCAAAGTGCTTTGAACACTGACGTGCCAGGCAAACGTAAAGTTTTTGCTTTTGTTTTCAAGGTCTGGGGAGGGGCCATGAAGTATGCACTGAATATAAAAATGAAAATAAGAAGGAGGAGGAAGAGGAAGGAGAGGGGGAGAGAGAGGAAGGGGGAGGGGAGGAGGAAGGGAATAGCTGACGTTTCACAGGAGTGTATCCAAGCTAAGGGCTTTCCATTTCATCACGCCCTAACACTGCTCTGCCCAAGGGGTAGCCACTGGTCCCATGTGGCCATCAAGCCCTTGAAATGTGGCTAGTCCCAATCGAGATGTGCTGTAAATGTAAAATATACACTGTATTTCAAACTTGTATGAAAAATGCAAATAATGTATGAAATAAATTTTAATAGTATATTTTACTTAGCCCGATATATCTAAAATTGTTTCTTTTTCTTTTTCTTTTTTTTTTTTTTTTTGAGACAGAGTCTCACTCTGTTGCCTGGGCTAGAGTGCCGTGGTATCGGCATAGCTCACAGCAACCTCAAACTCCTGGGCTCAAGCGATCCTCCTGCCTCAGCCTCCCGAGTAGCTAGGATAATAGGCACGTGCCACCATGCCACCTCTTTTTCCTTTTTAAAAAATGGTTAATTACACACATGTGGCTTGCATTATATTCTTCTTGGGCAGTGTGATGTGAAGAGGTATGGACTGTTAGTATCCCCATTGTAGAGTGAAAGCAAACGAGGAACAGAGATGTTATGCAACTTGCCACAAACCACACAGCTAACACAGGTACGGGTATGTTAAGCCTCTGGACCCTACGAGGTGACTCCTGGTCCTTCCTGATGCTCAGTGGCTGGGGCTGTAAGAAAGCTCTGGAGGAGAAAAGGCTTCCTCCCACCTGCTCCACGGCTCCGTCCAGAGCCACCCTCCGCAGCCCAAGCACAGCATCGACAACCTCACACAACATGCCTGAAGAGGGTTTTGGAATCTCTCAGAGCTGGTTCAAATCCGAGGCATGCCTTCTCCTCGCTGCGTAACTTTAGCCAAGCTGCTTACCCTCTCTGAGCCTTGGTTTCCTCACCTGCGAAGTGGGATGACGGACCACCTCTGGGGCCGTGTGAGGGGTCAGTGAGTGGCTCACCATGCCCGGCACACGGAATATGCTCAATACAAAACAACTCCCCTCTGTGCACCCTGGCCGGCCTGGACTCTGTGTTACGTGGTGCCCCCGCAGCGTCCCCCAGGGAGGACTGCTGCTCCCGACCTGTCCACACCCAGCTTTTTTACCTGAGGTTCTCCCCGCCCTCAGAGCACTGGAAGTCCAGGCCTGCCGGCTGGGAGCTCACGAACATGCGCAGGTGGGACAGCTCCAAGGCCTGCCAAATGTCCTCATCCGAGTAACTGCCAAAGGGGTCCAGGTTCATGCGCAGGGTCCCCGAAAACAGGATGGGGTCCTGGGGACACAACATGGTCTCATGGAGAGGTGGCTCAGGCCCACAAGGAGCCATGGGCCCCAGGACCAGGGAAAAAGAGGGGATTAAGGTGGCAGCATTCCCGCCTGTTCCAGCCCTCCAGGAGGGAGGCAGCGGCCGGGGAGATAGAGAGAGAGTTGCCTGCGGGGACGATAAAGCTCGGCTTTGCCGGTCACCGGTCACCGAGTGCTCTGCTAACGCAGGAATCAGAGCCACTACGCTGACTCCAAAGTGTCCAGTCGGCAGAAAAATATACCCTAGAGTCTAGAGGAGCCAGAAAAAGTGAAATGTATTTCAGAGCTGTAAACAGGAGACCAGGACAGAACGTCTCAGCAGATGGGGCACTTGGAGGGGTCCTGTGGTCCCCCCCGCCATTTGCTGGTCCAGGAGGGCAAAGGGCAGGGCCTCATTGGGCAGGGATGTCTGACCCTTCCAGATCTGTGACTGAGTTGGTTCCTTGGTGGCTCTGCCCCTTGCTGTCCACGCACACCCGACCCCTACCCCCAGCCTCAAGACCGAGGTCCCAGTCCCCATCCTCAAGCTACAGAACAGGGGTGGGGCCCGCCCCAGCGTTGTTGGTCAGTGTGGCCAGCCCATGCCAGGCTCATACCTGGGGGATGATGGTCAGCTGAGAACGCAGGTCATGGAGGCCAATGTCTGCCACGTTGAGGCCGTCAATGAGGATTTCACCCTCTGCGGCCTCCAGGATGCGGAAGAGGCTCAGGGTCATGGACGATTTGCCGGCCCCAGTGCGGCCCACGATCCCCACCTGGAGGGGTGGGGAGGGGCTGTCAGGGGGAAGCTGAGAGGCCACGGGCATCTCCGTGACTCCCTCAGAGGCCAAGCAGACGTCTGGCCAGAGCACCTGCTCCCTCAAAGACCCACGCTCCCCACGAAGGCTGTGGCCACGTCCCCAGGCACCAGCACACCCAGGACCCACCCTCCACATGGCACCTTCTCGCCACCGCGCACGAGCAGGCTCAGGTTTCTCAGCACCAGGTCCAGGCCGGGCCGGTAGCGCACGGAGTAATTCCGGAACTCCACCTCCCCACGCTGGGGCCAGCCCTCCGGAGGGCGCCTGCCCTCCACCACCCAGGGGGCCTGGCGGGAGGTACAAATGGGGTGTCATCAGGATGGCACCTCCTCCCCAGCCTGGCCCTCCCTCATTTTTCAATCTCTCTCTCCCAAGGCCCCTCAATCCTTACCCACTATGGTCCTGCAGGGCAGGAGTTGAGGGGGAGTTCCTGGCACCCCTGTGGCCCAACTTTGTGTTTCAATGACTTCTGTATCCCTCTCACCTTATTCTCTACTGAGCCACCCCAAAACCCCGCTTCCTACCTGCTCCCCGTCTCTCCTCGTGCCCCATGTTCCTTGAGATGCCCTCCCTGCCTGCCCTACCTCCCCTCTCACAGCCTGTCCACATTCCTGATTACTGAGTGGCTACCCTGTGCCAGGCAGTGGGGACACAGTGGTGTCCCCAGTGAGACAAAGTCCTTGCCCTCCTGAGGCTTACATTCTAGTACAGGAAGGTATATGATCAACAAATAAGCAAATCTTTTTTTTTTTTTTTTTTTTTTTTGAGACAGAGTCTCGCTTTGTTGCCCGGGCTAGAGTGAGTGCCGTGGCGTCAGCCTAGCTCACAGCAACCTCAAACTCCTGGGCTTAAGCGATCCTCCTGCCTCAGCCTCCCGAGTAGCTGGGACTACAGGCATGTGCCACCATGCCTGGCTAATTTTTTCTATATATTTTTAGTTGTCCAGCTAATTTCTTTCTATTTTTAGTAGAGACAGGGTCTCGCTCTTGCTCAGGCTGGTCTCGAACTCCTGAGCTCAAACGATCTGCCCGCCTCGGCCTCCTAAGTGCTAGGATTACAGGCATGAGCCACCGTGCCCGGCCAAGCAAATCTTAATGTAAGAAGTGATGAGTGCTAGGGGCCAAGACGCGCTCAGTGTTGCTGCTCCGTATAGGGTGGTCAGGGAAGGCTTCCTGGAGGAGGTGATAGTTAGTAAAGACTTGAGGGAGTTGAGGGAACAAGCCAAGTGGATATCTGGGGGAAGGGCATGCCAGACAGAGGGAACAGCAAGTGCAAATGCCTCCAGGTATGTTCTGGAACACAGTGACAAAGATGAGAGGTAGGAGGCTGAGGCAGTGGGTAGCCCCATCATGGAGGGCCTAGCCATTTTAAGGACTATGCTTTTTTACTCTGAGCAAGATGCAAAGCCATTAGAGGGCCGTACACAAAGGAATGATGTCATTTAATGTGTTTTTAAAGGATCTTTTTAGCTGCTAGGAGGAGAATATGGAGACAGGATCATGTGTCTGAGTGGGGATGGGGGCGGGTGGGGGGAGACAGGATCATGAGAGAGGGGGCTGGGGCTGAAGCCTGGAGAAGGCAGGGGTAGGACAGGCCAGGCTGGGAGGAAGAAGGCCGGCTGGGGTGGGCGCTCAGCAGAAGCAGACCGATAGGGTGAAGGTTACAGAATCCAGGAGGACCCCAAGAACAAGGGAGGTGTCCTCTCATCCGAACATCACTGAGAGGTTGAATTAGATGAGAACAGAAAAGTGTCCCTTAGATTTGAAAGCTGGGAGGTCCCTGGTGAGCATCTCAGTGAAGTGACAGGGCCAGACAGCAGACTGCGGGGGGCAGACGAGATAAAGGGAGCCGGGGAAGCAGTGCGGACCATACTTTAAAACAAGTTTCATGCCAAAGGAGAGCAGAGAAATGGGGTCGGGGTCGGAGAATGCAGCGGAAATGGAGGGTTCGTTTGTGTGTCTCGAATGGAAGCTGCCCTGGAATGTTTTTGCATGTGGACGGGAAACATCCGACAGAGGGAGCAAGACGGACAGCACAGGAGATGGAGAGAGAACTGAGGAAGTCAAGTCCTGGGTACCATGAGAAGGAGCAGAGGGGCTGGATTTTGAAACCAAAAGGCATAATTCCTGCTAAAAGAGAAAGGAAGAAGATGAAGGAGACACAGGCAGGTTTAAAGGCCCGGAGGCAGGAAGGTGAGGAGGTTCCTGTCTTATAACCTATTTTCTCATGGAAGTGTCAGGCAAGGTCTACGGCTGAGCACAAGGGAGGAGATGTGGGGTTTGCGAATGGAGAATGTTCAGAGAATGTTCGAAAGAAATCTTTCTGAAAGTGGGAACACGTACTTCTTGGGGAAACAAAGTAGGAAAACCCAGTAGTGGTGCGTGGTTTTAAACTTGAGGTAAAATCAGTGATTTTCTCCTGCAAGGTTTTAGGTGCTCAGTGCAGGTATAAAGGAAGTAGATAGGTGGGTTGACCTGGGGTGGGGTTTTGTAGGTGGGTACCACTTAGGGAAGGAGAAGGGCCAAGGGAGTTGAGAGCGTTTGTGTTGGCGGTGCACAGATTCCAGCCTAGCTGGGGCAGGAAGTTGAAATCGCCCTTACAAATTAATAAAACGGGGTGCAAGGTGACAAAGTTGTGGTAAGGGCCTAGCTAAAAATAATGACAGTAATTAGTCACTGTCCCCCTGCTTCTCTATAATTGCCACTCCAGAGCCACACAACTGGTGGTCATAAAGCTTCTTAACTTCTCCCCACAGCTGGTGTCCATAAAGATTCTTAACTTTCTCTGTAGATAACATCACCTTTTTGAAACCTAAAGGGAGTTTTGAAGCTATCTCCCAGGCCCCGCACTCCAGTGCGTTGGTTGACCCACCCAATGGACCAGCGGCCCAGACCAAGAGACCGACTCAACTGGAATTATGACCTCAGGGACTGGAGCAACACAAGAAGATGACTTCTACACCCCTATAATTTTGCTCCAATTAACAAACCTAATTGCCTGATCCCTTGCCTGCCAAACTATCCTTAAAAACCCTGTCTCCCAAATCCTTGAGGAGGCAGATTTGAGAAACTTTCTCCCGTCTCCCCACTTAGTGCTCTGCGGAATAAAACTCTTCCTCCATTGCAACCCCGACTGTCTCAGTACATTGGCTCTTCTCTGTGCAGCAGGCAGATGAACCAGGTTGGGCGGCAACAAAGTGATGCCAGAGGAGCTGGTGGACAGAGACGAAGGCGGGTCACGGGACTGGGGGTCCCGATGAGGACAAAGTGCTGTGATCATGGAGGACTTGGAACAAGAGAGCTGGTGAGGACAGCAGCGTGGTCTAAAAGTGGGATGCTTGACACTGAGACCTCAGAGATGGTGTAGCTTCTGGGCATGAAGAGGGCTGGGCTGTGACCATGGGAGGGGGTGGTGGAGAAAGGTCTGGATGCCCCTGTAGAGGACAATTCCTTTTCCCCAACAAAGGGCACATTGCCCCACCTCTGCTCCTTTGCCCAGGCTGGTCTCTTTGGCTGGAATGCTCACCTTCCCACCGCCCATCCCGCTATCTTACCTAGTCTAGCAAAACCCGCCCATCCTTCAAATCTAAGATCACCTCCCCTGATCACCCCAGCTGAAGGCCCTCCCTTATCTGCCCTCGTGGTCTGCACCATGCCAGAGCTCTTGTCACCCACTGCAGAGCCCTGCAATATGTCTTACCCCTCCCACTAAATCAGAATCTGCTTGAGGGCAGACCCTGTTTTGCTCAACTCTGAACTGTTTATACCGCCTGGCATAGACCTCTAGTTGATGCTCCATAAGGTTTGGATGGATAAATGAATGCATGAAGAGCCACCTAAGCAGATGGCCTGAAGTTTTAGGGATGGCAAGCCACCCAGTGTTCTTCTCCAGCTATTTCAGAGTCCCTTGCCCCAGGCGCATCCCAGCACCAACCTCTGTCTCCGTCTTGGAGTACTCCTTCACTCTCTCCACCGCCACGATATTAGACTCCAAATCTGACATCATTCGGATCATCCAGTTCAGAGCAAATGTCACCTGGCCAAAGGGACTGCGTTACGGATAGGGTGGTCTCCCCCTCCCCGCTGTAATGGCTTTGGGAAGAGTTCAGAGTCTTCCATCATGCTCCCATTAATGACAGCCTAGCCCACCTATGACCCAGGTGGGCCTGGGCAAGCCCACAGGTGTGCCAACCGGGGCTCTAGTCACGACTGTACTTCAAACAGTGACAATGCAGACTTAACCAAGGACCGCCTCACCCGGTGTTTCTCAGACTTTAATATGTATAAGACTTCCTAGAGAATCTTGTTAAAATGCAGCTTCTGATTCAGTAGGTCTGAGGTAGGACCTGGAACCTGAGGTTCTTCGTTTCTAACAAGCTCCCAAAAGATGTTGATGCCACTGGCCCAGGGACCACACTGTGCATACCAAGGAGTCTTGATCAAAATGCAGAATCCTGAGCCCCATCCTAGGCCTGCTGAATCAGAATGTACATTCTAACAAGATCTCCAGGTGATGCATATGCACATTAAAGTTTAAGAACACTGACCTTTCTGGCTTGCCCTTTGTTTACCAATGCATTCAAGATTTGAGCCACCTGAGGTATTAAAAATATGATCTGCTTTATAAAAATTCCATATGCAGTTAGATCACTCTTTGACAATTCAGGCTGGTGTCAGAGCAACTTGCCTGAGCTCCAGCCAAGGCTTTAGTTACCGAATCTGTGTGCTTTCTCTGCAGCCTCTGAACAGGTGTATTCCTGCCCTTGGACCTCCCTCATGTCATCCTGCCCACAGATAGGACAAATTCTGTTTGTCCTTTGGGGCCGAACTCCAGGATCATTTCTCTAACACTCCAAAGCAGGGAAACTCCTCCGGGCTTTTGAAACATATTGTTTTTCCAGCCACAAAGACCTGCTCAGCCTGAATCACAACCCCCAGCTGATGTCTCTCCATGCTTGACTGTGAAGTCTCAGCCCTTGAGAGCAGAACCTGTGGCTAGTCCCCACGTTGAGCAGACAGGGGCACTCAGGAGATGCTTGTGGTACCGGTGTGACCTCTGCCCCAGGGGTGGCCCTGCCCTGGAGCCTAGGCCCCTCCGTACCTGCAGGGCATAGGACACAGAAAGGCCCACCAGCCCTGGATTCAGGCTGCTTCTCCCAATCACGGCAAATAGTGCAGCAAAGAGCACAGCGCAGCTCCCCACAAACTCCACTCGGATGCTCAGCCACCTGTCGGGGTCACACAAGGAGCAAACGGGGCTGGGTGGAGGAAGGGCCAGGACCCTGAACGCCAGAGAGTCTAGTGGGAACTCCTAGAGGAGCAGGAGGTGAGGGAGGAGGCTTCTGACCGGTTGGAGACAATGTAGGGGTAGCAGCTCCTCTGGTTGATGTCCACCTTAGTATCACTCATGACCTCAAAGTCCTGGCCACGGTTGTAGGCCCGGATGACGCTGGTGCCCGTCATTGTCTCCGAAAAGTGGGAGTAGACAGGCGAGCGGCTGACCGATTCCAGCCGCTTCAGTTGCCGTGATGTGGCCACATAGAAGCGCTGGCGGGGGATGGGGAAAGAGTTTGCGGTCAGGCCGGTGGAATCCCCAGCTCAGTCCTGCCTGTCTCTGAACCCATCCACTTCCCCTGGCTTCCTCCCAGCCAGCCTTGCTCCTACCCCGAGACCTTGCTGCCTTCCCCTACCTCCAAAGACCCAAGGCTTGGGGCCTTGGTGCGTCTGTCATGCACCCTTCTTCCCCTCTGATCATCTCTGCTGCAGCCCCACAAAAACATGGTTCTGTCCCCAGTGTCCATCCTCTCCCCAGTTTCCATCCTCTCCCCTGTGGGCCCAAGATGGCCAGGACTTCACAGGATGTGTTTCTGAGGCTCCCCTGGCCCAGATCACGGTTTCTCTACCAGGGGCCGAGCTTCTGCTACGATTAATTCATTGCAGAACAGGAGCTCAGTGTCTGCAAAAGCCTTTTATAGTTAGCTGTATCTGAATGTTATCAATTCATTCATGTTAAACACATACAAACACACATATGTTCAGATAGGTAGAAAAAGAAGGGAAGGATACTGTGTCCCAACCATTAACAATGTTTTATTAAAAAACTGCCAACAGGAAGGAGCCCCGGGGCCAGTCACGGTCAATTTCACTTTATTTATCCTCACACCAACCCTTGGAGGTAGGTTGGAGTCTATCTTACAGGTGAGGAAAAGGAGTTACAAAGAGATGAAGTAACTGCCGTTTCTAGCAAAACCCGGCTGCAATGCTGGGGCCCCAAGCGCCCCGCCCCTGGCTGCCCCGCCCACACGGACGCCCCGCCCACATTAGAGCCACGCCCAGCCACCCACGCACCTGCACGTAGATGTAGAGCGCCCCTAGAGGCAGGATGACCACAAGGAAGAGCGGCGTGCTGGACACGATGACCACGACAGTGCAGATGGAGTTGAAGAAGGAACCCAGTAGCATGAGGGTGGCGGGGGCCAGAACCTCATCGATGACAAAGATGTCCTTAGAGAAGCGGTTGAGGATGCGGCCGGAGGGCGTCGTGTCGAAGAAGGACTGTGGCGAGCGCATCTTGTTGTGCAGCAGCGCCTGGTGCAGCAAGCCGGCAGCCTGCATGCCGCCCATAGCCATGGTCAGGGCCGACAGCATCACCAGGAGCCCTGTTGGAGGCAGAGGATGGCTAGCTTACCAGGGGGCGGGCACGGAGGGCAGATTCACAGACATGGCTTGGCCAGAGTGGGTTAGGGAGGCTCCAAGGCAGGAACATGGTTTGAGGGGCCTGGCAGCCCAGAGGAGAGGAAGGGATGTGGGAGCCCCTTTTGGGCATTCTCACAGGTTCACCTTGCAGAATTCCCAAGCCTGCATAGACGCCCAGCCTCAGGGAAGTGTTGTTCTGTCTGCTGTCCACCATGGCATCGTTGGCCCAGGCACTAAGCCACACGCTGGCCCCAATGGCGGCCCCACTTTGACCCACATGGAGGAGTAAGATGGCCAGCGAGGTCCAGAGCCCCACTGCCTTGGCATAATCCCAGAACACACTCAGCTTCACCTGTAGGGAGTGGCAGTCAGGGACAGAGGACTCTGTGAGTCCTGGGGCTGCTGGAGGGCTGCCATCCTCCCCAGCCCCTCTGGTCCACCCTACTCACGGTGCCAGTCTCCACTTTCTCCTCCTGGATCAGCACCCCAGTAGCCTTTGCGTCTGTCTCCTGTACCTTCTGTGATGGAATGAGGCATCTCCGGGGCACAGGCTGGCCCTGGTCCTCTCCGTCGGAGGACATGGCACTCAGCTGTCTGGGAAGGCGACTGGTCAGACCCAGGGAGAAAGCCCCCAACCCTTGCCACCCCAGGACAGAGGCCCAGGGTGTGTCAGGGGAAATACCTGCCTGCAGCCCACCTGACAGGGCTTGGAGAGACCTGTCGCAGCCTCCCGGCAGGGGGTACTGAGAGCTCTCAGGAGCTCACCTCATAAACTGCTTCTGGACCTCGTATGCGGCTGGCTCATTGTCCATCAGGTCTGTGTGGTTGCTGAGTGTGTCTTCGATCAGCAGCACCTCCTCAGCCTCTGCGCCTTCCAAGGCTGTGGTGGGGTGGGAGGAAGCGGACAGAGTTCAACTAGCTCTCCCTGCAAGCCCCTGGTAACCCCCAGTCCCCACTCCAGTGAAAGGGCCTGAATGGACAAGCGTGAGAAAAGATGAGGGATTGAAAGGGCAACAAGAAAGACCTGGGTTAGACAACAAGAAAAACTTCCCTTCAAGGACTGTGGAGGAGACTCCAATATAAGGGTTAGGAACTTGGGCTCTGGAGTCAGACTGGCTGAGCTTAAAGCCCACTCACTCCCTTGCTGTGTGGCGTTAGGCAGGCATGTGAAAAGGGAGCAAGAGTATCTACCTCATTGCACCAGCGTGAGGATTAAAGGGAAACGCGTCACATGCTGAGCAAGGGGCACAGCACTTGGAAATGCTCAAGGCATGTTTGCCAATTACACGGCAGCAGGCAGAAGGCCCGGGAAGAGGTCTGCCAGCCGATCCAGAGTTTGGGGCTGGAGGGCTGGAACCAGGCAACAAGAGGGTGGGGGTAGGGGGGGCCTTGTGAACCCAGAGACTTCTACGGTTTCTATGAGACAGGGATTTTTCTGTTTGCTCACTGCTATGTGTCAGTGCCTGGAACAGTGCCTGGACATAGTAACCGCTCAGTAAATCTCGGTTGATAAATAAATGACTTTGCCAAGCACTTGCACAATTGTCAATTTATCCATGAAATAGCCTTGCCACACAAGCTGGGCCTCGGCTCTTATGCCCTTTTGACAGATGGGAAAACTGAGGCTTCAGGACCTGAGCTGCTGATATAAGGTCCCAGAGTTAGGGAACAGGAGGAGGCAGGACTTGACTATGTCCAGCATACTTCCCTCTGGTGACTGTCACACAGATGACCCAAGTTTCCCAGAACCTCCCTGCTGCAACACTGAGCCAGTCCTGAGACACTCAGAGACTTCCCGGACAGGGAAGATGCTGGGAGGGCGTCGGGGGCAGAGGGCCAGGGATGGTGGTACCGGTTCTGCTGTCCTCCAGGTGTTCCTGGCCCTCATCGGGTGCATAGTTGCGGAGGAAGTTAGAGAAGTCGCCGTTGCGTTGCAGCAGGGCTGAGTACGGGCCCATCTCAGACACCTGTCCATCAGCGAGCACTATGATGAAGTCTGTCTGGGGCAGGAAGCTGATGCCGTGTGTCACCAGCACCCGAGTCTGGGGAGAAGGCAGCAGGCTCTCACTCCCACTGGCCTCCACACACACCCCTGGCACAGGCATGGAGCCACAGAGCGAGTGTGAGGCACCCATGTGCCAGGGAGCTGGACAGGCACATGGGTGGCTCACCCCATGCTGGCCACCACCTGCTTAGTGCCTCAGGGGTGTGTGTCCCCATGGGTGTCCCCTGCCACCCAACCCACGTGCCTGCTTCTTAGGCCCACACCTCTAGGTCTCACCCAAACCTCCAGCCTCCCACCAGTTCTTTCCACGGGCCCCAGATCTCACCTTAGCCCCCTTAGCCCCTGGCAGGCCTCACCTTGCCTGCCAGCACACCTTCTGGCCCAATGACTTGGTCAAAGATATGTTTGGCCACATGGGAGTCCACCGCTGACAGTGGGTCATCCAGCAGAACAATGTCAGCATCACTGTAGACAGCCCGAGCCAGACTGACCCGCTGCCGCTGGCCCCCAGACAAGTTAATGCCCTGGAAGGAGGAGGGTGGTGGGAGGTGGGAGCTTGGTGGAAGGGGGTCAGACAGGCCCAAGGGGACAAAGGCCCGTCCACTGTCATTCAGCAAGGCAGGCCTCTGAACCCACATTTCACAGGCAGTGAAAGGGCAACAAGAAAGACTTGGGTTAGACAACAAGAAAAACTTCCCTTCGGGGACTGGGGAGAAGGAGGCTGTCCCTGCAAAGCTGTAAAGCCACAGAGGAAGGGGCAGTGGCTCTCAGAGTCCTCCTGGGGCAGGTGAGGCCATCCTCCTCCCTTACTCTACCACCCCACCCAGCTGGTTTCCTGCCCAACCCAAGCGCCCATTGACAGATGAATGGATAAACAAAATGTGATATGCACATAAAACGGAATATCACTCAGCCTCAAAAAGCAAGGCAATTCTAACACATGCTACAACATTATACTGATGAAGTCACAAATACTGTATGTATAATTCCACTCTCACAAGATGCCTAGATAAGATGGTTTGAATATTAAAACTCCAAAACTCATGTTGAAATTTAATCCCCAATGTGGCAATATTGGGAGGTAGGGCCTTTAAGAGGTGCACCCTCATGAATGGTTAATCCACTTGTGGATTATTGGGTTAATGGATGGATAGGTTATCACAAGAGTGGAACGGGAAGCAGAGAGACCTGAGCTAGCACGCACAGCCCCTCTCCATGTGATGTCCCTCGCGGTCTCAGGACTCTGCAGAGTCCCCACCAGCAAGAAGGCCCTCACCAGATGCACCCCGTCAACCTTGGACTTCCCAGCCTCCAGAACTGTAAGAAATAAATTCCTTTTCTTTATAAGCAACAGAAAATGGACTAAGACACCAGAGTAGTCAGATTCCTAAAAACAGGAAACAGCATGGTGGTTGCTAAGGGCCAGGGGTCTGGGGAGTTATTGTTGAACAGGTACAGAACTTCACTTTTACAAGATGAAAAGCTTCTGGAGATTGGTTTCATAGACACTGCTGAACTGTACATTTAAAAATGGTTAAGAATTCGTAACCAGCCTGAACAAGAGCGAGAACCCGTCTGTACTTAAAAAAATAGAAAAAAAATGCTGTCTCAGTGACTCCTAAAAGAAATAAAAAAACAAACAAAGAAAAAAATAGAAAAATTAGCTGGGTGTCGTGGTGCATGCCTGTGGTCCCAGCTGCTCAGGAGGCTGAGGCAGGAGGATGGCTTGAGCCCAGGAGTTTGAGGTTGCAGTGAGCTACGATGACACTGGGGCACTCTACCCAGGGTGACAGAGTGAGACTCTGTCCACCCGCTCCCCCGCAAAAAAAAAAAGGCTAAGAAGGCACATTTTATGTTATGTGTATCTTACAGCAGTTAAAAATTAATTAATCAAAACCAAAACCTGGCCGGGCACGGTGGCTCATGCCTGTAATCCTAGCACTTGGGAGGCCGAGGCAGGCGGATTGTTCGAGCTCAGGAGTTTGAGACCAGCCTGAGCAAGAGTGAGGCCCTGTCTGTACTAAAAATAGAAAGAAATTATCTGGCCAACTAAAAATATATATAGAAAAAATTAGCCAGGCATGGTGGCGCATGCCTGTAGTCCCAGCTACTCGGGAGGCTGAGGCAGTAGGATCACTTGAGCCCAGGATCCTCGCCACGGCACTCACTCTAGCCGGGCAACAGAGCGAGACTCTGTCTCAAAAAAAAAAAAAAAAAAAACCCCAAAACCTTTCACCGATGTCTCATGTGTTTTAGAGTAAAGTCCAAACTCTTAACCAATGTCAATAAGGGTCTGCCTCACCCTGAACCCCCCTTCCACTTCCTAACCTCCAGTAACACTAAAGGGCACCGGGATGCCCGTCCAGGTCCACCTCCTGTTCCTGGGCTCACACCCTCCAGTGGCTTTTATCACTCTGGGCAAAAGCCACACAGTCCTTTGAGTGACCCGTGGAACCCAAATGACCTGGCTGCCTTGTCACCACTCTGGAGCCTCTTACTCACTTCATTTCAGTCACACTGGCCTCCTTGCTGGTCCTCCAACTCCCAGTCACACTCCTGCCTCCAAGACTCTGCACTGCTTTCTCTTTCTGCCTCTGATGGTCTGCCTCTAGACAGGGTTCCATGGCCCCCAGATGGGGCTTTGTGGCCCCAGACAGGGCTCGCTCCAGCTGTTGTTTTGTTTTGTTTTTTTGAGGCAGGGTCTCACTCTGTTAACCAGGCTGGAGTGCAGTGGCACAAACTCAGCCTTGAACTCCTGGCCTCAAGTGGTCCTCCTGCCTTCTCCTCCCAAAGTGCTAGGATTACAGGTGTGAGCCACCGCGCCCGGCCCTGCTCTTTGTTCAGGTCTCTGATTCTTTGTGGGTCTTTCCAAAGCTACTCTAATAATTTAGCCCTGCCGGTATTCCTGTATTCCTTCCCTGCTTTATTTTTTCCACTGAGCATTTATCTAATATATATTTTACTTATTTATCTTATTGTCTCTTTCTCCCACTAGAATGTAACCTACATGAAGGCAGAGATTTTAGCCCGGTGTATACTATTGCCTGGCATATAGTAGGTGCTTAATGAAAATCAGATGAATGAATGAATAGATGAATGATGAGCTCCTTTTCCTCAGTTGTTAAGATTCAGCTCAAAATTTGCTTCCTTATGCAAAATCCCCCCAGTGCCCTCCCTGTATCCTGCACAGGCTTCCACCTGGCCCCAGGGCATTCTATAGCCCTTACCTGTTCACACGTTAAACAGGTAATAGATCTTTTTCCCCAGTGCCTGGCACAGAGCTGAGCATGATGGTACATGAATGTGTGAATGAATGATTAAATGAGTGAATGAATCTATGGACCTGGGCTGGGTTGAGGAGGACAGTTGCATGTGCTGGCTTCTCAGGGATGGGAGGGGACAACTGTACCTTCTCTCCAATCTCCGTCTGGTCCCCACCAGGCAGCATCTCCAGGTCAGCGAGCAAGGCACAGGCCTCCAGCGCCCGCTGGTAGCGCTTGGGGTCCAGTGCTTGGCCAAACAGCACATTTTCCTGAAGAGTGCAGTTCTGGATCCATGCCTGCTGGGGCACGTAGGCCACGGAGCCCTGGCCACAGGAGGAGGTTACCTTGGGGCTTGCCCAAGCTGTGGCTGAGCCCCATGCCCTGCCCGGAAGCCCCTGCCTCTCTCACCTTCATGTGCACTGTGCCTTCCAGCTTCTCCATTTCTCCCAGCAGGGCAGACACCAGGGAGGACTTCCCACAGCCCACAGGCCCCACCACAGCCACCAGTGCCCCTTTTGGGACCTGGATGTTTAGCCTAGGGGCAAGGAACCCAGGAGTCCAGTCAGAGGTGGGGACCAGGGTTTTGGTCCCCAATCTTCCACCTGGAGACTCAAGCCCTCCTCCCTTTCAGACACCACCCTGGCAAGCTGAAGCTCTTCCTGCATTCAAAGGCCCTGGGGGTGGGGGCTGTGGGCTGCTATTGATCTGATCTTCAGCCCACGGTGGGTGTCAGAGAAGGGATGGGAGAAGCTGGTACCTGAGCAAGATGGGGGGCAGGTCCTGAGCCCAGGTGAAGGTGCCACAGTGCATGGTGATGGCATAGCCTGGGAGGACCAAGGTGAATAGAGTCAGGGAGGGATGGGGGGAAGAGGACAGGGGAGATGGTGGGGGGGGGCGGGAAAGCCTGGGCCAGGGGAGGGGAACCCTTGCGGGGAAGAAGGGAGAGAGAGGTATGGAGAGCCCTGGGGGACAGCGAACAGAGAACTCAGAGGAGGAGAAGGGGGTCACAGAGTTAAAGTGGATGTGAAGAGGAAGAAGAGGAGGGTTGTGACGGGACCGTGAGAGAACTTGTAGCAGAGGATTTTCCAGAGCCAGGATTGGGGTAAACAGCCCAGGAGGAGGGTCTCTGGACCTGGAGAGATGGTCTTTCTTTCCACACACTGGAGGTCAAGTTCATCTTGGCTCAGGAAATGCTGGATCCGTTTCAGAGACACACTGGTCTGCAGGAGGGGGAGTCAGTCCTGGAGACTGTGCTTTTCCCGCCCCAACTCCCACACCCTCCTCCTACCCCTGCCCTGTCCCCAACTTCCTGGGCTAGGCAGGCCCAGACAGTGGCACTTGGGCCCCTCCCATGACTGAGTCTTCCGTGGCTCCCACTGCCCAAAGATAAAGTCCAGGTGAGTAAGAGGGGGCTGTCTCCGGAGACCTCATCTGACCTCCTGTGACTCCGAATGACCCCTGATCCCAATGACCTCATTCAACCTTGAACGACTCTTCAGAACACCAGGGGCCCTCCCCTGATTCCAGCAACTCTCCCTGATTATCCCTTGACCCTAAGTGACCTTTCTCTGAACCCCAACAACCTGCCCTAACTCCAGCGGGATCCCCAGCCCCACGCGCGGTTACCTGAGTCAGGCTGCTGATTAACTGGGGCAGTAATTGGAGGGGAAATTTTAAGATATTGAACAAGGACACGGACACAAAGGCCTTCTCGGCGTCCAGCACGTTGTTCTGGTCCACGCACACGTACACCCCGAGGGTGATCAGGGTCACCTGGGCAGAGGGCGGGTGGGTGTCGGGGTGGAGTCTGCTGGGCCCCAGCCACACCCAGGCACCCAGAGCCCCGGGCTGGCCCAGCAGGAGGCAGCAGCCCAGCCCCGGCAGAGAGTCTTACCAGGAACGGGGTGCAGGTCCAGAAGAAGGTGGAGAGGGCGTGGAGGTAGGCCGCCTTTCGCAGCAGCTGGAGCTCGCCCTGCCTGATGCCCTCCACCTGCTCCGAGAAGCTGGGCTCCCAGGCGTACAGCTTCAGCACCTTAATGCCAGCTAGGATCTCGCTCATCAGCTTGATGCGTGAGTCCTTGAGTTTCATTTGCTGCACCTGCCCGGTGGAAAGAGCCGCGGTGGCACACCCACTGCCTGCCCCGGCCTCCCCGCCTGTGCCGGAATGCCCAGCCCTTGCCTCCCCCGTGTCCTCGGCCTGACCAAATCCAGCTCCACCCTCAGTGCCACTGTCACTGGCCCTCCCGGGCAGCATCCTCTGCCCCCTTCCCCGGGTTTCTAAGGCATGTGGCACTTTCTTCTCCTTCCATAACCCTCCGTTTACATAGGTTTCCCATCACACTGTGAGGCTCCTGAGGGTACGAATTGTTTATTTCTCTTTGTTCTTCCAGATGCTAACCCAAGGCTTGGCACACTGGATGAGTTCATTCATTCAACCCCTGTTTACTGAGTGCCTACTGCGTGCCAAGGCATGTGCTGGACATGGAGGATGTCCTGATAAGCAATTCAGACAAGGCCCCGACCATGATACAGCTGACAGTCTGATGGAGGAGGTGGATAATGAGCAAACGATTACCCAAATTAATGCTTAATTAGAAATCATTATGTGTGCTCTGAAGGAAAATAATATTGCAAGACAGCAATGGGGTGGGGGTGGGGAAACGAACTTAAACTGGGTAATCAGGGTGGGCTTCTAGAGGAAGTGACATTTATGCTGAGAGGAAGGAAAGGAGCTGGCAGGTGAGAAGGGATGAAGAGCGTTCCAGGCTGAGGGAACGGTATGTGCGGTGGCCCAGAGGTACGCTGAGTTTGGTGCTTTGAAGAAAAGAAAGAAGGCCAAGCTGAATGAAACTTGGCCATGCCCTGGGGTGGGGGGCAGTGAGGGATTGGCAAGGTAAGCAGGGGCCTGGTGGGTGGTCTTAGGGAGTTTGTCATTTATTCTACAGGCAGTGGGAAGCTCCTGAAGACTTCAACACATGTTTGCAGATAACAGACTGAATGACTGGCTGTTTATGCTTAGTGGGGAAAGATTTCATTAGACCAGAAGACTCAGGTTCCAGTCCCAGCTCTATCTGATTCTGGACTGCCATAATTTCTCTGGCCTTGGTTCCTCAGCTGCAAAATGAGAATGTTACTAAAACTCTCTCAGAGCTGTGTAGGTAGAGTGAGCTATGGTTTTTGCATAGTAGTCGTCCATACTCAGCAAGCAAGGCAGTGGAGGGGCCCCCAGGTTAGTGAACAGCCTTCCCCAGGCAGCTGGCCAGGTGTCCCAGGCAGGGCCAGTGCACCTGTGGTGGCACCTACCTGGATAGCACGCATCTTCACAGCCACCGCTCCATTGAGTGGGATCACCAAGACCATGACAGCAACTCCAGCCAGGGCAGAGGGACCCAGGTTCTAAGGAGGCACAAATAGATAGATAAGACGGATGAACGAATAACCAAAGTCTACAGACAGAACCTGACAGACAAACAGGCCTGTTGACCTGAAACGTGGAGCTGGGTAGGAAGCAAAAGATAGTGGTCAGCCACACAGATGAGGACAGAATGACCACACATTTGCAGAAGCAGTCAGCCATCAGATAACGACCACAGGGACAAACAGCAGATGTAGAAGGGTGTCAAGACACACAGGATGGCACATATGGATAGTGACAGCCAGAGTCACACCCATCCTGCCTCCAAGACCCTCTTTCCTCCCCTGGCTTCTGCAGGAAGAGAAGGGTAACGCACAGGTTGGAAGGATTCAGTTGCAGACACCAGCATCCTCAAAGTCCTGCTCCTCCTCCCCTGTCCCCAGTACCTAGGGAAGCCCTTGTGACTATGCCATATCCTCTCTGCCTACCCAGAATAACCCTCTCTTTTTTCTCTTACTTTTCTTCCTTCCTTCCTCCCTCCTTCCTTCCCTCCCTCCCTCCCTCCCTCTCTCCCTTCCTTCCTTTTTTTAGACAGAGTCTCGCTCTATTGCTCGGGCTAGAGTGCTACGGCATCAACCTAGCTCACAGCAGCCTCAAACTCCTGGGCTCAAGTGATCCTCCTGCCTCAGCCTCCAGAGTAGCTGGAACTACAGGCACACACCATCACACCCAGCTACTTTTTTCTACTTTTAGTAGAGATGGGGTCTCACTCTTGCTCAGGCTGGTCTCAAACTCCTGACCTCGAGCAATCCTCCCACCATGGCCTCTAAGAGTGCTAGGATTACAGACATGAGACAGCGCACCCAGCCTCTTTCTTTTTAGAGATGGGGTCTTGCTATGTTGCCCAGGCTGGACTGCAGTGGCTATTTACAGGTATGATCATTACACACTACAGCCTCGAACTCCTGGGCTCAAGTGACCCTCCCAACTCAGCCTCCTGAGAAGCTGGGACTACAGGAACCCAGCTAATTTTTTTTTTTTTTGAGATGGAGTCTTACTATGCTGCCCAGGCTGGCCTTGAACTCTTGGGCTCAAGCGACCTTCCTGCCTCAGCCTCCTGAGTAGCTGGGATTTATAGGCACATGCCTGGGCTCCAGAACAGTCCTCTCTTGTCCCTTTTGCAGCAAGGTCAGAGGAAGGGGCAGAGGTCAGGGTTCGAGTTACCTGCCAGAGGAAGTAGATTGCCAGGATGATCTGCAGGGGTGCCGACCACACCAAGTTGAGGAAGGGGGCGAGGTCCATGAAGCGCTGGGCGTCCACTGACATGAGGTTGACAATTTCCCCCACGGTAGATGCACGTTTGACTGAACTGGTGATCACCAGAGCCTGCAGGTGGACAGCAGAGCAGGGGACTCAGCTGCGAGCCTCTCACAAGCTGCCCAGGGCTGGCCCGCCCCCCGGCTTCTTCCACGCCCTGCTCCAGCTGACCTTCCTGTAGATGACACCTATGATGGCTGTACGGAACCTCAACCCCAGCACGAAGATGCACTGGTGATACTGATTTACGATCAGTGTCTGCATCATGGAGCACACGAACATCAGCCCGGCCACCAGGAAGCCCCACCAGGAGGGGGCCGAGGGGTTTGAAATAAACCTGATCAGGACGCTGTGGGGAAAAGAGAGGCACGAGGTGGGTGGTGGTGTCCGAAGTCCCAGCTGCTCCCTTCTCTGCAGCCCTCTGCTTCCACACTCAGCCTCCAGCCCCAGCAGCCCCAGCCTCTGCAGCCTCTCAAGTGGGGGCTGCCAGCCCGTCCCCACACCCCGCTCCCCGCCCCACCCCCAGGCCAGGGGGGTCAGCCCAGCTGCCTCAAGACCATGACCTCCATCCTTGCGCCAGGCTGCTGCCTTCACCTCCTTCCCTGTCCCCCGTGGGCCCTGCCACCCACTGTCTGTGGCTCTCACCACCAGCCTCGCCCGCCTGCCTCTCTCACCTCCTGAACCACACGGCAGGAAGGTGGGCTGCCGAGGGCTCCGCAGTCCGCCACAAGACCACAACAGACTCTCGCCCCTCAAATCCATCCTCCCAACTGCAGCGGCCCCCGGCACCGCCTGGTGACCTTCTGCAGGTCCCTAACCTACCTCCGCTCCCAGGGCCTTCTTCACCCCTCTCTTCTTACCTTCTGGCCTGTCCCCGTGCCCTGCCCCTCTCAGCAGCTGTCTTCCCACTCAGCCACCCACTGAGGACTCCCTGCCACCCACACACTGTGCTCCAAACCCTCGCCCTCTTCCTTTTCTCCTGCCTAGGAAGAGGAGTGCCCTCCGACTGTCCTGGCTGCCCCTGTCCCCGGGAACGCGCTCCGTTCTTGCCCCTTTCCCCTGGTCCCCACCGTCTTCCCCTCTGCCAGCTGCTCTGCACCTTTGCCTATTGACAGGGTGGGACCCGGGGAGCCCTCCAGCCAGGGTCACAGCCAGGCCTCCCCTTCTGTTATAGCTTGTGTCTCTCAGGAAGATAAGCTCAGGTCCCAAGCCCTGGTGCCTGTGGATGTGACCTCATTTGGAAATAGGGTCTTTGTGATGAGGTCACATTGGGGTAGGGTAGACTCTAATCTAGTGACTGGCATCTTTATAAGGGAAAGAAGAGGGAGAATTGCAGACACACACACACACACACACACACACACACAGGAGAACACCACGTGAAGACAGAGATCAGAGCGATGCACCTACTAGGCAGGAACGCCGAGGGTTGTCAGAAACTACCAGAAGCCAGGAGAGAGGCATGCGATAGAATCTCTTCCAGATCCTCTGGAAGGAACCAACCCTGCTGACACCTTGATTTTGGGCTTTTGCCTCCAGAACTGTGAGGGAATCAATTTCCGTTGTTTTAAGCCACCTAATCTGCAGTGATTTGCTGCCACAGCCCTAGGAAATGAATGCCCCTTTCTTTTTTCTTTCTTTCTTTCTTTTTTTTTTTTTTTTTTTGAGACAGGGTCTCTCTCTGTCACCCCAGCTAGAGTACAGTGGCGCGATCACAGCTCACAGTAACCTCGAACTCCTGGGCTCCAGGGATCCTCCTGCCTCAGCCTCCTGAGTAGCTGGGACTACAGGTGTGTGCCACCACACCCGGCTAATTTTTCTATTTTCAGTAGAGACAGGGTCTTGCTTTTGCTCAGGCTGGTCTTAAACGCCTGAGCTCAGGTAATGCTCCCACCTCTGCCTCTCAGGGTGCCAGGATTACAGGCGTG
>CM052441.1:126776797-126794180 GCA_028533085.1 Varecia variegata
CCTCGAACTCCTGGGCTCAAGTGACCCTCCCAACTCAGCCTCCTGAGAAGCTGGGACTACAGGAACCCAGCTAATTTTTTTTTTTTTGAGATGGAGTCTCACCGGCACCGCCTGGTGACCTTCTGCAGGTCCCTAACCCACCTCCGCTCCCAGGGCCTTCTTCACCCCTCTCTTCTTACCTTCTGGCCTGTCCCCGTGCCCTGCCCCTCTAAGCAGCTGTCTTCCCACTCAGCCACCCACTGAGGACTCCCTGCCACCCACACACTGCGCTCCAAACCCTCGCCCTCTTCCTTTTCTCCTGCCTAGGAAGAGGAGTGCCCTCCGACTGTCCTGGCTGCCGCTGTCCCCGGGAACGCGCTCCGTTCTTGCCCCTTTCCCCTGGTCCCCACCGTCTTCCCCTCTGCCAGCTGCTCTGCACCTTTGCCTATTGACAGGGTGGGACCCGGGGAGCCCTCCAGCCAGGGTCACAGCCAGGCCTCCCCTTCTGTTACAGCTTGTGTCTCTCAGGAAGGTAAGCTCAGGTCCCAAGCCCTGGTGCCTGTGGATGTGACCTCATTTGGAAACAGGGTCTTTGCGATGAGGTCATATTGGGGTAGGGTAGACTCTAATCTAGTGACTGGCGTCTTTATAAGGGAAAGAAGAGGGAGAATTGCAGACACACACACACACACACACACACACACACAGGAGAACACCACGTGAAGACAGAGATCAGAGCGATGTACCTACTAGGCAGGAACGCCGAGGGTTGTCAGAAACTACCAGAAGCCAGGAGAGAGGCATGCGATAGATCCTCTTCCAGATCCTCTGGAAGGAACCAACCCTGCTGACACCTTGATTTTGGGCTTTTGCCTCCAGAACTGTGAGGGAATCAATTTCCGTTGTTTTAAGCCACCTAATCTGCAGTGATTTGCTGCCACAGCCCTAGGAAATGAATGCCCCTTTCTTTTTTCTTTCTTTCTTTTTTTTTTTTTTTTTTTTTGAGACAGGGTCTCTCTCTGTCACCCCAGCTAGAGCACAGTGGCGCGATCACAGCTCACAGTAACCTCGAACTCCTGGGCTCCAGGGATCCTCCTGCCTCAGCCTCCTGAGTAGCTGGGACTACAGGTGTGTGCCACCACACCCGGCTAATTTTTCTATTTTCAGTAGAGACAGAGTCTTGCTTTTGCTCAGGCTGGTCTTAAACGCCTGAGCTCAGGTAATGCTCCCACCTCTGCCTCTCAGGGTGCCAGGATTACAGGCGTGATCCACCGGCCAATACCCCTTTCTTTGCAGCAAGTGTCTCCACTGCAGCCCCTGCTCTCAGGCCCTTCCGCTCTGTCTCAGCCTCTATTTTTGCAGTCAATTACCAGCTCCACGGTGCCTCCCACAGGCTCTATTTTACTGGCCAACTCTCTACACTGGAGGTTACTCCCCTCATCCCCCACCCCTGGAAGGACTTTCTGCACCTCACTCCTCGTTCCAGGTTCTGTTCTTTCCCCAGCTCTGACCCCTCCAGTCTGCCTTGTGCTCACCCCTGGCCTGTCAGAATTCCTAGCGCTCTGCTGGGCACTCCACCCTCACCCCCTGCATGGGCTCTCTGGGACCTGCATGGGCTCTCTGGGAGCGCAGAGCCACAGATGTGGGACTGTGGGCTTCCAGTGCTGGCCCTGATCATGTGACCTCCAGCTAGCTGGGCACCCACGGCCCCCCAACCCCAGGGAGCCCACCAGCACCTCCCGCCCAACACAGGGCGCCTCACTCCTGCTGAGCCCAGCATCTCAGCAAGAGATCCCTCATCCGCCAGTCCCTCAGGCCAGAGCCCAGGTAGCCCCTGCCTCTTCCCTCTCCTTGGCCACACACCCAGCTCCGGAACAGCTCCCAGGGAGGCTTATCTCATGCCTGGCCTTGATCTGACAGGTTGGCCCACTTCCACCCACCAGCCCTGCCCTGCCTCCCCCGCCCTGCTGGCAGGAGAGCCTCTAAACCCAGAAACACCTGGAATCCCTGAGTCATGCTATCTCAGGCCTTTGTGAGTAGCTTAGGCTGAACTTTCCCCTCCATCTTTCCCTACGTGTCCCTGCAAACCTGTGACTTCCTGAGCTGGCGAGGGTTACCTACTCTGTCCCAGGCTGGCTTTCTTGGCCCTCCCAGGCCTTTCCAGACACCTGAGTACAGCTCTGCCCCCACTTATTCCAAGTGATGTACACGCTGGTTTCTCCCACAGGACCTCAAGACCATAACATTTTTTTTTTTGAGACAGAGTCTCACTTTGTCACCTGGGCTAGAGTACCATGGCATCAGCCTAACTCTCAGCAACCTCAAACTCCTGGGCTCAAGCAATCCTCCTGCCTCAGCCTCCCGAGTAGCTGGGACTACAGGCGAGAGCCACCATACTCGGCTAATTTTTTGTTTCTATTTTTAGTTGACTGGCTAATTTTTTTTTTTTCTATTTTTAGTAGAGACGGGGTCTCGCTCTTGCTCAGGCTAGTCTCGAACTCCTGACCTCAAATGATCCTCCCGCCTCAGCCTCCAGAGTGCTAGGATTATAGGCGTGAGCCACCGCGCCCGGCCCTCAAGACCATATCTTGTCTATCTCTGTATCCCTAGCGACTAGCACCATCCTGGTACCCTGGAGGCTCAACAAATATTCACGGAACACATGAATGCACGCTTGGAGGGGCACCGGGCTGGGGGCTCAGCTGCTGGGCAGCTCTCCCTCCCACCCTCTCATTTGAGAGCTCCTTCTAGTCTGAGCCACTGCTGTGACAGATGGCAGAGCCTGATGGTGGTGAAAAGCACCGGAGCTGGAGTTCCGGGCCCTGGACTCAGATCCGATTCCCTCTTTCCTAGCTGTGTGCCCTTGGCCGAGTCACTTCATCTCTCTGAGTTTCTGCTTTCTCGTTTGCAAAACAGGAGTAAGGGTACTTCTGCATAGGACCGCTGGAAATATTTCCAGAGAGAACGCTTGGTAACATATCCACCCCGGTGCCTGGCACGCAGGGCGCACCCAGCAAGTCTAAGTTGGACATGAATGGGGAAGCTGGGGTGAGAGGCAACGCCACTTGCCAAGGGTCACACAGGAAGTGGAGATAGCCCCTCCCGCCACTGGGCCTGGGGTTCTCTTCCCTGTGTGTCCCAGCCCTCTGGCAGGGCCGCAGCAAGAGGGAGCGAGGAGACACCTGAGCAGCTGCGGATTGACGAAGGACAGCAGGTCCTGGATGAGCTTGAAGCAGGCACCGATGAGGAAGCTGGGGCCAAAGGTGACCAGCATGGCCCGCAGGAACGAGGGCCCCCCGGGCCTGGGCCGGGCCCGCAGCAGCGCCTCGTCCTCGCCGGTGACTGTCTTCCCAGATGCCGTGGCAGCCTTGTGTCTGGTTGGGGAGGAAGGAGCAGTGGGTGCAATGGGCAGGGGTCCCATGGAGCCAAGGGCCAGGCTGGGCTGGCTGTGAGTGAGGAGGAGGAGGAGGGAGCTGGGTTTTTGGCTCTCAGAACTGAGAGGGGGACAGACAACGTGAGAACTGTGTGGGTCACGCTGTCTTTGGGTGCTAGAGGGCATCTGCAGGGGGGGCCAGACTGCGACCCCGAGGACTACAAAACCCAGCTCTTCCCAGCCTCTGGCCTCTCCCTAGCTCCCCGGGGCTGGCTCCAGGGCGGACGCCGAGAGCGAAGGGGAGATGAGGGCAAGGATGGCCAGTGGCGCACGCACTGGGCAGCTGAGCAGGGCGGGGTTGAAGGTGGCTTGGAGGGACAGAGACGAGTGCAGCCGGCAGAGGGGGGGGCCCGTAGGTCTTCCCAGAGGCTCAAGCCATGGAAGCCAAGATACTGCTAGCCAGGCCCAGTCTTTGTTCCTCCAACAGCTAGTGGCAACCAGGAGCCTGGGCTGAGTAAGCACTGAACTCCAAGGTCATGAGGAAGGAAAGAGAGTTCAATCCTGGGGGCAGAAGTGGCCGGAGAAGGATGACCCTGAGCCCCAGCTCTCTCGGCCGGGCAGTTGGCCAGAGACAGAAAGAGGAGGCCGGATTGGGGTGGGAGTGTGCTGGCTCCCTCCCCTCCTGGAAGTCCCGGGAATCTACCCTGTAAGTCAGGCAGCGCAGTGCAGTGGTGAGAGCGGGACTTCTGGGGCCGGACAGCTGGGTGTGGAGTCCAGCTCTGCCACCGTCAACTAGGGGACCTTGGGCCTAGTTGTCCCCATCTGTAACCTGGGGACAATAGAACCCACACCGTGGGGCTGTGGAGAGGTTAAAGGAGCTAATCTCTTAGGACGGGGCCCGGGGCAGAGCAAGGATAGGAAAGAGCCAGCCGTTCTCCTGCCCTCACTAGAGCTGGGGAGAACCAGCCCTGTCCAGGCATAAGCTTCCCACATAATGGCCCTGAGGCCACCAAGAAATCACGGGCACCTACTCTGCCCGCTACCCCGTGAGACCATCCCAGGCCCACTAGCGTCATCTGCAGGGGACCCGGGGCACGTGAGGGGCTGGGCGGTGGGCGCCGGCACACAGCGAGGGCCTCACCGTGGCTCCTGCTTTTCCTGCTTCCTCCACGCCTCCAGCAGCCGCTGCACCACCTTGTAGGATTTGTCCTCCTCATTGAGGGACCAGAGGTCTTGTTCCTCCAGGGGACGCCGGTAGCCGAGGATGGCCATCCTGGGTGGGGGATGGAGGCGCAGGCAGCCCCACGTAGGGTCAGAATTTAGCAGCCTGGAGCTGGGGGCCGGTGTCTCCAGGGCCCCGGGGTCTCCAGAAAGAAGGGTCTCCCTTGAGTGCTGTGACCAAGGGCGGTGTCTCCATTCCCACAGTGAACAGGCTGGAGGTCTCTGCCTCCCCCCCCCAAGGTCCTGCCTCTAGCCCCCTCTCCTCCTCCTGCCCACATGCCCCATCTCCCCCCAGGCCCTGGGAATGAAGTCCGTGCTGGCTTGAGCCCTGCGTGAGGACACGCATGGTGGATTCAGCCCTGGCCTCAGGTGCTTCCTCAGTGTGGCAGGTTAATGAGCTGTCACCCAGGTCACAGACACAATTATCCTGCCCAAGCCATTCTGAGGGGCAGCCAAGAAGATGACAAGCTGCAGGTTTATCCCAGACGGAAGCGCTGAGAACTAATTACAGTCTCCTTCCAGCCCCCTGGGCCTGTCCCCGGGGCCGCCAGGTGGAGAGCTGGCCTGCAGCCTGGGAGCAGAGCTGGGCCAGGCCAGGCCTCTGCACCCAGCCATGCAGCCCAGACAGACACTCTCCCCCACCGTCACCTGCCCCAGGGCCAGCCAGGACCCTGAACTTCTGACCTGCTCCCCTCCCCCCCCATCTCTCCCCCTCCCTCTGGCCCAGGCTGACGAAAGAGCCAACTTACTTTGTGAACCACCAGAAAGACAGGCGGGAGAGAAAGCCAGCACTGGCCTCTGGACAGGGGTTCTAGAAGGTGAGAGAATGGATGGTGGAATCAAGGATGCCCACCACCCTCTCAAAGCAGGGGAGAGGAAGGGAGGAGCCGCTCACTCCTTCTTGCTGCAAGCCCCAGCGCACAGATTGTGGAGGTGACACCTCTCCCCTTTTGGGGGCTGCTTGCAAGGGCTGAGTTGTGAGCCGTGGAACCCCCACACCCTCTATGGCAAACTCACAGGTTCGACATTCTTTGGGGAGAAGAGCGGTGGTTTGTCCCTGAAGCAGGACAGGATGAGCGCAGACAACACCAGGGCAAAATAGATGTAGAAGGTGGTGAAGCGAAAGGGGTCTGAGATCCTGCCCTGGGGGGAGAGGGGAGGGGGTGTCAGAAGCACCAGGGGAGCCTGGGCCTGCAGCCCTGCCCTGGGGAGAGCCCCATGCAGCAGCTCCTCTGGGCTGGGAGGCAGTGCCTGCAGGATTCTGGGGGAGAGGGAAGGACCACAGGGCTGGGGTTCAGTGAGGACTTGCCCTAGGCCAGACATGGTGCCAGCACTTGACCTTCATGGCCTCGTCTAACTGGGACAACAATTTACAGGCAGGAAATCTCAAGACACCCATTCTGCAGGTGAGGGAATGAGGCTCCAAAGGGTTAGGCGACAGGCCCGAGATCACACAGGGAGTAAGTGGATCGTCCAGAGCCTGCACTCCCAGCCACTCTCCTTGACTGCATCCCATCGAGATGGAGAAACGGGAGGCACTAGAGGACCCCCAGTGTTCCATCCACCACCCAACACCACCTCCATCCAAGGTCAAGAGGAAGGCCAGGGACCAAGGAAGGTGGGAAGAGAGGGGTACAACGTGCTAATGGGACTTCTAGGTAAGACAGAACTTACACATGTGTTCATCAAGCGGACACTGACTGACACCCATATCAGACATTGTGCTTGGTGCTGCTGCGGGGGTGGGGGGGGCTACAGAACAGCCCCCTGCACTCCCACGAGCATCAACAATGGCAGCATCTTTGCCCCATTCCCCTGTGTTACACTGGTCCCCAGCCTGCTTCCAGGCAGAGATGCGGCATGCGGGGAACACAGATTGCACAGGAGGTCCTGGGGGCAGCAGTGACCTTGAGCTCTGAGGTCACCCTCCTAGACAGGGCTGGACCTGGCAGGTTCCCCTCTCCCCACCCTCCCCCCTTACCTCTGCCTTGGCTAAAAGGATCTTGGAGCGGAAGGGGACGATGGCGCAGACCACACACAGGAACCAGAAGATGATGAGGACCCCCGAGGACTGCACTCCCTGCAGCCGCTCATACTGGATCAGCAGGGTGGCCAACAGCTGTGCAGGGAGGGCAGGGAAGGCCCAGGCAGGGCACACATGTCTGGACCTGCCTCCTTCCTCCCCATCCAACCCCATCCTCCTCCCGCTCCCGGTGTCCAGCCTTCTCCACAGAGCCCAGGGTTCCCCCATCACAATCCACAGCCCGGACCCCCACCCAGCATCCTGGGCCCCACACTGACCATGGTGATCCCCACCACCAGGGGGGTGACAAAGAATATGGGGGCAGGTGCCCAGCCGTGGATCAGGCCATGGAAAGAGTAAAAAAGTTCCGCCCAGGAGACACACCACAGCAGGACACCCAGGACCTATGAACAGGACACAGGTTGGAGCCCCCATCCCCAGAGACAGGGACAGTCCTGCTGGGGTGGGGTCTTTGCACCTGAAGCCACCAGACCTGCTTGGGCCTGGCCCTGAAGGCTGGGAAGGGTGCTGACCAGAAGCTTCTTGGGAGTGGGGAGAGCATTGCTGAACTTGCTTGAACTTTCCCAAGCCAGGAATATCTCAGCTGGCTGTAGACCCAGCGGGCTGGCTGCCATGCCTCAAGCTGCAGGACAGGTGAGACTGGGGAACCTAGTCCAGCCGAGGAGGGCGGGGTGGGGGGTGCTCATTAAAAGCAGAATCCTCTAGTCCCAGCCCAACCCATAGGAGAGCCCTGAGCCCCTGACCGTCTTGAGCCTGGACAGGTGGGAGAGGATGATGTAGCCGTGATGGTGCTGCCGCAGGTAGAACAGGTAGCAGGGCAGAGCAAGCCACAGGTAGATGCAGGGGATCCAGGCCAGCAGGGAGTTCTGGAAGCAGGGAGTGAGGTCCGGGTTGTCCGTGTGCACAGACAGGTTGGAATCCTGGGGACAGAGAGGACAATTCAGTGCTGTGGCAGCCTCGTAGAGAATTGGGCTCTCCCTTGGGTGGGCCAGAGAGATGCTCTGTCCAAGATACGGGTGGGGTGGAAGATAGGTGAGGATGAGGGAACCTAAGTATGCAAATGAGCAGGGGCTGTCCTGAGTGTGAGTTCTCCAAGGAGGCCATGGCTGCCTCCATTTCTTCATATTTTCTCTCTCTCAATGAGGTATAATTTAAGAGCAAGAAAACTGCACCCATTTAAAGTGTGCAATTGAATGAGTGTTGACAGTTTAAGACAGAGCAATATTGCCTCCTGTGGTGCATGGGCCAGACAGAGGAGGTATAACTGTGCATTATTTAGTTTATATATCAAGGTCATGCCCCTGGCTGAGCCATTTACTATCTCTGCAAATTGACTAGCCCCAGGAGAAGCAGTGTCTCCCCGGCCAGAAACCTTGGGTTGTTTTGCTTTGTTTTTGTTTGTTAAAGATGTCAAAACATCATAATATACAGAAAATAAAAAATACGTATATAATACAATAGTTATCTTTTTAGTTACATATTTACACCTCAAGCTATTTTCATATATAATCTGAGAAAGATGTATTGAAAAATCATTATGTATAAAGGAGGCTGATTTGACAGCTGTATACACCTGCAAAGCCATTGCCACAATAAAGATATAGAATATTTCCATCACTCTGCAAGTCCCCTTGTCCTCCTGTGCATCTGTCTCTCCCAGGCTCATCTGCTTTCTATCATTCTAGATTCCTACTCTTTTTTTTTTTGAGATCGAGTCTCGCTTTGTTGCCCGGGCTAGAGTGAGTGCTATGGCGTCAGCCTAGCTCACAGCAACCTCAAACTCCTGGGCTCAAGGGATCCTCCTGCCTCAGCCTCCCAAGTAGCTGGGACTACAGGCATGCACCACCATGTCCGGCTAATTTTTTCTATATATATTTTTAGTTGGCCAGATAATTTCTTTCTATTTTTAGTAGAGACGGGGTCTCACTTTTGCTCAGGCTGGTCTCAAACTCCTGACCTCGAGCGATCCACCTGCCTCAGCCTCCCAGAGTGCTAGGATTACAGGCGTGAGCCACCTCGCCTGGCCTAGATTCCTACTCTTTAAAAAAATTTTTTTTGAAAATTTTATCAAAGTAATATATGCACATAGTTTAAAAGCCCCCTTCCCCTTATGGGCTCTCCCAAGGATAAGGGAGAAGGAGCTTCCCTGAGCCTCAGTGCCTCTCCTTTGAAATGGGGGTGGCCCACCTAACCCACTGGGTGGCCGTGAGACTCGGGGACAAGGCAGTATGGAGAGATCTTTGCAAATTACACAGGCTAGGGTGACCAACTATCCCATTTTGGGCAGTACTGCTCTGGTTTTAGTATTGGAAGTCCAGTGTTGTGGGAAACTGCTTAGTCTTGGACAAACCAGATGGTTGGTTACCCTAGTGGCATCTGACAGGACCGTCTTCTATCTTTGTCTATAATTATACCTAAGAAATTTTTTAGAAAGAGATGGGCAAATGAATTCATTAATAAACATATGTTTTACTGAGATTGTTTCCTCCAAGGCCACCAACATACTAATCTTTTTTTATCCTTCTTGCAAAGCATTAGAAGTTTTTTTTTTTTTTACAGAAAGCTCAGAAAATATAAGCAATAAGAAAAACCACCCACAATCCCATCCCCCTAGAGACAACTGTTATCTGAGGATATAACTACCTACCTTCTAATTGCCAATTTAAAAGATTATTGTTTTTGGCCAGGTGAGGTGGCTCACGCCTGTAATCCTAACACTCTGGGAGGATAGCTTGAGGTCAGGAGTTTGAGACCAGCCTGAGCAAGAGCAAGACCCTGTCTCTACTAAAAATAGAAAAATTAGGCAGGCATCTTGGCACATGCCTGTAGTCCCAGCTACTCGGGAGGCTGAGGCAGGAAGATCACTTGAGCTCAGGAGTTTGAGGTTGCAGTGAGCTACAATGACACCACTGCACTCTACCTGAGGCAACACAGTGAGACTTTGTCTCAAAAAAAAAAAAAAAATTATCTTTTTTATTTTTATCAAAGTTATGCATGCACAAAAATCTTGAGATTTTCCTTTTTTCTGTTTCTTGGTTGGTTTTGTTTGGTTTCCGACTTTCAAGTTGGAGATATTAAATTAAATTAAACTTGGCCTAAAGCTGCCTTCTTATGTAGCAAACTGTAACCTAAAATGTAAAGCAACTGCAACCTGACTTGAGAGTAGATTCTTGTATCAAGTAGAGGAATCTCAGCAAATCATAGCAGCTGAGCTTTCAACCAATCACAGGCTGAAAACTGTTCAGATATGTCCAAATAAGGCAAAGACCAAGTTGTAACCAATCAGGCTATTTCTGTACATCACTTTCTTTTTCTGGCTATAAATACTGCTTGCCCATATAGCTGGGTGGAGCTCTCTGAACCTTTATTGGTTCAGGCTGCTGCTCGATTCATGAATCATTTTTTTGTTCAAATAAACTGTTAAATTTGGTGTCAGAAGTGGGATCTGAAGTAGAAATCCAGAAACCCTCAGAATCATTGAGTAACCAAGTGAAGGTAGCTGCCAGGTTGTGGATGAGTTCACTCTTGCATTCCAAGCTCCACAATATGTGTTTTGAGCTTTCTGAGTTTATTTGAGCAATTCTTGGACAGGACTGGGTCTAGGATCAAATCAGATTTGCTAATTAACTGAACTGAATTCAGTTAGGAGCCTCAGGAATTACCTTTTGAAAATGGGTTCCTCCAAATCTGAGGAGTCTGGGACTCTGGCTAACTATGCACAAAAATCATGGGCCCAGAACCAGTGTATTTTTGGAAAAAAGGGTTAATCTTACTAAGGACAACTTAGAATGACAGTGGCCACAGTGGGGAAGTTCTGACCTAGATAAAATTGCTCACTTGTGAGGCACATTAGAAAAGAAAGAATCCATGGGGAATGGACACGCTTGAGGCTCGGACTCGGGGGATTGGGAGGGACATGGGCAATATATCTAACCAGAACTTTTGTACCCCCATAATAAGCTGAAATAAAAAAAAAAATTAAAAAAAAAAAAAGAAAGAATCCAAAATGCCATAAAAGCAATGGGATGTATTCTTTAATTGGTACACAGAGGCATCTAAAAGAGTCAATGAATCAAAAGTTGCCTCTTTATAAGGTTCCTTTACAGAAAGCAAATAAAAAAAACTTGAAGGTCTTTTTCACAAATATTATTCAAAAGCTTTAGCCATCTGGTCAGGAAATCTTGTTTCGTTAGCCAGAAAAACAATTTGAATCCAGATACGCTTTAATAAATTGGTGAGTTTTGTATTACTGTACCTGGCACATGGCTAAAATGTTTTTAAATGAAAGCTATAAGATCTGTTTCTGTTTATATGTTTATGTATGTCTGTCTGTATGATATATATGTTTGATACTTTTCTATCTCCTCTGATATTGCCAAATTAACTTGTAAAGAGCTCTATTTAATGGGCTTTAAGAAAAATAATTGCTTATATAAATGAAGCATTCTCTCAAAAAATAACCCAAGTGCTTTTCAAGTTCATATGACTTGAGTGACCTTTGGCAAATAACATTGTTGGCTTTATTTAAACAGGCATGTCTTCAGAGTTGTCAGGATAAAATATAATACAAACGCATGACTTCCTACCTAGGTTTACTGGTGAAATAAGCTTATGTTATGTCTATATGACATTTGTCAGCAAGAAAAACAACTTAAGATGATGGATAGCTGTTTAATATCTCACCTTCGTAATACATCCAAGCATAATTGTTAAAAATAAGTGAGTTAAATGGATGTAAGATAAAATTTCCATGTAAAAGATGTCCTTCATATACTGAAAGGTTGTAACATTCTTATCAAGAATAGAAAGTTGAGGCTGAGGGAAATCTGTACAAACAATTTAATCCTCAGGCCTTGGGAGGGTGCAGTGGCTCACGCTTGTAATCTCAGCACTTTGGGAGGCTGAGGTGTGAGGATGCCTTGAGTCCAGGAGTTTGAGACCAGCCTGGGCAACATAGCAAGACTCCATCTCTACAAAAAATAATTCTCAAGCCTAGCAAAAACAAAACAAAACAAAAACCTGAGGATAGAAATAAAAATTTGCCTCCTCTACAGTTTATTTATTTACTTATTTGGTGAGACAGGGTCTCACTCTGTCACCCAGGCTGGAGTATAGTAGCATAATTATAGCTCACTATAGCCTCCATCTCCTGGGCTCAAGCAATCCTCCTGCCTCAGCCTCCAGAGTAGCTAGGACTACAAGTGTATGCCACTATGCCCCGCTAATTAATTTTTTTTTTTTTTTTTTTTTAGGGACAGGGTCTTACTATGTTGCCAGCTTGGGCTCAAACTCCTGGGATCAAGCGATCTTCCTGCCTTGGCCTCCCAAAGTGCTGGGATTATAGGCAGAAGCCACCATGCCCAGCCCCTCCTCTACAGTTGCTTATTACAGAGAGACTAAAGCTATGTAAATAAGCATGTTCTGTGCCACACTGACAAATTTTACTACAAGAAAGCACATACTTCTAGAAATTATCATTCATAGATTTGCCAATCTATGGATTGTTGCTGTGACAAACAGTTCACAATTGCTTACATTCTAGTGTCCACTGGAAATTAAGGTTACCAAGGGTTATCAATTCTAATTAATACATGTAACTAAAATTATTAGAAACCATAAGGGAAAAACTCTATATGCAAATATACAAGGATGGTAAGATGTGCTTTTGGCAAGGAAAAGCTATAAGGTGTGAGGATGTTTTGTTAAGGAGAAAAGAGAATACTTTTTATTCTAAAGTAGAATGACTAATTGTTACAAAATGATAACAGGAAAAGTATAGGGCAAAAAATGAATGGACAAGAGAGTTGTAGAAGGTTTTTGGAAGAAGAATCTTATGAAAGGCATGTTATGTGTGATCAAGTTGGCTAGAAGGGAATTATTTATAAGATTTTTTTAAAAAATTGAACATTCATATCAAAATTATACTGATGCAAAACTAGAATTTGGTCCTCTCTGTTAAACAACAAGATTTTCTTAGGTTATTTTTCTGGTCTTAATAGGAAATTGTAAAAGATTTTTCTTTATCTTTAGGTAATTGGCCTAAAAAAATAAAGATTTTGTGTTTTACCAAGAAAATTTCCTGTGCTTCATGTTGTCTTTATTAGGTTTTTGACTATTTAAGAAAACTGAGTCCTCTATTAAAAGGGCTAAGTTTTTTCTACAACTATGTAACTTTCTGTATTTGCCTCTGAAGTCTTTTAATTATCACTTTAGCTAAATGAATGACTGTTGTTCACAGTGACCTGTGATCCTACTTTGATCAAGTGTTTTAAACTTTTGATATTTTTGGCGAACTTCCCAAAATCAAATTCTAAATTAAATCTTTTTTCTTGACCTTGAATTAACTTTAAGATTTTCCACATGGGACCCTGGAACATCTCTAAAGGAAACTTCTCCTTATAAAAAGAGAGATATTAAACTAATTGGGCTTATTTGATATATTAAATTATGCGGGAAGCATTATCAGATAATAAATAATGCTAAACTTTCTTTGTGCTACATTTGTATGGATGTGTTATCAATATGTGTTTTAGAAATTATATGAAATTCAGAGAAATCTGATAGTCCTGGCATAATGCTATCAGTCATAATCCTAGTTATTATCTTAAAATGTTGTATGCAACAGAAATAGCCAAGCTCCTTGTCAATTGTGTCACTATCATAATGAACTGTCGGCCGGGCGCAGTGGCTCACGCCTGTAATCCGAGCACTTGGGAGGCCGAGGCGGGTGGATCGTTTGAGCTCAGGAGTTCGAGACCAGCCTGAGCAAGAGTGAGACCCCGTCTCTACTAAAAATAGAAAGAAATTATCTGGCCAACTAAAAATATATATAGAAAAAATTAGCCGGGCATGGTGGCGCATGCCTGTAGTCCCAGCTACTCGGGAGGCTGAGGCAGGAGGATTGCTTAAGCCCAGGAGTTTGAGGTTGCTGTGAGCGAGGCTGACGCCACAGCACTCTAGCCCGGGCAACAGAGTGAGACTCTGTCTCAAAAAAAAAAAAAAAAAAAAACTGTCATCAGACCATGACCGTTTTAAGTGTTGTCATTCACAGACAATTATTTACTCTGGTAGTTTCCTAAACCACAAAAAGTCCAAAGCGTTTCATCTACAAGAAAATTCCTGGAAAGTATACTGACAAGTACAGGTTTCTGATAACGTTAAAACATGCCATTGATTAGAGTGGGAATTCCTGGAACTCTAATGAAGAAACTGACTGGTTCGTAAAACTGCTAACCCAACAACAAACAGAACAAGAATTAATTAAATACCAAGGAAATGATTTGGCAGATTTGATGCTAAGTCAGCCAGTACTGAATTATAAAGATACGCAATTTGCATGAACTCCATAAGATTTATTCCAATTAAATAAACTATGATAACCTATTTATTTCATAATAAACAGTGCTATGTACCCAAATTGGAACAAAATTGGTATTTGAGAGGATGTAAATCCAATGTTAAGCATGAACTCATGGAGAGCCTGGATGGCTGCCTGGTTCTTCTCGTGTCCTCTAAGCTTCCAATATTAAAAACTCTGCACTCCATGACTCATCATGTAAGAGATAAAATGATCCAAACTATGGAAAAATATTGATGGGGCCACTGTTCTAAAACTGCTCAAATGGTTCATAACCAATGTTTGGTTTGTCAAACCCATAACTCTGGTTAGACCATAAAAACCTCAGGTGATACATTTCCAGCACCTGCGGGATCATGTAAACACTTACAGATGGATTTCATTCTATTGCCGCCTTTAGTGCATGTGTTCCAGTTGTACGGAAGCTTTCCTTTGTAGGAAGGCTGATGCTATAACACTAGTTATTAGAAAATGTGTTTTCCTTGTGGGGCATTCCTAGAGAAATAGCCAGTGAGGTACTTGTTTTATTGGACAAGTTGTGAAATAGTTAAAGAAGTATTACAAACACAATGGCATTAGGCAAAGCTAACCGAATTGTCTGGATTGCCTTGGTCAAAGGTATTACCAGTTGATGGCCACCAGATTCATCCTCACTGCAAAACATAGATTGACCCCTTATGAAATAGCTCCTGGCAGGCCTATACCATACTAATAGATCATCCCGTATCTCCCATTGTTATAAACTCTAACCTGACTCGATAGTGCAAGGCTTTAATGCATTATGCTAAGGAATATCTTCCCCAGGTAAAAGAAGCCCTTCGTGACCCACCAGCTGATGACAACCAGACCTTTCATGATCTGGTACCTGGTGATTTAATCTTTTGGAAATGACACAAGAGAAAGACAGTCCTTGAACTCCACTAGAAGGGAACATTCCAAGTTCCTCTCTGCAGCAAAACGTCAGGGCCTCTTGGCTCTACAGCTTCTAACTCAAAAGGGCCCCTCCAGACTCCTGGAACTGTACACCTGTTGGAGACCTTAAGGTAAAGCTGACCAGGGAAGTTTTTCTCTAGAAGCAGACTGCCTCCCAGACATGGACAGCTTGGCCAAGACTACAGAGCAAGACTTCTCTGCCCTCATGAGAACCTTATCTTTTTCCTTATTTTTCTGCTGCCCTAATCCTGTCCCTTTCCTTATAGAAAGATTTATGGGACCATAATCTGTGACGGCTTTAGCAAAAGCCTACACTTTAGCAAGAAATCACAGCGATTGTTCGGTATATGGGCTAATGCCTCCAAATCGTGAAACAGTTCCACTAATGCCATTGCCTCTCTGTGTTCCAAATGAGAGTGACACTGAAACCCCAAAGGAGGAGTAGAAAGCTATCCTTGATAGTCTAGACATCACTGCTACTTGCTTGCCTACACTTGCTGGAAATAGTACCCTGACCTTTCCAATTAATAACCTCATAGCAACCAAACATAGAAATCTTATCCAAGTGATGCCTGCAAAAGGTATATTGTGCTTCCAGGCACAGTGTACCCAGGACCTGGGGACTACCTATGTGGGTACAAGTAATTGCTTGTATGATGCCCTTGGATTAAATCCAGTAAGGTCCCTTTCCACTTAATGTGGTTATGCACCCTTACAGTATGCTATAAAAGGACCAGAAAAAAGTAAGTTGACTGCTGGACCTTGTTCAGGAGCTATGCAGACTTATGGATGAATAAATGTAGTTCTCCTCTGGTCAAATGCCCATTATGTGGCCCTCTTTTCCACCCAGGGCGTATACTGGGAGAATTTGCATACTCTGTTCCGCCTCCTTGCTGGTTTGGATCTTGCTACTGGGCCTGGCTTACTCCTGCCTTTTGAATAGCTTTCCCCGAACCTTCCCGTAACCAGAGGCCAAAGTGGTCAATAACCAAAATTAGTACAATCCTCAAAATACATGAAGATAAGTTAGTTTCCATTGAGAAAATGTTTCAGCAGGGTTCCTGGGGATTTTTTCTTGGTGGTAGTGGGGTGCTGGTTGTATGGAATTTGAAGTTAATCTGTAAATTGGGGAAAATCTTGGATTTTGGAGTCAATCAGACCTCCCAGGGGTTCAGACGGTAGAAGCCACCCCCTGAAAGGTAAATGAGAATGTTTGTGTTCAACAAAAACACTTAACGGAGCATCAAGCAGCTTTCGATCTCCTCTTTGCCCACGTTGGGGGCTTGAGTGGGGTGCCAAACAAAACTAAATGCTGCACTTATGTTTCTCCTGATTTTACTACTACAGGAAGCTTAATTAAAACTATGGCTGATACTGCTGTTTCTCTAAGCAATGCCAATGAACACACTAAAGTAATTTCTCAGGGGAAAGGAACACGTGACGTGCTTACAAGAGCGGCTAACGGTGGGTTTGCAGGCATCCTGAACAGCGCACGGCAAGCGTGGCCACTCCAAGCTTTTCTAACCTTTATGTTTCTTTTAGTGGGTCTCCAGGATACTGTGACTTGTTACTAGGCTAACTATAAAAGTAGACACCTCTTTAAATCAGTCCATTTCATGGCAAACTATGGTCCTTAATCACCATCACGTCCCAAACAAAAACTGTGATTAACTATGTTGAACTGTCCTTATTGCCTGAACTTTGAATAGTTTGATTTTGATTAGTTTGGTTCATGGAGATTCCTGTCGAGGAGTGTACTTCAGTTTCTTGGTAGTATCCTACTGATAGCCATCGTAATAGTCTCCCTGCTGTGTTGTGTCCCCTTAGGAGTCCTAAATGCTTGTGTGTGGCCATCCTTTGAACATCAAATGGTCTCATTACAGTTAGAATAACAAAAACATGAAGAAATCATAAAGAATCATCCAACTAATTTGACATTGTGAATTTCATACTGAGACCAAACAAGTCCATTATGATGGTGATAGAAATGCTGTCAGACTGACCAAAAGGGGGGACTTATTAAGGCCAATTAAATTTGGCCTAAAGCTGCCTCCACGCAGAGAGAGCTGTACCCTAACTTAATATGTAAACAAACCACAACCTAACTTGAGAGTATATTCTTGTAACCAGTATCGGAGCCTCATTCAAATATAGTGGCTGAGCTTTCCATCAAACACAAGCTGCCAGGCGATCAGAACCCGTCCCTGTAAGGCACACGCCTCATCACATCGTGCCCAAATAAGGCAAATGCTGACCTGCAACCAATCAAGTTATTTCTGTACATCACTTCCTTTTTCTGTCTATAAATACGGTCTGCCCATGTCACCGGGTGGAGCGCTCTGAACCTCTACTGGTTCAGGGTGCTGCCTGATTCATAAACTGTTCTTTGCTCAAATAAATTCTGCTAAATTTAATTTGTCTAAAGTTTTTTTTTTTTTTTTTTTTGAGACAGAGTCTCGCGCTGTTGCCTGGACTA
>CM052441.1:126794680-126826081 GCA_028533085.1 Varecia variegata
AAAAAAAAAAAAGAAATACGGAGCACAAAGGGTATGCTTAAGTAGCTCCTTTTGCGAAGATGGTCAGAAGTCTTAAGAGCAGTTTGAACCATGTTAAGCTGCCTTTGTTGCCTTCGCCCCCTTTAGTTAACTGTAATAATAAAGTCCCCGCCCAATGGGAAGTACTGTGCATGCTCAACCTGTGTTGTGTGTAAATATACAATGACGGGGGGCGGGGAGAGAGAGAGAGAGCTCTGCATCACTTGCCACAAAGAAATTTAAGGCTGACAAACAGGCAGGCAGCGTGGACCTTACTCTCCGAAGAACTCCTGCTGCAGCCCAGGAGTGAGTGCTGGGAGAATTCCTGTCTCCACTAGGAATGAGAGCCCTGCGTGAGTAACCGCCAATAAACTCATCTAACTCCCCAAGCTGGACTTGTCTGAGTCATTTCTTTGGTCTCTTGGCACCATTTCAGCTTGGAGGGCAGGTTTCCTACAACGGCCTGGTATTTTCCTGAAACAAGCACCCAGCTTCAGGCATTCCTTTATAGCAATACACATGAACTAAGACACGGTCTCTTCCCTTCCAATGTCCTTGGCACCTGGACCCCTGACCACACCCTCCTGGTCTTCCCTTTCTCCCTGGTCATGACATCTCAGTGTCTTTGCTGGTTCCTGGGGCCCTGGAGCTCAGTCCTTTCCTCTTCTCTGCCTACGTCTCTGTCTGCACTCACCCGCTTGGTGATCTCACCCATTCTCATCTGAACGTACTGTTCATACGCCAATGGCTTCCAAGGCTATCTCTCCAGCCCACTGCTCCCCAAATCCCCAACTCTATATCCAACTGCCCAATAACACCTCCACTCCACATACCCTACAATAGCCTACAGGACCTCACAGTGTCCCTTCCGCCAGACCCGTCGCCTCTCTCACTGCCTCTCCTGCCTCACTCCAGCTACCGGACTCCTTGCTGCTCCTGAACACACTTGCTATTCCTGCCTCAGGGCCTTTGCACCTGCTATTCTCTCTTTCTGGAACACTCCTCCCCCAGACATCCTTAAGTCTTTCTTTCTACCCTGACTCCCCTGTTTAATTCTGCTACCTGCACCTCACCCCAGCATTCCCAATCCCCCACCCTTCTCTGCTTTTTATTTTTTCTATAGCACCTCTCACCTTGTAACATCCTGTATAATTTACTAGTTTATTATGTTTTCTCTTACCTTTCCCTTTACACGCTGACACATAAGCTCTTTGAAGGAAAGAGCCTTTATTTCATTTATTGATATATCCTACCTACTTGGAATGGTGCCTAGCACATAGTAGGTACTCAGGAAAAAAATGTGCTTACATAAACTAAATTAAATATTTTAATTTATTAAGTAACAAGTTTTAGAAACACTTACTGAACAAATGAATGAACGGATAATAGTGTAACTTTTCTCTAAACCTTCAGTGCCTCCCTACTGCCTACAAGACCAAGTCCAGGCATCTTACTGTGGCATTCAAAGCCTCCAGCTGCCCTTGAGCTGTCTATCTAAGTGAACTGTTGAATTATCTATGTGTTTGAGTTCTCCTATCTTAAGAAAATATCTCCTGGAAGGGCAGTGGTCTGCACACCCTGCCTCCAATTGCTCAGCCTGCCTTCCCTCCCCGACCCCATCCGGGTCAGCCTCTGCCCTCCAATGCGCCTGCCCATCACTATGACTCTTCCTGAAATGCAGCTGTGTCCCTCACTGGGCAAACCTATCCCAGCCTTGCAGAGCATGCAGGCAGGGACATGCTCCCTGGGGGCATTGCACCCAAGCCTGGAGCAGGCAGAGGTTGTATAATGCCACGTACATCTTGTATTCTAGAGCCCTATTTGGTATTTAGTAGTTGCTTAAACAACGCAAGCCAAGGACCCACATACTCTTGCTGAGCCTCCAATGTGCCAGCCCAAGGCTGGGCACTGGGTCACAGAGCTGGGGACACCACTAGGGCTGATCAAGTACCCCAGTTAGTTGCCATCCAGATAGCCTGTCCCAAGGCTGCCCCTAACTCAGGCCATGGGGTCTCTGGGCCTGGAGTGCCCTTCCCTCCTCTCCAGGCCCAGCCCAAGCCTCATCTCCCACAGGAAACCTGTCTGGAGCCACCTGGCCTCTGACTTCCTTGCTTTATCCTGGCAGCCAGTTAAGTGGGGGTGATAAAGGCCCCTAATGTTTCTCTGGCGTTTTATTACTGCACTTACATGGTTATTATCTCGTTGTGGTCTCAGAACAACTTCCAGAGGTACATAGGAGGGGCATCGTTAAGCCCAGTTTACAAAGGAGAAAGTAGGCTCCACCTGCCTCAGCAGGCAACAGGTTCAAGGACACTCGGCAGGGGGGAGCTGGGACAGGCACCCAGGCTTGGTGAGGCCACACTGCGGTTTCTCCCCACTGCGTGCCACCTGGACCTGTGTAGGTGAACACATCCTCTCTCCTGCAGCAACCTGAGCTCTTGAGCGTAGACATCGTGCCCTCGCCCCATTCTCCTGCCCCGCCCCGCGCCCTCCAACTCCCAGCACAGAGCCAGGTGCGCAGGAGCGGCCCAGAAACTGCGCTGAGCGACGAGGGAGTGTGTGTGCAGAGGACGGGAGCCCGAGTGTGCGGGCACAACGGCAATCGCCGTGTGGGCGTGCAAGCCGTGGCCCGGCTCTCCAAGGCAGGCAGGGAGTGGCCACAAGAACTGAAGCCGACGCAGAGGACTTGGCATGGCTCTGCCACTTTCGAGCCATGTAACTGTGGGCGAGCTCCTGCGTGCCTCAACTCAGTCTCCACGTGTTCATGGGAGTAGCAACAGCGTCCCAGCTACCTCCCTGCAGGGGACAGCATGACCAGCGAAGCACCAGACTTGAACAGAACAACACCTACCCTGTGGCTACAGCCAGGAGACCATGCGGCTGTAAGAACTGGGTGGCTACTCTGACCCTCAGGGAGGTCCAGCCTGGGCTCCCTTCCTTCAGATGAGCATGTCCCCCACTGGGAAGAGCCCTCCCTAGGGGACAGCAGGATCCTGCCCACACCTGTGTCCCCATCGTGCACCCAAGAGCCCTTGCTAGGACATCTGTGGGCCGTGTCACACACAACATGTCCAGAACTGAACTCCTACCCATCTGCCCCTCCAGCCTGCCCATGTCGGGGGATGGCAACTCCTTCCTCCCTTCCTCGTCTCCCAGGCCAGAGCCCTTGGAGTCACCCTTGCTGCTTCTCTTTCCCCCACACCGCCATCCGATCCCTCAGCAAACGCTGCCACTCTCCCTTCAGCGTGTTAGGCTGAACAGCATGGCAGCGCTGTGGCCCTCTGTCCTTAGCTGCAAAGAGGCAGCTTCACCTGGCCGCCCCATAGACCCAGGATCCACTGTGTCTCCCAGCACTTCAGTCTCTCTGTGTCTGTCTCTCTCTCTGTCTGTCTCTCTCTCTCTGTCTCTGTGTCTCTCTCCCCCGCTCCCCGATGGCCCTCCTGCGCTGTCACAGCCCCTGTCTTTTCCAGCACAGCAGCAGAGACAGCCGTCTGTGGAACCTGAGCCAGACTGTGCTACCCACCCACCACATCATTCTTCTGGGTCAAGGCCACCGGGTGCGCCTCTTTCACTAAGAGTAAAAGCGGAAGTTCCCCAGGCCCAAAAGACTCTCTGCTGTTAACCCCCCACCTTAACTCGCCACTCCCCTCCCAGTCCCCGCAGGCGGCCCCAGTGTTCCCAGCCTCAGGCCCTCAGCACCTGCAAGGTTTTGCTCAGCTCTCACCTTCTCCTGGAGGTCCACCTTGACCTTCCTAATTAAAATTTTAACTCACTCCCAGCCACCCCCCAGCCCCGTCCCTGCACCTCATTCCTCCTAGCCTGTTCTATGTTTCCCACAGCCCTAATCACCTTCTATCATACTGTAAAATTCAGTTATTTGTAACTGTTTTTCCACCTCTTCCCACTAGAATACATGCTCTGTGCGGACAGGTTTATGAGGCCTGTAGTCTGTAGTTCACGGTATTTCTCGCTGCCTAGAGCAGCGCCTGGCACGGAGAAGGCGCTCGATGCGGATCTGGCAGACAAATGAGCAAGCAGATGAATGAAGGGTGCCAGCCCCACCTCGTGCCCTCTCCCAGGTACCAGGGCCACAGCTCTTGGCACCCGAGGTGGCTTCCAACTCCAATGAAGTTAAGTGTAAAATGAAGGTGAGGACAGGGTCAGTGGAGGTCATTTGCCGGTGACACTCCCTGAACCCCACAGGGCAGGATGGACAACCCCTTCTCCCTCCTCCCTTCCGTTCCAAAGAGCACCAGCTGGAAGGCGGAAGCTGGGCCCACAGCCCCTCCCCCGCCATCACCCACACAGTTTCCACAGCAACAAGCGCTTCCTTAATAATGCGATTAAACAGCTGGATGGAGCTGATAAGGGGGAGGTCCAGCCCGCAGAATGGGCCCCACGGCAGACACCTCTGCGTGGGCACTGAGGCTAAAATCCCTGCTGACTCCAAGAGGCGGCAGGTGGGGGTGAGGACCCTGGACCCTCTGCCCCAGCTCTGCCAGGGACTTCCCAGCCCCTGGGGCCCAGGCCTGTTGTCAGGAGAAAACTCATTACTTCCTTAATCTCCTGCAGAGGTGGGGGAAGGGGAAGCCACCAGTGCCCTGCAGCTCCTCAGCTCACAGCCTGGGAAGGGATTGACTGACAGATCATTTATCTTAGCAGAAATGGAGGTGCGGAAAGGGTAGGACAGGCTCTGGTCCCCACTGGTGGGCTGCCTTGGCCAAAACAGGAAGCCTCTGGAAGGCCCGGGGGGTCCAAAACTCTGTGCTGGGCTAGTCTAAGGCTCACGCGCCGACTGGCCAATCCACTTGTGCAAGCGGCCTGCTGGCCCACGGCGACTTTGGTCCACGGAGCTCCTCTGTGGACCAGGGTTCTCATTCAGGTTCATGGCAGCTGGGCCCCATGCTGATGCCGGGAGTTGGAACCAGGGAGTCTATCTCCAGAGGCCCAGCCCCTAACCATGGGGTGACACCTCTGTGCTCCGTAGGGCTCTGGCATGACACCTCATCTCGGGGATAGAACACGTGCGTCCAGATCACCTTTCAGCCATGCAGCCCACCCTCAAATCACCTGCTTTTTGCAGTTGGTCTCACAGAGGGGGAGGGGCAGTAGACTAGCTGGGGCCGTAGGAGCCCAGCACTAGAAACCTGAATATCCAGTTAGAAGGAGAAATCCAATCCCAGGGCTAAGCACCCCCCATTCCCACCCACACCCTGCCCTCTGCCAGCCCCACCCCTCGACCCAGCAGGTGGGGGAGGGCAGAGGCCCAGCTACCACCACAATGGCACACCAGGTCTCATCCCTCCTGCCCCCTCCTGCCCCACCTAGTGCCCCTAGGACAGTCCTGCTGGGGAGCGGTAGACATAGCCCAGGCTCTCAGGCCCCGCTACTGCCCTAGCTGTGGTCCCTGCTAGGACCTCCCTCCCTGGTTGCCACCCGGTGCTTCGAGACCATTTTGCTGTCTGGGGGCCAGCAGGCGGGCTTGTCAAAGCTCCCTCCTGAATGCCACTCCCCTGACTCACTTCCTTCCCCAAGTCTCCAGCCCTCAGAGACCCAGGCCCAGCTGGGGAGAAGCCAGCCTGGGGCCATGAGGAAAGAAATCCCCTAGCCAGAAGCCAGAAGCCAAGAGTTCAGAGGTCACAGGTGTCCCCCACTGGCTTCACTGCCCCCACCTGCGGTGGAGGAAGGGCATTCCGTGATCGCTGGCCTGGCTGGGAGGACTGCGTTCTTGGGAGCAGAGGCAAGCTCTGGTGTCCCACGGGCTGAGCAGTGTCCACTTCCCACCCACTGCCCACCTCAGGGGCTCTGCCCCTGCCAGTTTCCCCGCAGCTTTGCAGGTCACCGTCTTCATTTGAGAGTCAAAAAGCATTGACACTGGAGCCTTGTCCGTTACTCATGTGTCCTGGTGGCTGCCTGATCCCCAGGCAGAGACCCTAATCCTGAGAAGCTCTAAAACTTGGAGGACCTTAATCAAGGCCTCAGCCCCTGAGCCCAAGGTTCATCCTCCCAGAATCATCACTAGGCAATTCTAAACCGGAGGAGGCCCCAGAGCCCACCTAAGCCCAGCTGGAGCCCAGAGAAAGTAAGTGGCAGAATCGGGACTAGCTAGAACAGAGCAGGAGACACAGGGAGCTTAAGCCTCCAAGGGGCCGGGGCTTTGCCTCCTCAGGGCAGGCAAACAGCTAAGGGAACGTGGAATAGAGTAGTCCCCCCTCCTCCCACACATACGAAACAGAAACACTGACAGTGGGGAATACGTAACAGAGGAAATGGCCTGAAAAAATGTTTGTTTGTTTGAGACAGAGTCTTGCTCTGTTGCCCGGGCTAGAGTGCCATGGTGTCAGCCTAGCTCACAGCAACCTCTAACTCCTGGGCTCAAGTGATCCTCTGCCTCAGCCTCCCGAGTAGCTGGGACTGGCCCACGCCTGGCTGATTTTTTCCTATTTTTAGTAGAGACGCAGGGGTCTCACTCTTGCTCAGAGCTGGTCTTGAACTCCTGACCTCAAGTGATTCTCCTGCCTTGACCCTCCAGAGTGCTAGGATTACAGGTGTGAGCCACCGCACCTGGCCCTGGAAAAAAATGTTTTATGTCTCTTTAAAACATCCTCCAACTCCTTTTGGGGAGCTAGGACCTGCATCCCTGCCTCGGGCCAGCGATCAGGGAGGGGCAGAGGAATGTCTAAAGTTTTTTGAGCTGCAGGAGATGACCTGCTACAGAGGTCCTGGGTGTAGGCCACCAGATTGTCTTCAGCAGAGATGGGACAATTGTAACCATCGACTGTAGTTGAACAGCAATTGCCTGAAGCTGAGAACACACCCTTTAAAAGCTCTGTATTTCTGCTTATTATTAGCACAATGGCATTTTTAGACAGCAGTCTCCATCCTCCTCATTTGCCGGTAAATTAATAAAACTCCTCTTTCCTTCTCCTCAAACCACTTGTCTTCGTTCTTCTGATGCGGCCTCGGGGACAAGTGCTGAGCTTTGGGTAACAAGGGGACCTTCCCCGTGGGCCTGACCAGAGGGAGACCCATGGGCCTCTACCAGAAGCTGCTGCTAAGTAAACTCCATGTCTAGAGCAGGTAAAGATCCGGGGAAAGGGGAGTCTGGAAATCTCAGAGCAGCAATCAGTGAATCCTCACTGACCACATCGTCCCTCTTCCCAGTTGGTCACAGAATCTCAGGACCCCACCTCCTTGCCTGGCTTGAATCCTCTCTCCAGCATCCCCACATGGTCACTAACCACGTGCTTACATATCCCCGGTGACAGGGAGCTCACTAGTTCTCAGGCAGTCAGTGCCATCTTTGCATAACTTTCATGGTCAGGCTTGTCAGATTTCTGAGCTTCCTGGGGCCATGAGATCAAGGTTAATTCTGCAAACAGGTGTTTACCTGAAGGTAAACAGCCCCAGGCCCTCATCCATGTTTTCTCTTTGCCACCTGGGCGCTCCCCAGCCTCTATTGCTCAGGACAGAGAGAAATCCTCCAGGCCAGGGGCAGAGGGCAGAGTGAAGGGATACCACCACCCCGCTTGTTCTAGAGGTGCCTCTTGCCTCATGAGTAGTTTGGTCACACGATTCACTCTCTTGGAATCTATTTGCACAAAAGCTCCCAAGGCACGCTCAGAGATGTTGGTAACCTGGCCCAAAGTGGATGGAGGTGAGAGAGAGAGATTCAAAAAAAGACATAAATCATTTACCCAGCAAAGGGTGTGTGTAAGTACACAGATGTGTGTGCACATGTTCCGGGGTCATGTGTCACTTGAGTCTCCTGCCCTCAGATTTAGCCAAGATCAGCTCCCCTGTTCCCCAGCAAACAGCTAACATGGAGCCTCTGACCCAGAAGGCCTGCCGGCCCTTTCCTTCTAGGTCTCCCCAGGTTTAACCTTCCCTTCTCCCATCCAAGTACTAGCCAGGCCCAACCCTGCTAAGCTTCCGAGATCAGATAAGATCGGGCACATTCAGGGTGGTATGGCCGTGGACTATTGTCCCCTTCTAACCTCACTTCTCTTTCTCCTCTGTCCTCTTCCTAGGAGTGTCAGGACCTGCTACCCATAGAGAGTTTCTTAGTTCTCAAGATCATTTCATGTTCCCTATCTCGTTTGATCCCCGTGAAAATCTTGTGAGGTGAGTAGGAGGTGGGTTATTTCCCCATTTCACAGGTGGAGAAACTGAGGCTATGAAGATAAGCTAGCAAAAGTCTTGGTAGAGTAAACAAGTAGCCCAGAGGGGCCTGAACACCCCACTCCCTCTGACTCCTTTCACCTCCTTTTCACTCCTAGTTCAGGCACTTCCTGGCTACCTTGAGCTGCTTCCCCCAAGAGGTATCACCCCCAGGGCCCACAGGTACAAGGTCCCAGGGGAGGTATGCCTGAATAATATACAACGCAAATGAGATGCAACATGGCACACCCAGAACTCCAGGCCTTACCTGTAGCTGAGTTATAGTTTAGGCTCCAGCTTCGGGGCTCAGACCCTTTCTCTTCTCAGCAAGTCAAACCCTCAGGGGTGAGCTGGGGGCCTTCCTGAGGTCTCCACTCCCCATCCCCACTCACCAGCCACACTAGATGCAGCCTGAAACAGCTTTCAGGAGCCAAGAAGATCATGTGAAAGATGTTTAGAGATTGGGGTGGGAAGCGGAGTAGTCAGTTTCCTGCCATTTTAACGTGTCCAAGCAGAGGCCTCACGAGAGCTTCCTGATGTAGATGAGCTGCCTGTCCCTGGGGTGCTCAGAGGAGGTACATACCACTCCCAAGCAGCAAGTTGAAGTTCAGGGGCCAAAGGGCCCAGAGGCTCAAAGGTGCAATGTCAGACAACAGCAAGGTTAGAACGAACCGTATCCCAAGGGTCCTATTTCCCGGTCCAGCACTCTGTACCTCATTGTTGTGTGACCTTTTCTCCCTTGGCCTCAGTGTCCCTAGCTCTACCATGAGGGGTTGGACTAGCCCCCAAGCGCTGACTTTCTTGGATTCTACAATCACAAGGAAGGGTAGAACCAAAGGATCTCTGAGCTTGGGACAAAAAGGGAGTCCTGAGTTCCCCAACTCCAGTTGCCTTGAGACCAGGTCACCATCCCTGTACAGTCCTAAGCTCTCAAGGTTTAGTTGTCCCCTCAGCAAAAACCAGTCCTTGTGCCTGATGCTTGGACACACTGTCCTGCTGATTTTCTGTCTGAGCACTCCAGACACCATGACCATGTCATGATTGCTGAAATAACAGGAAAATATCTAACCCGGTAATTTGCTAATAACACCTAAAGATCAATCATGACCTCTCTCCCTAGTTGGCAGGCACCCTGAAGGGTTCCGTTGTCTGAAAAGAGCTGAAAGACAGAAGGGAGATGTAAATCTTTCCCTGGACCGGACAGCAGACAGCAGAGGAACAAAACATAAGACCTCAAGTCCCGGCCAAAATCATATCTTAAGGGCTAGATCACCCACAAGATCAGCCACATCTGTTGTTATCTGTCTTTCAAGAAGAAAGAGGAGGAGTGGATGCAGGGTTCGTTCACAGTACCCTGTTAATTCGGCTACACCCATAAATCATCTTCACCCCCTTTTTACAATTCCTAAATAAAAAGCCTGACTACCTGATTCTCTCTGCCAACAAGCTCTTCCTCTTCCTCTCTTGTGTTTGACCCTTTCCCCGTTTGGGAAAGTAAAATACATTTCTTCTTTCTATCCTCATCTTTGCCTGGAGAAATTTTTCTCAAACCTGCATGCACCAGCACTCCACCCTGACAATGATACCAGCCATGGCCAAGCCAGCAGCGAAAGGAACTACACCCACGAGCCAGAGGTGCAACCTCTGGACCCTGGTGACAAGTGGACAGTCCGAGCTGGTTAATAGATGAAGTTCCTGTAGGGCTAGGAAGGAAGGGCAGTGACAGAGACGTTATACCATCTCAGGTTAACCTTTTGGTCACCCAGACAAAAAGAGAGACCCCTAAAGAGAATTTTGCACAGGTAGAGGCACTCCATGGCCCCAAGTTTCAAAAAATCCGTAATACTTTCAGCCCATCCCAAAGACAGCCCAAGAGCGTGGTTCTGGACTTACACACCTATGCACACACACATGTACAGCACACACCTGTGGATAAGACCCTATGCACACATACATACACACACACAGCACATATGAACAAATACTCAAAATGGGAAAAAGACTTCAAGATTGGGATTCAGAGGTCCTGGACTTGAGACCAGCCTATGCTGGGCACCCTTGGATGACCACAGATAAGCCCCTTTAATCTGAGTTCCATCTGTAAAATGAACACCACACTACCACTTGCCTCTTGGACTGTACACACTCAATGCACCCGAACTGTTCTGGGGGGTCTGGGATCAGGAACCTGTCTTAGAAGGAGATTTGGGGTGAGTCACAAAATGGCCTGCTTTTCTATCCCTTCATTGAACTGGATAACTTTGAGCAAGTTCCTTCCTCTCTCCCAGCCCTTTCTCCATCTGTAAAAGGAGAGGGTTGGTCTAGAGCAATCCGGATCCCCTGTACCTGTAAGGGCCTGTCTCCAGAGTGGGGTCCTCACCTCCCCGCACCCCCTCTCCCAGTCCTGGGAGGTAAGGATGGCTTGCTTGCTCTCAGACCTGCCACCTGGTGGCTCTTTCCCAAGGAAAGGATGGTGGCAGGACCCCTTCCCAAGAAGGGTGAGGACCTGCACAGCCAGCCTCCCAAAGTACCTGGGTGAGCAGGTGCTCTGGATGCCCTGGGGGTACCAGAGCAGGGATGCGGACTGGGCAACCCAACCCTAGTCTGTAGGGCAGAAGGGTCTAGTAGGAACCTGGCTAATGGCGAAATGCTCCTTGTACATCAGACAGAGGGGCTAGGGTGAAGCGGCAAGTGGGGCACTTCCCCACTTCCCGGGGGGCCATGCATTGTGCCTCACTATCCTGGGTTCTTCCGTGGGGCCAGGAAGGGTGGAGCAGGACACCGAGCGGGACCGGCTGCGAGGAACGGGGGAGTGGCGCGGACAGAGCAGCCCCCACCCACCGCCGCCCCGGCGCCCCATTGCCCTCTCCTGGGCGCCCAGGCCATCTCAGGGGCTCGGCCACGCACGCCCTCCATCCCAGGGCAGCTGCCCGCCTCCGCGGGAAGGCAGGCAGCGGGGACCGGGCGAACCTGGCCAACCCCAGCCCCCGCCACCGTGACCGCTGAGCCCCGCCCCTTACCCAGAACTTGGAGCTTAGCTCCCCGGAGCCGCACAGGGCGTCCATGGGGTCCTTGGCGACGAAGGTGAGTGCGGTGCCACCAGCGCGGGCCACAACCGGTGCCCTGGCAGCCGCCTCCGCCCCCGCGCCCCGCCCCCGGCCCGCCCGCCGGCCGAGCCCTACCCCCAGGCTCTTTGGGTCGCGCTATCGCGTCCGTCTCCGCCTGGCGTCAGCACCCCGCCTCCGTGAAGCTTTGGCGCTGGGAGGGACTTTGGGGCAGAGGTGGGGGGCCGTGACCCCTGGGCCATGTGGGGGAGATGCCCCTCGAGATACTGAGGCCGATAGGCCCAGAGCAGTGTTTCCAGGGGGGCACTGGGGTACACAGGCGCCCACACGCGCCCCCAACAACTCCGTGGGGCCTGACGAGTTAGGGAGACACGCACGGAGAGAGATTTAGCAATCCTCTCTTAGTAAAAAAGAAATCCTTGAGAAAGTCAGGGTCATCTCTGGACGTCTGTTTCCTTATCTGTAAAACAGGAAGAGCTTGCGTGCCCAATCAGGAAGGCTGCCTCTTCCCCACAAGTTGCCAGAGACAACCGGCAGACACCAACGCACTGTGACCCGGTGTGCGCCCCTGCGTGTGTGTGCCCGTGGAGTAGGGGATGGAAGGAGGTCGCGGCATCATCCAGACGGTGACCTCTTATAGTCCTCTTAAATCGCTGCCTTCTGAGGCTCTGTGGCTCCCTGATCTTGTCCTGTCACTTCAGTGCCTCCCTGTGCCTCGACTTTCACATCTGTGAAATAGGGATAATCATAGTAGAATCTTCCTCCTAGGGTTCTCTGAGGGCTCAGTAGGAAGGGTATACAGAGCATACTGACTGGCACACTTAGTAGGCACCCAGCATGTGTCAATTTCCTCCACTTCAGCCTGATCAGGGTGGGGTGGGCAGGTAAACCCAGGAAGAACCCTCCATTAGCATCCTTCTCCTAAGGATGAGATTCCACATTCCCCATCTGTAAAATGGGTTTGGAGTCAGTGACCTTTTCCTGTTTTCCCCAGCTTGGCCATGCCGGATCCCTCCCTCTCTCACTCCCCCAGTCACTCTTTCTTCCCTAACAGGGTCCTAGAAGCCAACTCACCATCCCTTCTTGGGACCGAAAAGGGATTCTCCCTGGGCAGATCTTTGCCTGGCTCCGCTCTCCACACCCCTGCCTGCAAGGTCGGCCTCTTTTCACCCTGGCCATCCCTTTCCTGGCACTTGTTCTCAAGAGAAGGTGTTTCCTTCCTTGGCTTCTCAGTGGCAGGCGTGGGCGGGAGCCAGCAAGATAGCACAGAAGTGGTCGGCCACCTCCTGTCTCTCTAGGAAGGCAGGGAGTCACCAGAAGGGAAGTCTCTTCAGCGGTGGTCTCTCAGAACCGAGATCTGGGCGGGCGCAGGATGGCAGTGGGAATGGGGCGGACAAGGCTCCCCATCCCTGGCTGTTGGACTGGGGGCCTCTACCCCTGCACTGGGCCAGTCCTCTTAGCCTCCTCTTTGTCTGCCCCCTTCCCCTGCACTCACCCACTCACACCCACTCTCTCCTGTCCTCCCACCCCATCTCTGGGCAAAAGACTTTACAGAGATTTCACACTTTGTCACAGTGTGCCTTGGGTTATATTTAGTTGTGAAGATTCTGTTTTCCTGACAGTCTGAGAGGTCCCCAAGGGCAGGGACTGACTGAGTCACCTCTAATGGCCCCCATGCCTCGGACAGTACCTTTTGTATACTGTGTGACCTCAACAAGCTCCTTGATGTCTCTGAGACTTAGTTTCTTCAGCAACTTGGGCAAGGCGTCATCTGTGCTCTCTCCCAGCCCCGGTGGTCCAGGCTGCTGTGGCCTGGGCAGCTGGGAATCTTCCTCTACCCCTTCCCGGCCCCCGTCATGGCTTCGTGAGTACCCCCTGCCCCTGGGTTGTTGCCTTGAACCACCCACCAGCATCCCCTCACTCTCCCTCCCCTCCTCGTCCTCCTCTAAGGCTTGTGGGGTCTTAGGCACCAGATAAACCAGGAAGGCTGCCTCTGGGACTGGGGAGACTTGAGGGCTTTCCTTTAGGACTTAAGCTCCCCAATCAGACCTCCTTCCTGAGATGGGGAGCCCAGAACCAACCCAGACTCCCACCTGGGACCTTCCAGCCTCAAGGTTGGCCGGGCAGTCCAATGGTTAGAGCTCTAGCTCGGGGCCAGGTCCCTTAGGTTCTGGCTTCAGTGTTGGTGCTGAAGCACCAACCCTTTTGGCCCTAGCCATTTCATCTTGCCATCACCTTCCCAAGGCTACAGCACTAGGTGGGGGACTCTGAGAGCATGGTGGGGGCCCTTGGGGATCCTCGCCTTCCCCTTTCTCTCTTGAGCCACTGGGGCTTCAGCCCTCCTGGCCACTCATGAAATATGACCCCTTTCACACAGCCCTTGAATAATAACCACAGTATTTCTAGGATGTTATTGTTTTGTTTGTTCTCACCAGAGCAAGAAATCCGAGGCCCTGAGCCATTCCATAGCTTGCTGAGGGTCACAGAGCTTATCCTGGCCCAGGTAGGACGAGCCCCACGTCTTCTGAATGCCAGGCTGTTTCCATGCAGCCTCCTTGAGCAGGATGCACTTCCTGTATCCTCAGCTGGTGCACGCCTGCCTCCCAGCCCACCAACAAAGCTGCACTCTCCTCCCCACACCCTACCTCCCTCTCTGCGCCTGGCAAACTCTACCTGTCCTTCACGATTTTGCTTGAGTCCTCCTCCCCATCAAAGCCTTTCTTGGACCTCCTCCATCCCAGTCCTGGGCTAGGGACACTTCCTCTGCAAGGTCCCCTTCCCCATACTGTAATCACTAATTGGCTTGCTTACCTGCCCCAGAGGACTGTGGACACCTTGAGGATAAGGACTGAGTCTTTGTTTTTTGAGACAGAGTCTCACACTGTTGCCCGGGCTAGAGTGTCATGGCGTCAGCCTAGCTCACAGCAACCTCAAACTCCTGGGCTCAAGTGATCCTACTGCCCCAGCCTTCCTAGTAGCTGGGACTACAGGCATGCGCCACCATGCCCGGCTAATTTTTTCTATATATATTTTTAATTGTCCATATAATTTCTTTCTATTTTTCGTAGAGACAGGGTCTCGCTCTTGCTCAGGCTGGTCTCGAACTCCTGAGCTCAAACGATCCACCCGCCTCGGCCTCCCAGAGTGCTAGGATTACAGGCGTGAGCCACCACACCTGGCCAGGACTGAGTCTTATTTATCGCTGTGTCCTCAGCACTCAGGACAGTGCCTGGCAAAGTTGGCCCTCAGGAAGTGTTTGTTGCCAGATAAAGCAAATGCCCCATTTCCTAAGAAGAGGTGATAGCGTTGTACCTACCGCTACTGTGGCATTAGGTACAGTCCCAGCAGTGGGCACTGCCCACTCTGCTTTTGAGTTTTCAGAGCCAAGATGAGTTTCTGCTGGAGGGTTCCTGGGAGAAGCAATAAAGGCCCTGTGGGTTGGACTGTGGCAGAGAGATGGACTGAAACTCCGCCAGCCTTAGTGGCCCAAGCCCCATCCTCCCTCCCTAGCCGACTGCAGCTCTAGGCAGGATGGAAGGAGCATGTGCTACCTCCCCCGCAGCAGCGAGCCTCCCAGGGGAACCCAGCATCAGGGATTTCCTGGCAAGGAGATGGAAAGATAAAATAATTGCAAGGTACAGCTCAGGGCAGGCGTGACAGCAGAGAGAAGAAAGCAGAACAAGGGGGGACAGGGAGACCCAGGCACAGGAAACACTAGGGTTGGAGACAGAGGGGCAGGCTGTGGAATAGCAAAGCCTTTCCTCCCTCTTACTGCCTGAATCTTTTAGCCCCTGGTGGCTCCCTGAAGGCCAGGAGCACCCCCGAACCAGGCTCCAGCTCCCACACCCGCCTCCCCCTTGTCCCCTCCCAAGCAGTGGGCCTATTTCCTCCAGACCCCAGCCTGGTGGCCCCTCCGCCCCCAGCCTGTGCTTGATCTGATTTGGCATGCAGGTGAGAGTGCTGGCTGCTGTGCCTGATTCTGGAGTTTTCAAAGCAAGAAGAATTAATTAGCTCTGCAGGCCACAGTCAGCAGCTCCCACACCTGGACCAGAGCTAAGACACGCAGAGTTTCAAAGTTCTTAGCAGAATTCCCTCCTGGGGGTTCGCTGGAGCTGCTGCCTCCTTGACCCGCCTTGCTCTGCCCCGGAGCAACTAAGCCTGCTTTGAGAGTTAATTCCCCTCCTGGCAACCACTGTCCTGGATTAGTCCTGAGTCCCCGAGCTTCAGGCAGGGATCACTGAGCACCGTGGGCTCGGCACTCAGATGCCCCGGATCCTTGTCTGGGCTTCTCCACACACCCTTCACTGGTCCCCGTGAGCCTGCTTGCTCCTTTGGGGGTCACAGAGAGCACCTGTCCCTGGAAGGGACATCACTGTGGGTGTCCTCTCCCTGGCTTGCTCCCTCTGCAAGAAGGGCACTGGGTAGCACCAGGTGAGGGTGCCGCCTTGTGCTGCCACCTGGTGTCTGATGCCCTTGCTACACCGCTGTCACCAGTCCAGATGAGGGAAAAGGAGGCCATGGGGCACCAGGCTGTGATGGGTGGGGACCAAGGTGAGGGTGGAGGTGAAGGCTGTTTGGAAAGTGGGTGAGGTCTGGGTGGGGCAGGGGCAGAGGACAGGAAGCCAGAAGGGAGTGGGATGGGGAGGAAAACAGGCGCCATGGGGTTCAAGGGCAACTTTATGCCAGGGAAGGGTGAGGCCTGGGAACCTGGAGTGATTGCAGAGCCAGCCTTGGCCAGCTCTTAGACAGCCACCTGGAGCCAAGGGACACCCTCTGCTGTGATTGAACCCCTCTCCCCATGGTTCCCTGTGGTCGAAGGCTGGGAGCCCATAATTATGGTGGAAGGCTAGGGGCCTCTCTAACCCTCTGAGTACGCCAAGCTGGGAACATGTGTGTACATGTCTGTGAACATGAATGTGAGTGCTTTGGAAAAGGGCCCCCTAGCAAGTGATTTTGTAAGCAGGACTCTTCCCATCATGCCCCATGCCCCTCACAGTGAGAAGAGACAGGGGTAGTGTGGCTTGGAGGTTTGCCAGACCTAGGGTCAATTCCCAACTGTGCCATTTCCTGGCTGTGTGACCTTGGACAAGTCACTTAACCTCTCTGAACCCCACTGCCTCATGGAAAATGCTAGCAATTGTACTTGCCTTGCTGGGGTGTTTTGAGAAGTGAGACTGCAGATGAGCCTCAGAATTGTTTTTAGCACCAGCTCAGCTCGCCCCTCTTCCCAGTCCCCCACCCCCAGACAGACCTTTTCCTGGAGTCCTGGGGGTGGAGGAAGCAGAAGCAGAGGCAACCAAGCCCGAGGTGGGGGCTGCAGCTGCTGACACAGTTTCCTCTGAACCCCCAAGGAGAAGGGCAAAAGCAACAGGGTGGATGCTCCCACCTCTGAAAGCCCCCATCCTCCTGAAGCCCCCGGCCAGTTCCAGTCCTGCCCCTGGAGGCCCTGATCCCAGGCCTGCCGCCTCCACCAGCCCCTCCCACCCAACCTCCTTCAGTCTTCTCCACCCGCAGCCCCCACCCGCCACGCACCCTGGACAGGATCGAATAACCACCGGACAGCAGCATGAGGTTAGCATCACCGTTATTATTACTGCCATTCGTAAGATTCAGCGGAATCGGGATTTTCACTGCAAACCCTTTTAATGAGACAAAACAGTTTCCATCATCGATAAAGATTTTACATTACCGGGGGACAGGCCACAATTTTCTCCCCCAAAATACCCACTTTGACTCTGCTGTTAATATTTCCACATCGCTACCCAGATGCCCCCTCTAGGCGCTGTCTTCTTCCAGACAAACCCGTCAGTCCACTGATGGGGCCGGGAAGGGAGCGGGGCAGCCTCGTCCTTTCCACCAGGCAGGCTGACCACTGCACATCGGAGCAACCCAAAAGTGTGGTCAGTGCACCCCAAATAAGCTTCCTAGGCTCCTACTGGGAGGAGGGGGCCAGGGGACGGGGACCCCAGAAAGAACCAGGCACGCTGAGTCAACCTGAGTAATGCTACAGCTGCAGTGTTACAGGGCTGCCCCGCTGTCCAGTTTGGGGGATGTGTGCTGGAATGGAGGGGAGGGGCAACAGTCCAGCTCTCTGGCTTCGCCCTGACCCAGAATCCTCCAACCACTAGAAGGAAAAAAGATCCCAGAGCCTCCTCCCCGTGTCTTCCATCCTCATAGGAAATAGACAGCTATAGAATTCTACAAAAATATAAAAGCTTCATCTGCAGATCCAGGTGACAAAACTCCAGGAAATTTGTACAGCTTTGCTTAAAAAAAAAAAAAAAAAATGGCAGCTCCTACAAGCACTCCCTTTCCCTACCCGAGGAGGCCAGGGAAAAAAGTGTTTGGCATTATTGCACACTCTAAAAGGATAAAACTAGGTGTTTGCTTCAAGGAGTGGTATCATTTCTGTCCAAAAGAGCAATTAGAAAAGCTCTCACCGGCATAGAAAACACAAGGCTGGACAATGAATGCCTCCAGGGGCACCCACCCTGCAGCCTGGCACCCCCAGCTCCCAGCTGCCTGGTTCAGAGGACGGGGGCTGTTCATGAGGGCTGCCATTGAGGTTTCCAGAATCCAATCCAATCCAATCCTGGGGTTTGAAGGCCCCAAGGGGGAGGGGGCAGGGCTGTGAAGGGAGTGGGGTTGGGGTAGATGTTTAGGGGTAACACCTGGAAGGTGACAGGCTGACTGAGCCCATGGTCACCACCTCTTGGCACCAGCATTTCGGACAAGAGAATATTGCTTGTGGTAGCACCAGAAAGGTGGCTTGGGGCCATACTTCTTTCCCCTCCCCCTGCCTGCCTGTGGCTGCCTTCACTACTCCCTCCTCTGCTGGTTCCCACTGGGCAGGCGGCAGACAGACCGTGTAAACACCTTGATGGTGCTCGTTCATCACCCCCCAGGGGGCCAGCTCCCCACTCAGCAGCCAACTCCACCAGAAGGTCACCTCTGGACACCCAGCCCTGGCCCCTCATCCCTGGGACAGAGCAGCCCACTTCATTTGCACAGCTTAATCCCATTGCCAGCAGGTGGGCGGGCAAGGGAGTGCCAGTCAGCTCCCCGCCCAACCCGCAAAGGCAGGAGGCTGAAGCCCAGACCAATCAGGTCACACATCCAGCCACAAGTGTGGCAAATCCAGGGCTGAAGCCTCGCCTCGGGAAGGAAGACCTAGAAGCATTTGCCCCTTTTTCCTCCACCAACCCACAAATCCAGCTCTGCAGCCGCTGAGGCATCCTCCCCCAGCCTCAGGCAGCCCATTAGCCAAAACAGCTTCATTATGCCAATTTCCAGCTTTCAGTGTGCGGCTGATAGCTGTCAGCAGAAATAAGAGTTAATCTGGAATTACTCACATTCACTGAGCTGCCGAGCTAAGGGGAAGCAATAATGCTTTGATAGCAGAAGGAGGAGACCCTGCCTCCCCAGCCTAGCACCAAACAAAGGGGCTTCTCCTGTCCTTCCCGCCCAGGGAGGGCAGGCTGGAGGTTGCAGTCCTCCAGAGCAAGGCGTGTGAGTTCTCTCTCCCTCAGACACACACACACACACACACACACACACACACGCACTCACACATACCTTCCCTTCCTGCCGCCCACTCCCCAACTCCAGGAATCTCTCTCCAATGCCATCTGGACATGCCTAACTCTCCACGCCCTTGGCTTTTACTCTGGACCGTGATTTATTTTTTATTTAGGAAAATTACTTTATTTTATATATATATATAGATATGTATGTATGTATATATAAAAAGGTTCCATTTCATTTGTAAAATCTCATTTTTTCCTTTTTTCTTTTTTTTTTTTCCCCTACAGAAAATGATGACGAGGTTAAAGGAGAAAATTAGTTACATTACAGTTTCCAAAATGGTTCTCGCTCTCCGCCGAAGATGGGCCACCGTCGGGGCGGTAATGCACTCGCGCTCCCAGCTTGTGCTTTGCAAGAAGAGGGAATATAACTAGACTGGTTATTTTAGGTTAAAATAGCCAAGAGACAGACGCCTTCGCCTCAAAAATATTCTGAGACACATAAAAGTAGAAGGAAACAAGTCTCTTCAGTCACAAAATGTCGTACATCCCGCATATACTAGATTCAATTAATTTAATAAAATAGAATATACATAGAGATTCTGCACAAACGTATTGCTTTCTCCCAACAGCTCCTGGTGTCGGGAACCTCAGCTGCACTGGGCCTCTCTCTCCTTCCGCCCGGAGCCAGAGGTGCCAGGGCTGCTGCTTTTCACTCTTTGGAAGTTCTGCTTGCAGGTGCCCAGAGCCACCGAGACGGGGAGGAGCGCCTCCTTGGTGTCTATATGGAACTCTTTTCAGGAAGATAGCCCAGGAGGAGGAGCTAGGATTTGGCACCCAGTGGAGAAAGGCGAGTGGGAGGGTGGGGCAGGACTCAGGGGTCCAGGTCTGCTAGGTCAGAGGATAAGCCGGAGAGACTCAGCACGTCTGTCTTTGGGGAGGGTGAGGCAGCCATGCTGTCAGGGGGGCCGGAGGCCAAGGGGTCCTTGGATTCGCTGGGTGGAGCCCTCCTCCGGAGGCAGACGCCAGGGCTGGGTGGGGGCCGAGGGCCCTGGCTCTCGGGGGGGTCTATGGAGATACTGGGCGGGCTGAATTTCTTCTTGGGCCGGCTCCCAGGGCCCCCAAGAGGCTGGCCCCCGAGGTTCGAGGGGCCTGGGCCCAGGCGGGGTTGGGAGCCGCTGTCCAGGCAGCTGACGGCAATGGAGTGTCTCCTCTGTTCATCTAGCCAAGACACGGGCCGGCGCTGGCCGCTCTGGGCTTCCACGCTGTAGCACTTCTTCAGGTCCCGCGGGGACGGGGGCTCCTCCTGGCCGCCAGTGGGTAGGAGGTCTCCTGAAATCCAGCTCAGCTCCGTGTCCAACTCTAAGCTGCTTCTGGTCTCCGGAGGGCCCTTGCCCTGGTGGGGTTCCGGGCCTGGGCAAGGGGCTGGCGAGGGCATGTGCTTCGAAATCTTGCTCTGGCTGCGGGAATGCTGCTGCATTTGGATGCTCGACTGGCCCCAGAAGGAGTAGGCCCGGGCCAGAGGTGGGGAGGGCCCGCTCACCTCTGACAGCAAGTCCTCCCGGCTGCCCAGGCCCTGGACATCCAAGGAATCAGTCCTTATTGCTGCCTGTATGGGGTGGGGGAGGGGTCAGCACAGGGGTTTCCCTGCAATGTGGATTGTCCCTCCTGCCGTCACCCCCATGCCCATGCAGCGGCAGAGGTACTGGCAGCTGCTCTTATTGGGAGAGAGGGTCCGTATACAGCCTGCCGTCTGTGGTCTACCATGCCTCCCCCCACCCCAAATCCTGTCTTCCCTTCTCCATGCCCTGGTATCCTCCAAGCCTGCACGAACAGCTCTCTACAGCCCCCTACCCCTTTGGCTTTGAATACCCTCCCCAGCTGGCAAGCACCTCTCAACTTTAAGGACTCAGGTTCTCTGTGATGTCATGCTTGACAATCTCCGCCCCCAAGTAAAACTGCCCCCTTCCTCCTCTGTGCCCCCTGTTGCACCACACACGAGCATCTGGCAACTGTGACCTGTTGCGGCAATGATCTGATGGTGTATACGTCTCTGCTATGGGACTGTGACCTCCAGAGGGCAGGAGCTGTGTCCCCAGTGCCTGGCACACAGAGGCCGTTTAGTGAATATTTGCAGAATAAACAAGGACCGAGCCTGCTGTCCCAGTGCATAGGAGTGAGCAGATTCCCACGCTCATGCAAGGGGCAGACACCGGGCATGGGCTGTGGACTTGTCACAGGTGGGGCAGATACGCCTCACCTGGCTTCATGTGGCTCTGCTCTGTGCCCTGGGAGTGTGGGCTCCAGGAGGTGGGCTTGGGACCAAAAGTGAAGACACTTAGAACCTGTTTCATGTCCCTCAGCTCGGTCCAAAGTGTGGAGAATAGGGAAGCGGCTCTGGGTGGGGCGAAAGGAAGTCCAGAGGCCTGGGTTCTACGTCCAGTCGGTATGTGTGGCCCTGGGCAACCACTGCCGGCCCTGTCCCGGCCCCCAGTCCTTCTCAGTAAAACAAGAGAGTGGGTGTGAACTTCAAGAAGGCACAGGCCACCTCTGCTTTACCCTATACCGTGTCCCTGGCACCTAGAACTGATCTGGCACAGCCTGGGCACACAATGAATGTCTGCTGGAAGCCCCCAGGCCCATGCCCACCGCTCCACACCTGCTCACCTGGCGCCTGAGTGGCCTTTGAGCCAAAGGGGAGCGGCCCGGTGGGGGTAGTTTGGGGATGGTGCCCCACGTGGGGGCGCCGTGGGGCTGGAGCAGGTGGGGCGCATCTTTGGGAAGCTGCGGGGTGTAGCTGGTGTCTGCTGGTTGGGAGTGAACGGACAAGATGGAGCCTGCCGGGGAAGGGGAGCAGGGGAGGGGTGAGGAGGAGAGAGGTTGTCCCACCCGAGCCCCTCCCTTCCACACTCCCTCCCCATCAGGGCCTCTACCCTTACCCCCCCACCACGGGCTTGGGGCTCCCCAGAGGTAGGCGAGCCCCCTGTTGCTGCCTCAGTCCCCCCACCCAAGTCAGGACTGGCTTAGGGAAGGAGGGGGTCTCCCTGTGTGAGCTGAGCCAGCCTGGCCCAGCCCTGGTACCTGACTGAGCTTTGGGGAGCCCCCAGCCCCTGTGTCCCAGGGGCCCCTCGGCAGTGCTTCCATCCCGACACATGTAGCTGTCGTTGGGCAGAGAGTGCGTCCGGCTGACCCCAGACTTCCGCACAGTCAGTAAGTCTGGTCCCAGCATGACCGGCACCTCCTCGGGGCGGGGCTCCATCTGCAAAAGGAACAGGGGTGGGAGGTGCGGGGAAGAGAGGGTGTCTGGATTTGGTAACTGAGGCAGAGCTGGACAACAGAAACCAGCCCCCCCACTGCCCTCACCCCCACCCCTCCCAGGACAAGGTAGAGATGGGCATGAGCGTGGCTGGGGAGGGGCAGACATGGGGAGGAAGAGGGTGGGAGGAGGCCCTGCCCCAGGAACCTAAGCACACTGTCACCTCCAAGCCTCGGGGTGGGGGGGGGTGGGGGGGGGGTGGAGGGGCGAGGAGGTGTCCAGAGAAGGGAGAGCAGCCCCCAGCCCTCAGCCCTGCAGCTGGTTCACAAGCTCACTCTAAGGCCCCGTTTAGAGGCTCTGAAGGGAGCCCTGGTGTCACAGGAGCTGGGCCTGGGCCCTGACCCAGAGCAGCACAGGAGAGGATTAAAAGCTAACAGCACCCCCACACCCCTTGCTGGAGCTGTCGGGGGAGAGGACACTCCCAGTGAGCAGTGACTGGGCAGCCCTTGAGAGCCTGCAGGGACGAGGCTGTTAATCTGGTCCCTGTGGCAGTGGCAGTCCCAGTCCCAGCACGGGGCCTGTGCTGGGTTCCTGTGGGTTGAATGACAGCTGAACACCAGGGAGATGCCACAGCCGGCTCCCCACCTCCACTGCCACAACACAGGGACTCTGCGGGGACCTGGGCATGTGGACTCAGCTCGTCCCTTAGTGGACAGACTTGGGGTGGGAGTGGGTTTTTGCTGTTTTAAAGAAAGGTGGTGATCAGCCTCGGCCCGCTGGAGGGAGCAAGGTTTGCTCCCAAGAGCTTTCTCCAGAACCCTCGTGACCCCACTCCCATTCCTAGTTTCCCATTCCCAGTTCTCAGGGAGGATGCAGGGTTCCTGTCCCCCTCGTGAGCCCAGCCAGCTGAACAGCCCGCAGGCCTGAGGATGGCTGTGGGACAGGCCAGTCTTCCTTCCTTGCCAGCCACCCAAGACCCCTAGGCACCCCAGCCGGTGGTCAAGGCTCTGCCCCAGCTGGGCCTGCTCTGACAGCAGGAGGGGAAGGGCTGGGAGGAGGGGCTGCTCACAGCTGGAAGGGGACAGGGAGCTGGGACAGGGCGGGGGTGGGGAGGAAGGAGTTGTCAGACACAAAGAAGCCCCCCCACCCGCTGAGTTCAGCAAGGACGCAGGGACACACAGGGACAGTGACAGAGGAGACAGGAACAGCGCCCCAGGTGAAGAAGGGCATGGTGGTAGCGGAAGAGATGTGGCTCTCACCCACTGTGTGGTGGTGAATGTCTCATGTTGGGGGGAAGGAGGGGTGCAGGGACGGGGAGGGCTGGCTTGCACGGGGCTCCAAATACAGAGACTGGCTCTGATGCCACCTCTGTGTTGGGCTGTGTCACTCCTGGGTGTCCGGTTTAACCCTTTCGTAAGCACTGTCTCTACACCCTTCTGGGCAAGGCCCCAATTTAATCTCATCTAATTTCTTTGTCCCCGGTGGGGGACCTGCAGACCTCATGGCAGCAGAGCCTGCCTGCCGGCTGATGCCTCTGGATGGAGCCTGGTGGCAGAGTGAGAGGAGGTGCCCAGGGTCCTCGCTGGGCCGCTCTGGAGCCCTGCAGCCAGCCCAGCCCCGGGGGTGGCCGGGGAGCAGTGAGGGGCAGTGTATGTACATTGCTCTCCGGGGCACTAAGTAAGAGTGTGTGAATGTCATCAGGCAAAGAGTCATCCGTCAGAGCTAGAGAGCAGGACGGTTCAGACACAATCTCTGACGTCAGAGACAGAGCCTCCATCTCAGCTAGAGGGATCTAGACAGGGAGAGAGATGAGCAGGCATGAGAAACCAGGACAGCGCACACGTGTGCACGCGCGCACACTCTCTCCGTCCCCACTTCCCCCTTTAGACCAAGCGTGGGGAAGAAAGGCGTCCCTTCTCTCCCCTCCCCTTTCCCAAACAAGCCCACAGCGCCTCCCCTCACCCACTTCAACCCCCTGCTCTGATCAGAGGCTGCGGCAGGCACCAAAGAGCCAGAGCAAACACTGACAAAGCCGAGACACAGAAACACATTCTAAAGACACCCCGGGAACCTCACCAGCCCCTCCCACACCACCACCGCCCAGGGAGGGAGCAGGGAGGAGGGACGGCTTTCCACGTTCATAAAGATGATACCAAAAAGAAAAATGAAGAAAGGCCAGCAAAGCACCGTCTCTCCTCTGGGCACAGACAGAGCGGCACGGGGGGTGCCGGGGACAATGCCGCCAATCTGACGGCTGTTTTCTGCCTATTCTCTCCGCTTCCAAGAGCCTGGCAGGACTTGGCCTGCCCCCAGATTCCGGCTTCTCCCCTCGCGGGCCCTCCTCCGCCTGCCTGCAGCCCGCCCTCTGCAACTCGGGCTCTGGGAGGCGCTCTCCTCCCGCCCGCCCAGTGGGCGCACGCGGGTGGGCCGCCACACCATCTGGCTGAGACTGAGTCCCAAGAGGCGAGGTCCCTTCCCACGTGAGGATCACCGTCCGTGTTTTTGGATCAGGCTAAAAGGCTTCCCGGGAACCTGCCTGCGGAGGACTAGGCCTTTCTGTCTCCAGCTGACTCCTGTCTCCACTCCAGGTCTGAGCCCCTGACCCAGGTGGAGGGGTGGCGGGGCCCTCAGCCAAGGGGAAGGGATGCAGGGCAGAAGAGGAGGCAGGAGGAGCCCAGAAGGCAGAAGATCGAGGATCAGATGGGGCTGTGGGGAGGGGCTGGGCTTGGGGAGGAGGCCAAGTCCTGTTCCACACCTCGGTCTCAGAGCCAACATGCCTGGCAGGAGCCCTCCCCTCCCCGGACAGAAGTCAGCGGCTACTGAGCACCCATCGGGCCCAAAGGGCTCCATGGCTTAAAGAGCCACCCAAGGGGACTGGGGTGGGTGCTGGACACAAGAGGAGAAATGGACTGTGGCTCAAGACATGCCCCTCAGTGGGTTCCCTGGCCACCTGTGCTATTCCTGGCACCTCACCCCTCCACCCCTAAGGTCCCACTGCCAACTTGTCTTCTGCCGCTTCACTCTCTTCTCTTTCAGAGTCTTTCTTACAAATCACCTCCCCAAGCTTCTTCTCCCCCCATCCTTCCCCCTTGGAGGGGCAACCTCAATATCCCTCCCTTCCAATTCTGTTCCAGAGGTTGATCTCAGCCTGCAAGAACCCCTGACCGCCTCCTGCCAGGCCCAACACTCAACTGGGGCCCTGAGGCTGCCCTTCCTGCAGATACACAGGGGCCCGGCAACACCCCCAGCCTCCCCAGAAGCGCGGCACAGCATGGCACAGCCCGGCGCGGTCAGGGGAGGGCACAGCACGAAGGCACAGTAACCTGTGGGTTGGAGCCGCCCAGGCTGGGGGCAGAAGGGAAGGCAGAGGGCTGGCCCCCCGGGCCTGCCAGCTCGTCCATCAGCTTCAGCTCCCCGTCCAGGGAGCCCTGGATCAGCAGGGACATGGTGTCAAACAGCTGTCTGTCCTGGGGAGGACCAGCCCACAGGGGAGCCGGAGAGCCAGGGAGCACAGGGTGGAGGGGCAGTGACGGGAAGTGTCGTGGTAGAGGGTGGACGAGAGACAGAGGGAGAAAGAGGAGGTGAGACCCACGTGACACACAGGTACACACACACACACACACACACACACAGCGCAACAAAGAGACAGAGGTGGAGAAGAGGGAAGGAGTGAGAGGTGGAAAGAGACATGGGAGATGGAGAAGAGAAGAGCCCATGGGAGGGAGGGAGAGGGAGAGGATAGAGAAAAGGATGGAGGGATGGACGGATATCAGGGGGGTTAGAGGGTGGGCAGGACAGAGGTTTGGCAATTGGGCAAGGGTAAGAAAGAAACAGGAAGGAAACAGAAAACTTAGCCTTGAACCTAAAAGCCAGGAAGGGGAGGCCAGACCAGGCCACCGGAGCGGGGCTGGCCCCGTGGGGTGAGTGTGGGCAGCCTGCTGGGGAGGGGCAGGGACTGCTCCCCAGCGTCCAGGCAGCGGGGTCCGAAGGATCCAGGAGGAGCCTAGGGTCCCCTGTGCTGCCATGGCGCCTCCCACAGTCCACCCCGCCCGCCCTCCCCCTGCCCCAGGCCCCCTCGCAGCAGGGGTGGCTGTGCGCTCACCAAGGGGTGCTCCAGGGAGAGGCGGGAGGCTGCTCTCGCATGGGCCTCCGTGCACAGGGCCCCGGGCTCAGGGCTGTCGGGGCTGTCAGGGCCCGTGACCCCGGGCCAGAGGAAGGGGCTGCCCAGCGGCGAGTGGGGCTGGGGGCTGAGGGTCTTCATCTCCAGCTCCAGCTCGGCCTCCAGCTCGGCCTCCTCCTTGGCCTCCTTGTTGCTCTCCTCCAGGTGCTTCATCAGCACGGCAATCACCACGTTGACCAGCACGAACTGGGCCGTCAGCACGAAGGACACGAAGTAGATGGGCGAGATGACCGTGTTGTAGCAGGTGGACTCCTGGTCACAGTCCCGGAGGGTGTCCTGGGGCGGGCGGGAGAGAGGGTGAGGCCGGCAGGACAGCGGATGGGGCTGTCGTGGAAAATCAGGTCACTGGTGTCACAGAGCATGGGAAGAGGAGAAGGGAGGGGAGGAGGAGGGAGTGTCCTGGGGGCAGAAGAACATTAGCTGTCGCCTGAGGAAGTGTGAGTCAGAGCATGTCCTGGGGAGAGGGAGTTCCAGAGCCTTCTGGCATGGGGGAGAGAAGGTCACATGCTTTTATTCGCGGCCAATCCATCTTCCCAACAAATAGGGCTGCCTCCCTGGCGCCTGGGCCAGCCCTGGGAGGGACCCACTAAGGGTGGGCTCTCACCTTCATGATGCCGTTCCAGTTGTCACCTGTGGAGACTCGGAAGAGGGTCAGGAAGGCCATGCCAAAGTTCCGGAAGGTGGCATGCCGGCCCAGGCCCTCACAGGGATGTGTCTCATCACACTCTGGGGGAGGAGGGGGAGGGGGAGAGGGCTGTGTTAGTCTGGGAACCCCTGGATCTCCTGCCCAGGCTCCTCCCCCCTCCCCCACCCCAACTCACCCAGGTCTCCAAAGAGCTCCACGCCCAGAGCTGCAAAGATGAAAAACAACAACATGAAGAGCAGTCCCAGGTTCCCCACCTGGAAAAGAGGAAAAGAAATGGCAAAGGTGCCGCTGGATCTCCCAATCGGCTTCCCTGAGCCTCCAGCCCCTCTGGAGAGCACCTCCCGTCCCCAGAGGCCCCCCAGCTACCTGGGGCAGGGCCTGCATCACCGTGTCCAGCAGCGCCCGCATGCCCACAGCCATCTTCAGCAGCTTCAGCACTGCAGGACAGGACAACGTCATGAGCTGGCCCCTCTGGGTCCCTGGCCACAAAGCTGGCTCAGCCAGGCCGCACCCCCACCTTCAGCCCAGTCCTCACTCTTCCCCAGTGGCAGAGGCTGGGAGAAAGACCCATGGGAACCCACAGCCACCCAGTCCCTGGCCAGCCACAAAGCTGACTCTTGCCATCTCTCCCTGGGCTGGTGCCCAGGGGGGACAGGTGTGTGGGCAGGCAGCTGGACACCAACCTCGGGCGATGCGCAGCACCCTCATGATGCGGATGATGGTGGGGTTGATGGGCAGCGAGGCGTTGACCTCAATCTCCTCCAGTGTGATGCCCATGATGGACAGCAGCACGATGGCCAGGTCCAGCTGGTTCCACCTGAAAGCCCAGGACACGGCCCCCTGAGTGGGGGCAGGTGTCGTGGAGGAGGGGCAGTTGCAGCACAGACAGACAGGGCTGGGAAGGAGGGCAGAGGCCAGCTGGTCCAGCCTCCCACCCTGCAGAGGAGAGGCATGGCTTACCTAAGGCCACACGGCCAAGTGGTGGCACAGGTAGGGCTAGGACTTTAGCTCGAGGGCCTCTGCTTTTTATCTGTATTCATTTGCTTTCATACAGTGTTTACTACGCACCACTTTACAAATAGGAACTCATGAAATCACACTTCTGTGATGTGGATATGATTATTGTCTCCCAGTTTACAGATGACGAAACTGAGGCACAGAGAGGTTAAGTAACTTACCCGAGGCCACCAGGATTCAAATCTGGTCCAGTCAGTCTGGCTCCAGGCTCTGTGCTCTTAATTAAGCCCCAGGCTTGGCCACATTGATTTCCAGCTGCCAGTGCCTCCCAGGCCCTGTCTTGTCAAACTCCCTCCATGCCCTCCCATCTCCCAGGCCCTGGGTGCTCCCCTGCCCCTGCACCAGCCACCAGTGGGGGCTGGACCTCAGCAGTTACCAAAGGGCTTCAGGCACCAGGTCCTCCTGGGTATTTCCCCAAGAGACACACCCCTCTCTGCCCCGCCACCCAAGTCTCCCACCCTTCTCTCCTCTCCATTACCTGTCCTGGAAGAACCGACGGAAACCAAAGGCCACGAGTTTGAAAACTGACTCCAAGACGAAGATGACAGTGAAGATGTAGTTGCAGATCTTCAGAGCCTCATCCAGGATCTGGCAGGGACAGGGACAAGATGCAGGGTCTCCTGAGGCCCAGGGCAGAGGCCTCCCCCCACCCCATCATACTGCCCGGACCTGGGAGACAGGCTGAGTGTACGGAGAGCTGTCCTCCCTGCTCCCGCCAGGAAGGCTGACCGTCTGCCCCCCACCCCACCCCACGAGAATGTGGGGCTCATGAGAATGTGCTGGAAGGCACAGGGTGCTAGGACTGGAAGAGGCCTTGTGCATTACCAATTCAGCCTCCTCATTGTACAGATGGGGAAACTGAGGGCTAGAGGGCAGCCCAGGGAGGCTGATTGGAAAAGTGGCAAGATCACAAGTGAGTTCTGGAATGCCAGGAGGGCAGGCCCCAATGTGCCTTCTTTCCCCTCACAGGTCCAGTGCCCAGCTCATGGTAGACGCTCAATAAATACTTGCTGGGTAAAGAAACCAGATCCTCTACTTTCTAGCTGTGTGACCTTGGTCAAATCAACTAACATTTCTGGGCCTCAGTGTCCTCATATATAAAACAGAGATGACACCCACCTCCAAAGGTCACCACAAAGGGCACAAGAGGAAACCATGTAAGCTGCGCAGCACTTGCCTGGCACAGATGTGCCCTGGCTCACGTGTGTTAGCCTCGCCCAGGGGTTCCATGGCTGGAGGTGGGGGTCAGGTGGCTGGTCCCTTGCTCCTACCTGGGGCTGCTGGTAGTGCTCCATGGCCATGGTGACCACATTCAGCCCGATGACACCTGTGATGAAGAGATCCAGGTAGTGGCTGGTGCACAAGTGGTGGACGAGGAGCCGGAAGCGGGAGTAGTCCGAGTAGTAGGGTTTGGACTGGGCTTCTGGCGGGGCAGGGAGGAGAGCAGAGCAAGCGTCAGGCCCTGCCCCCGGCACCCCACCACCCCCAGTCCCTCACAGCTGCCAGCCTCTAACGCCAACATTCCGGTGTCATCAGCATCCTCACCCTCCCCACGCTGCCCTTTGGGGGGGGCGCTCTCTCGGCACGTCCCCCTCCAAGCATCTGTTGTACTGGCTGCAGTTGGGGGCAGGTTGGGTCAGGACATGCAGAGCTCCCCACCTACATTAGACACCAGGTGAGCCCCCTCCCCAAGACAGCCTCCAAAATCCACCAGCCCCTCTTAAAGCCCTCGACTCAGTGTTCCGCAGCGAGGCCGGATCAATAAGATGAAAAACCACCGGTCTTATCGGGCTCAGAGGAGGCTCCATCAACAGAGCGGCAAAGGCTTTTGCTCATTCACCACGCTCAGCCCCTTGGGGGGAGCACAGGAGATTACACATGGCTGGGATTGGAAGATAAAACCGGAGATTGGAAATTGGACATCTTCTTGGCTGGCTGCACTAACCCACTCAGAGGGCCTCCAGAGGGCAGGGCCTGGGCCTCCTGCACCCTCGTGTAGGGGAGGGCAGCGGGGAGGCCTCAGGGCTCTGCTCCATCCCAGACTCACGCTGGGAGGGTCCCACCTGTGGACTCACCCAGTTTCTAATGAGGCAATGCCTAGCCTGCTCCTGGGTGTCGGGGCAGCATTAGGCTGCAGGCTGGGCTGGAAACACTGTCTGAGATCTGTCAGAGGCACAATATTTCTCTTGTAATTAGTGAACCACTTCGATATAAAAATCATGGTGCCAGAAGGTTGGCCTGCTAAGCAGGCAGAATAAATCTGGGGGCAGGAGATTGCAGGGGGCCCCTCCTCTAGGTGCCAAGGAAGGGCTGGGCCAAGTTGGGGCACATATTATCTGGAGGAGGTTGACAGATTGGTCTCCCAGGCAGCCACAAAGAGGGAGGAGGCTCCTCACGAGGAGGCTCCTCACGGGGAGGCTTGGGGCAGCCTCAGGTCCCAGACAGCCCTTCCCCCTCAGGAGGTCCAGGGTGGAAGCCAGCCAGCAAGGGCAGCAGCCTCTGAGGCCCGTGCCAGGGGCTGGCTGGCTCAGGGGTGGCAGGAAGCTTTGGGCCCAGGCCAGCTCAGATGTAACTGTCCTTTCCCATGCAGAGGACCATTTAACAGAGAGGTAAACTAAGGCAGGGAGCGGCCTGGGGTGGGCCCCCACCAAAGGCCGAAGGAAGAAGAGCGCCCAGGAGCTGCACAGTCAGCCTCATGGGCTGTCGCGCTCCAAGCCCATGCAGCCACTCTCCAGCATCGGCCCTGGGGTGTGGATAACCAAGGGGCCGTGTCCCCGAGGAGTTCTGGTGTGCCTTATGGGCACGTGAGGCCATCGTTTTGTTTTCAGAGAAGTGGCTTCATTTGTTCAGGCTGCCCTCCTTGCCCCGGGAGTGTTGGGGGTGGAGGCCTGGGCAGGGGACGTGAGGCCCCGGGTCATCCACACTGCGATGGTGGAGGGTGGACCGGAGAGCCGGGCCTCTTCCTTCCTTCCATCAGTACCACGAGAACCAGAGGGCGCTAGTCGCCCTGCGTTGCCTTAGCAGCCGGAACTCTTTCTCTGCATTAATCTCCATAAATGCCGAGAGCACCCGATCCCATTATGCTAAAATATGAATGGAGAATTAACTAAAATGTTTGAATACAATTAGGTTAGAAAAAGCGGCTCCTTATTAGCCCCATTATTAGCCGAGACAATGTAGAGGAGAGGCTGGAAGGGAGAGCTCCCCTCTCTCCCAGGTCACCCCAGCCTGACTCTTTAGGCAGCCCCAGGCCAAATGGGGCCCCTGCTACCACCAACTCTGCCTTCCAGCCTTGCTCCGGGAGCCTGAGGGGCGGGTGGGCTTGGATTCAGCCGGGGATCCTCCTGCAAGCAGCCCGGAGGGAAGGTGGGGGCAGGAGGACGGAGGCAGGGCATGTGCTCACAGTGACAGGTCCCAGGCCCCTGAGGTCTGTACGATACCCCTCCACCCCTGCCCCTACCCCAGACCAGCAGGTGCCCCCACCCCTGCCCCTACCCCAGACCAGCAGGTGCCCCCACCCCTGCCCCTACCCCAGA
>CM052441.1:126836181-126965337 GCA_028533085.1 Varecia variegata
GATGGAAGATAACAAGTGTTGGCAGGGATGCGGAGAAAAGGGAACCCTTTCGTACCATTAGTGGAAATGTAAATTAGTATAGCCATTATGGCAAACGGTATAGAGGTTCCTCAAAAAACTAAAAATAGAGATACCATATGATCCAGCTATCCCACTACTGGGTATATGTCCAAAGGATTTGAAATCAGCATGTGGAAGAGATGTCTGCCATCTCATGTTCACTGCAGCACCATTCACAATAGTCAGGATACAGAATCAACCTACGTGTCCATCAGTGGATAAATGGAGAAAGAAAATGTGGTCTATAGACACAATGGAACACTATTCAGCCTTAAAAAAGAAAGAAATCCTGTCATTTGTGACAACTTGGATAAACACCATGCTAAGTGAAATAAGCCAGGCACAGAGAGACAAATGCTGCCTGATCTCACTTACGTATATAATCTTAAAAAGTCGAACTCCTAGAAGCAGAGAATAGAATGCTGGTGGTTACCAGAGGCTGGGGCTGGGGTACAGTGTGTGAACGGGGAGCCCTTGGTCAAGGCTTCGAAGTTTCCATTAGACAGGAGGAGTAAGTATTTGAGATTTACTGCACAGCATAATGGCTACAGTTAATAATAATGTAATGTATATTTCAAAATTGCTGAGAGTAGATTTTAAATGTTTGCACCACACACAAAAAAGTGAAGTGCTGAATATGTTAATTAGCTTGATTTAATCACTCCATAATGTATCCATATATCAAAACATCATATGTACTGCCGGGCAAGGTGGCTCACACCTTTAGTCCCAGCTACTCAGGAGGCTGAGGTGGGAGGATCGCTTGAGCCCAGGAGTTCGAGGCTGCACTTCAGCCTGGGTGACAGAGCGAGACCCCATCTTTAAAAACAAAATAAAATAAAAATCACATTGTACCCCATAAATATATACAATTGTTGTCAATTAAATGTGAAATTTTAAAAATTTAAAATGAATCAAACCACAGCGAGAGCGTGGGCTCTAACAGCAGCCTCCCGGATTGAGGTGCTGGCTCTGCTACTCACTTCAGCAAGCTGAGACTCAAGGCCCCGTCTGGAGAACAGGGATAACACTGGCACCCACCTCCCAGAGTTGCCGGGAGGATTCAGTGCACTTAGAATGCTTATGGGCAGTGTCTAGAACAGTGTCTGGCACAGAATCAGCAAGGAGACGAAGGTTTGCTATTATTATGGTTAAGTATTAAGGAGGAAAGGAAATCCTGCCCCCATTTTACAGAAGAGGCTCCGAGAGGTTGAGTCTTGCCCAAGGTCACTCAGCTAGGGGACAAAATTGGCAGGATTAGAACCCCACTCTTTTGCCTCCCAGGCTAGGGCTCCCTCACTTGCCTGCATTGCCAGGCTTGACTCCCCTGGGGCTTGTCCTGGCATACCTAGGCCCTGTCCCACCCATGGCCCAGGGGCTGTCCCCTTGGACCTGCCTGCCTCCTTCCTCTTTTCCTCCTGCCCTCCTCCCAACATCTCCCATCTCTAGGCACCCACATGCACCCCCTACCGGTGACTTCATCTCGTGGGCCGCCCCCGGCTCAGCTGATCCGCTGCTGCTGGTCCGGCGGGAAGGGGGGCCCAGGGCCTCACCCATGCCCGTGCTGGAACTCTTGGGCAGCGACATGGGTGTGGCGGCCGTGTGGATGATGAGAGGTGGCAGCAGGCTCTTCCGCAGCTCTGGGTGCTCTCCCAGGGACACCACTGCAAAGGGATAGAGGGAGAGACCCTGAGTCCACTCAGGGCTGGCCTGGGGCTGGGGACCGCACCCCACCCTAGGATGGGTACTCACAGGCCAAGCGCTTCTTCCTGTCCCCATTGCCATCCAGACTGGGCGAGAAGAAATCGGGCTCTGACTCGGACTTGGTGGCATCTCCCTAGGATCAGGGAGCAGCAGGCCATTAGGGACCTGGCCAGGCAGGGGTCGCTGGGATGGACTGGGTCTCCCTCTCCTCATATACACACACCACATATAGGCCACAGGAACCAGCAACCACGGCACAAGGCATGCACCGGCACAGGCCACACCACCCGGGCTCGGGGCCCGAGGCTTTGCAGGGCCCCCAACGCCTCTGCCTCCCGCCAGCCACCCCTCAGAGAAGGCCGTGGCCAACCCGAGCCCATGGCACAACCAGCCTGGCTGGACGGCACCGAGGCTGGCTAAGGACAGGAGGGGTAGCTGGGCGGGCAGGTGGCACAGGCCAGAAGGGGCTGGGGACCCGAGTGAAGTGGTCACTAGAGCCTCAATTCCAAAAGTCCATTTGAGGCCCCTGCCTTCTCTTCATAGCTCCCCTGCCCTGAGCCTCAGACCCGAGGACCCTGGAAGGAAATTGAAAGACCCCAGACAGAGCAGCTCAGCCCAAGGACGCCACTGCAGGCCCTCTGCTCTTTCCCTCCACCTTCCCCAGGCCCCAGCACCCTCCCTGGCCCCATTTTTTACCTCTCTCCCTGTCTCTGGGACAGTTTTTTCTTCCTTCTTAGCAGGTCAGTAGGTTCCCCAGTAATTACACACTTCTCCTTAAGAAGTTATTAAAAAATACTTGATTGCTACCTTTGATAAGGACATAAATATTGGGTAATTGGCATCTCAGGGGATCATTTTCATTAACTCAGTTTACATCCCTAACGAGGCCTTTAATTATCAAGTGGGATCTCCAGGGGGCTGCTCAGGATGCGCAGCGCCGTGGGGTCCCGCAGGAACCCTGGCTTCGCCCTGAATTCCGGTGCCAGTGCCGGGAACAGCAGAGCACGGCTCAGCGTGGTGGCCAGAGGAGGAACGTGCCCTGAGATAGCTGGCTGGACCTAACCGGGCGAGTGAGGGGCCCGACACTCAGAGGTGGATTTAAAACATTGGTACATTCTGTCCGGGGCCACACCCCATCCCCATCCCCACATCCTCCGAGGCCGTGTCCTGAGCTGAGGCAGCTTGTGGGGTCTCCAACGAGGGCCCAGGACAAAGGGTGAAGGGGTGAGAGGAGGGGGAGCGTCTGTGGCCACGGGTATGGACTCCACCGAGGTGGGACATCTGGGACTCCTCCGGGACCTCAGCACAGGCACGCATACACGGGGTGCCCCACACACGTGCACACAGAGGATTCTAAGTCCCTTCCTTCTCTGGCCCGTCCACTGGTCTGGCAGGGACGGGAATGGTGCCCTTTTTGGGTAGATGGGGGCAGAGGCAAGGAGGCTCCTCCCTTCCATGTCCTCAAGGGGGAAGGGACTTAAAATCGAAGCAAACCTCACGACACCAAGGACCACCACGGCTATCACAGGTTGCACAGCAGCGGAGCGTGGACACGAGCACAGAGACACGGAGGCGGAGTGGAGGGGCACAGGGCACGGGGGTGGGGGGTGGGGGGCATGCCAACTCGTGATCGCGTACCTACCCCCTGGGAGTCGACAGGCAGCTGAATACAGCTTAACTGTCCACTCGCATCTTCCCGTTTGCTGATTTCCTACAGGGAAAGGGGGAGGCAGGGGAGGGCCGCTGGTCACAGGCGCTCAGGCCTTCAAGTATCAGCAGTGTCGAAAGAGGATGAAGGAAAGGAGGGGTGCAAACCCCACAGCAGGAGGGGAAACGAGAGACATGGGGGAGGGGAGGGGACAGAACGGCCTTCCAGAATTCAACTGCAGGCCCTCCGGCCGGAATGAATCTGGAGGGGGGCGGGCAGAGGCCACAAAGATGGGAATGAGGGCAGGAAAGAAATGAGCCCCCAGTAGACCTAATAATAACAGCCGCCATTCATGGAGGGTGTGTCCAGCACCCGCAAAGCAAACTGCTCCGTGAACACGAGCTTCCTTGCAAGGTAGGAAGTAGGCACCACCTTACACAGGAGGCATCTGGGGTTTGGGGAAGTGAAGAAAACTGCCCCAAATCAGAGTAGGAGGTGGATCTGGGCCTCGAATCTGAGCATCCAGGTCACCTGTCCTGGCTCCGGGGCAGGGGCTCGGGATTGGACGGGATGGGGGAGGGAGGAGTGGATGGAAGTTGGAGCAGAAACGGGCCTCCCAGCGTCTCTTATTCTCGGCTTACGTCCCACCACATCAGAATAGATCCAGCTGCTCCGTTTGGGATGGGATGTGACAAGTAGCACGGAGATGATGGCTATGATGTTGTTTAGTATCAACTAATGGCCTCACACAGGGCCTGCTGCCTGCTCATTTAATTAACAGTGTGGATGATAAATATATAGGGATCCAGGGCACAGCCCCCCGCAAGTCAGGAAATCAGCAGCCCAGCAGTCTCCGGCCCCCAGACCACCTCCTCCTACTTCTTGGCAGGGTGGCAAAGCCAGCAGGGGGGCCAGGCTTGAGGGCCCACCAAAATGGGGGCAGCCACTTCCTCCACCGAGGGGGGCTGTCTTACTTAAAAAAAAAAAATGCCGGGCCATCACCACAGCAAAACCGGCCTCCCCTGCCAGACCGCGGGGCCTCCTTAGAGCTACGTGCTCAGCCCCTCGAAACCTACACAGGAGAGGGCAGGTGCCCCTGGAGGTGTCCAGGCCATTGGAACTGAATGACATCCCCCAAGCCATGCCCACCACAGGCAGGGCAGGGAGCAGCCACTCCAGCCCCTCGTGGACATCCAGGGCTGCCGCTATTCCCACGGAGGGGGTTGATCTTGAAATCCTGTCTCCATCCCGCCCCAGACAGGAAGCGTCACAGCCCAAGACGCCACCCCCTGAGTGAGACCCTCCTCGCCAAGGCACTTATACTCCAAGGGTGGAGGCGGGTGTGGCCACCGGGCTCTTGCTGACCCCTCACGCTGGGGCAGCTCCCAGGCCCCAGCAGGGCCAGAGTGACCGGCTGGCCCAAGGGCCAGGCTGCTCTCGTGCCCACACTCAGACTTTGTCGCTGCCTAGCAACCAGGCCAGCTCAGCCGCACTCGATTTAACAAGGTGTTTGCTGAAAGGGCCGAGTGGCGGGGCGGGGGCCGTCTGTGCTGGGCACCTCAAGACTGGCTTGGCGGCCGAGTGGCAGTGGTGGGAGGGGGACAGGCTCGAGGTGTTTTCCATTTCCCTGCACGCTGTTCCACAGGAATTTTTCAGAGGAGCTGCCTAAAGGGCCCCATCCTCACTCAGCTCCCCTCCCACAGGCCCCAAGCAGTGGCTGAGCGAGTCCATAGAGACCTGGCTCTTGTAGGAACAGTGTGGCACCCTCAACTCTTCAGGGCCCAGGGAACCCCCAAATAAGTGTCCCATTCCAGGGAGCGTGCCGACGTCCCTCCCTCCCTGCAAGAGGCCCAGCCATCTGCAAAGCTGCCCTCGATGCCACCCAGCGGGGAGGAGACGCCGTAATGGATGACTACAGAATTAAGAGGGACGCAGGGAGAAAGGAGAAAGGCCGGTGTGGGACAGGCGCACCCCACCCCACCGACCCAGCTGGCCCACGGGGAACAGCGCTCCCTCGCAAGGCTGGGAAAGAGTCGGAAAATAGATTTTTGTTTTTCCACCGTGTGCCAGGTATTTATAGACCAGGCCGCAGCGGGAGTTTCCATCCGGGTCACCCCGAGAGAACTGGACCAGGAGCTACTCCAGGCCCAACCTGGAGCATTTCTAGGTTGGGTCAAACCATCCTGTTTGAGGCACTAGGAAGCCGGGGCGGGCCTGGGGGCTTGGGTGGGAAATGAGGCTGAGCTGGGGGAGAAGAGGAGTGCAGCCCTTCTGACAGAGGCTGTGCCCTGGCCTGGCGAGGGCAGGATCGATGTGAATCAATATTAATTGATGACGCTGCCTGTGACGGAGGTGATGGAGCCTGGGCTGGAAATAGGACACTCATTTCTGCCATGCCCGCGGCTAATTGGGCTCATTTCTCACCCTGGGCAGCTCAGCCCTGCCCCGGCCCTAGTGGCATCTTCATCAGCTCAGCCGGAGCTCAGATGACTTGCACACAAGCCTCCCGCACCCCTCGGCTAGATGGGTCCTCTCGGGATGTCCCGTAGAGCACTGTGCTCAAGAGTCCAGCTGTGCCGTGGGCCCAGCACTTATCTTGTCTGACTCTCTGGGGAGGGGTCCAGCCGACTCTGAGGGGGAAGCCCACTCGGCAGCTGACCCTTGACCCAGGGACCCCAACAACCATCCTGTGTGCCACGTGATGAGGGCCGTGGTCTGAGGGGCACTTCTTGCGGGACTTCCCAGGCCCCCACCGTGGGCAGTGGAGGGAAGAGGAGGCTCCAGCCAGGCAGCCGACTCCTCCCAGGTGTGGGCAGGGCAGGTGGGCTGGGCAGGGCAGGGGGTTACCTCCGCCTGGAAGCCCTCCACCAGAATGGCGACGAGCAGGTTGAAGAGCACATAGTTGCCGAAGGTCATGAGGGCGATGAAGTAGAGGGCTGCCCAGGACGACGTGGAGGCCATGCCGTTGTAGAGGACCTTGTTCCAGTCCTCCTGCGTCAGGATCTGCAGGCGGAGGGTGGGAGTCAGGGCCTAACCAGGGGCACCCGACCGCCCTGCCCTCCCTGCCCTGTTCCCCTCGCACCTGAAAGACGGTGACGATGGCCCAGAGCAGGGAGTCAAAGTTCTTCCGGTCTGGCAGCGTGTCCCCATCCCGCTCGGATGCAAACTTGCAGCCAAAGAGATGCATGCCCAGGATGCTGAGAGCACAGGGAGCCACAGACGGGTCAGAGCCCAGCGCTCCCTGCCCCTCAGGCCCTTCTGCCCCAGCCTGGCCCGTCTCCCAGCCGGCACAGCGCTGCGCTGCCCTCACCTGAAGATGAAGATGAAGAGCATGAGCAGCATGCAGAAGGTGGCCACGTTGTCCATGGTCTTCATGAGCACCACGAGCTGCCGCTGCAGCGCCGGCAGGAAGCGCACCAGCTTCAGCACGCGCATCAGGCGGAAGGTCCGCAGCACCGACAGGCCGCCCCCCTGCTGGCCCACGATCTCCCACACGCTGCAGGGGGGCAGGCAGCCTGAGCCCACCGCACCTTCGCCCTCTCCTGCCCCTCCCTCACCCAAGGGCCTGGACCAGCAGGTGCAGCGAAAGAAAATGGGGCACAGATGGGCCCCTGGGCCGCCAAGCAGGAACCTCCGAGACAGCGAGGATCTGGGTCTGGGTGGCAGCCCCGGCCCCCTCTGCTCTCCCCTCCTGGCCAGAGCTCACACCCTGGCAGCAGACAGCCCCCTCCCTAAATCCAGCCAATGCAACTGCATCAAGTTATGGAATATTTGCTTTGTTCTGTTCTAATGAAATCTAAAGCCAACTCCAAAAGCAATAAAGCAGTTCTCCTGGCCCCAGGCCTGAGGGGGACGGAGCACTTTCCCAAAGTCTTGGAAACCCTAAAGCAAGTTGCTGGCATCTGAGATGGTTTCCAAGCACTTTGCAAGCAGGGACAGCTGGCTGGACCTCATACCTCCTCCGAATCCTCTCCAAAGTCAATCCCCCACCCTCAGCCACCCCAGGACTGGGTGGGGTTGAGGACAAGAGGTAGGGTGGGGAGAGGAGGCTAAGAAGGCACCGGGCAAGGAAGACGTGTGCCATGGCCCACGTGCGTGAGGTGGGGTGGAGGGAGAGAGAGGGCCATGGGGCATGGGGGCACACCAAGTCCCCCCTCTAGAGGAGTGGGAGGTCCTGCAGGTCAGTGGGACCTGACCCCGGATCCCTCCACCCCAGCATGGCCCCTGGCCCCAAGCCATCCCTGCTCACATTCTTCAAGCCAGAAGCAGTGGGGGGCAGCCATACCTGATGACCACAATGACACCATCGAAGATGTTGTAGGGATTCTTGATGTAGCCGAAGGGACCATAGACGAGCAGCTTCAGCAGCATCTCCAGGGCAAAGAGGCTGGTGAAGACGATGTTGCTGATCTCCAGGGCGTTGGTAAGCTCCTCGGGCTGGAGGGCAGGGTGGGGCGTGAAGCAAGCGGCTTGTCTCTGAGCCCCTCGTCCCAGTCCTCCGAGCATGGGGCGCCAGGGAGAGGAGGAATAGGAACAGCAAGCTTGGGGGGATGGGGTGCTGGGTGCTCAGGCTCGAGAGGAGGACCCTCCCCCAAAACATCTGGAAGCAGATGCACCCAGGGGCAGCCACCCCAGGAAAGCACCATGTGAAACCCACAGCCCTCAGCCGGCCCTCGGCCCTGGGTCTCAGATCAGGGGGCTGCAGGCTCACTTTGGGGCCTGTGCTGCGGGTTCTGCACTGCCTTCTCCCAGGAGCTGTGAGGCCCATCCTGGCCGGGGCTGCCAGGCCGGCTTGACGTGCCCAGGCCAGCGGCACGGATGATGCTGGCCAACGTTAGAGGGCGGTCGCCAAGGCCTCACATGCACACCCGGTCACACTGCCACACACAACGTCACACGTGTTCCACAGCTACTCTGTGGACTTGGCAGCGTTCTCTTGGACAACTGTTGGCTATGCTTGCTTCCTTCCAGACACACATGCACACACACACAAATGCACACACTCCCAGTCACACACACTGACGGGAAGAAGGAAGACTGCCCAGGAAGAGTTGTCATAGATGAGGAGGCACCTGGAGCCTCAGCCTGAGACCAGGAGACCTGGGTTACTTCTCAGCCTGTCCTATCCCTCACCGAGTGACCTTCAGCAAGATTCTCAACCTCTCTGGCCAAACGTGATACACCGGAGGTAACTCCTTTTATGCTCCTACCTGGGGTCTGGGATTGGGACCAAGGATGCAACCTAGAGAGGTCCTCAGAAGAACTAGTGGCAAAGCCTATCTCACCTGCTCTTCCAGCTCACTGGTCACCTCAATATGCGATATGTCCTGTATGCCTAGCAATGCACCAGGCACCCGAGGAGCTGCAAAAACACGCCAGCCACGCTCCCTGCCTCTCAGAAGCTCAGCGTCTAGCTGGAAACAAGTTGTACACACAATACAGCTGGGTAACCACAAGAGGCCCTAGATGCTTCAGTGCCAAAATAAATTACCCAGGCAGTAAATCCAGGGGTTCAGGAGAGAGAAGGTGAGGGGTGGACACAGAGAGAAAGGATTAGTCGGGAGGCAGCCATTGAAATGAACTCTGAAGGGATTGTGGGGTCTCCCCAGGTGGGTGGGGGACCACGAGCAACCTGAGCCTGCTCCTGGTTGGGGGAGAAGGCAGGGGCATGGCCAGGTGGAGGGATGGGGACATAGGGAGAGATATGGGTGGCTCTATGGATCCCTGCCTATCTGACGGGAGTCTGGACAAACCAAAAGCCCAAAGTCCATAGTAGCTGCTGAAAAAGTTTGAGTTAAAGAAATAACCAGCTGGGCACGATGGCTCACGCCTGTAGTCCCAGCTATTCAGGAGGCTGAGGAAGGAGGATCGCTTGAGCCCAGGAGTTTGAGATTACAGTGAGCTATGAAGATGTCACTACACTCCAGCCTGGGCAACAGAGCAAGATCTTATCTCCAAAAAAAAAAAGAAAGAAAGAAATAACCAAATGAGGCCCTTATTCCATCAGACACCTCCCCCTGTTTACCCAGCTGCCTCATCTGGCCAGCTGCCCAGGTAGGTCACCCAAGCATGGAGCCAGGCCCTGGGTGAGACCAAATGTTTGCTAATGGCCCCAATCTGTGTGGCCAACCTGGGTGGGAGGTGGGGAGGGCTGGAGGGAAGGGGCTTCTGACCAGCAGGTGAGCGGCGTCCGGGGACCTCGGGGTCAAGGCTACTCAGAAGGAGATAAGCTCTCAGCCCAGGCACAGGTTTCTTTCCAGAGGCAGGCTTGGGAGCAGACAGCCTGTGTCCGGAGGGAGAGTGGCTGTGAAGAGGGCCGGTGTGGCATGGAGCCCGTCGCTCCAGCAGGTCTCAAGCAAGTCTCTGTTCCACAGACTGCAAGTGGGGGCAGGCCAGGACACTGCCACCTGACCTAATTAGTCGGGTCACACGGCGACAGCACCTTTAGGCCCCCCGGCGTGAGCATGGTACAGGAGGTGGGGAAGGAGCCATTGTCTGTGCCGATAAAGCCTGGAGCTCAGACCCCTCCTGGCAACGTAGATCCCCTACTCTGTGTCCCCAAGTCCAGTCTGCCAAGGAGTGGTGGTCAGCGAGGCTGCCTCTCTGTCACTCTGCCACCTGCCCTGTTCCCCAGCCTTGCACCGGACACAGGTGATGAGCACGGTCCACACAGGTGTGAGGTTTCCCGGGTTCCCTGGCTCCCCACGTACTCACCTTGTACCCTCCACTCAACAGCCCTCCCATGCCAGTCTTCTACATGAGCATGAGGCTGGGAGACAAGGGCTGATGGGTTCAAAGTGACAGGGCAGGAAGAGCCGGGGGCTGGCCAATCCCATGTCCCTCTGACTCCAACAGTCCTAGACCCATGCCACAGGGACGGCGAGAGGCCTGTGGACCCCGACATACAATGGACTGAATACACAACATGTCTTCTAATGTATATAAAATCGTATTTCAGATCAACAGGGATGTGTGAATAACCAACAAGCTGATGTGAAAGGACAGCAGAGTGACACTCGCAATGGGTGAATTTTATGGCATATAGATGAGACCTCAAAAAAGCCGCTGAAAATGAAAATTAATAAAATACTCTTTAAAAAGTAGCTGAAAACACAGTAGCTTTTGATATCATGTATTTACTCAATCGGTGAATCCTAGAAGTACAAATACTACTGTGCATCTTGGAGAGAGGTTGTTCTTATCACTCCTGGGCGTCATCGACGGGGCCGTCGAGGTTTGAAAGGACGGCCCAGGGACAGGCACGCCTTGCTCACCTGCACACCACGAGGGCTCCCCGATAAGGCTGGTGAGGGGCTCCCCATAAGCCCTGCATCACTGGTCCTCGCTGAGGGGATGGCAGCAAAGCTTGGAGCCCCCACGCCTCCCAGCCATATGGCTCTGGGACCGGGGAAGCAGCGGAACCCAACACAGGTGGGAAGGGGGCTGGCGCTCCCCTCGGCCCTGCCTCTCCCTCTAGGCTCCCTGCACACACTCGGGGCAACGCCTCTCCCTTTCCAGGGACCTGGTCTCCCCTCCCAATGACCCATGGAAAAAAAGCCCTCCTCCCCCAGACAGCCAGGTCTATCCAAGTTACTAAATCGGAGGCTGGGAACAGTCTACAAATGCAGGACGAGGACACAGTCTTAGCAACAAGGTTGCCCAAGGGACCAGAGCCGTAATTCCAGCTGCAAAGGGGAGGGTGTGGAGCCAACTTCTGCGGGTACCCGCCACAGGCTAGCACTGGGCCGAGGACCTTCCTCCCGGAGGGCCACTCCCTCCCTGCTCACCACAAAACGAGGGAGGGATGTGGGCCTCCCAGACAGCCCCGGGCCCTGAGGCTCTGAGAGGTGTGGTAACTTGATGGAGGTCACACGGCTCTTTTGGACAGGCGCGGAGCCAGGCCCGTCACGCTTTCCTCTACATCTTTGCCTTTGGGACCCTTTCCACAATATCACCCCCACCACACACTCAGAGCCCACACAAGCCCATCGGGCAGGCACCGGCCTCCCCTCACCAACTGTCCTCAGCTGCAGAAGTCCTTCCCAGGTCTAGCCTGCATCTTTCCTGCTGTTCACAGATGTCCAGTGGAGGCTTCTGTGAGCCGCAGCCAGGCAGCCTGAGCTGCTCCCACCCGGAGCCCCAGGTCTCTCATCTGTGCTGATGCGAACTGTGTATCTCCCATCTCCTCCCATCTCCTAACCCTTCCCTGCCCTCAGGCTGTCACCTGGCAGCAACTGTGGCCCCAGGTAAGCTGCCCAGTACTTCCTAGCACCAGGACTGCCCCCAAACCCACGGCATCTCCATTGACAAATCCTTCAAGTGCCCTCTGTGTGCCGAACACTGGTGATGAAAAGGTGGGATTGAACCCGAAAAGAGGACGGTGAGCTCTGAGACTTTCTTCCTGTGCAACCTTGAGCAAGTCCCTTAACCTCTCAGATCCCCAGTGGCCTCTTCTGTTCAACAGAGTAACACCAGCTCCAGGCGAGGCTGCTCAGGCAGAACTAAGGAGTCAAAGCCTGTGAACACCACCAGCCCAGGGCCCAGCTCAGGTGGCCCCGGGGGCACTGACAGTCCTCACACGGGCAGGACAGAGTGTCTGCAAGATTGCAGCCACACACAGCGGTGGGGGCAACACCCCGGAGCCGCAGGAGCTCAGTCCAGCTGAGGTCAGTGGGCCAGTGGGGAGGAGGACGCGGGAAGAAAACACCCACAGAGGGCATCCCCAGCTGCCACAGAGGGCAGCATGAGCAAAGGTATGGAGGGAGGAAGAGGTGTGCAGGGCGTCCTGGAGACCAAGGATCAAGGGGTCTGCCCAGGTCAGAGGGCGGAAGGGGTGGGGGATCCGGCTGCAAGGTCAGCAGGGCCAGGGTGGACGGCTGGGGCTGCGCCCTGACTCAGGCTGGACCTGCCTCTGCCCACAACGCTGCCATTGAGGCCCTGGGGCCGGCGGGGGGTGGGGGGTGGGGTGCGGGAGGGAGATGTGCAAAGCAGGGTATTAAGAAGATTAATCTGGCTGCAGTGGTGGCAGCGTGCGGACGGCTTGGAGGGGAGAGACGGAGACCAATTAGGATACTGCAGAGGTCCAGGCAGGAGGCCTGAGAGCCGGCTCTGGCAGACAGTGATGTACCTCTCGCAGGGAAGGCGTGAGGGGGTGGACAAGTGGGGCCAGAGCTGAGTGAGGCTTGTACAAGTCACCCCTGTCCTGCCCAAGCCCACCCCAGCCCCCATCTCCTCAGCTCCCACCTGCTTTGCTGACCCTGAAATCTCTCGATTGGGCTCCTCGGCTCACCTCACCTCTGCTTCCAACAGCCCTGCCTACTGCTCCCCCCGACCCAGGAGAGGGGGGTCCAGGCAGGCTGCAGTGATGGTGTGAGGGGCACTGGGTCCACGGGAGGCGTGGGAAGTCAGAGAACACCTGGGTGGCAGGAGGTTTCCCAGAAATCCCACAGGTCTCGTCATGTAGGTCACAGCTGTGCTGTTCCCAACACCCTGGAAGCTCTCCAGCTTGGACCCTCACCTCTCTGGGCACACTCCCCTCCAGCATCCCATGCCCACTGGGCCCACCGTCAGGTGTCATGGTGACCCCAGCGTCTCCTAAGCAGGGCAATGCCAAGGAGCAGCTTTTCCCCCTTTCCGCGATCTCTCCAGCTCCTGGAAGCCCCCGCAATTAAACACACAAGCCAACTCGGCACAGAGCACCCACGGTGCTCACTCGGCTTCAAGACGGCCGACCCAAGGCCCCTGCTGCTTAAAACTCTGGAGCTGCTGCCCTGCCCCTCACCCACCCGGACAACCTCCGGCCCACGGTGGACCGTGGGAAGGCTGCCCTCCTGACGCAGACTGTCCGGGGCTCCTGCCCTGCCCGGCCCAGCCCAGGTAAGTCCCCACGCCCTCCTCCTCTCTGCTGCAGCTCCGGAACTGGAACTGCTGAGCCGTGCTAGAGAGAGGCAGGAACCTGTGCTGACTGGACAGGCGAGTCCCCGCAGGGGCCCACGGCTGCTGTATGGCTTTATCACAGTCCCCCACTGCCCCCTCCACCGCCTGTCGCCACCGTTCCTCCTTTGTCAGGTCTCCACCTCTCTGCCCCAGCCGCTGCCTCAAACCTTCCCCATTCCTCTGCCCCCAGCTGCACCCCCTACCTGGCCTCCTGCTGCACAGGGGCTCTGTGTCCTGTGTCCCACTCCTGGAAGGGAGCCAGCCCCTCCTCCACCTGCACGGCCACGTGCTCCCCACCTCCAGGCTCTCTGGGCCCCCCACCCACCAGCTATCCCAGTACCCATCACTTCTCCAATCCCTTCCCCTCCGCCTGAAAGCAGAAAGCTTCCTCGTGACTCCGGACCCACTCTCCCCTGAACCCTGGGCCCCAGCACTGCGGCTCTCCCTAGGGACACTCGTCCCAGCCCTGCTCTCAGTAGAAGCCTCGGCAGCATCTGAGCCTGTGCCGGCCCCTCCCGCCTGGCACCAGCCTCCCCTGGCTTCCCCATCCTGTGCCAGCCCCTCCTGTCCCTCGAGGGCCACCCTCCCACTGCCTTCCTCCCTCAGGCCAACATTCCTCATTCCTCAGAGTTCAGTCTAAGCCCACAGCCTCCACCAGTTCCCCCAGTCCCACCTCTCCAGCTGTCACGGGAGTGTAGACAACACAAAACAATCTCCAAGCCCCTGGCTCCTCATCCAGGGAGCCAACGCCTGCCTGACAGCCCTCCCGGGATGGCCCGCAGCCATCTCACACTCAGCACATCCAAAACAAACCCTCTCACCTCCTCCCAAACCTGCTCCTTCCCAGCTCCAGCATTCTCCATGCTCTGCCTCACAAGCTTGGGGTTAGCTAGGCGTCGTGCCTGCCCTCCATCCCTCCGGGACGCTAAGGTGCAGGGGCCTGAGAACCTGCCCGTGGAACTGCTGTCCTACCCACCCCCTCGTTCTCTCGCAGCTCGGCCTCACTTGAGGCCCCATCGCCTCTGATCTGAACAACAGAAATAGCCTCCAGGCCCCTCCCCCACCCAGCCTGCACCTACTGGAAGCTCCAGCTTCCTTCAACCAACACTGCCGGCCGGACTCACATCACTCCCTGCTCAAACACCTCGGGACAGGGTAGCGCAGAAAACACGACTGTCCTTCAGAGGTCCCATGCCACCTGAGCATTTCCCCTAACCCCTCCACCTAGACCTCTCTGCTCCTACACCCCGCTCCCCTGCACCCCCTGTCAGTCCCACTCATCTTTCAAGGCCCCCCTCAAAAGCCACCCCCTCCATGAAGCCCTTCCAAATTCGTCACCTGGCGTGAGTATCTCTCTTTGTTCCCTGAAGTCTCTCTCTCTCTTTTTTATGCATTGGGCATAATTATCCATGAAACAGAACGGCTTTTCTACTAGAACCTATAGTTCTTGGGTGCTTCTGCCCCGCCCCCAGCCCCCTGAAATTCTAGTGCTCTATACCAGTGTGCTGTGCCCAGGATGTGCTCCCTGTGTCTGTGGAATTGGGGGAGCCAGGGGATGCCTGGAAGAGTGAGAACACCCCTTAGCAGACATCTCTAAAACAGCACCCCTCTCCTCCCACACCCAGAGATCCTCTGAAAGTCTGGGGTCAGGTCAGCTGTAAAGGACCCTGCTCAGTTCCCAGCCCCAGCTCCTCAGCCAGGACTCCTCCTGGAGGCCAGGGGACTGGCTTGGGTGGAAGGTATCCACCAACCTTTGCCCCCAAAGGCCACATCTGAAGTGTCTATGCATGTGTGCAATTTCTGGTGGGAGGGTCACCAGCCTTCAGCAGAATTGAAAAGGAGTGTGTGACTCCCTTCAGTAGTTGAGACCTATCACGTCTGGACACCCCCACCCCACCCCCAGCTTCCCTCTCCTTGAACAGCCGACCTCACTCACTTATAAATAGAAACTCTCTCTGGACATGTATCTGGAGTGACAGGATGGGCCCAGAGTGTGAGCGACCGGCAGAATCACCACCTGCCCTGTCCTCTCCCAGCCGGCCATCCACCCTGGACCATCCCTCCCTCTCCCCTTCACTGAGCTGCGTGTCTCCCCCATCCCAGATGCTGTTGCCCTCTTCTAGAATATGAGGTTAGCACCTGCCTCCCCCACTCTGTGACTCAGAGCCCGAAGGGGATGATCAGGAAGCTCCCATGTCCCCAAGACCCCTTCCTCCCCTGCCCCTCCTCCTGGAGAGGCCAGGCCTCCATGCAGACCCAGGGGGGACATGGAAAAGAGGACAACCACTTTTCTGAGCTCTGGCAGCCTGCTGGATATGGCACCAGGATGGCCCATCGGCACCTTGCATGCAATGTGTCCCTCCTCCAGCCCAAATCTGCTCAAGCCTCAGTGCTCCCACCCCAGGTAGAAACCTGGGAGTCCTTCTTGCTGCCTCCTCTCCCCAAGTTTCCAACTGGTGTTGAGTCCTAAAGACTCAGCCACCCATCAGCAATCCCAGCCCTCTCCTCTCCATCTCCAGGGACAAAGATGTAGTTTGAACTGCCTGGATTACTGCAGTAGCCTCCTCGCTGTGCCCTACCCTTCACCCTTCACTGGCTATGTCCTACTCTTCCTTCAGACTCAGCTCAGGGGTCACCTCCTACAGGGAGCCCTCTCTGAACCTTTTCCCCAGTCTGGGTTAAGGGATCCTCCTCCACGCATCCCTCTCTGGGCACGTGCCACATCATGTAGATACGACTGTAAACTTGACGGCGACCTCCCTGAGGGGAAGGACGGTGCCTTAGGCCCAGGGGCGTGCTGGAGCCGCTCTGCACTGGCTTGGGAGAACCAACTGTCCACATTTCTTCCCAACTCCACGTTCAGAGGCATCATGTTGGTAGCTTGAAATTGACTATGGTGGGAGCATTTACACCATGGAAATGGGCAAACGCCACAAATCAGGGCTTTTTTTTTTTTTTTTTAAGGGCTAGTTGTTAAACATTTATCAGCACACCAGCGCTTAGGCCCAACGCTGATGCCCAGGAAGCGTGTGGAATGGACAGAGAGATGGATGATTCACCGGAGTTCCGGGCTCCACGCACTGCCCCCTGGCAGAAGGGGCACACACATAGCCTGGCCCTACATCACACAGCACCCTTCCCGCCTCACTCAGGTCATTTTCTTGCTCCCTCCCCAGGGTCCTGTGTCCTTCTCCTCCTCACCAGCCTTCTGGGCAAACCAATCTTGCCAGTTCTCCACCAGCTGGTGGTTCAGGGTGCGGACAGCAGGAGACAGTGGACAGCCTGGGCTGGGGTGGTACAAGATGGGCCCTTCCTCGGTCAAGAGGATGGCGGGGGCAAGACCTGACAGTGGGAGAGGGTGGATGGGGCCCCCAAGGACCACAGATACCCTCACCTCATTAAGGGTGCTGCAGGGGTGGGCCACCAGCCTCTGCAGACACTCTCCCTCCCGGTGGCTCCACCTCTTTCTTGCAGTCAGCTCCACCCCAAGCCTGCCTGCCTCTGTCCTCGTTTGCATCTGGGTCTGGTCTCTGTGTTCAGCTCCCTCTCTGTCTCTGTGGCTCCAGCTGTCTCTACCTCCTTGCTATGTCTCCATCTCTCCCTCCATCTCTCCCTCCATGTCTTTCTCTCTGGTCTCTGTGCCTCTGTCTCCCCCGCCGTCCCCCATCTCCCTCAGTCTCCTCCATGCTGTTCCCATCTATATCTCTCTCCCTCTCTGCCCCCATCGCCCCCATGTGTCTCTGTCTCCCCCTCTGTGCCCGCTCTGTGTCTCTGTCTCTCAGCCCCCCACATCTCCTCGCTGCCTTCCCTGGCAACCTCCCCCCGCTGCCCCCCCAGCCTGCTCAGACTCTGGGGCCCAGATGGCGGGACGTTCACGCCGCAGTGCCTGCAAGCACAGGGCCATGGCAGCTTCTGGGACGTCTCACCACCCCCCACCCCTGAGCCCGCTGGGCAGCAGTCAGTCATCTGCCCAGCCTGCTGGGACTCCCGCTCACCCCTGTGGGCCCTCAGCAACCAGGTACTGGGGCAAACTGGAGCAGAAACTGCCGCCCCCGAGTGAGGCCTCCCTGCTGCTGAGGGCTTGGGGGTGCCGTGGGCTGTGTCCCCCTTTCCTCAGGAACCTGGGCAAGGAGATGCTGCAGGCACCCCTGACTGATGGCTTTTACTTCCTCTCCAAAGGGGTGTCCTTCTTGATGTCTAACTGAAAGCCCTCTTGCTGTGGCTTCATCTGCCCTGGGTCTGTGTGACTCAGCTTCTTCCCAGTGCAATCAAAGCCTCCACCAGCAGCAGCTGGCTGGGCAGGAACTGCTGGTGTACCCCCCAGGGGGCAAGAGGAGGGCACTGAGGAGGTGCCCCCTAGGGGATGGGCACCTGACCATGGCTAGAATTGGGGTGAAGGAAAGGGGGTTGAGGTTCAGGTTCGGGGAGCCTGGGCAATGGGAGGTTAGGGACTACCACCACCTGGGTCCCAGGAGCAGAAAATGCTGCCCCACCACCACCAGCCTGGCAGAGCGGAGCACCTCTCCCCGTGAGGCTGGCTGAGCGGGCATGTGCACACACACCCACACCCCACGCAGCCCAGACACAACATGCCCACTGTGGTGCCATGCACGCCCACCTGCTGGCACTGCAGCCCGTGTCCCGCCCCCTCTCCACCCCGTAGCTGCCGGGTGGGGGACCACCGAGGCAAAAGGAAGAGGCATCAGTGTGATGTGATGGTGGCCAGACAGGACAGTTTGGGGCAAGAGCCAAGTGCTCACAATGTTGCAGGAACAGAGGTCAGTGGGGTGGAGGCAGGGGGCTTCGAATCCCCTGTAAAGTGAACATCTCACTGTCCACTCCAGCCCCAGCTTGGACCTACGTTCCCAGCCTTGACCCCCTGCATGCCTGCACCACCCTGCTGAGCCCGCCTGTCCTCAACCAGGCCCCACCTGGCTGAGACGCCCCCTCCACGGTGCGCCGTGCTGGTGCAGGCACCCGCCCCACACCTCTGGTCCCCTCACACCTCTGCCCCTGACTGGGGGACATGGAGGTGCGCAGCCTCAGTTCCAAAGCAGGAAAGGGTGGGTTCTGGCGGCCCTGTCCTCTCCCTGCTGCCTCTGGGAGGCAAGAACACCCAGGAAGAGCACAGACGGCCGCAAGCTGCAGCGCCTGCCTGCTGGCCTCCCTCCTATTCCAAGCACCCGCCAAGGGGTGACTAGAAGGCCAAGTGGGGGGAGGCTGCTCACTTCTGGAAGGAACCCCGTGGAGGAGGAAGCCAAGCCTGGTGTGAGGCTCATGGTTCCTGCTCTGACCCCCACCCAGGGTGCAGCCCGGTGTGTGGTGGGGAATCACTGGGGTCCCCCAGGCCACCCTTTCTGTCTCTGTGCAGCTTTGGGAGTTAGAGCAGCCTCCTCCCCCTCTGCCCAGATCCCATTGCTTGCAGTCACTGGCCCCACAAAACAAGCCTGCTCCCTCTTCCACATGACAGCCCTTCAAATATTTGAAGACAGCTCGCCTGTCCCCGCTGAGCTCTTCTCCTGACTAAACATCCCGGTTCTTAGAACGGTTCCTCAAACGCGATGGTTTCAAGTCCCCTCGCCACGCTGGGCGCTCTCATCCGCCCAGAGCCGCTCTGGATCACAGCACGGCTCCCAGACCGCAGGCCAGGACAAGACTGCTTCCCGCCCCAACCCCAACCGGCCTTCAATCCACCAGGCGCAGGCCCCGACCCTCCACTCCTCACCCCTACCTACACAGGCCCCTCCTGCCTCCAACATCTCCCCTCCTGCTGCACCTTCTCCAAAGACCCAAACCTCTTCCAGTGACGCGCCTCTCCCCTTGTCCACATCCTTCAAAGCCGCCACCTCTGAGAAGCCTTCCCAGGTAGAACACACCCTACCCCTGCCCTGTGCAACTTCCATACTCAGAAACTTTGTGGCATTCACCGATATTCACCCTCTGGAGAATCCCCACGCACTGCACCACCGCCCTTGTCCCCTCTGCCCCGCCATGCAGGCTGCAGCGTGGAGAGTGGAGAAGGAGCCGAGCAGGAGAAGAGGCAGAGGCCCCTGCGCCAGGGGAGAAGTGGCTGGCGGGGGCCCTGCCTTGGCCCGCACCCCTACCTGTTCATGGTATTCGATGCCCATGCTGAGAGTATTGACCAAGATAGCGATCATGATGCCCCGGCCAAAGTACTTGCTATCCACAATCTTCCGGAAGGTGTCACAGATCAGCCTCCAGAAGGCCAGCACAGGGCTGGGCTCTGCGTCCTGGCTCAGGCTCCGTTGCCGCCGGCTGTGGGGGTCCCGGAGGTCGCTGTGTTGAGCGTCCTGTGTGAACTCATAAACCGCCTCGCTGTCTGAGTCAGGCATCTCGTGGTCAGCGAGCTCCACCTCCCCGGCCCCCGCCCGGGCACAATAGGGGCAGCTGTCTGGACCACAGGCTCCACTGTCTGCCCTCAAGCAAGGGCTGGAGATCTTGCAAGAGCTTTGGCAGGCACCTGGAACAGGAGAGCAGAGGTTAGGGGCCCCAGGGTCTCTCACCTGGGGCTACCCTACCCTCAGAGTATGTAAAGCCTGAGTGAGGACGCCTGGGGTGTTACAATGAAGGGGGTGCTGGGCACTTGGTGGGCCCTGGGTGCTCAATGCCCTGCAATGTGGGCAGTCCTGAACAACAAAATGTCCCAGTGTCAATAGCACCACATTGACAGTCACTGCTGAGTGTCCCAGGGCTCAGAATATCAGGCAGAGAGGCCTGATATTCTCCGAGGTCCTGGACAGCTCCTATGTCCTAGGGGCCTTCGGCAAGGAGCCTGGACTATCTCTCCTTCCCAGAAGCTAGGCCTACATCAACACTGCTCTTAGCAGCACTTTCCAACGGATCCTTCAGACACACCCACACGTGTGCATTTGCACACACACCCACACCAGACACATGCATATGCACACATGCTCCAGACACATACACGCAGGTACACATATGTACTGTATACTCACTGCAGGCTACTGTATATACACACATGCACATACCAAACACATGCTTGTGCAAACATGTTCACACACACAAGGCACATATACTGGATACACAACCCGTGTGCGTGCATATACACCAGCAAAGAGCATCATACCCGTGTGCACATGCACCTGTACATATCATACCCGTGTGCACACATGCACCAGACATGTGCATGCACAAATGCACATACACACACCGGACACACTCGTGTGCACATGCACAGTGACCTATCCCAAGACAACAATATCCATTTAAATCCAGCTTCAGTCATAGAATATGAGAGCTGAAAGGAACCTTAGAGACATCCGGGAAAAGCACATTTGTGGAGGCACCTGGCCCAGGGCCCAGCCCCTAGTAGGCACGCAGCGACATTTCCCCTACTGACTGCATCTGCACACAGGAGGGCGTCAGTAAGCCCCCCCTGACAATAACGATGGGCCCAGCCCTGCCTTTTACACGTGGGTGTGTGCGACTGGCCCACGTCCCATGGCAGGGCAGCGGAAGAGCTGGCATAAGAACCTTTCGCTCTGGGCTCTGCGATAGCACCTTCTGGTCCCAGCCCACGTTCCCACGTAACACCCCCACGAATATCCCGCTGCTCCCCACGTGCCACATCCCTCCCGAAACAGTCCCTGGGCTGTGGCTGCAGAGAACCTGTCTGCTGGGGAGAGCCCAACGCCCCATGTCTCACTGCCCCATGACACTGGGTGCTCCACCCACCAGACAAGCAGCTCCCCAGGGACTTGCTGCTCCTGGCCCCGGATCTCCCTGCGGGGAGGGACTGAGACTCAGGCTTAGAGTGTGGGGTGTGATGCTGGGCATAGTCACACACCATCTCCCCTCTGAGCCTTGCGACAAGGAGCATGGAGCGTGGGCCTCAGAGTCCACCCCTCACCCATGACACAGCCTTGGGCATGTCATACAACCTCCCCAAGCCTCCTTTTTCTCACCCACACAATGGTGATACTAAGAGAGCTTATCACCTAATCGGTGGAGAGGATCCAATGGGATTTTGCTGCAAAGCATGTGACAGGCACACAGCCATTAGGCAACAGCCACTAGATATTACTGCAAACAGCACAGAGCAGAATACGTGGCAGGTGCCTATTACCTGATAGTTATCGCTATTACAATGTAGGAATTATGATTCCCATTTTAACAGACGAAAAAATTAAGGCTCAAAGGAGTGATGTGACTGCAAGGCCATGAGAGCCAGAGTGGGAATCTGAGCCCTGGTCCCCTCTGGGACACCACCCAGGCCCCAGATGAGGACACCAACAGGCCCCACCCAGAGTTCTCACCCGTGCTCTGTGTCTCTAGCAGCTTGTGCATGGAGCTGTAGGGCCCGGGTGGGATGTTGAGGCTGGTGAGGGTGGGAGGCCCAGAGCTGGGGGCCACCTCTACGAGCGCCTTCTCTTTCAGCATCTCTGGTGGAGGGCTGGTGTGTACAGTGGGGTACACCTTCCCACTGCCCACAGTTCTGCCCGATGCCACAGACGGGGACCGGGGAGGGGGCACCTGGCAGCGGACTGGCTCCAAGTGGCAGTCGGCGTGGTAAAAGCTGTGCACAGACTCTGCACCACCTGGGGGGGCCCCGGAGAGGGCGGGTGTTGAGGGCGGTGGCAGCATGAGCCGGCGGGACCCATTGGCATCCCTGTCCTGGATCTCTGGGCTGGCCCGGGGGGCTCTGAGCGTCCCATTGCCCAGGTGGTAATGGTGGTGGTGGTGGTGGTGGTGGTGGTGTACCAGGTGATGGACAGACATGTGGCGGCGGGAGCGAGAGCAGCTGCCACTGGGTTGGGGTTCCTGGGCCCCGAGGGGTGCCGGGCTGCTCAGGAGCCCAGCCCGCACGCCCGCTGCCCGAGAGACCCGGGCCAGCCTGCGGGCTGCCTTCCGGAGGATATACACCAGGTACTTGAGCAGCTCCTCGTAGCAGCTGCCCGGCTCGGAGAAGCTAGCCAGGGTGCTGGCGTTGGACAGGAACCGCACGCGCTGCTCCCGCATCAGCTGGCTTTCCCGCTGCTTGGTCTCCGAGAACTGCGTGGCAATCACCACCAGGCACAGGTTGATCATGAAGAAGGAGCCCACCTGTAAGGGTGGGGACAGGAAGAGCAGATGTCCTGAAGAAAAGCGAATCACAATGCCGGCTGCCACGTACACGGGACTTCCCATAGGCCAGGCACCAGGCTCAACAATTTTCGAAGCATTATCTCATTTTATTCTTAGGACAGTGTCAGGAGGTGACATCTCCATCTGACAGACGAGGAAACTGAAGCCCAGAGAGGTAAGGCATTTGCCCAAGATCAAGATTGCTCAGCCAACGCAGAGGAAGGCTGAGACTTGAACCAAGCTCTGTGAAATTCCAAGGTGTTGCTATTGATCACATTGTTTTCCTGCAAGGTTATCTCCAAACTCCCTGCCCCTAAGCATACCCCTCCAAGGGGACTAAGCACCCCTCCCCAACTCCCATCAGGAGTACAGGACGCTGTGGAAATGAGTGCACCAGGCACATGGGGTTTTCCAGTTGGATTGAGCCTTTGAGATCTTGGCAAAAACATTGTTCACAAGACTCCTGTTTCTAGGCCCAATTCTAGCTGCGTGACCTTGGGAGAGACCCTCCTCCATGGAGCCTTGGTATCCTCATGTGAAAGCAGGGGACGTAGGTCTCCCCTGTACCCCTTTTCCCTGTGCTCCCCTCCCCCAGCTGAGTGAAGGGGCTGAACCCTGGACCCTACAGACTAGTCCAGCTGCCACTCTGACTTGCTCACACTCCCCTGGTCCCCATCTCCATGCCTCAGTTTCCCCAGACTCTGGGACAACCAACACTTGGACAACAATCCCCAACAAAGGAAATGAATATTTATGGTGACAAAGCAGATTTTCTTTTCTAGATCGTGTCCTAGTAATTATGATAATTAGCTTCACTAGTGTGATTCCAGAGAGCTGTTTGAAAAGATTTTTCGGGGGGTGTGTGGGAGGGCGGAAACTAGGCCCCTTACCTCCCTGTCTGCTTCCTTCCCCCTCCCCAAGCCTGGGGGGCAGCACAGTGGGAAGACCCCGCTTCCTGAAGCACCGGCCTTGGCCCCCGAGGTGGGGGTCAGGGAAGGGAACAGGCCTCCAGCCAGGCTTCGCCCCAAGCCTGCCCACTCTTCCGCACCAGGGAAGCCAAGGAGGCAGGAGGGGCTGGCCTGGGGGACCTGCTCTTTCTCAGGGCCTGCCCTCTGCCTCTCACACACCAGGAGCTGCCTCACTCTGCCTCCACCTTCCTCTCGAGCTTGTCCTAGGTCCTGAGTCCAGCTCAATCTTCTCCTTCTTTCTTTCTTTTCTGTCCTCCACCCCCACTTTTCTGTCCTCCCTCCCCACCTTACTCTGTTTCTTCATCTCTTTCTCTCCGCATCTAACCCTGTGTTGGCTCTGTCATTAGCCTCTTGTTGACATGGAATAAGGCCGAACTTGGGGTTGGTGGCCTGGGGCTGAATTCCCAGCTCCAGCCTCTTACTTTTCTGTGTGACCTGGGGCTCTGAGTTCTCATTTAGGAGATGGGGACCACGATCCCTGCACAGGGGACTACCAGGATTAAGCAGGCAGCAGATGTTACAGCACACATCAGCACCGATGCCCCACCCAGCGACATTAATCCACAGCACAGGCAAAGCACGTGGTGGGGTCAGATAAACGAGGAAATGTTGGTGTCCTCATCTGTAAAATGGGGACAACCCAGGATGGCAGTGAGGATTAAATGCAGCAGCCCGTAAAAAGGGCTTAGCACAGGGCTGGCACATAGTAAGTGCTCAATAAATAAGCTGTGAGTGGTCGCAGTGAAGTTATTAACTATGAATGGTAGTGATTAAAACTGTTAAATATTGCTGCTTTTGCTTCTGTCTCCTGCCTTCATAAAGTCTTGGAATTTCTGAGCTGGAAGAAACAAGAGATCACGCAGTGTTTCTCAACAGCGACTGATGGAGACTTTGGGTGGAACAATGCTTTGTTTGCAGACATTTCAGGATGTTTAGCATCTCTCCCTTCCTGCCACAACAAAATGCCAATGGCACTCCCCTCATCCTTGTAAAACACTGAACTCTGTGAACATATTAAACACCATTGGACTGTACACTTTAAATGGGTGAATCGTATGATAGGTGAATTATATCTCAATAAAGCTGTTTTTTAAAAAACAAAACAAAACAAAGCCAGAACCACCCTTTCCCATTTCCAAATGTCCCCCAGGGGAGATGCTGTCACCCTGGCTTGAGGACCATTCATTTTACTGATGAAGAAACAGAGGCCCGGGGTGTGGTGGGGGGCTTTGAGGGGAATGACTTGTCCAAGGTCATAATAGCAGTTAGTAGTAGAGTCTGGCCTTGACCTTGGATTTCCTCCTGACTTCTCATCTGATGCCCTCCCTACGGGGACTTGTCCTGAGAGCTAAGAACTTCAGACTGAGCAACATTTCCCTTCTCTGGACTGCCCCACCGGTACCCCCAGGATCCCACATCCCCACGGGGGCCTAAGGAGTCACTCACGATGATGAGGAGGATGAAGTAGATGAAGTTGTAGAAGGAATGAGCATCCATCACAAAGTACATGATGTCGACCCAGCCCTCCAGCGTGATGACCTGGGGAGGGGCAGAGGGGCAGGCTGACTCTGGGCCCACAAAATCCTCCTCCAGTCTCCTCCAGGGGCCCTGACGCCCACCCCGACCCTGAGAGCAACCACTGCAAGCCTGGACTGTGTCCTGGGGCCGGCATGCAGGGGGAATCTCCCGGGCCCCAGGCTGCCCCACCTGGAAGATGGCGATCCAGGCATAGCCGATGTTGTCGAAGTTGATGGCGCCCTTGAAGGGGTTGTGCTCCCCAGCAGAGCAGTTGGTGTAGTACTGGTTCCAGTTGACGCAGGTGGTGTTGCTGGAGCTGTTGTAGGCCTCATAGTCCAGACCACAGGGCGGGCCGCCACCCCCCTCCCCGCGCAGCGTGGGCACGCTCCTGCAGGAGCGCATGCCGTTCTCACGAGGCTGGGAGCAGATGAAGGGGCTCTCGTCCTCGTTCTCCGTCTGGTAGTAGCGCTCCAGGTCCACGCTCAGGGGGCTGCAGGGCGGGAAGCGGGGCAGGGATGAGGCTGGGGAGCAGGGAGGGGGCCCAGGAAGGGCGAGCTGGCATGAGTGCACCGAGGCGCACAGAGTGAGCGGGGGCAGGACTGCGGGTGGGGAAGGGACAGGACAGGGCAGGGCTTTGTGGGCACCAGGAGAGGAGACCGAGGGCTGAGCAGGGAAACTCCAGACTTGGGATGACGGAAGGTCACATCCTAGAGCTGTGGTTTCCAAACTTTGCTGCACGTGAGGATCACTGGAGGAGCTTTAAAAAATTCCAAGCTGGGCCAGGCGCGGTGGCTCATGCCTGTAATCCTAGCACTCTGGGAGGCCGAGGTGGGTGGATTGCTCAAGGTCAGTAGTTCGAGAGGAGCCTGAGCAAGAGCGAGACCCCGTCTCTACTAAAAATAGAAAGAAATTATCTGGCCAGAAAAAATTAGCCGGGCCAGAAATTATCTGGCCAGAAAAAATTAGCCGGGCATGGTGGCGCATGCCTGTAGTCCCAGCTACTCGGGAGGCTGAGGCAGGAGGATCGCTTGAGCCCAGGAGTTTGAGGTTGCTGTGAGCTAGGCTGACGCCACGGCACTCTAGTCAGGGCAACAAAGCGAGACTCTGTCTCAAAAAAAAAAAAAAAAAAATTCCAAGCTGAACCCCGAGACCAGTAAAATTAGGACCTCTGGAGGTGCCCCCCGCCCCCTGCACTGGTAATTTTGAAAACTCCCCAGGGGCTTCCAATGTGTAGCCAAGTTGTAGACCAGACCTGGCTCAGATCTGAGAATAGATGAGTGTGCAGCCGCAGGAAGGAGGGACCCAGGGAGATTCCAGGCCCACGACCACTCCCAGCTCCTCCCCTAGCCCGTCCACCACTCACAGGCTGAAATTCTCGGGTAGGAAGCATCGGTTGCGAAGCAGCCCTGCCCACAGCTGGACGCCGACGATGCCAAAGATGAAGAAGACGAAGAAGCAGAGCAGCAGCACGTTGCCCAGCATGGGCAGCGTGTCCAGCAGCAGCGTGACGAGGATGCGCATGCCTGTGGGGGCAGAAGCCACGCTGGGGATGCCAGGCTGGCAGTGCTCCCAGAGGGGCCTTCTGGGGACGCTGATGGCCCAGCTCAAGATGGAGGGGAGACCAACAGACACCTCTCGCTCCCCAGGCAGCCCCTGCACCCCTCACCCTACCCACCACCCCTCGTGGCTCACCCACACACCACCACCAAGGAGCCAGAGTAGCGTGGTTTCCAAAGCGCTCTCACACCACGTCCCACCCAACTCTCCCAACGTCAGCGCAGGGCAAATGCTGCCACCCCCGACTTACAGATGGGAAGCCTGAAGCTCAGAGGGATGAACGACCCGACTAGCCCAGTATCACAGAGCTGCTAAACGCAGGTGCCAGGACTTAAGCCGGCTTTGTGCTTCCGAAGCCCACCACACCCAACACACACACACTGCCCTCCACTTCCTTCTCTCACCAGACACAGTCGCCTGACCTTTCCAAGTTATCACCACTGGGGAAACTGAGGCAGAGAACGCCAGGAAGGAGGTTAGGAGGCAGGAATGTCACTCGGAGAGGCAGCTCCGCAGCAGGGGCCAGGACGCCCTGTGCTTCACCATGGTTCTGCGCCCCCCAGCCCTGATTTCTGTTCCCTGCTGGGTCCGGACCCCCAAATCAGGACCGGAAGAGACACTACACTGTCTTCTCAGAAGTCCATTAATTAACAGCTCCCTCCATGGGGAAAGACACTGAAACCCCCCCTCCCAAAATGCCCTGTTAGGGATACTTCGTTCTCTCTGTACTCCAGGTCTAGCACCAGCCCAAATGGTCTGAACCAGTCCCCCGTCCCCTGTCCACCAAGCCCTTGTCCAGCACACAGATAGATCTCTAACGGCTCCTTTCAACCCCCAAAGTGCCATCTATGGCCCCCTGCCCCCTCCAGGGCAAAAACTTCTAAGCAGCAGTTAATTAACCCTCTTGGTGACTGCAGCAAGCGCCCAGCCCGCCAGGCCTTCCCCATCCCCCTTCAGCTCCTCTGTGCTCCAACTGAGATCAATTCCTCAGGGTTTGCATTAAGGGAATTACACCGGTGGTTAGACAGAGGCCTATAAATCTACCAGCCATCACCTGGGGCGGGAGAGGAGGCAAGGCAGGCCCCTATTCCAGAGCTCCTGTTAACACCAACACGCCCCAGCCCCCAGAGAACACACTCAGCAGCTTGCCCTCCCAGCGGCAGCCAGATCTCTCTCTCTCTCTCTCTCTCTCTCACACACACACACACACACACACACAGGGAAGGGGACTGCTGCTACATCGGGCACACAATCAGACACAGAGACCCAGAAACGAGTGTCCCCCCACCCCCCAGCCCCGGGACGGCAGCGGGACCATCTGCAGCTTGTGTAGGTTGGGGAGTTGCAAAGGGGGCCTGAGCAAAGTGGGGGGGCAGGATGTAGGGGGAGCTAGAGCTGCCAAAGCTTCGCTGGCTCCAGAAACCAATGCGGTTTAATTTAGATAATGGTCCCGGCAGTCCCTGCAACGGGTTGGAAGGGGCTGGGGAGGAGGAAGGGAACAGAGCTGGGAGGGTGTGGCATGGAGTGGCCTTGTCTCGAAGGAAGTCACGTTCCGCGTGGCCAGTGTGGTCTCACTAGTGAGAACCAGACCACAGGAGAGGCTGCTCTGGCTAGAACAGACCATTCGCACCTAGCATCCAGCCTGGCCTGCCAGCCTCTCCACCGTCCCCACCCACCCCTATCGCCCCGGGGGTCATCTAGCTGAAGGGAAAGGGTCATCTGAGATGTCTCTGAGACGCTGACCCAAAGCCAGGCTAAAATGGGGGGTGAGGTCTTCCCAGGTGACTCTCACAGTGCCACAGCCAGGGGCAGGGGCTCCCTTTGGTGCCAGTGACCCCAGCTCCCTACTGAGCCTGTGAGTGGTCAGGGGAGGACATGGTGGTGGGGGGTGGGGGGGGCTGAGATTTCCACATTTCCTCTTGGGTCCCTCTGTCTAGGGGCTGAGGGCCAAGGGGTCACTCACTGGGCACCCGATTAATGGCCCTGAGCGGTCGCAGCACACGGACTGTCCTGACAGCTGAGAAGCTGACGTTCTGCAGGTCCAGCGAATACTCCAGCATCCTGCAGGAGGGGCCCAAAGGGAGGCCCTTTGAGTCGGAGGCCACCATGGGGTCAAAAGAGGTCAAGGAGGACTCCTGCTGTGGAGGCAGCAGGATGACCCCTGGCTCCTCCTCCACCAAGGGACCCTGAAGATCTGGCTCTGTCTGGGGGTCAGGGCCACCCCAAGCCAAGGATAGACTCCGCATCAGAGAAGGAGGCAGAACTGGGGGGAGGGCATGGAATTCAGAGAAATACAGGCAGGAGTGCTACAGGCAGGACAGCCTCAGACCCTTAGTGGGTAGCCAGGGAGAAAGCAGAGCTGTAACTGGGCCAGGGGCAGGGGCAGGCGGCCTGGAACCCTGGCCCTGAGGAAGGGACTGATCTGATCCATGCTATCCTGCCCCCAGCCCAGGCCCTCACCCTGCGATGACGATGAAAAAGTCAAGCCGGTTCCAAGTGTCTCCCAGGTAACACTTTTTCCCGAAGATGCCCAAGGCCACCATCTTCACCACCATCTCCACAGCGAAGAAGGCAAAGATGAAGTCATCAAAGGCCTGGTGTGGGGACAAGAGGCTGCTGAAACTAATAAAGGGATCAGGGGACACCCTCCACCCCCTCCACAGTCCCTGCCAGTCGGGTCAGCGCCTCTTGCAGAGGAGTCAGGGGTGTTAGGATTAGCAGCTGCACGCCCCCCAACATGCACGGCACACCCACCTGCAGGATCCGGCAGCGCTGGGAGTCACAGGCGATGTCCTCACACGGCCGGAACATGCCCAGGGTCACACAGTTGAGAAGGATGACCAACATGCTAATGCGCTCGAACCAGGTATCGGGCCGTCAAGGAAACAGCTGGCCAGGGCTAGAGCTGGAGCCCCCACACCCGCCCTGCCACCTCCTCCTTGTTGGCCCCCCACCCCATCCAAGACCAGCCAGGTGGTGGGAGGAGTGGGGAGGGGGCTTGACCTCTAGTCAGACCAGCCCCCAGGCCCAGGCTCACCTTGGTCATCTCACCTCTCTGGACCCAGTTGCCTTATCCATAAAGGAGGAAAAGCCACAAATACCCTGACTATTTGCACAAGCCATTTGGGGAATAGAATCGATCGTGCTCGTGGAAATGCCAGACACCGTGAGTTTGCTGCTGAATGTGAATCCTATTCTTCCTACCGCACAGGGTAGATGTGAGAAGCAAATGAGATAATGTATGTGAATGTGTTACACAAACCTAAAGTCGGATTATGCTGCCTTACAGTTTACCAAGCACTTTCTCACAATGCCACAGCTGATGCTCACCACAGCCCCGGGAAGTACCCAGGGTAGATCATTTTATTCCCTGGAACCCAAGGAAACTGAGGCCCAGAGAGCTGAAGTCAAGTGCTGAAGGTCACTCGACAAGCCAGGACAAGGCTGAGGTTTCCGAGCTCCTGATCCATGATGCTCTCCTCTGCACACCACAGCTGCTCAGGCAGGCAGAGAGGGGCTGCCGTGACCGCCCCAGCACTAGGAGGACAGGCAGAGGCCCACAGCTGTGGTCCCCCTTGCCACAGCACTGGAGCCCGAGACTCCCTCTTCCACAGCGAGCCTCCTGACCTCTCAAAGCCCTCAAACAGCTGCTAGACACGCTCACGCACTCAAACATTGAGGACCTGCTACGTGTTAGACACTGTGCTAGGCATAGCCCCCGGGCCGCGCAGTGGACAATACCCTGCACACACAAGCCACGCCGCCATCATACCTTCTTGTGGCTTCCAGCCCAAACCAGCCAAAACAGCAAGGGGGAGAAGGGTCCTTTCTAAACCCTGAGTCTTTCCACAGAGTGGATTCTGCTAAGTGACTCACTTCCAGCCCGTCAGCGGGACAATGTGCGAAATATCCCCTGGACGTGAAAAGGTTCCAGGCACTAGACTCACAGATAAATGAGGTAAACGACCAGAGACAGGGGGCTGGGGAAGGGAGACCACCTAGGGAATGGCAGCGGCTGGCACGACCCACCAAGCCAGCCTCAGTGGGGCCCACAGCACGTGGAACCTTCCTGTCTTAATCCAACTTCAGGAATGAGGAGGTTTTGGCCAGGCGACTCCCCCAGCCCCCTCTCAGCTCTCCCACTCCTCCCCCCACTACCCAGGCCCTTTTCCTTTGGACTCACACCCTGCCCGCCACCTGTCCCTGGCACCCTGTGAGTCCTAAGGCACTGCAGTTTCCCTAATCTACACCCCCTTACAAGAATAAGAGTTTTAAAAAAAAGTTCTAGGTTTTTGGGGGTAAGTAGGTGGGAGGGAGGAAATAGAGAGTGCTCTGTTTCCATGGAACTGTTTTTCTGAGTGGAGCCAGAGCCCAGTGGATCTCTCCCCAGAATGGGGGTCAGCCAGGGGTCACCCTGGAAAAAGGGGGACAGGGAAGGAGTCATTTGAGAAGGGAATACAATTACCCTCGAGAACTGGTCTGCTTTCCCCAAGCTAGCCCTCTCCTCTCCTCTGCAGGGGAAGGGGGTCTGGGAGGGTCCCATGTGAGCAAATGTCTCTACATGAGGGAGGGTGAGCAGTCCTTTGGGGAAGAGGGGCTCCAGGGACATCTGTTTGGACCCCTCTAATGGCATGATCCCACCATGTTGGTCACCTAAGCACTAGTCTCATGCCCCTTACCGAGCTGTGGGCTCCCGACAGGCAGTGGCACTCTGATACACCTTTCTATACAGCACAGAGCTTGGAGTAGTGCCTGGCGTGTGGCACATGATCAATACATGGGAAGAGTGAATGAAGGAATCAATCAATCAATCAATCTCCCTGCCTGGAAGCCAGATGTGTCTCCCCATTCATGCTTTCCCTCTTTGCTTCCCCTTGATAGAGATGAACTGATTATAACCATGGGGGGAGGAGCAGAAGTGACCCCCTAGAGGAGCTGCCTTTCTTTCTGTCTCCACCTTACACAAGCTCAGCCTGGGACCTCTTGTAGCCAGAGTCTGCCTCCAAATGACCCCATGCCCAGCTCTCAACCATGGCAGCCCTTTTGCATTCCAGCCTACTTCCAGTACGTCCTGCCTGCGCTCTACCTCTCACTACAGGTGAGCATGGTGGACAGGGAAGAGACCAAGGCACAGGAAAATGTGGGACAATCTGAATAGAGGAATAATTAATGGGGGGGGGGGTCTTTCACCCTTCTCAGGGTTGGGCTTGTTTCCTTAGGAACATGGCAGTATGTCACTGTGTGATGTTCTTCTGTTGCCATAACAACGGGAGGATGTGTCACCAGGTGGTGTGGATTTGTTGCCATGGTAATTAAAGAGACCCCCCCCCCCGCCTGCCAACACATACATGATCTCCCCTCACTCAGGCTGCTGTCTCATCCTCGTGCAAGGAAGGGGGATCAGGGAGACCCACAGGTTATCAGGTTGGAGGAACCATGTGACAGATCCCCATGGTAACCAAGGGAACAGGGGACACTGGTTGCCATAGCGATTATGAGACCTGTGTAGTCACATGCCTATTGTTGCTATGGTGACTGTCTGGGCTGGAGTGGATCCCAAAAGGGGGGTAGGTGAGGGGAGGATCTTTCTTCTGCCCACAAACCACCATCAAAAGCAGAGAAAAAGGAAATGGCAGAAAGAGGAACCCCACTTCCATCCCTCCTCCTTTTCTCCCTCCTGGGAGAGAGAACTAGAGCATGTTATCTCCACAAATGAGTCCTCTCAGTGGGGCTTTATCTAGATAGAGCCCTTGCCTAGCCTGGCAGCTGGAATGGTGAGGGAAGTGGGGAGAGGGGGAGGCGGCCTGGGTACCTCTGCGGGCACCTCTGTGGGCTCCGGGCATGAACCGAGAAGGGAAGCAGGCCCTCTCGCTGCCCCATTCCCTCCTAGGAATCTGGAAATCTGAGACCGAGGAACGTTGAGGAGGAAATGGGCTGGGACCCAGGAGTCCTGGCCTTCTAGTGAGAGTTGGGGAGGTGGGGTGGGGGCAGGCTCTCGCCGTGCCCATCCCACAGAGAGGCCAGGCCGGCGTCTGTCGGATCCGGGAATCCCACAGGGGCTCGGCCTCACGGCTCATGTTGGGGGTGGGGGGGGTTGAAAGGGGGATTCCCCTAGCAGAGCCCCTACTCCTACAAGCCTGTCTCTCCGTGGTCCCCCCGCCAAAACTCGAGCGTGTGGGTGTGTGGGGAGAGAGGTTTCCAGCTGAACTGAAAACTGAAGCCCACAGAAAGGCAGCGGGCCCCACCCAGAGACAGAGACATGAGACACAGAGACACAGAGAGACGGCCCACTGGAATCTTTGAGAGGGGAAATAGGCCAGAAATCTGATTCAAGCGTCTGTGACTCTGTGTGTGTGTGTGTGTGTGTGTGTGTGTGTGTGTTCGCGAGCGCGCGCGCACACGCATGCCTGCGCGTGTGAGCAGTTGTGTCTGTCGCCATCCTGGCTGAGGCAGGCAGGGCGGGGTGAGAGCTGGGCGGGAGCAGGCAAGGGGTGCGGGGGGGGCTGTGTGGTGGGGGTAATCCCAGGAATGCCTCCAACTGGCACCATGGGTGACAAGGAGTCCCCCAGCAGAGCAGTGGAGTGCAGCGGGCGGGAAGGAGTGTGTGTGTGACACAGAAGGCAGATGGGCCTGGGGCAGAAAGACTGCCAAGGGGTGAGCTGCCCCTCAATCCCATCCAATTCCCGGCCCCAGCCCTTCGCCCCGGAATCCCAGGGTTTGGATGGGAGGAGGGAATTGATGAGGAGACAGGAAGAGCATCCACCCCCCATTTCCTCTGAGGACAGCAATGGAGAATTCTCCCTAGGTAGGAGAAACAGGCAGACTTGTGGCACTGGGACAGTGGCAAAGAAGGCTCCAGAAATCCCTGGTGCCCCTTCCACTCTGGAGGCACACACTCAGACACACAGAGTGACGAACAGTCAGTCACACACTCGCACTCGCTTCTGGAAGCCATTAGGGCTCCTGCCGGTCAGGCCTCCCCCTTCTCCCCCACTCCTGGCAGGCTCCCCTCTCCCCCTCTGGCCCCCCTCCCACTCCCCCTCTCTCGGCATCCCAAATGCCAGCCTGTGATTTCCAAATGAGAAAAAGCTGTGCTGGGCTCTGAGCTTGGAGAAACTCCTACACAAACTTCCAGATGTGACACAGCAGCCAGAGAGGGGATGCTCAGGATCTCCTTCCGGGAGGGAAATGCACACCCTGGCCCTGGAGAAGCACACACTGGCGAGGGGACACCCGCACCTATGACCTGGGGAGGGGGGCTTTTGGGCTTTGAGTTGACTGTCTGCCAATACCCTGCTCTCCCCAACACCAACACATGCACTTGTGCCCCCCTCTGCCTTTCACTGCCCTCCCTCCTTCCCCCCCTAACACACACACACACACACACACACACACACACACACACGCCATTTCCTACCTGGGTCTAGATCTCTGCTCTAGGAATCCTGTTCTCTTTAAGAGGCTGAGAGAGGAGGGGGCCAAGAAGAAGAATGTGCCAAGAAAAGCCAAACTAGCTTCAGTTAGTGGGGGGCAGGGGGGGGAAGTGTCCTTATGTCCCTCATCCCTCAGGCTCAGAGGTGCAGAGGGACCCTTGTGGAGCGAAGGCAGGTGTCACAGATACCGCAAAGAGAGAAAAGGAAAGAGGAAGGCCCTCTGGCAGCGAAAATACAGGTTTCCCTTGGCACTTAGGTAGGATGGAAGTGGTGGGGGGCACAGCTCAGGCAGCCCCCTTGCCAAGAAATTGTTCTCATCCCATCCTCAGGCAAGCCAAGCTCAGCTGCTTCTCCAGACCTAGTGATGCGGATGTCCCCCATCCCAGACTCCCACTCCCCCAAGATAAGCCTGCTCCCACTCCCAGGATGAGCACCAGGCTCTCACCTCTCTTCCCTCAACCCAATCTTCACCACCTGTCTCCTTCCAGACCCTCAAGGAAGGAGTCTGCCTCCAAACTCCCCACTAGCACCTGGAGATAGGGCAGGTGGGAAGAGACTCGAGCCAAGAAGTCTGTTTTTGGGAGCAGGGTGGGGAGAGAGATCTATCTCCCCCCAGGACCCCAGAGGACATAGAGGCTGGTGCTTTTCACCATTTATGGAGGGGGTGGGTGGTTAGGGGCAGAGATGCTCAGAGCCCATCCTTCTCAACAATATTTCATTCTCCATCTCCATCTCTGCCATGCAGAAAGGCGCCTGGGGGTGGGGGATCACAGCTCAAGATTGTGCCTATTCAGAGGACCACAGACCTCAGATGCCCCCAACTCTCTCTTCCTGTAGCTCAGAGAGAAAGGAAGAAGGGGCAGGGGATGGGGAGAGAGTGTGATGAGGGGAGCTTCCCAAAGACCCACAGGGTGTAGAGGATGGGGGGTGGGGGGGACCCAGGCTCATTCCCGCTTTGCGCACTAGAGGCAGCAGAGCTGCAGAGTAAGGGCCGCACCAAGCTTCCGCACCCCCCTTCCCCAAGGCAGAGTCCGGCTGGGCTCTCAGGGGCTGCAAGGGAGACCTGGGGCTTCCCACCCTAGATCCCAAAGAACCTCTGAGCTGGAAGGAAGGAACCAGGAGAAGCTGTCAAGACCTGGGACGGCAGTGCAACCTCACCCCACCTTTCCTTCCCTTGGTGGCAGGACCCACCCCGGAGCCTGGAGCCAGGCATTAGTCAAGCAGCACTTTGTGCTTGGGGTTTTGGGGGCTGGGGTCTCCTCTACCACTCCAGGCTGGGCGGAGGGTAGGGGGCAGTGCTAAATCCATCTCCCTAGAATGTGGGGCTTGCATTCCCCAAACCCATCTGCAGAGCAGACACTGGGGTGGTGAACCCAAGTCTTCCTTAGTGAATGCACTCACAGTCTCACTGTTCCCCCAATACTTTGGAAGGGCTGCAGTTCCCCATACCTGCCTTGCTAGCAGCGGGAGCACTCTATTTGTGAAAGGGGAGGAGTAACCTGGACCAGCTAAATCCCATCCCCCACTTGCTAAAGCTCTTGCCACAGTCTTTCCCTCCACAAGAAAAAATCCAGTACAAAACTCCCCAACCCAACCTTAAGCACCCTGCACAGAAGAAAAAATTGGGGTGGAGGGAGGCGCTCCCGTCATTGGGCTCCAGCTGAAAGGGGCTCCACTCCAGCTCCAGGGCAGACGGCCCCCCTCCACCACATCTTGTTCTCATTCTGCGCCCCTGACATCAGCCGCCGCCGGAATCTCCTTGTTGTGCCTCCAACCCGCGAGGTGGGGGGTGGCGGGGATAGGACCTGGTCCCCGCCCCCCAAATCTCCCTCTGGGTCAGTAAAAACCTCAGCCTCAAGGACCAGGTGGGGGGATTGAACCCTAGAATCCGCCGCAAACTTTGGGGCGGGGGCAGGAGGGAAACCCAGGAGATTGCGGTTCCCCTTCTTCCGTCCCCGCAGCTTCCTCCCCACCCCACCCCCCAAACTCGGAAACCAAACCCAGCTCGCTAACCGGCGGCGGGCGGAGTAGAGCTCCCAGGCTCCCGAAGCTTCCCACATCTGGAGGACGACCCTCCCCTGCCCACATCTGGAGAGCATCCAACTGCGGACCATCGGGGCACACCTCCTCTCTTTTCCTGGCCTGGACCCCAACCTCCCAAGGAGGACTGAGGTGTGTGTACGGAGGTGGGGCTCGTCCGGGGTACAGACTCGACCCGCTTGCGTCCCCACTCCCACTCTGACGCCCCCTCCCTTCCTTAGCAGGCCCCTCTCGTCTGCCCACCGTCTGGGCTCACTTCTCAGACTCACCTGGCTTTCGGTTCCCTCCGGCGGCGCGGCCCGCCCCGCTTCCGACCCCCGAGCCTGGCCGTCGTGCCCCGAAGGATATGGGTTACAGACCGTGCGGAGACACCAGCTTCTCGGGCGGCTGTCCTGGCTCAAGTAGAAAAAAACCACCGGGGCCAGCGCCGGGTACGGCAGCCCCTCCGCCTCGGAGTCCGCACTGCCCGGGTCCTTTTCTGCAGACCCTGGCCCCGGCCGGCCCCCGGCCCCCGACAGGTCGTTGAGCCGCATGAAGCTCCGGGGCTGTCCCGACTCCTCGGTGCCCGCTCCATCCTCCTCTTCGTCCATCCTCTGGCCAGCCGGGGCCCCGGGCGGTCCGGAGAGGGGCGAGCGGCGCCCCTCAGAGGAGGTGTCCTCACGCAACCGGGGGGCCCCGGCGGGGGCGCATCTGGGGGGCTCTAGGGCGCAAGCTGAGCCCCCGGCAGGGCCAGTTCAGCCCAGCTCCCCCTGCCCGCAGGGGCATGCTGCCCACGGGGCGCCGGGTCGCAGGGAAGCCCCGCCCGGCGCGAGTCCCGCTTCCCCAGGGCCCCCGGGGCTCCCCGGGCCAGCCGGCCGGCTCCCCGTCACTTTGTTCCGGCTTCTTCGCTTCGCGCCCAGGCTCCGGTTGCCGGAATCGGCGCTACCTTCGGCCAAGCGGCCCCGAGAGGGGGATAGAAAAGGGGAGCACCGGCGGAGGGCGGGGGGTCCGGGGAGGGCGCCCCCACTTCCCGCGGCGCAGCTGGAGCAGGATCTAAGGGGTCAGCATCGTCCCGGCTCCGCGCCAGCGGCGGCGGGGGGAGGGGAGGAGGGATCTCTTTGGGGGTGGGTTTGAAGGGGGTGGGGGGCAGCTCCTTCCTCCGCCCCGCGGCGGGCTCACGGTCCGGGAGGGGCGGGGAGACGGTGGGGGGCCGTCCTGGGCGGGGGTGGAGGCGGAGATGCCGCCGCCGCAGCCGCCGCGGTGGCTGCCGCTGCCGTAGCTGTCGCCGGCGCCACTGCCTCCTCCTCCGGCCGAGACGCGGAGCGAGCGAGCGAAAGCGGCGGCGAGGAGCCCGGCGCACACCACAGCTGGATCCCTCACTCCAACTTCAAGCCTCGGCCCCGCCTCTCCCCTGCCAGCCTTGCAGCCAATCGCCGCGCGCCGTCGGCCCCGAGTCGCGCGTCCATTGGCCAGCCGCCGTGGCAGTGCGGGCGGGAGCGCCGAGAGAGAACCACAGCTGGAATCCGGTTCCCACCCCAAAGCCCAGGACCGCCCCTCTCCCCTTCCCTTGCCCCTGGGCCCGCTCCCGAAGGCTGGAGCCAATCACACGGCTGCCCAGACCGAACCCACTTTCCTATTGGCCTCTGGGGTCTTTGGGACTCCCCTGGAGTGAGCCCCGGAGAATCAGTATTCGGCTTGGAGGTCCAGGGTAGCGCCGCAGGCCCCGGGGATCCTTTGTCCACGACCCCTGAATTGGACAGCAACCGGAGGGCGGAGCTCCGCTCTGGGCGGGCCTGGAGAAGAAGGGAGGCAGGCGACACGGGGGTGAGGGTGTGACCAGGGTCCCAGAGCGAAATCCTGGGTGTCCACCTGGTTAATCGTCCACCCTGGAGTTGAGCCTGGGAGCGGGACTGGGGAAGGGAAGGAGCAGAGCTGGGGTCCCAGGGGTGGGGCTTCGGGCTGGAGGGGGCCGGTCTTGGGGAAGCAGGCAGAGCCAGGCAAAGGCAGGGGTAGGCATGGTCGGGGCGTGGCTCCCACCAACCTCTTGGGCTTATTGGTCCTGCTCCAAAGTACACTTCTGAGGCTTTGATCCTGACTTGCTAACCCTGACTTGCTGGCCCTGACCTCACGTTGGCGCTCCTGAGCTTCATCGAGCTTCATCCCCTGCCCCTAGGGATCCTTCGAAGGGCGTGGACTCCACGAGGGGGCTTCGAGGTTGAACACGTGGGCCCAGGCAGATAGCTCCGGACCGCAGAGCTCGGATCCCCAGGAGCAGCTGCAGAGCAGAGCGAGGACTCCTGCAAAGGGACCTGCGGGGGTCTCGAGTGTGTGGGAGGGGGTGGGAGCACAAACCTGGGCTTTACCAACTCTTTTTTTTTTTTTTTTTTTTTTTTTTGAGACAGAGTCTCGCTTTGTTGCCCGGGCTAGAGTGAGTGCCGTGGCGTCAGCCTAGCTCACAGCAACCTCAAACTCCTGGGCTTAAGCGATCCTACTGCCTCAGCCTTCCGAGTAGCTGGGACTACAGGCATGCGCCACTATGCCTGGCTAATTTTTTCTATATATATTTTTAGTTGGCCAGATATGTTTCTATTTTTTTTTTTTTAGTAGAGACGGGGGGGGGGGTCTCACTCTTGCTCAGGCTGGTCTCGAACTCCTGACCTCGAGCGATCCACCCGCTTCGGCCTCCCAGAGTGCTAGGATTACAGGCGTGAGCCACCGCGCCCGGCCATACCAACTCTTAATCTTCAAAGTCCCCACCAACCCTCCACTCCATGCCTCAGTTTCTCCCTCTCGAGGCTTAGGGGGAGGCTGCCGGAGGGACAGGAGCTCCGCCAGGCAGCTCCCTTCGCTCCCCTCCACCCCACCGGCAGCCGGTCCTCGTGGGTCTGTGCTTTCCACGCGCGCACACGCACGCGCAGACCCCGGCCCTCGCCCCGCCCACCTCAAGGAGTTCTGGGGCTCAGTGAGCTCTAGCTCCCTCCCACCGCCTGCGCCACTCCAAAATGATGTGGGTACCCGGGAGCGCAGGGCTGCTGGAGTGCTGGGCGCTGGTCGCGAGGGCACTGGGGACATCGAGGATTAGACACCGGTAAGCACTTCCCCAACATCTATGAGAGGTAGACACGGCGGAAACGAGCAGGTCAGTCAGTTCCCTCTCTGGAGACTCGGGGCGCTTACGCTACTGCGGAGAGGCCGAGGGATAGACCGGATGACCTTCGGTACCCCCCTCCCCCGACTCCCGGGCGCTATTCACTCTCCTAGGACCGCGCCACCCACGCAGCCCCCGCGCTCCGCCGCGGCGAGGGTTAGGGGAACATCTCAGCTCCGGCCGCGGCCGCGGCAGGTTACAGGGTGGGATGGGGAGGGCAGAGTGGCTGCTGCGCTGTCGCCTCCCTGGTTGTCCTTTCGCCGAATCCGCGCACCGAGTTGTGTAAATGAGGCCGGGCTCATTTGCATTACATGCTAATGAGCAGATCCCCTAAGTGCCTTTTTTTCCTGGCGGGAGTCTCTGCTCTCATTCCGAGTGTGAGGCGCTCGAGTCTTGAACTCCAGGCGTCTTCTGGGAGAGGGGGGACATTTATGGTTGCACCGCGTGTCTGACACCTTCTTCCCTCCTGCGGGTCCGCAGTCTGCTGGGTCGGCCTGCCCTTCCCGCCAGGGTAGAGGCCCCGGCGTTGGCACGGAGGGGTAGGGATTCTCATCACCCACTCTTTGCAGGGGGGGAAGATGAGGCCAGAGAGGCTTGCCCATCTCGATGGTCAGCTTCCCTGGTGGTCAGCAGGCCCCACACCCTCATCCATCATCCAGGCCACCCCTGGTCTCTGGGCTGAACTCTGTTCTAGAACATACCCAGAAAGGAGGGCAGGCACAAATGCATCTGGATAAATTGAGATCCACATCTGCTTCCCTGGGTCCGGGGCCTGGGGGAAACTTGCCACCCAAGACATCCTCATCCCTGTACTAGGGCACCAGGGGGCTGTGATGTCCAGTCAGAGATGCTCACCCTTAGCCTGGGTGGGGGAGGGGCGGGGGAGGCAGGACCCACAGGGAAGGCAGGAGCTGAAACCGTCTTTAACTCCAGCCCGCCAAGCCTCAGCTCTGACATCACCGCCTCAGCGGCCTTCTTTCCAGCAAGTGTTTCAATGCCTCTGAAGTGCCAAGGTGCCGAGGACACACGACCGAGCCAGACAAAAGTCTGGAACCTTGTAGCACTGAGCCCAGGCTGGGATGACACATGTACGTTTGTGGTGATGAAATGACTGTCTCCGCCTCCGGGCTCTGTGTTCCCCGAGGGACTGTGTCCACCATTCTGCTCACTAGGACCCAGTCTAGGGTTTGGCACATGGTTGTTAGGTGAACGTGTAAGAGGTGGTGAGAGGGAAGGGGAGGGAAAAGAAATTCCTTTCTCTGGGTTTCAGTTTCCCAACAAAGAAGTTAAGCTGAAATGTCTAGGACCTCTTCTGCCCCCGCAGACACCCAGCTCAGGGCTCCTGCTGCGACCCCTCCCTCACAGCCCATCTGGCTCCCCCAGGAGCAGAGACCCCCCTCCCATGTGAGCCTCTTTGCTCAGGGATGATACACACATGACCCCATTTGGCCACCCCAACAGCCCTGAGTGCTGAGTGGGTGGTCCCCCGTTTTTCAGATAAGGAAGCTGAGGCTTAGAGAGATGAAATGACTTACGCGACTGCCCTCACCTCAGGGCCTGTCTCCACTGCCCCTGCCCCGGCAGTGCTGCTGGGAGAGCAGGGAGCACACACCCGAGGGACGGCGGCAAAAGGGAAGGGAGGCTGCAGGGACTTTCAAAATCCCACATCTGAGCAAAATTTATGTTCAGCCCTGCCCTCTTTAGAAATTCAAGGCCTCCTGGGAAAACCAACCCTTTAAGGCACTAACTCCTTCTTCTGAACCCATTTACAGAATCCCATTGTCATGTGCGTGCCCAGCCGCAGAGCAGACTGGACCGAAGGAAGACACCAAGTACACCCGCCTTCACAGCTGTGCCTGGGCCTCCCGGTGGGGGGGCAAACCCTGGGGGTCTTTGCTGTACCCTGAAGACCCCAGAGGGAACCAGAAGTGCTGAGGAGTCACAGGGCAGCCTCTTACCCTCTCTGGGCCTCCAATATCATCTACCAGTACGAGGATGAAGGTACCTGCCTCACCAGCTCCTTCATGAGGGTCAGTGGGATGACAGTGGCAAGAGGGCTTGACAAATTGCCCAGACTATTCCGAAGCCAGGACTGGGGCTGCCAAAAAGGCCACCTGTGCTTCACCACGCTCCATCCTCCCTCCCTGCCACCTCCCAGGCCCGGCTCCACTTGCCCAGCCCTCTGGCTTCCTGGGCAGGCTGAGTGGGCTCCAGTTAGAATGGGGCCAGCTGACCTCGTTGGCCAGAGCTCTAATCCCCTCCAGATGGGCCGGTGGCTTGCACCGAGGGTCTGGCTGCCCAGCTGACTCTGGTCCTGGTGACCATGTGTGGCTGCGGGTGACCATGTGCAGGAAGCGACTCCATCCAGTCTCCTGCTCCTTCCTGCTCCATCCCCCCCACGGCTGACATTCCCCCAGGCAGTGGCCCCATCCAGCTACTCCTTGTCTCCCGTAGCCTCTGTGGGCTGTGCTGCTTGGTTGGGGGGCTATGAGGATGCCCAGGGCTCAGCAGACCCCTGAAGGCCCCAGCCGGCAGCTCCCCTCCCATCAGCCTCATCACTCCACGCCAGCCCTTCTGAAAACATGCTTCCCAACCACACACCACCCCCACCCCGGGGAAACTAGATAGGGTTTCTGGAGCCGGCGAAGATGTGTGTACCAAGGATGGGACCCAAGAGCATCTACCAACACGAGCAGGCAGGAGGAGGTCACAGGAACGCACTGGCTTTCTCTGCAGCAAGAAGGACTCAGATAGATTTGGGGAAGGACTTCTAACCCAATGGATGCTTCAAATGAAAGAGAACCCTTTCCCCAGACCAGCTTGTATGGCAGCAGAGCGATGGACAATATGACCTGCAGGGAGGCCATGCTTCCATCCCGGTGTGGCGGGGGCTACATGGATATCCCCAAAGAAATGTCTCAGTCCTGATGACAGCAGCCCCCGCAGTGCACCAGGGCATGTGAAAATGTCACCATTCCATGAAATATAAAAGCTCATATAAAGTATCTCCTGCCCCTTCCCTGGCTCAAGAGCAGGAGACAATGGGGAGGGGAGGCAGGTCCCCTTCTTAGCATCTCCTGGGAGTGAGGAATGAGCTTTCCCCTTCCAGGCCAGTCCACACCCCCAAGCCCACCTCTGGTCATTTGTACTTCATTTTAGCCCCCTGATCATAGTTTCACCCAGGCTGCAATGGCCATGGATGGGGGCGGGGTCAGCCTGGTGACCTCTGGGAGGTGAAGGAAGAATGGGAGGAGGCAGAGGGGTCAGTCGGGGACTCCCAGATGGGGCCTGGGCTGCTGGTTCCCTCCCTCACAAGTGAGGCTGAGCTCCTGAGGTTACCGCGGGACGCTGTTTGGTTTATTCCAGGGTGAGTGGGTGCCCACGGGCAGGTAGTGAGGATGGCCGAGATCACCTGGTGGCAGAGTGCCCAGGGGTGGCCACAGGTTCTGCAGAGCCCTGTGGGGCCTAAGTCTCTGGTTGTTTGGGAAGCTCCACCTTCTGCCCCAACCCAAGGGGGCTTGGGGACAGTCACTGATGTAGAAGTTTTCGTAACTCGCAGGGCTCAGTGATGGGCAGGGAGCAGGTTTGATTCTCATACACGTAGGCGGTGGCACGGTCTTCTAGCCGTCGCAGGGTACTCAGGAAGGGCAGCTGGCGGGACACGAAGCTCGAGGGGTCCCCATCAGCCAGAATCAGCACCTGGGGTAGCAGCAGAGCAGAAAGGGTCACCTGGGGGCTCAAGGCCCACTGGGAGGTTACCTGTCCCCAAGCCTTCAGTGAGGACAGATGCTGGGGCACCAAGGAGGGGAGAGGGCAACTCGGGGGAGGAAGGGTGGGGACCACAGGGACAGGCACCTTGTTAGGGAGGTACATAGAGTGGACGCACTGCACCAGAGCTTTGGTGTCCTTGGCCTGGCGGTCTCCACAGATCACGATCTGGCCGGAATAGAAAGGTCACTCTGGTGTCAGGTGACGGAGGGGCTGAGCCCCAGACCAGCCAAGGCTCCCCATCCTCCTCCCTCCTCCCTCCACACCACCCGTATCCGTAAGAAGGAATGGGGACTCATCTCAGCTGCCAGGAGGCCGCATCAGATTTAATGGTTGGCAAGTGGGAAGACACACACACACACACACACACACACAAGAATACACAAAGAGGCAATGTCATGTGTAGTGGCAGAGATACAAACACAGGAAGACACACACAGAAGACCCACAGCACACAGATCCATCCAGAGAGACACAGAGTAATCACAAAGGCACACAGCAGATGCCCACATGGAGGCAGATACCACATAAACCACACCAGACACACACATGCACACGCACGCATGGGCAGACAGAGACACACATGCAAGTGCAAGCAGGCAGACCTGCAGACAGGCAGGCACACACCGGCAAACACTCACACCAGCATTCCCCCCACAGGCAGGTCCACAGACACACACCTCCAGGAACACACACAACAAGAACATAGGGACAGAAACGATTACACTGATACACAGAGACACACAGAGAAATACTCCACCAGCCACCAGGGACCCATCTCCTGCCCCCCGTACTCCGACAGCCCCAGTGACAGACACTCACGGGTCTGTCTCCTCAGACCCGCAGACGCCTCCACCACAGGGAGCAGAGACCCGCCTCACACGCGGGTGCACACACGCCCCTGAGCTCTGGGGCAGCCCGCACCGTAGCCCCAGCTCCCCTCCTAGCCGAGGTCCTAGCCCCGTGCCCTCACCCCTCACCTGCTTGAGGGTCTGCTGATGGGCTGAGAGGGTGCGGACCATCTCGGGCAGCGCCACCGGGACACGACGCATGCGCTCTGAGAAGGCGGTCAACAGGCACACGCACTTGTCCATCCAGTCCTTGTGGCCCGTGAAGCCGTGCAGCCGAAGCAGGTTGTGGGCCGACACGGAATTGGCACTGGGCTCTGCGCCATCCTGGTCTGCAGGGGGTGGGGGTAAGGGAAGGTCACTGGGTCCCAGAATCCTGTCCCAGCATTGTGTTCAGGGTCCCCAGGGGAGGGGGCACAGGGAAGAGGCCCTGCCCATACTGCTCCCCTACCACCCCTGTCTAACGGGTCTAAGAGATGGAGACCAGCCCCTGCACTTACTGATGCTTTGCCCTCTCACCAGCGTCCCCAACTCCACTCGTGCCAGGCTGCACTCCTGGTCCCTGGGCTCCACCTCACTGAGAACTCTGTCCAACCACCCAGCTGCCCGAGCCAGGGTGGCTTCACCCTTACCCCCTTCCTCTCCCTCATCCTCCACGTCTAATCCATCCACGACTCCTGCCGGGGCTACGGCCAGAACAGGTCCAAATCCCACCACCGCTCCCCATCTCGTCCCTCTGCCATCACCTGAGCCTCCGCCCATGCCTGCCTGGGCTGAACACCACTGATGGCCACCTAAGGGTCCCCCTGCTGCCCTGCCCCATCCCTTTTCTGCCATTGGTCAGAGTGACCTCCTTAAACCTAAACCAGAGCAGGTCACAAGCTGCTTAAAATCTCCTTGCCCCACCCACCTCGGCACCTGCCTCCGGCCTGCCCCTCTGTCCTCCAGGCTGTCCCCTCCCACCTCTCACGCACTGGTCCCCCACCTGAACTCCCTCCCCCGCCCCTCTGCAACCACATGGCCCCTCTTGCCCTCCAGATCTTGCTTAAATGACACCTGTCACAGGTGTAATCCGATCTCCCCCAGGTCAAGGTGGGCCCCCTCTGTACTTCTCTCCCAAGGCCCTTTCATTCACTCAGCTAACATTTATCGAGCACCTGCTATGTGCCAGGACAGACCCTGGGGACAGAGCAGTGACAGAAAGCCCTGTTCTTGGAAGAGCTAAAATTTGAGTGGGGGGAAGAGAGACCATTAACCACACACAAGGCACAAGGGTGAACAGTGGTAGAGGCTCCTACTTCTCCATGGCACACAGCACAATTTTAACTACATGCTGGTGCGTGCATTTTTGCATTATTGCTGTCTGTTACATAGTTGTCTCCCAGGTTGTGCTGTAAGCTTCATGAGGGCAGGGACCAAGTCAGCCTTGTTTACTGTCTGAATCCACGGTGCCAGTTACTGTGCCAAGTGTGTTCACAGAACGGCTAAATGAATCTTTACGCCAACCCTGTAAGGTAGTGCCAACGTTAGCTCCATTTTGCCTGTTAAGAAACCAAGACTCAGGAATACGGGACCAGCCCTAAGTCACACGGTTAATAAGTAGCAGAGACGTGCCACCAGGAGGCTCCTGCCCACGCCAGCTCTTCGCTGCCACACTGCACTGACACCTCCCTCGGGGAAAACCGGCCCCGGCTAGGGCCAGGACTCCAGGCCACCCCACACCCCCACTGACCGTCCTTCAGACGCAGGGGCAGGCCAGCCCCGAGCTCGGCCTCGCTGCAGAAGTAGCCACCACCCTCGGAGTCCCAGAAGAGCCTGTCCTGCGTGTCCTGCAGCCGCAGAGCCCACTCGAGCCACGCGCTCTCCTGTGAGGCCTCGTACAGGTCCAGCAGGCCCCGCACCACGAAGGCGTAGTCCTCCAGGAAGCCCCAGCAGGGCGGGTTGCTGGGGACAGGCATTAGGGGAGGGAGTGGGGACAGGCCCAGGAGAGAGGGCCTTTCACAGAGGCAGGCCCCTTTCATGCACTTGTTCATTTAACCCTCCAAATGGCCCTTGTTGGGTAGGTGCCATCATTTTCCAGAGGAGTCAATGGGCCCAGGGAGGCTGAGCGCTCACGGCAAGAACCCACAGAGCCAGCACTGGCGCCCACTGGAGGGGAGGTCAGGTGGGGACATGCAGGGAGACCAGCCACCACCACCCCCACCCCCGCTGCAGTCTGCCCAGCCCCCCACCTGTGCTCCACTGTCCCCCCTGAGGCGATGTAGCAGGTCCGCATCAGGCGGCCACTGGCCACATCAAACATGTGGCGCTTCAGGAACTTGGCACCATTGGTGGCACAGCTGACCAGCTTGTCTAGGCCCAGGACAGCCCCAGTCACAGCATAGCCGGACACCATCAGGCCTGGAGGCAAAAGAGACCAGTGATGGTAAGAAGCTGGCCAGGGCCCTCCGGGCCTGTCCACCCCAACACCTCAGGCCCCAGACACCTCTCTGGAGCAGTGGGGTGGAGCACAGACCGCTTGGGGCCCAGAGCCAGGCAGGTCAGCATCCCTGGCCCTTGGCTGTGACGTTGGGCAGACTACTAAAGCTCTCTAAGCCTATTTGCTCCTTTGCAAATTGAGGATAATAAACCCCAGAAAGGAAGCATTAGCATTTAGCAGGTGCCTGACAGACTAAAGGGGCCTCAGACACGCTGCCCCACCGTTCCAGGCGGCCAGCATCTTGTTGTCCAGGTGCGGCTTGGGCCGGTGTTTCCGGGCCTGCAAGAGCTTCTCCAGCCCTGCATTGAGCAGGGTCCGCACGGCCTCCACGTCCAAGCCGAAGCGGGCAGCGGTCAGCTCCAGGGAGTACCGGACGGTCAGCACGTTCTGGCCCTGCAGCTCCCCCTTGGGGTCCTGCGGAAAACAGCCTTTGTCGGGGTGCCCACAGGCGGGGCAGGCTCCAGCCCCCTCCCGTGTCCCCAGAAAACCTCACCTGAGTGGGGCTGATGTTGCCGGCCTCCGTGAGCCCATAGTGCTTCATGAGGAGCTGGCCGGAGGTCAGCGGCTCGGTGGCGCCCGGCACAGGCTCGGGCAGGAGCTGCTGGACCTCTCTGATCGTCCACACGTAGAAGGCGCCCTCTTTGGGATGCATGCCCCGCTCTGGCGGCGAGTCTGCGTCCTCTGCACAGTAGAAGCCTCCAGACTGTGGAGAGGGAGGTTTGCTGGCCCCAGCCTACAGGGCAGGGGAGGCCCCAACCCCCTCCCGCCACTGCCAGGTCCGCCTGCCTCGGTGGACACACACCCGGTGGGTCAGGTTCCGGGACACGTACTGCAGGATGCCTTTGGCAACATCAGAGTAGAATTCATCGCCAGAGATCTGAGGAGGGGAACAGAGGAGGCTGTAAATGGAGGTCACTGGGGCAGCCTGGGGACGTGGGGGTGGGGTGACATTCTCCCAGGATGATGGGGAGGGAAGACTGGGTGTATGGGAGGGAATTGGGGGTCTAGATTAAGTGGGAGCCACGTCACCTGGAAGGCCTGCGAATAGGCCACAGCGAGCTGTGCCTGGTCATACAGCATCTTCTCGAAGTGCGGGACGTGCCACTGGGAGTCCGTGGAGTAGCGGTGAAATCCCTGTGCCAGGCGGGACATGGGACTGGAGGCTGATCCCAGCCTCTGCCCCCCCCACCTCCCGCCGCCCCTCCAGGGAATGCCCAGCCCCTCACCTGTCCTATGTGGTCCCGGATGCCACCGTTGGCCATCATTTTCAGGGTGTGCAATGCCATCTGCTGGGCCCGAGAGCCATCCTGGGTCACTCGATGGCTGAGCCAGTAGGAGAACAGGAAGTTCAGGATCACTGTGGGGCACCAAGAACACACGGGTGAGAAAACAGGGGAGCGAGGGTGCACATCCGGGCGGTCAGGAGGCCTCTGGCCAGGTCGGGGCTAGGAGTTCACCCGACAGGCAGACTCTGGACAGGCTGGGAGTTGGGAGGTCAATGGTCAACCCAGAGGACAGAAGGTCACTGCTCACGCCAGAGGTCAGAATATCATAGGCCCACATACAGAGGACCAGAAAGTTGCTGACCAGACCAGAGCCCAGAAAGTCACTAGGCAAGCCAGGGTCACAAGAACCAAGTCAGTGACCAAGGGTCAGAAGGTCATTATCTAGGTCAAGGTCACAGGGTCCCTGCTAAGACCAGAAGTCAGGTTGTCACTGGTCAGGAGGACAGGAGGCTCGGGACCAAGCCAAGGGTCAGAAGATCGTTGACCAGGACAGGAATCAGAGGCCAGGCCTGGGGTAAGGTGGGCATGGGGACACTGACCTGGTGTCGGGAACTTGGGGGCCTCTGCAAAGCCACCATACTCCTCGTCATAGCCCTCATCCAACTGCTGGAAGCAGCGGCTGTTCATGGTGGTCGCAGAGGGCGGCAGCTGGCGGTCACCTGTGCTGATCTCCGACCGGGCCAGCAGGGTGGTTGTGACACGCTGGCTGTTTTCTAGCAGCGTGTTCTTGTTCTGTTTCCACTTTGGGAGGTGGGGGCACACCCGGGGGTCAGCTTGGGGTGAGGGCCCTTGTCCCCTCATCCCCCGCCCAGGTCCCTGACTCCCCAGTGCACACCCACCTGATCCCGTATTCTCAGCAACACCGTGCGGAAGCCAACTCGGGTCAAGCCATCCTCAGGAGGGAAGTAGGTGCCCCCGACAAAGGGCTGGAGGGTGGGGGTCAGCCACACATTCATGGGCCAGCCCCCACCACTGCTGGTGGCCTGGGGGAGAGACAGCAGGTGTGAGGGGAGCCGCCCCCAGGGTGCGAGCAGCGCACACACTCGAGTGGGAAGACCGCTCACCTGCACGAACGTCATGTACACCTTGTCCACGTCTGGCCGCTCCTCGCGGTCGACCTTCACGCTGACAAAGTCCTCGTTGAGCAGGCGGCCGATCTCCTCGTTCTGGAAGGACTCCTCCTCCATCATGTGGCACCAGTGGCAGGTGGAGTACCCCACTGGAACGGGGCCGGGGGGAGGTCAGGGGCCAGTGACGGGCTGGGGGACCAGCCGAGGGGCCCAGCTACCCTGAACAGGTCCTGACCTTCAGTCTCCTGGGAGCCCCCGGAGCCCAGAGGACCCTCCCCCAGCCCAGGGAAGGCAGGTGCATTACCTGAAAGGAAAATTGGCTTGTTTTCTTTCCTGGCCTTGTCAAAGGCTTCCTGTCCCCAGGGGTACCTAGACACGACAAGTGGGGCATCACTCAGCAGACCGGGGGTCAAGGAGGAGCCCGGGATCCCAGCTGCTTTGGGAGGGCACCAGGAGAGCACGTACCAGTCCACAGGATTGTAGGCATGTTGTAGGAGGTACGGTGACTTCTCATTAATCAGGCGGTTGGGGGTCCTCTGGGGCGCTGGCGGAGGACAGCTGGACCGGCCTCCCTTTCCTCCAGCAGTCATGGACCCTGAACTACTGACCGATGCACTCCGGTCCTTGTCCCGGGAGGAGCTACCCCTGGTGAGGCCAACGGGTCACACAGGCAAGGGGTCCCCCGCAACCTCCCTGGGGCCCCCAGTGCCCATCCGGCTCCACCCAGCCCCCAGCCCCCAGCCCTTAGAACCCACCTTTCAGAGCCACGGGGGAGACTGTGGCCTTTGTGCTCCCCCTTGTGTTTTGGGGGGGGTGAGGAAAGGTGGCTCATTGGGGGCTCCTTGCCAGGTTAGTCTCCCCCAACTTCTTGGCCCCTGGCCGTGGGAAGAATGACTGTGAGGTCGGGGCGGGTCACAATGGGCAGAATGGTCCTTGGGGCTCCATTCTGTTCCCCTAAGCGGGCCCCTCCCCTGGGGCTGCCTGGAGGCGTCTCTCTGGCAAGCCTGGGTGTGTGACCTGGCAGGAAGGCTGCCCACTGCTGGTGGCTGCACAGGCCAAGAATAGTAGGGTCTGGCACTGGACCAGGTTGGGGGCAACCAGAGAAAGACAGACACGGAGTCTCCCTCACTCAACGGCCACCTGCTGGGCACTTCCGCAGGGCCAGGTCCTGTGCTAGACCATCAGGACACCCAGGGAATCCAAAACAGGCCCTGACCTCAGGGAGTTCAGCCTGGGAGGGTGGCGCAGCCGGGCAGACCTAAATAATGACAGGTCCGTGCAGCAATAAAGGACAGTGACAGGACACAGGGTGCCGTTGGAGAAGGGCCCTTGGGCCAGCATTGGGGTGCAAGGAAGGCTTCCTGGAGGCAGTGTCAGAACAGTCCTTGTGGAGCCAGCCTTGCAGAGGGATGGATGGGGGGTAGGGGAGCCTTCCTGCAGGGGCCAGGCCGCGGGGTGGGGGGAGAACAAAGCATGCAGGGGTGGTCCAGGCAGGTACTGGGGACGGCTCCGGGAAGACCAGCCACGGGGCCCCACAGACGCTGGACGTGTCCCCGCGGCCCGCTCGCCCACCCGTACCTGCGGCTCGCGGCGAGGCCCAGCCCGGCTCGGCACAGCAGAAGGCCGCGGCCCACCCAGACCCGCGCGCCCAGCATGGCTGCTCCCGGCCGTGGGCCGGGACGCCGCGGACAGGAAGGGAGGGCAGGAGGCTGCGAGGGGCGGGCCGGGCCCCGACCGAGCCGCGGGCGGGTAATCGCCGAGGCTCGGGGCTGCGTGGCTGGTCTCCGAGCGCCGCCCGGTGGCAGAGTGCGGAATTGCAGACCAGACAGCCCGGCCTTGCAAGTGTGTGCGTGAAACTCGGCTGGGCTCAACTCGATTAAACCCCTGCCTGAGGGAGGACAACCCTCCTGATGGGAACAGGAAGGGCTGCGGGATGCTAGGGCCAGGCAATGCCAGAGCCTCAGCTCATTCTGTCCAACCCTCGCCCATTTTACAAATGAGAAACGAGGCCGGAGCCAAAGGCATGCCTTGTCCATGTCCATGAGCTAGCAGGCTTCAGTTTGCACAGCCCTATCCAAGGCTCTGCTCAAATCCCACCCACCCCAGGAAGCTGTCCCTGAACAACAATGGCGAGCCAATTTTATGTCCTAAGTACACTTTGCACACTTGTCTCATTTGCTACATTCAGCCAATATTTATTGTCTGCTGCCTACCACTCTGCAAGGCTCTGGGGTGTACAGTGGTGAGCAGAGAGAGACAAGGCTCCTGCCCTCATGTGGCCCACAGTCTGTTGAGAGAGGTAGAAGCTAACCCAACAGCCATACAAATGAATATACAGCCACCCACTGTGACAAGTGCCATGAGTGGGTATAACATAATAGGGGATGTGATCTGCTGGACGAGTCAAGGGATAACAGCCTCCCTGAGGAAATCACACTTGTGTAGTAGCTACAGAGAATGAGAGGAGGGAACTTGGAGGGAGCATGGGAGAGTGTGGGGAAAGAGTCAGAAGGAATAGTATGTGCAAAGGTCCTGTGGCATGTCAGTGAGCCAGGGTTGAGGAACTGCAGGAAGGAAGACAGGCAGTAGATGAGGTTAGGAGGTTGGGGAGGAGAGCAGGGGCCAGGTCTTGGGAGGACTTGTGAGCTGTCAGAGGTTTTTTTTTTTTTCTAGTTGTTTGGCTAATTTCTTAATATTTTTAGTAGAGGCAGGGTCTCGATCTTGCTCAGGCTGTTCTCGAACTCCTGAGCTCAAGCAATCCTCCCGCCTCGGCCTCCCAGAGGGCTAGGATTACAGGCGTGAGCCACCGCACCTGGCCCAGAGGGGGTTTTTTTAATAGAGAGCTGTGGTCTCCTCGAATTGCCCAGGCTGGTGGTCTGGAATTCCTGGCCGCAAGTGATCTCCTGCCTTGGCCTACCAAAGTGCAGGGATTACAGGCGTGAGCCACCTCACCCAGCTAGAAGGGGATTTTTGATGAGAGCGGAAGGAAGTTGTTGAAGGGCTTTAGTCAGGAGAGTGACCTGGGTGGGTCTGCATTTGGGAAAGATCCCACTGGAGGCCCAATGGAGAAAGGGGCAAGAGTGGTGCAGGGGCAGTTAGGAGGTCATAACTGCACCCAGGGCAGATGGGGGGGGCAGAGATACACAGAAGGGGACGGGCTGGATGGAGGTCAGGAGTAGGAAACATAGGACGGGCAGTGAGGAAGAGGAGGCTGTCCAGGCTGACTTGCAGGTGGGGCCATTCCCTGAAGAGAGGGGGTTCATGAAGTTCATTTTTGGACCTGTTGGTTTGAGGTGCCTTCGAGTATGTGCACATGGAGGCAGAGATGACAAGGCTTGGAGCACAGAGGACAGGCTGTTGGGAGAGAGGGATTTGGAGGTCTTTAGCACGGGGACGATGTGGGTGTGTGGAGTTCACTGGGGAGAGAGTGCAGCGAGCAGAGAAGAGGACCCAGGTCTGGGCTTGAGTGAGCCTGAGGAAGACACAGGCGGGGACCAGCCAGCATACAGAGGGGAAACCCAGAGAGGGTGGCAGCCCAGAGGCAAGGGGACCCAGGGGTGCAAGAAGGATGGAGTGTCAACACTGGCAGACTCCTGAGAAGCCAAGCAGGATGGGACAAAAAAAGGTTCCTGTCCCCACAGGGGGGCTTGGCAGGCGTTGTCCCAGTGAAGTCAGGCAGAGGGCTTTAAGCCAACGGGAGTGGGCTGAGGAGGGAGGGGAAGGGAAGGGCAAATGGAGACAGGACGGGCGCCTGGTGTGAGGAGAAGGATGGAAACACACTTTCAAGATGGAGGAAGCTAGGACGCATATCGATGGGAAGGATTTGGTTGAGGGAAAGTGACTGAAGCTGCTGGGGAGAGAAGAGATGGCTGACACCGCGCGGTTCTGAGAGCGGGGCGGTATGTTTCGGAAGGGTTGGCAGACGGCAGGGGTGGGGGAGGTTCTGGTGGGTGCTCCAGAAAAGGAGCTCTGGCTGGAAGGGATGATGTTAAGCTCAGAGAACTGGAAGCCGCCTTGAATGTAGAGAAATCTGGGATGATGACAAGCCCCAAAGTGTGACCATGGGTGAGGGTAGCCGAAAGGTTGAGGGGCAGAGAGGTCATCTCCTAGGATGATGGAGTCACCTGAAATTGACATAGAAAAGGAGTGAGGTAAGAGCTGGGCGAGAGGACCTTGCGCCAAGACCAAAGCATCCCAAGAATGAGGTGGAGTGACAGCCCCAGGCAGGGTGGAGGCAGGACAACCCAGTGGCACCAGCCTCCAAGGAAGAAGGGTCTTACGAGGAGGAAGATGGTCCGGAAGTACCTACAGGAAGCAGGACTCCCAACCTCTTCTTTGTGGGAGACGAAATAGCTCCCCAGGAGTCCTCAGGGGAGAGCCAGTTTAGAAGAGAGCCTGGTGGGGGGAGGCACAAAGGATGGATCAGGGACCAAGAAGGAGGGAAGCTTCCAGGTTTGGGTGTGGCAGAAGGCAGAGGGGCTGGTCTCTGGCTACTGCCTGGCAAAACCAGGGTGGGCTCATTCCTCATGGTCAGTCTCTGCAGAGGGGCGGCCCTGGGCTGAATGGACACACTGGCCTGGGAGCGTCCACATAGCAGCCTCATAAGGGAGGAACTCTTCACCCCATTTGACAAGTAAGGAAACAGGCACAGACATAGGGAGGTTAAGTAATTTACTCAAGGTCAGAGATCATAACCACTTATTACTAAGTGATTATCGTTATTATGAAATTCAAACCTTGGAGCAGAGTTTTGAACCCTGTCAGTCTGCCTCCTAAGCAGGTGCTCTTGTCCATTCCATCTGTCATAGCCACTGTGGGACTCCCTTCCCCCACCCCCACCTCAGGAAGAATAGTCTTGTGTCTCCCCCACCCCACACACCAAATTTGGCATTTCTGGTGTGTGAAAGGCCGTTTACCCACAGCACCCCGAAAGGGGGTTGGGAAGGGCCACAGGCTGCCTGCAGGCCAGACCCTTAGCACTGAGGACACATCAGTGTCCAGTGGCCCAGTGATCAGGGGCATTGGGTAGAAAAGGAGTGAGGGTGACCATGGTGGCTCCCCTGGATGAAGTACCAGGCCCTGCCCCCATCCTTGGTTTCACAGACTCCACAGAAACCCACAAGAGGGATCGGACTCCTCCGCGTGGTTAAGGTTGAGTTTCTTGCCAGCCCTGGTGAGGGGGGGCAGAGGGTAGAGCTGGATCTAAGGTGACTCAGTAGGACAAAGCTCCTGTACCCACCTGGTGCCGCGACCATCACGTGCCCCTGGCTTGCCTGCCCTGCCAAGCTCTGAGCTCCTGGAGGTTGTGGGCTTAGCCACTCCTGGATCCCTCCCAGGTTAGCCCAGCACTTCGTTCACAGCAGTCGCTCAATATTTGCTTAGTTAAGTCTGGAGCCCAGCCTGGGAGCTCCGTGCCTGACTGACTTCTAGCCCCACTCCACGCTAGCTTTGTGACTTTGAACTGCCACTTAACCCCGCTCAGCCTGGGTGCCCTCGCCTGTAAAATGGGAGCAGTGCCGGCTGCAAGAGTGACAGACCTGTGCAACCGCACTTTGGAGGGCTCTGTGTTTGGTTTCATGCTCTGTTGTCCCCGTTTTGAAATTCTTAACCCAATTTTGAACAAGGAGCCCGCATTTTCATTTTGTATTGGGATATTATCTACCTCAGAGAGATGCTGCAAGATTAAATGAATCGATAGCCTAATCGATAGCACATAATGAGTGTGCAATAAATGGGAACAAATGCCTATTGTCCCTTGCTTTAGACCACCTCAGTGCCTATTGTATGATAAATGAATGAAACGACCCAATGAGTGAGAGCTTAGGAGCATCTGGAAGCGAACATGTCAAGCTGTCGGGGGATGAGGGTGAAGGGAGTTGAAAGGAGCTGTACGAGAAGTGGGGGCAGTTTTGCGCCCCAAGTTGAGAAGCAGTAGTTTCCTCGGCAGCCGGTGATCGCGTTGTTGTGGTCCATACCCGGCTGCCACGCCTCGCAAAAAGTCCACGTGGTGAGAGCTGAGGGCGAGGGTTCCCGTCTTTATTATGGGGGCGTTCAGTCTCTAGCTCCAGGACATCGCCAGTCTCTAGCTTCAGGAGCTACCACAAGGCTGGGTCGCCCAGGCCTGAAGCAGTGTTCAACACGCCCCACCGTTCCGCCCGGCCCCCGCCGGGGTGCGCATGCGCCCGCAGGCCCCCGGGCAGGACCGGGCGGCGGCGCTCAGAGGAAGGGGTTGGTGCCCGGCCGTGGGGGCCCGGCCGAGCCCGACGTGGGCAGCAGCGGCTGCGGGAGGCCGGCGGGCGGCGGCGCGAAGGCGCCAGCCTGCGGGAAGACGCTGACGGAGGCGGGGAGGCTCACGCCGGGCACGCTGCTGAGCGGGAGGGGCAGGGAGGTGCTGTAGGTCATGGAGCCCAGGGGCGCCCCGACGGGCCCGCCCGCCGCCAGGCCCAGCGCCGGGGACCCCACGCGCATCTGGTTCAGCGTCGGCCTGCTGGGCTCGCCGGCGCCGAACGGGTTGGTGGGGGCTGGAGCGCCGAGACCTGCAGAATGAGAGTGGGGGGGGTTGGCGCGGGCCGGGGACAGAGCCCTAAGCCTAAGCGGGGAGGGTCTTCGGGATGGGGAACAAGAGTGAGATTCTAGGGCAGAGAGAGCAGGGACCCAGCGTTGAGGGACCAGGGGTGTCCTACCTGTCAGGAAGGGGTTCCGGGTCTTTGCCGCCTGGGGCGCCTTGACCAACGAGTCAAGGTTGACCAAGGAAGAGGCCGAGGGGCCCAGGAAGGACTCAGGAGTGCGGCACGCTCGGGCCTCCTTGCTGGGCTGGGTTAGCGCTTCCCCTAGTACCTCGAGGTCAAAGGCATCTGGCTCCTTTGTGCCATTTTGCTTAGAACTGGGGCTAGGCTCTCCAAACAGGTCCAGCTCTGGAAGAGAAATGCTAGAGCTCATTGGTGGGGAGAGGAATTGGCCCCCCACATGGGAGGAAGAGGGCAGAGGCCCCTCTGGGTGGGACCCTGTTCCCCAAACCTCGCGGTCCCCTTGCCTCCTGCTCACCCACAGGGCTGCCGCGCTTCCCCGAGGACAGGGCCTGGGCACACTCCAGCCTCTCCTTGGTCCCCGTGGATTCTGGGGGTTTGGCAAATGAGTCAAAGGTCAAGGTACCACCTAGAGCTAGATGAGAAGAGGGAGAGGAGACGTGTTGGCAAAGAGAGTAGGCACTGGTCTGACCCCTTTCCAGGGAAATGGCCCTCTTAGCACAGACAGGATCTGCTGCCCCCTTGGCACTTGAAGGAAGGGGACCCTGAACTCCCCCAAACCCTCACCCACACCCTCAGGCCCTGTACCTACCAGGTGTGTCAGAGGTGTCCATGGAGGTGCCCCAAGGGTCAGCCCCAGCGCTGGGAAGTTTGTGGTGGGGAGAGTTCAGTGCCCAGGGGTCTGTGGTTGGGGGTCCAGCGGGCAGCACTGGGGTCCTGCCCCAGGGCTCAGAGGAGGAGAGCATAGGAGGCAAGTCCCAGGGCTGGCTTCGGGACAGGACATTTCCTGAGGGCACTGGAGACCAGGGGTCTGCAGAAGGCCCCCAGGAGGAACCACTGGCCTCTGTGTTTGGCCTAAGACCTGAAATGGGAACAGCACAGACATGATCCCAGACCCACCCAATCCCTCGTCCAGGCCCTTCCCAGTTACCCTGCCCTAGTTGGGAGGTGTGGGATCCATGTCATAGCTGGGCTGTCGACTCGGGACCACCCAGCAAGCTGGAGCCCAGATTTAGCAAGTCAGCCCAGGAGCCTGGATCGCCAGGCAGGGGCGACTCAGGCCACCTTCTCAGGCAGAGACGGGCTGAGTGAGTGAGGGCAGCAAGGGAACACAGGCTGCGTTTCTCATGAGCTGAGATTTTTAGACGTGCTCCCCTGGCCCTCACTATGAGAGCCATGTCCCAGAGACAGCAGAGGCTCAGGGCAGCGAGTGACTTGCCCAGTGACCTGCAGTTATGGGAGGGAGATGCTTTGCCAGCAAGTGGCTGGGAAGGAAGGGGCTCCATGGGGCCAGCCTGGGAGCCTCTTGCAGCCCTCCATGCCCACCTGGGATGTCCCATGGGTCAGCAGAGCAGTGTGTGGAGGGCGGGGCCGGGGCAGGTACGAAGATGTCGGCCAAGTCCAGGATGGAGGACTGTGGAGGGGAGAGGCAGCCGTGGCTCAGGAGTGGGCAGGGCCCAGCGGGAGGGCAGGCCCTGATCTGTCAGCCTGACGACAGCTCGTGCTCTCCTTTATTCACTCCACAAATATCTACTAATGACCCCTCACCTCTGTACACTGCTTGACAGTTTATGTTTCCTTATCCCTGTAGTGCCTGATTTTCGTAACAAACCTGTGAGGTGGGTAGGGCAGGTGATGTACCCGTTTTGTAGATTAACCAGCTGAGGCCCGGAGAGGGGGAAGGGTTTGCCAGAAGTTGTACAGCCAGGGAGAGGCAGAGCTGGGATAGAATCCAGGCCAGCAGAAGGGGGCAACAAGGGCAAAGAGATTTTTTTTTACAAGGAGCTTACCTCCCTAGGTCAGTGTCCAAGAAAAATTGGCCACAGTGAACATGGGCAGGAAGGAGACAGGCACCCCAGGGGCAGCACGGATAGCTTGGGAGGGTGGCCTTCCTCAGCAGTTACCCACTCCCCCCTCCTGGAAAGGAGGTATACAAGCCCAAAGTGTCTTCAGCACCGTGTGCCTGAGCCCACCCTCGTCCTGACCGGCCGTATCACGTAATCCTAGAATGTCAGTGCTGGAACTGTCCAGCAAGCCCACTGTGCAGAGGAGGAAACAGGCCAAGACAGTGATGTGCCCCAAGCCATAAAGTAAGTGTCCGAAAGTCCAGGGCTCTCAGATCAGGATTCTTTTGCATCCTACTTGGCTGTCAGCTCGGTCACCAGCCCATGCAATATGGGACCAGGGGCTGCTACACCCTCCAGCCCCCATTTTCATGTAATAAGCACTTAAGTGGTGCTTACCATATACCAAGCACAGTTCTGCACTTTGCGAATACTAACTTGTCCCACCTCCCAGGCCCTGTCCAGCCCACACCCGCCAGCCCGCTCCCTACCTGGCTAGTTTTCAGCTTCTCCTCCTCCTGTTTCTCTTCTCTCTTGGGCTCTCTGTCCTGCCGGAGGTGGCCAGTGGCCCCTGCACCATTGGCTATGGGGGAGTCATCTCCCCGCCAGGACCTCACCTCCTGCAGAAGGCACAGAGGAGTGAGGCGCATGAGCAGCTGGGGCTGGACTTGGGGGAGCCTGAGCACCCGAGGCTGGAGTCAAGGAGAGAGTGCAGGGTGGGGGCGGCTGAGAGGTTAGGAGCAGCGGGACCACCAGGTGCAGCGGGGAGCCTGTTAGTGCCTGTAGTGCCTCCACCAGCGCCTCCACCAGCACCAGCACCAATACCAGCACCAGCACCAGCAGCAGCGCCGGCGGCCCGGGCGGGCTCGGCCCCTACCCACTACCTTCTCGTGCTCCTGCCGGCTCAGGCGCAGAGCCAGCTGCAGCTGCAGGTCCTCATCCCTGTGGGAGGCTGGGGGAACTGGCTGTGAGGGAGGAAGAGAGGGTGAACTTGGCCCAGTGCTCCCACCCTGGGGCCAGAAGGACAGCACAGCCTGCCGTGTAACGGGGATGGAGAGAGAAATACTGCCCACCAGACGACAGCGTGGGTGTGGCCTTGTCCCTGCTTGGATCTGAGATGTAGTTCTAAAGGTCAGCAAAATTGATCTTTCTCCTCTGGCTCCCCTGGGAGCTCCCCAAGCCCTGCTACGTGAGGCCCAGCTACTTCCGGCCTGGTCTTCCTGGGTCCACAGAGCTAATGGCAGAGAAGATGGTATCAGGAGACCATCCCTCTTCCCCCAAAAGGACACCTGATGGGGGCAGTATATCCCAGTGTCTCTTAGGGACATGTCTGTCAGCACACTCACCTGCCTCTGCCACACGGCAGTAGCAGGCCCCTGCGACACACGGTGCACCCCAGCCGCACATGCGCTGCCCTTTGCAGCTGGAGAGGCTGGAGGCGGGAGCCAGTCCCTGCCTGCGACCAAGCCAAGGACACAGACAGGCTCTGTGCTGTCCTTGGGGGTGGGAGTGAGGCTTTGGGGCCCAGGGTGGCAGAGCTGAGTCAAGGCTGAGGGGCACCCACGCACCTCTCCCTCCTCCGGAGTCCCGTTCCCACCACACCTGCAGCCCCTCACCTTCTCGGCCTCCTCGCGGCTCATGGCCAAGGCCAATTGCAACTGCAGCTCCTCTTCTCCTGACGTCTGAGGCCGGGCCTGCTCCAGGTCAGAGGTGTAGCGGGGGGATGAGGAGGAGGCTGCAACAACCATCGTGGCTCTGTGACCACACCGGTACCCACCAGTTCCCGTACCCTCTGCCGGGAAGCTGAGGCTCAGAGAGGGGAACTGAGGGGGAGGGGAACGACTGGCAGCCAAGGGCTCTCATGGGCCAGGCAGTGTGCTGGGCACTGTAAGTTCACTGATCCACCCCACGGTGCAGACTCCATTGCCGCCCTAGCATGCACAGGTGGCTCAGAGGGGCCCTGGCCAGGGTCCTGAAGCAGGACTTGCACCCAGGTCCCATGACTCCAGCGCTCAGACTCTTACTACTTGGGCCCAAGGGGAGCCGGAGGGCAGGAGGTTCCAGGCAGATAAGGTCACAGCCTCAAAGCCCTTGGCAAGCTGTCAAGGGTTGTATGAAAACGGGACCATTCTGAGTATTCCTCAGACCAGGGATGCCCCACCACCAGGGACAGAGAGTCAGGCACTGCCCAGCAGCCACCCTTATTTTCAAAGGCAGTGCCCAAAGTGGAGGGATGAGGGGAATGCCACGTGTCTGGGCACAGGGTGAAGGGCATTCCTGGACCTGGTCTCATTTAATTCTCAGATCAAACAACGGAGGTAGGTGAGCTTATCTCCATTGTACAGGTGAGGAAACTGAGGTTCAGGAGGCTAATTGCCCAGGTCACACAGCTTGGAAGGGGCGGTGTAAAGGGCACTGTCTGACTCCAGAGCCTATACTTCTGCCACCACGCCATCCTATCAGACAGCTAATTAGCAATGATAACAAATATATAACAGCGTTATCCTTTGAGCTAACTTGTTGAGCACCTACTGCATGCCAGGTGTTGTGCCTTGCGTGCTACATTCCTTATCTTGGAATCCTCCTGACATCCCTCTGAGGTCAGTGTTCTTAACCACGGCTCGGGGCTGCAGAGGCAGGGTTGGCACTCAGGCCACCTCCCTGTCCCGGCCGCATGCAGGGCTCACTCACAGTGGTAGGAGGATGGGGAGCCTCGCGGGTGGCCGTAGTCCTCACCGTGGCGGCGGCTGAAGCCCAGCTGCCCGCTGCCGATGCTTGTGCCCTCCAGCGCCATGCGCTCCTTGGTCTTGAGGGCGTGGGTCCGCTCCTGCCGCAGGCGCTCCTCGTCCTTGAGCAGGGTCATCACCTGCTTGACCTTCTCTCGCACGTTGACGCCCTGGTCCTTGCCGTCTCGGTCGATGTACTGGAAGTCCTTGAGCGTCTGGATGGTGTAGAGGTTCTCGCGGCACTGGTGGGCCACCCGCTCGGAGCCCGTCTTGAGCAGGTAGTCCAGCAGCGTCAGCGCCTTGTACACGTGCCGCCAGTTCTTGCCGCTGTCGTTGAGCCGCCGCCACAGCATGCCCATGACCTCGGCGAAGGCCACCGTGTTGAAGGTCAGGTCGGCGATTTCCGACATGAGAGAGCTGGGCGGGCCCCAGGGGTCATTGCTGGTGGCCTCTCGCACCTTGATCTCTGCCTCGGAGTAGTTGTGCACAATGTTCTTCACCTGGCGCCGTAGTGCGGAGGTCGTCATGGCTGGGGACTTGGAGGTGGGCAGCCCCCGCCCCCACTGGAGGTGGAGGGCCGAGGGCCACCGTCTCAAGGTCACGGTCTCGAAGGATGGGCCACCGTGCTCTCAGCAGGGCGGCTGCGTCCTTGGGTTCCACATGGGGCTGAAGAAGAGAGGGTCTGGAACTCAGGGGCAGTGGCCCTCAATGCATTGGTCACTCAGCCACCAACCAACAAAATAAGGCCCAGCGAGAGTGTCCCTGCTGCCAGGAACAGACTTCAGCGGGCACTTATTCTTATTTTTCAACTTATTCAGCAGGCAAGTCTAATTTTGCATACTCATCTGTCTTCACAATCACACCACAAAGATGCTATTATCTCCATTCACAGGTAGGGAAAGTGAGGCTCAGAGAAGTATGAGACAACCTGTCTAAGGTCACAGAGATGACAAGTGGGGGGCCAGGATGACCCCAGGCAGCGCCCCCAGAGAGTGCACGGGCCCTGGGGGGCAGCCCCAGGAATGCCCACTGGCCTTGCTTCTGCTCGGCTATCTCCTCCGTTCTGCCAGGCTCTAGCTTGAGACCTGTCCTTTCCAGCTCCTTCCTTCACTTTCCTCTTTTCTCATATTGTTAATTTTTGTAGTTTGAGTCACTCAACACCTATTTCCTGGAGGACTTTTTGGAGCCAGGCACTATGTCCAGTGTGGGAGTGCAGAGGAGCACAGGGAGACCCAAGCAAGGGAAATCGGGGGAGACTTCCTAGAGGAGGTGGTGGCTGAGCTGAGATCTGAGACCCAAAGGGAAGGGTGCAGAGTGACCCAGCAAGGCGAGGAGGGGCAGCTCAGAGCGAATGCTGTGAGCTGGGCCGGGAGGCCAGAGAGGGAGGAGCACTTGGGGAAGGCTGCCTCGCAGAGATCTGGCCACTACCACCCCTGCCACCCCCGTGTCCACGTGAGAGCACTCAAGCCAGAGAGGGGATGTGACCTGCCCACGTCACACGGCGTGTAGGTGGCAGAGGTGGGACTGACACATCGGTCTCCGGAAGACTAATCCAATACTTACTGCCATGTCACCTGGTTTGGTAATTAATTCATCTGATTGTTTTTCTGTCTCAGTCCACCTTCTCAGCCAGAGTGGAAGCTCCTTGAGGGCAGGGGGAGTGTGGGCTCTCCAAACCCCCAAGGCCCTGGGCAGATGGCAGCCCTCTGGTACCCCAGCAGAGGGAGGGTCAGGACCAGCCACTTCCCTCCCCAGCACTCAGCTCCAGGCTTTCTGCTGAAAGCTAGCCTAGGCCCAAGACAGAGGAAGGTCCTCCCAGGGCCCTATCACAGACCGAAAGTGGAATCCCCTGGCCAGTGCCATCGCTCCAGCACCAGTACAGGTATGTGCGCGCTTACACATCCACCCACCCACCCACCCACACACACAAACACACACACTGGGCCTGCAGAGCCTCCACTTCACCTATGAACCCCTCCCAACCCCCATCTCCACCCCGCCAAACGCCCATGGAGATGGCACTTCTCAGCTCCACCCTCTATCCCCAGCCTGGCTTTGCCCCAGCTGGTCCCCAGGCTGCCAGAAGGCAGGACTCAGGAGGTTGTCCCACTCCCCCGCCCGAATGCTCCCCCGCCCGAATCCACGCTCCTTCCACCCCAGCCCTGCCCACGCTGGGCTCAGTTCAAAGCAGCCCCACAGGCCTTGGCAGGTCTCACCAGGGCCCGGTGCCTGGGAGAGCCTGGGCTCAGAGGATGGGGTCCCGTGGGAGCGGGCGAGGTGGAGCGTATCTGGCCCAGAGCACTGCCTACCTTCTATCTGCTGTCTGTCTTTCCGTCCAGCCGGTCGTGGGCTTTCTGTGAGGATGCCACGGCCACAACTTGTTTAACTCTAGCCCTCCCCCTCGCTAGTGACTCAGACCTGCCTGCGCCTCCCCAGCGGTGGAGTCAAGATGGGAAATAATACGCACCAAAGCCCGCCCCAGCACACGCCCCTCCCTGCTGGCCGCTGGAACTAGCAGAACCAGTTGGGCACAGTGACTCCACCAGAGCCCTACCTGGGCCTGGCTGCCCTGGCCCTCCTGCCTGGCCCAGTGGGGGCACCGGCCTTCGTGGGAGGGGCCCTCAGGGTAGGCCCAGCGGCCCTGCCTGGACTTTTCTCCTAGAAGGTGGGCACTCTCCCACACCTCTGCCGGAGGTGCCTTGACCTCCCTCCCCTGGAATTTGAGGGGACAAGGCTGGCAGGAAGAGGGGGCAGGGTGAGGCCAATGGAGCACGGAGGTGGGGGAGGAGAGGAAAGGACGCAGGAGGGAGCCGCTGGGAGTGCTGCCAGCGGTGTTACAAGCAAAGGGTTTTATCGAACACAATATGCCCAGAAATAAAAGGGAGTGAAACAGAAACCCAGCAGCTGATAAGGTGGCGGTGGTGGCGGCGGCGGTGGCAGCGGCAGCCCCGGGCAGCTGGGTATGGAATTACTGCAGTGACCTTGAGCCAGACCCTGTCAGGTGGAGGGAAGGGCACTGAGAAGGCAGGGTCTGGGAGGCCAGTTCAGAGGTGGGGCCGAGGGCAGGTGAGGCAGGAGGGCACAGAGCAGAGGAGGGGGTAGGCTGGGGGTCACAGGACACAGCTCTCTCCTACATAGAGGGTCCCAAGAAGGACTGCGTGGGGGGCTGGGGCTGCTCCTCTCAGGGGCCCCAGGACTGGGCAACCTGGAGAGATTCCCAAGTCAGGACCAAAAAAAAGCAAATGGCTCATCCCCAGAGTGGGGTTCAGAGGGACGGGAAGAACCCAGCTCTGTCCAGTCATAAGTGCATGAATTTGTCCAAAGTCTGTGTGTGCCCCCACCAGCCCACTCCCCCTCCCGCCCTCGGCTAAGGCGGGCTCCAGCCCCCCAATCAGGTCCAGCCTGAGCAGTGGCGTTTCTGATCCCTCCCTTCCCCCAGCCCTCTTGATGCTGGAGGGACTGTGAGCTCCAGCTCTAGGCTTCTGTCAACTTCATCAGCCCCGGGGTGGCTAAGTCCTGGGGGCATGGGAGTGGGGTGGGCGCTGCCCTGGGCTAGAGGCGCATCAGGGGCTTAGGAAGAGGGAACAGCAGAGATGCGCAGGAGTCTGTGGGGAACACCACCAAAGATGCTACGTCCCAGGGTGAGGTAGGGAGCGGGGACCCTGAGTCCCTTCCTGGGGGCTGCAGGGAGGGAGGGGCAGCAGGCAAGAGCCTGCAGGTCGTCTGCAGCCCAGCTCTCCTCTCCCCTCCCTGCCCCTGGGAAAGAGACTAAGCCCCAAGTCCACTCTTTGCCCCCCCTTCCATGCAGGGCACTGCCAGGGAGGGGCCCGGGAGGGAGCTTACCTCCGGCGCAGGCTCCCTCGGCCCCAGTAGCCTCTGCAGTGACCCTCCGACCTGCGCGGCAGGGGGATGGCACAGCCTCGGGAGCGTCTCCAGAGCCATCCACCATGGACCCTCGTCCCAGAGACCCACCCACTCCCAGGAGGCACAGACCCCTCAGAAGGGCAGTGGCAGGGTCCCTGGAAGGGGTCGCAGCTCTGCCACTCTCCCGTTTGCCTCCTAGACACCGGCCAGCCAGCGGCACAGGGGAGGGAAGTTGCTCAGCTGGCCAGGCAGGTCTTCCTCAGCTGTAACAGGACACAGGAGGAAGCGCAGGGCGGGTTAACCCCTTCCTGCTGGCCAGGCAGGTGGTGCAGCCAGAGGTGGGAGGCCGGCCTTCCTGCGCCCGCCCCGACAGGTGCAGACCTGGGCCAGCGCTGGACCCGCTCCCCTCTGCAGCGAGTTAACCCTTCCCCTGCCTCTTCCACAGGAGGGGGAGCTCCAACACCCCCACCACACCCCTCCCTGCCCTCCTCTGGGCCAGGAGGACATTAAAGAAGAGGCCGGGACCATTCCCTGAGGCTGGCTTTGCTGGAGCTGCTGCCTTCTGTGGGCTCCCAGCTGACCTCCTCAGCACCCCAGACGCAGCCCCCTCTGCCTCCAGTGTCCCGCTCTCTGCAGACCTCCTCCCTGTCTCAGCTGGAAGATGCCTGAGCCCCAGGAGGTCCTTATCAGACACAGCCAGGGGGCTTTGAGCCTGTGGCCACTCCCCCAGCCTCCCCCACCCACACCTTTTCATCGCACTTAAAGACAGTAAGCCCACTGCCCACCATGAGCAAAGTTGTTCTTCAAACTCTGGGAGCCTGGGGCGCTCGCCACCTGGGAAGCCCAGCCCAAAGTGGTTATGACTGACCGAAGACAATTACCATACTGAGTGAGCAGGCAGCACCTCTCTGTCCAAGGGAGCCATCTCTTGCCGGCTGCACGTTCCCCCAAGCTAGGGAGTAGCGTGAAGCCTAGAGGCTGTTTTTTAAGGCAGAAAAATGGCTCAAGGCCAGATGATTTGACTTGAGGAGGGGAGAAGACAGACTAGAACCCAAAGTGACAAGGGGGTGTGGCCTCTAGAGTTTAAGAGGTAAGGTGAGCCTGGTCTTCAGGGACTGGGATGGGACCCTGGGACCCAGCTGAAGTGGGAGGCCCTCAGGGAGCCAGGGTTCATGGCGTCTAGTTCTCCTCCTGCCACTTTGTCATACTTGGTGATGACACTTTGGGAAGACCTGGCTCCAGGAAGCATGACCCTACAAGTGTGGGCCAAGGAAGGCCAGAGGCGGGGACTACAAGGGGTGATACACTCTGCCTGTCACCCAACTCATTCCTCGTCCTGCCACCAACTTGCTCTTCTGCTTGTCATCCCACAAGTCATGTCTGCCTCTCCTCCTGCTGGAGAGCTCCAGGAGCCAGGAGGAGGGGGTCTGAGGGAACGTGGGACAGGGGAGGGCAGGTGGGACAGGGCAGGGCCTGGGCTGTGAGCTGATCTCACCAAGATCCAATATCCAAGACACAGAAGCACGACAGAAGTGGTAGAAATCTCAAGGTTCTTTATTGATTTGTTTGTTCTCTGGTTTCCCAGAAGGTTGCTTGGGCCCAAGAGTCAGCTGCAAAGACGCAGAGTCTCCTCAGTATCCTTTATGGGCTGAACTCATCAGCCAGCACCACCAGCTGGGTCACGAGGGCGTTCAGCAGCCCGTAGACCTGGAAGAAAGGGACAGGCATCGCAGGCCAAGGTTGCTCTGGGCAAGCACCTATACATCAACGGCACCAGGAGAGAATAGCCGGAGAGGGGGAAAAACCAAAGTCGTGAGACTTTCTGTAGAACTTCAGCTTTTGCAAACAGTTTTAGTTTTAAACCAGTCTGGGGAGGTCATTGTGCACTGATGCCTGTGACATATACAGGCACTGGAGCCTAGAGAGGTTAAAGGGGCAGCTCCGGGGAGCCCAGGGAAGCCAGGGAGCAGTGCCCATCTAGCCCCTGGGGAGGGCCTAGGCTCAGCCCCAATTCTGCTCCCAGTTCTCCTTTCTGTAAGCCCACAGGGCCACAAACTGAAAGGCCTCCAACACTGAGTCCCCCAAGAGGCTGGCCCACACCAGCCTAGGCAAGTTGATTCTTAATTTCAAAGAGCACAGTCCTCAGAGCACATTAATTACTTTCTAGACCCCATCACCCATCAGCAATCTCAGTGATGTCAGCAGCAGCAAATGGAACTTCTGAACAAATGGGATCCGGAGGGTGACCACAACGCGTGATGCAATCCCGGCCCCCCAGCTGCCCACATCAGAGGAAGACAAAATATTGCCATTAGACACGCTAACATACCGAACGTGGTTTTGTAGACCTCCCCTCCCAAACAACGACAACAGTAGCAAGAAACAAACGAAACAAAAATTCCGCATGACTCTCTAAGGACCTGCTGCTTAGGAACAGCTCAGGATGCAGTCTCTCCAGTGTTTCAAAACCCTTACAATTGATGGAAACGCACCCTACATGGCGTTCTCCCGAGGAACGCGGCCGCCAGGATGCACCTAACACAGCGAGGAAGTGGAAGCAGCCGGAAGAGAGGGCTTCCTTCCTTTCTGTTCTCCGAACGGCAGCTAGAGCCATCTGCTAAAGCCTAAGTCAGACCATATCACTTTTCTATTCAAAACCCTGCGCAACTTCTCGTCATGCTCTGAGAAAAATCCCAAGTCCTCACAATGGCCTGCAAAGGATCCCCCTCCTGTGATCTGTGCCCTCCCTGTGGCCCCGTCCCCTCCACCTGGGCACCCTGCACCTCCCTTCAAGTCTCTGCAGGATGTCACCTTCTCCCCGAGGCCCACCCCACCGCACCCCTGCCCTGGTCTGTCTTCTCTTTCCCACGGTGGCTGCCACCTAACACACCAGGCGTGTTCCTTATTCACGGGGTCTGTCTTGCCCTCTAAAGCGCCCTTCCCAGGGCGGCTCTGCTTCCATCGTGGGTGGAGGGGCCCTTCTTTGTGGAATAAAGGGAATGAACGGGGCGGGTGGGAGCCTCCCTTCACCTCGATGTGCAGCCTCTGGGTGTACTTGTCCATGACCAGGGGATCGATGGGCTCCTGGGAAGGGGTGATGCTGTCGGGGACAGTGTCCTCCAAGAAAATCCCTTCCAGGCTCGCAGGTTTTGTTACTTTCTTGTCATCTTTTGCCTTTTGCTTCCTGCTGTTTAGTCGTTCTTGCTGGAGGAGGTGGGGACACACGCACAGGCACAGCCGTCAGTAGCTTCCGGGGTGGGTCCAGGCAGGCTCTGGTGCCTTCCCCAGCCCCGCCCAGGACCCAGCTTGCCTCTTTCCCGGGCAACTTGGCTCCTTTTTTGTCCTCTTTGTCTCTGATTCCCAGTTGCTTCTTTTCCTGGGCTGCCCCTTTCCGCTCCTCCTTCCCAGCCCTCCCAGTAGGCACCTTCGCTTCCAGGACAGGAGGCAATTTTTGATCTAAGGGAGGGGAGTGGAGGACAACAATGTGGCAGGCCCCTGTGGTCTAGCTGACACCGCGGGCATGTGACAAGGCTGGAGACGAGATGGGAGAGCAAAGGGGAACGGCCTGGGCCCCGTCCGTGCCCTCAAAGCTTTAAGAACTACAGCCTGGGCGTGGGGGAGGGCCCTGAGCAGGACGCCCCTTTTCTGAGCCTGTCATTCAGGCAGGTGACCTTGTGGAACAAGACTGGGGCCAGGGTGGGGGTGGGGTGGGGAGACCTGGGTTCTCTTCCCAGCTCCGCCCTCCCCCACGTATGCCCATGGACAAGTCACTGAACTCTTCCAGGACTACTGAACTAAGGTGGTCACTGAGGTAGCTTCTGGGTCCAAATGCTGGCAGCAGGGTCCCCACCAGAGGGGAACGACTGGCTGAGGGACCACCATTCGGACAGCAGGACGGGGAAGCCCACCCAGAGGTGTGGCTGCACCGTGTCTGACCTTGATCTTGTGGCACATCCAAATAGATGGTCTCCTTCTCAGGCAGGCCCAGCAGAGTCCTCAGCCACAGGGAGTGGCTCACCAGGCTGTCAATCACATCGCGCCACAGCTGCAAACTAGAGGGCAAGAAGTATTGGAGAAAAGCCATCACTCTTCATTTGCCCTTGAACCTGCAGAGGCTTGGGTCCCTCCCTTCAAAGACCCTGGTGCCAGGAACGGCCATGGAAATCCATGCCCACCCTGCAAGTGCTTGGATGGGGTTCTGGCTTCCCTGGGGTGGTAGCCAAGAAAAAATAGCCCAGGACTAGGGTTAGGAGGCCCGATGAACTCAGTCCTAACTTTAGAGTCTACACTCCAGCTTGAAGCCTGGACTTGGGTCCAGCCCCACTGGAGGGGTTGAACCTTGCACGAGATTTCAGCAGGAGGCTCCTGGGGCTGTGTCCTGAGGGCCTCGCAAAAGGCGGCCCCCCAAGCCTATCCAAGCAAGTTCCAAACAGGCAATGGGAAAGCTGACAGCAGGGAAGTGAAGCTTTTAAAGGAATCTGCCCTTCTCACTGCCCTCTGGTTTCTCTTTTTTTCATTCCTCTGCTCCTTGAGAAGGAACAGGAAAGAGGAAGAAACAGAGATGAGGAGTTTGCTCTGCCATGACTGCTCCCCGAGCAGCACGCACTGCACGGTTCCAGGGCATGGAATGTTTGCAGCATCTTTTAGCAACCTGAGCTCCAGACCCCTGGAGTCCTGCCCAGGACCCCTGGCCAGATGCCACAAGGAAAGGAGGTGGGGCAGCTCTCCTGGCAGGGCACCTACCACGTCTGTTGCAGGAGGTCGGACTGCAGCGGCCTCTGCTCCTGGCACAGCTCCAGGGCTGCTTTGTTGAGCGTGATTAGCGCATCCTCCCTCTGGGTCTCCTCAGGAAGCACATTCACTGCCTGGCAGGGACACAGGCACCATGGGCAACTGTCCTGCCCACGGACACCAAGGGCCCCTGCATCCACTAGTTACAGACATAGTGACGTGGGGCAGGTGGCAGAGGACCAGGAGCCAGGAGGGGACACAGCCATGGAGCGCCATCTGGGGTGCCATCTGTGGGAGCCTGGGGCCTCCCTCAGAAACTGTACCCATGAGCCCCTTTTCCAAGGATTGCCAAGGTCAGAGAGGGAGCCCCTCCTGCCCAGTAGTGGCCCAGACAAAAAGTGATGACCCAAGACAGCAATCTCTCTGGTTCACCAGCAGGAGCACTGGCAGCCGGCTGTGCCAGGGCCTGTCCCCACCAACCCCTTCCAGGGTCTCAGAAGCACCTTTCTGAAGTCCTCCAAGCAGAGGTTCCACTCGGGCGTGGGAAGGCCATCCGGCTCCCAGGGGGTCTTGGCACCCTGCTCATCCAAGCTCTGCTCCACCACGATCTCCAGCATAGTACCCTTCTTCTGGAGACTCTTGGTCTCTGTGCCAGTCTTCTGGGACCCCAAGCGATTTCGGGAGTCCCTGAGGGCCTCATTCTCCTGCCGGGGCGCTTGAGGTTCCGAGACCGGACTCCTAGGGCGCGGTGAGAGTTCAGTGGCCAGCACGGCCTTCTCTGTCAGGGCCGACTGGACCGTGAAGTTGAAGCGGTCTTCCCTGCTTGGCTCGACCTCCACAGCCTTGGTGGGCGTGACCACGTACTGGTGCCACAGTCTGTGTAGGTTTTGCACCACTTGGTGCTGGTAGTGCAGCTGCAGCAGAGGCGAGGGGAGACGCGTGAGGGGGAGGCAGGGGTGCGGGGCCCCCAGCAGCCACACCAGCTGGCTCTGGCTCCCCCGTCCCCACCAGGGCACGGATGGGGGAGGCAGGGAGGAAGCCAGCAGGAGCGGCTGTGGCCAGAGGGGCTCCCCGCTTCCCCGTCAAGCCAAACATCTCCAAGTTAAGGCTGTCTTTGCATTCGGGCTTCCAAGTAAGATTGGGATTGAATGAAGGAGTTTAGGAAGCTCCATTCTCACCAGGGAACCACTTGTTAGCTACTTTGGGCAAATTACTTGACTCTCTGGCTGGGCCTCAGTTTCCACAATGTCAAATGGGGATATCAGTGGTAGCCATCTCATGAGACTGCTGCGAGGGGGAAGTGAGTTACTCTTGGAAGATGCTCAGAAGAGGTCCTGGCGCACAGAGGATTGCTGTTACTGTCACCCAGGGCACGCACAAGCGGGCAGGGGCTGGTGCTGGGCCCGTACCCGAGGATTCCTATGGCGGAACAAGTCCTCCTCGGTGAGATAGGCGTCCACAGGCGACGGCAGGCGTTCCGGGGTCAAGATCCCCATCAGCAGGTCCTGCAGGATGCCCTCCACGATGGTGAGCGCCTCGTGGGCAGCCAGTTTGCTCTGGGAAAGGGAAGATGGCACAGGCTGGCAGCCCAGGCTCTCAAAACCCACGCCTCGCCGAGGGGAGCCAGAGCCCTCTGGACTTTGTGCCTTCCTAAGGTCTCGGTTCCTGCCATGGTGTCTGTCTGTCTGTCTCTGTCCCTCAGACACACACACACTCACACACACACACAGGAGCGCACACACTTTTCCCAAGACTCAAAAACCTCTGAGTCTCTCCAAACCTCCTTGTTCCCTAAAAGAGGAGGAAAAGGACCCAGAGGAGGGCCAGTCCCAGGGTTGAGCTGCCCCTGCGTGGGAGCCGTCGGTCACACAGTTGGCGTGTCCTCCACATTAGGAAGAAGGGTCAGCGCGCACAGCCTGGGCATTCTTGAGACTGGCGGTTAACTCTCATCTGGCTTGGCCACATGGTCAGTGTCACAGAAACCCAGTGGAGGGGTACCTCGTGTGAGACACTGGTCCTACAGTCAGTGAGTAAAGCAAACGTGACATTTGTCAACACTACCTTTGATCACCGCTGGTTGAGCCCAGCTGAAGTAGCTGGTGGTGTTTGGGAGCCGCAGTGAATAGAAAAGCACAGCTTTCCACGGAACAGGGTGCCCCGGGAGCCGGATGACCCCGGGAAGCCGGGCACGAGATGGCCACACCGAAGCTGACGGGGCAGCAGACTCCCAGCTCCCCCCTTGCCCTCCCTCGGGGGTGAAGGCTCACTGAGTGCGATGGTGGGCAGACTCGCCCCTGCTATTTAAATGTTTTCTCTGGTTTTGCAGTCTCATTGGTTAAATGCAACTCCACTGTGTAACGTCAGACAGCAAGCGAACAAAATACAGGTCCGGGCCTGCACGGTGGCTCACGCCTGTAATGCTAGCACTCTGGGAGGCCGAGGCGGGTGGATTGTTTGAGTTCAGGGGTTCGAGACCAGCCTGAGCAAGAGCGAGACCCCGTCTCTACTAAAAATAGAAAGAAATTATCTGGACAACTAAAAATATATATGGAAAAAATCAGCAGGGCATGGTGGCGCATGCCTGTAGTCCCAGCTACTCGGGAGGCTGAGGCAGTAGGATCACTTAAGCCCAGGAGTTTGAGGTTGCTGTGAGCTAGGCTGATGCCACAGCACTCTAGCCCGGGCAAAAGAGCAAGACTCTGTCTCCAAAAAAAAAAAAAATACAGGTCTAGTGCATAGGGCCATGAGAGTAAGTCCTCATGCAGGTGGCATCTTAAGGCTCAGTCTTAATTCTTTCTAACTCAGTGGGGGCCACGCTTGGTGCCAGGGGCTGCAAGTTGCCCCTCCAATAGCCTGCCCACCCATCTTTTACATCACAAAGCCCTGGGAAGTATTTGTTGAGCAAGAGTCGTTACCTGTTTGCAAAAAATTCAATTCACTCCTTAGGCTGGGAGAAATGAGAGCCCTGCAGGCACGGTCAGGAAGAATACCAAAGTAACCTACCTGGTGTCCACAGGGGCCACGGTCCTGGATCCCTTACCTCCAGTGACTTTCTCTCATCCCTAAAAACGTCCTGGGCCAGGGACACTGCATGGAGATTGACCTGCAGGATCGCACCTCCTAACAGGGTGGGATGGGTTCCAAACTCCCACGATTCCCTGAAGATCCCCGCAGCCAAAGACTTGAAGAAGAAGGTAAAGTGTTTAGTTTCTCCAGGCAGAATCACACCTGAGAGAGACAGAGGGTTTCAACAAGCAGGAGCTAGCTGAGCCCCAAGCCTGCATGTTTAAAGCTAACGGAGCCCCAGTTCAGGTGACCAAGCATCCCAGTTTGCCCAGGACTGAGAGGTTTCCAGGAATGTGCTAAAACTGGGAACATCCCAGGCAAACAGGGACAGTTGGTCATCCTAGCCCCAGGCCTGTGCCTATAGGTAACTGAGCCGCTAGAATATTTCTGCTCCCTGGGGGCTCGCCTCCCTGTGTTCCGAAGAGTCCCATCATTCTCTCAACAGACACGAGTAGTTAGGACACACATGTCACAGAAGAAACGGGAGGGACGAGGCAGGGAAGAGGGCATCAAACTTGCAGGAGCTGAGCAGTAACTAAATTTAGCATCTCACAGACCTGAGCACAAAACCAGCCCCAGACAGGAGCTGCCGAATAGGGCGGCTTCTCCTAAGTACCTTCTCGATTGTTAAAGTAAAACCGCTGCATCCTGCTTCGCTTCAGGTCCTGGAAAGCGTCCGGCTGGTGCTGCCGTCGCCAGTCGTACCAGATGGCCACTGTGCCATTATTCGCCACAGTCAGTCTTGAAGATGTTTTCTCCCCTTCTAGGGTTTCAAAGGTCAGGCGAGCAGCAATCCCGACATGCCTCTGGGGGAGGAGGGATGAGAAATGTCTGCTGGAGACCCGGCCTAGGGTGACCAACTCATCCCGGTTTGCCCAGGACTTTTCTGGGTTTGGCACGGAAAGTCCTGAGTCCCAGGCCTCCAGGGCTTGGCCACTCCCAAGCAGAGTGCTGTCATATTCCAACAGGGTCTGCCTCTGAGGTTACCGTCAATAGTAAGAAAAGAAGAGAAAACATAACTTATACCCAATGAATGTTTCTGCTCTTTAGCATCTGAAGAATATTTCAGAACCTTCTTACAGCCATACCTGCTTGAGAGGGTTTGCTTATTTACATGCTTGGGGACTAGCTACAAACTGGGTGGCATGTGACACTTGCTTTTCTGCCTTGTGATTTTTTTTCTTGCTTACAAGTTAGTGTCGCTGTTACCATTTTCAGACATGCTGAAAGCATGACCAGGTGAAAATGCAAACAGGAGACCATGCAGGCTCCTTGTGACTGTCACAGTCATATTGGGGCTGCACCGCGAGGGAGGCCCTCCCAGCAGGCGAGCGAGGGTGGAGGCGGTTTTACCTTATCGTGTGGGTTACTGCCTCTGATCCAGCAAGCTGGCTTCCCACAGAACAGCAGAGAAGGGCCAAGAATAGGCATGGAGGACACATCAGGGTAAGTGGTCAACAAGTCTCTGTAAGATAAACCAGTGACTTATTTTCCCCAAGGCTGTCACAGTCGTGATATGGAAATGGTTGCCTAGACGTCTAGAAACATGGCCAGCTCTGCCCTGCAATAGAGTCTAATCAGCTCCACTCCAGCTCAGCTTCCTCCTGGTCCACTCCTCTACGTGGGAATTTCTTAGACACATACAGACTTTTAAGTGCTCTGCCAGAGCAGCTCGGGGTGCACAGGAATACACAGGCTCTTCAAGCCAGAGCCATGCCCTGTGCACGGCAGTGGGAGTGGCTGCAGGGCCCCATCCAACCAGCAAAGGAATGTCTCAGAAATCCCCATCAGGAGTTGGTTGTTGGGAAGGAGCAGGTGGCAGGGGAAAAGCCAGCACGGGAATGGCTAGAGGAGGGAGTGGCAGCCACTAGAGAGAAGCTGGGGTGGAGGCACCCTGATTTCAGGGAGGGAAGCCTGCCCTTTAATACTGTGGGTGCTGGAGGACTCTTCAACCTCTCTCCCTAGGGTGCAGGCTCCACTCACAAGCACATGTCTTCAGAGGAGCTTTCCTGGGGCCTTGCAAACACTGTGTAGTCTTCCACAGCAACGGCCGAGAAGGGCTGCCCTCTGCCCACCACCTCCAGGCCATCAATGTCCTCAGAGAGACCGAGAAAGGGAAGGTGAGCTGACTGAAGACAGATACCACCACGAGGGGCTGCAGACTGGGGCGCGGAGGCATCACCAACCTGCTGGCTAAAATCCAGCCCTGCCAGGATGCTCTGCAGCTCCTTTCGTCGGTAGATCAGAAACAGACTCCGGTCCCAGGTGTAGCGGTACCAGGCATCCCTCTGGGCTGGTAATCCTAGAGCAGGGTCCAAGGACCCTCAGCACAGGCTGCTGCCATGCTCCCTTCCCCACCTACTTCTCAAGGGCTCTGACAGCACCCATCCCAGCACCTTTGCTAAGGATGATGAAAAATACAGCTCCTCCGGGGCAGCTAGACTGCAGTTCTCCCGCCCCGTACCTCCTCTGCAGCCCCACACAGGACTCCTGCCAAATTAGCTTCCAAGCAGCCACATCTTTGGATTATAATAAAAATAACAGCAGCTACTTTTTACTGAGTGCTTACCAATGGGCCAGAACCTCTTAATACCTTGTATGTCTCCATTTAACCTTCTCACGACCCTATGAGTATTTTACAGACAGGGAAACGAAGGGCCACAGGGGTTTGCAAACCCAACACAGCTGGGACCCGAACCCAGGCGGTCTGGCAGGCTCTAAAGCAGTGCGGCCCAGTAGAAATATACTGCAAGCCACAACTACAAGCCACATTGAAAAAGGTAAGAAGAAATAGGTGGGATTCGTTTTAGTAATATAGTTTATTTAACCCAATATATCAGAAATATTATCATTTCTACATGTAATCAATATAAAATTATTAATACAATATATTTTTTCATACTGATCTTTGAAACTCAGTGTGAAGCGGACACCAACAGCACATCTCCACGAAGACCAGCCATATCCCAGGTGCTCGGTGGCTGCAGCTAAAGGCTGCCACACTGGACAGCACAGCTCTGCTGCCCATCATCCAACTTTCTTACCATTTCTAGAACCATTTTACTGAAGAGGGAACTAGACCTGAGGAAGGTTCTGGGCCTTGCCTGAGGCTACACTGAACGAGGATTTGGTCCCAGAGTCCTGCTGGTCACCACCACACTGCCCCACCTCCTAGGCCAGGTGCAAGATGCCAGGTGGTTTACAGCCCCGAGTCTCACCTGTCTCCTCCTTGATGGAGCGGGGCTTCCTGATGTGAGTGATTGGCTCCAAGAGGCCACGCTGAGTTTTTGTCTTGGTCATGACCAGACCTGTCATCTCATCTCCCAAGTATTCCAGTCGACTCCAGAAGCCACTGGTCTCCCAGCCCTGGCAAGGAAGGACAGGTGAGTCAGATACCTAGATACCTCGGCCAGATACCAGGGGACGTGGGAAGACAACAACATCACAGATTCCCGATGCTCCCTCTGGGGAATTCATTGCTGCCCTGATGGCAGAAGAAGAGACCCACTTTCCTGTTTTCTGGATGCCCCGTTGTAGCCTGTACCTGCCCCCAGAAAGGTGGCGTGGGTTGGTGCATGTCCTGCACTGACATACTGGAACAAAACATGGTGCTTCGGGTTGTCCAAAAGCTGGAGTCTAAGCTATTTAGGGGACAGCACTAAGACTATTCTAATAACTCAGCACCTGTGATATCCTTCTCCCCAAACTGACCACCAGTGGCCACCACAGGCCAAATTACTTAACTAACCAGTCCTTGAACTCCCAGTAACAGGACTGATAACATAATGTAGTAAAGGCCTCAAGGCTTTAATAAGGCTTTGCAATGGATAGATTTGTTTTCTCCCCAACTGTGCAACCAGAGACAAGCCATCCCCGTGTCCGGACCCCCCACCTCACAGGGCACTCAGGAACGGCTGTCCTCACTTTCCTGTCACGATGTACTGGAAGCGTGCGGTCCAGGAGCTCACGCTCCTCCTGGATCTGCCGGTAGGTCTCCCCACTGTGCATCAGCAGCTCGCTGACCGGCTTCTTCAGGTGCTCTGGAGACAGAGAGAGATGCAAGGATGCCACCGCTCCGCCAGACAGAACAAACAAGGACTCTGGCACCCTGCATTGGGCAGCCCCACCCACGGGGCTGATTTTAGGACCCACCGTGGCTTAAGGGCAAGAAGCCCTTGGGAGTGGACGGCACAAATGTGGTCAGTCCCAGGCCAGGCTCCGGGCAGGTGGGTGGCAGAGAGCAAAACACAGCTGAGCCGTGACGCCAGATGGAGGCCCAGGACGGGAGCCCGGGCCCCATGCTCACCACTGAGGGCTTCCTGCTGCTTCTTCCGCAGAGCGATGTTACGACGCCAGTTCTTCAGAAAGTTGTGCTGAGGAGGCGGAGCCCAGGGAGGTCTCTTCTCTTCCTTTGGGGCTTTGTGCTTCTGCTCTTCTTTAGCTGAGATGAGCGTCAGCAGGCAGGGTGAGGCGGGTATCAGCTGGGCCAGCTGAAAAGTCCAACATGGGCACGTGCGGGGTGGTGAGGAGGCCCTGAGTGGGACTGAGCAGAGATTTCCAGAGGCCTAAATCCCTGCTGTTGTCCCACTCCACTGAGAATCCCTCCCCTTCAGGATCTCAAGGTGGCCAGTGACAGAAAGCAAATCACAGAACCAGGGGGCCGTGAAAGCTGCTGTCAGTCTGCTCTCCCCAGAGAGGAAACTTTTGTTCTAAGATTATGGTCAACATCTTTCAGTGTGTCTGTCCTTCTCACAACTGGTGTTAATTGGCACCTTCACCAGGGTGACTGAGCGTTTTTTTTTTTTTTTTTTGGAGACTGGGTCTCGTTCTGTTGCCCAGGTTAGGGTGCAGTGGCGTCAGCATAGCTCACTGCAACCTCAAACTCCTGGGCTCAAGTGATCCTCCTGCCTCAGCCTCCCAAGTAGGTAGGACTACAGGCACGTGCCACTGCACCCAGCTAATTTTTAAATTGTTTTTGTAGAGACAGGGTCTTGGTATGCAGCCAAAGCTGGTCTTGAACTCCCGGCCTCGAGCAATCCTCCCGCCTCAGCCTCCCAAAGTTCTGGGATTACAGGTGTGAGCCATTGTGCCCAGCCTGACTGAGTCACTTTTACATGACCCCAGGTCCCTTAGCACTTGACCAGTCGGACAGTCTGCCCAGAACAGGGGAAATGAGGGATGGAAGAGACAGAGAGAAGCAGTGCGTGATGGGGAGATCGGAAAGACAAGACTCTTCCTGTGGCTCAGGCAGCAGTGGGCAGCCACCTTCCTCCACCACGTGGACTGGGGAGCATAGTCTCAGAAGGAGAAGTGAAGCCAGTGCGCAGAGCAGCAGAGGGAAATGAGGAGTGGGGGCCCGAGTCCTGACACCTTCCCAGGTGCAGTCTACCCAGACCCGGGGACACTTGCCTTTGGGTTCCATGAGCAACCTCTACACATCCTTATAGTAAATCCCCGACTTCGGCTGAAGCCAGCTTAAGTTGGCTTCTGTGATTTGCAGCTGCAGTGTCTAACTATTTAACAGGAAGGTCGCTTATCTCAGACTCAAGGCCCAGAGACAGGACTGTCTCTTTAATCCCAGCCCTGCTTGACTCTGCCAGGTGGGAGACTGAACCGACTTCAGCTCATCCAGGCAGCTCCCTGCAAACAAACCTGGGTGTTCCCTCGAGCAACTGCAATTCTCTTAAAGTCACAGAGACTCCCCAAGATGTGGTGGGGCAGGATCTGGTCACTGTCTTCAAAGCTGTCGCCTGGACCTGGGGAGGGCAAAAGAAGGAAGGAGAAAGATAAGATGTAGTTAGATTATGTAAATTATCCAAGTGGGTGCCTTTTTCATGGACACCCAGCTTTCTCTAAGGCTGACCCATGAATTCAGAGACAGCAATGCCAGGGCCAAGACTGGGCGTACCAGAGTAGTCCAGGGGTTTTGTGGCTGCATCTGGATTAGCAGGATGTGCTACTAAGTGGCAGACCTTCTTCCTGGGACCCGGGGGTCTGAGTTTGCGGATGATAAAATTCTGGGTAATGACAGGTTTATCTCCCGTTTCAGTAAGACGAGGAATGTGTTGCTAAAAAGAAACACAACAGAGGAAAATTCCACCTGAGATGGGGAGGAGGAAGAGCACCACCCATCTCTCTGTCCTAGTTCTTGGTGGAATTCCTGAAGGGTGACAAATCTGTTTCTTCAGCTCTGTCTATATGTTCTGTCGAGGAAACGCCTGTGTAACAGACACGTGACTTAGTAATGTCCTGGAGCGGGAGAAACAGAACATCTTATGCCTCCAGATGGTTCAGACAAGAAGTGACTTACTCTTCCAGGTAAAGCACTGGATTAGGGCTTAGCAGCTTTATCCACATATGAAACTTTGCTGCTTAAACTCATTTTCCCCTCAGTGAAATAGGGACGATGGCACCTGCCCCTATAGGAAGCGAGAAACCTCATCGTCTCATTTCCCCTGTGATTCTAGATGAATCTCAGAAATGTTAAAACAAACAACATAGTAAATTCCTTTACATGCTAAAGTGAAAACAATTGGTGTTCAATGGATTTTTCCATGGAATTAGACACTCACTATGGGCAGGGAGCCGGGGGAGCAACAGTGGACGTTAGCCCACACGGGCTGGCAGGGCGCTTTCTGCAGTAAGGGAACTTGGCCTTCATCCTTACCTTCTTCAAGTCTTCCCTCTTAATGGCTAAGGCAAGAATGTCATCTCCTTGTAGAACATTGCTAACAGGCTCAGGCTCTTCCTGAACGGGGGGTGTGGGCTGTTCAGAGATTTTTGTTCGCCTCTTTTCTGAAGAGAAGTAGAAAGTTGTAAGTGCTTCAAGAACTCTTTCTATGTACATATACATATAAAAATAAAAAATGTAAGTACATATTAGACTCCATGGTGGGGGGGGGCAAAGTTGGCCACCTGGACAGACAGCAGAGGCTGCCAAGGTGGTCTGGGCAGCTCTACTCTGCTGGGGCAATGGGCATTCTCTCCCTCTCTCTTTTTTTTTTTTAAAGACAGGGTCTTTCTATGTTTCCCAGGCTGGTCATGAACCCCTGGCTTCAAGCAATCCTCCTGCCTCAGCCTCCCGAGTAGCTGGGACTATAGGCATGAGCCACCTCGCCCAGCTGGGAGCTTTCTCTTGAGGGTCCCCCATTCACTCCCCCTGGTCCACCACAGTGACTGAGACTCTGTAGCCAGAATAGAGATCAGAAGATGTTCCACTTCAGGCTGTGCTACTTATAAGCCAGAGACCCTTGGCTACGCATCATCACTTAACCTCTCTAGACCTCAGTCTTCCCATTTGTAAACAGAGGTAGTTGGACTAAATCAGTGGACCTCAAATGTTAGTCTAATGTCTGCCTCAGAATCTTCTGGGGAGTTTCATAAATACAGCTTCCTGGCTACTACATGGAGCCAGGGCCTGGGCGCTGTCATTTTTTTCAGCTCCTTAGCTGTGATGCACAATGGTTTGGGACAACTGGACTAGATGTTTTGTCAGCCTCCTCCAGTGCTGGCACTGATCTGGGTGAAGGCATCGGGTTTTGTAAGACACTGGTTAAAATGCAGAACCTCTGGGTGGAAGTGGAACATTCACCGCTGACCATTTACCGCACACTATTTCGTTAAATAAAGACCGTTTAAGCAGCTTCTATGTGCCAGGCACTGTGTGTGCTGGGTTGTGGGGCTGTATGTCAGAGCCTCAGTCTTCCAAGACTGCCAGACTGACTGAGCCAGGGTTACTATGGGAGCATCGGGGGTTGGGGACAGCCCAGACTGGGGGGTGGTCAGGGAGGGCTTCCTAAGGAGGTGATGTTTAAACAGAGCTGGAGGAGGAAGAGAAGCTAGATGAGGGAAAGGGAGCTGAGAAAACAGGCATTCCAAAGGGAATAGCGTAACGAGATCTAGAGGCAAGAGGGAATGGAGTGGTCCCTGGAACTCAAAGCATGTGTTTTTGTGCAGCTGGAGTGTGGCGAGGTGGGAGAGCGGGAGGTAGGAGCCTATCACCAAGAGCTTGGTGAGGCGTGTGAAGGGCGGCAGTCTCCACCCCTGGCAAGCGGTGGGTCAGGGGGTGCGAGACCCAGGACAAGCTTATTTAGAGGAGTCGACTGCAGTCGTGAAGTGACCGATGACGACAGTGGTTCATGGGACTGGAGAAAAGTGGAGAGATCTGGGCCTTTGTCCCTCACAGGGCAACCAGAGCATGGCATTGACAACACATGTGGCATAAGGGGGTTACTCCCCAAAGGGGACACACTCCCTGCCTTCCTTCCACAGAGGTGGCTTCACAGTTTCAAATACATCTCGTTTCCCTGGCTGGCCATCCCTGTCTTCTTCCCTCCGGTTCAGAATGCTTTGATGTAAGGCCCTCCACAAAACAATCAGAAGAAAACCCAAGTCCTGCCTTCAGGGAGTTTAAAAAAACAAAATTTGGTTTCATCCACTGCTTCTCACAGCACCCTAATCTTTAAGAGGCACTATCACTAATACATCGAGGCAGGTGTGTTGGTTAACAAAATCAAACTGGTTTTTTTTAGGAAATGTCCACATAGTTGGTGGCAAAAAGAACCATACCAGAATCATTCCAAACATAGCTCTAAATTCAGCCTGCTGGTCACAGTGCATCTCCCCGGCAGAAGCTCAGGAGTATCTGTCTGTTAAACACATGGCTTTGTGAGTGTGCGCGCGCACGCACACACACACACACACACTCACATGCAGGGAGGGCTGAGCAGGGGAGCCCCAAGTTCTGGTCTGATCTGCCTCCATGCGTGGAGATGCAGCCTGGGGTTCTACTCCCCTTCTCCCTTCTGCACAGACTCACCAAAGTTGGTGGCAGCCCACGAAACATTGTTACCAGTTGAAGGTCTGCTTTTATAAATATTTTGGTATTATTTATAAAATTTGCTAGGACATTTGTTTTCTCTGTTCATCACCTTGGCTGGGTCTACATCTTCCCAAGTGATTAAACATCTCCAGATGTATTTTTTTATCGGTGGGTGTATATTTACCACGTGTAAATAGAAAGCTTTAACGTTGATGAAGACTTCTGAGGGCCAAAGCTCCCATCCCTACAGTGATAGAGAAACTAATCTTTCGTGTTTGGTTGAGATTGAAATTGTGAAACTCTAGTCTGAGGTTTTTCTGAGAAAGTTACCTTGCACGTAGTACAATAAATGCTCTGTTACTGCGTACATTCAGGGAATGGTATGTTCTAGCTAATGAAATAGTCATTAAAGGCCGGGCGCGGTGGCTCACGCCTGTAATCCTAGCACTCTGGGAGGCCGAGGCGGGTGGATCGCTCAAGGTCAGGAGTTCGAGACCAGCCTGAGCAAGAGCGAGACCCCGTCTCTACTAAAAATAGAAAGAAATTATCTGGCCAACTAAAATATATAGAAAAAATTAGCCGGCCATGGTGGCGCATGCCTGTAGGCTGAGGAGGCTGAGGCAGTAGGATCACTTAAGCCCAGGAGTTTGAAGTTGCTGTGAGCTAGGCTGACGCCACGGCACTCTACCCTGGGCAACAGAGTGAGACTCTGTCTCTAAATAAATAAATACGCTGTGAAAAATCTTTCCTTGATGTGTTAACAGCAGAAAGTTCAAATCTGATAAGCTCTCCCAGAAACCAGGTGAGCAGGAGGCAGTAGCTAGGAAAGCCCTTGACTGCCCTTGGGAAAGGGGACCAGATATTTTTTCTCTGCCTCTCCCAACTATTAAAAAGTATGTCATGAAACAGCACTGGAGTTTTATTTTATATCTTTAAGAGATTGGGTCTTGCTATGCTGCCCAGGCTGGAGTGCAGTGGCTATTCACAGGTGCACCACAGCCAGGAACTCCTGGGTTCCAGCGATCCTCCAACCTCAAACCTCCTGAATAGCTGGGACTACAGGCATGTGCCACCGCACCTGGCTCAACATCAGACTTTTATACTACGAACAAGCACAAAAGAAAGCCATACTAAAATGTGACTAAGCTCTTGTTAGTTTTCTGAGCTTCCCAAGGGACCCTACTGACTTGGGCCTGCCCCTCTCCTAACACAGAGCTCTACCTACTCTGAAGCTGGGTCTCCCCAGGGCCTGCAAGAGCACACCCAGACTTTCTGACCCCTTCAAAGTCTGGCCCACCTTTGCAGTCCCCTCTGGCTCCCATATTCATAGTTCCATAAACTCATGCTGCTCTCGACACCTGGAGACGCAAACCCATCTTTTTATTTTTTTTGGTCTGCCATAAATGTCAGACCAAACCTTCAAAAAACCTCCCCCCATAACTCTACCATCCAAGGCTTGGGTCAGGTGCTCTAAGACCCCTTAACCCTGATGGGCACCTATGTCACAGCATTCCACATTTGTCTGGTGACTCCTCTGGGTCTTCACTAGACTGAGTTTCTTGAGGGCTGGGGTCACAGAGTTAATACCAATAACCTTGTAGCCCCCGGCACAGTGCCCATACATAGCAGGCCCAGCAAAAAAAGATCGGAAAGGGAGTGGGTTGCAAATGAGAACATGTCCATGGGGGTCAATCTGCTGTCAGACACCCTGAGGCTCTGCCACCTGCAGTCAGAGGGTAGCTGCAGAGGCCAGGAAGCGGTCATGCCTAGTGACTCTTTCGGAAGGGATACATGGTAGGAAAAGGTAGTCAGAAACAAATAGCCAAGTAAGGCATTTATTCTGTTTTTTTCCAGCAGGACTCTTAAGTGGCACCCCCACCACCCAAAGAACCCCATCCGAGTGGCTGGTTTCACCACCTCAACATGTTTCTTGCTTTCTTTCCTGAATTCCTCTTCCCAAGGACCCCAATTCCTGGCCCTTCTAGCCTTAAACTCTTTCTGGCTCTTCTGCACCTCACCCAGTCCCGGGATCCCGCTTCCTGCATGCCGCCCTAAGACGTGGTTGGAGGTAGAGGTCTCCTGTGCCTTCCCGCGCAAGGCCATCTCCCCAACCAATGGCCCCTGAAACTTGTCAGTCCCCCACTTCCTACGCCCCCATCCCCATGGCCCACTGTGCTGTGCTCCCTCCCTTCGGGGGTCTCCGCCTTGTCCATCATCCCTAAGGTTCCTGTGTCCAGTACCCTATTTCCCAGTGATCTTCACCTCCATCCTGGTGTCAACCCATCCTCCAGGCCCCGTGTCCTGAACCTCATCCCAAGTGCCCTTGCCCCTGTCGCGTTCTCCTGAGCTCCCCGGGCGGCCGGCGCCAACCTTTGATGGTCTCTGCGGCCTCCACAAATCTGTTTGTAGGTAATCGGAGGCGGGATTCCTTCTTTAGGGACTTCATGGTACCGCCCGGGCCGTGAGCGTGGCCCTGCGCCGCCGCCGGGGCCCTGGGACACCGAAGCTGCGCGGCACCCCACGCCACCCTGCGCGCGCCCGCCCGCCAGCGGCCGTCGCTGCGTCCATAGCAACCAGTGCCCCGCGCGGGGGCGCGCACCCACCGATCAGCCTGGGCGGAGACGACTTGGCCACCACCTTCTTCATCAGGCCGCGCCCGCGCCCGCCGCACCTGCGGTTCCTCCTGCGCGCCGACCCTGACAACGCCCCGGGCCGGCCCGTGAGGTCACAGGGGCGCCGCGTGACATCACCAGCCCGTCGTGGGCCGGGGCCGGGACGAAGGCTAGGGCGAGGACCCGGGAGCTTCGGGAGCCGGGGAGGAGGGAGCGTCTGGGGAGTTAGCGGCATGCGACCTGCCCCGCCCGTCCTACTGCTGGGCGACGGGGGGCGGGGGCGCGTGGCGGGTGCCAGCTCGGGACGTCCCCGGACTCCGGCCGCGGCCAGCCGACCTCCCGGCTTTCCCTCCGCCCCTCCACACAGCCTACAAAGGGGTCCTTATTTTCAGGCGGAGCTGAAGATCCCTGGGTGGCTTCCGGTGGATTTTAGGCGCCCCTGCCGGCGCCCTCCAACCCCTCCGCGCTCCTGGTGACCTCTAGAGCCCACGTTCGCTCCAGCCACTTTCGCCTTCCACCTCTTCTCAAACCAGCCAAGCTTTTACCCCAGCTTGGGGTCCCCTCACACTGCCAGTCTCAGTGCTTGGAGATGCCGCCCTGACTCCCCAATTTAAAGTAGCCCCTCTCTGTTATCCCAAGTTTATAAACGCACCCGCTTTATTATCTTTTTCTAGAGCCCTAACGCATTCTGGAATTATTTTGTTTGTTTATGCGGTTGCCTGTTGTCAGAATTGCTGTCAGAATGGAAGCTCTGTGACAGCAGGGACTGCCTCATGCTCCCGCCTCCAACCCAAAGTTTAGTCCCTTGTAGTCACTCAGTAACTGTACTTTAAATAATGAAGGGGCTCTATCTCTGCCTACTTGCTAGCTGTGTGTTCTTGGGCCAATCCCTTGACCTCTCTGAGCCGCAGTTTTCTCAGTTATATAATGGCGGTCATAATGCCACCCTCACAAGGCCACTGTAAGGGTTAAATGAGCATGCATTTAAACTACCCAACATGGTGCCCTCTATAAACTGTCTTCTCAGTCAATTCTCAAAATCATGCTGGGGTTGGAGGGAGGGTGATACATTCTGTACCCATTTTACAGATGAAGGAATGGAGCTCCATAGAGGAGAAGGGTCTAAAGTTACCTGACTAGCAAGAAGCACAACTTGAACGTGGTTTTTGGAAGTCCAAGGCCAGGGCTCTTTGGACCCTGTCTCCTGGGCCATCTCTGAAATTTGCCCCAGTTTGCCCCAGACAGAGAAGGAGCTAGGGAGGGTGCCAGCAGGGCCGGTCAATCCCTGGGTGCCCTCTATGTTCCCCACTGCTGGGCTCCTCCTTGGGGCCCCTTTTCCATGCCCCTCTAGACTACACTCCTCTTAGGAGTGAGACATCCTCCATTGGCAGTCACTCCTCTTTTGTTCCCTGAGGCCCAGGCACCAGACTCCCTCCACCCTCCAGAGAGTCCTCAGTTCATTTCTCTCCAGAATGTTGACTGAGCGCTTATGATAAACCAGGCTGGGTGCTGTGTCACCTGGGCCCTCCGGGAAGCAAGCACTGAGACGGACACAGGAGCACAAGAGGTTTATCAGGGGGAGGGGGTGCAGGGGTAAGGCGCAGGAGGGGGAAGGAAGCAGGGCTGGGCTGGGAGAGCCTCAGACTGTGTTGTAGATCTAACACAGTCTTGGCCAACCCAGTGTGTCCTCTGGGCAAAGAATGTTTGTTAGGATCTGTCAGCTAACTTCCGCCCTTGCAGGTGAACAAGTTCTTTCTTGAAGAAAGATAGCTCACCTCCATGGCTGCCCCGGGAGCTCTGTGAAAGAGGGAGAAAAATAAGAAACATTTCCTCTTGCCCTCTAGGAGTTCCCAGTCCACTCTACAATAGAAGACAAACACTTATGCAACTCTAATGTGTATGCCCAGATTCTGGAAGTTACTCAGCTTGTGGCTAGCTTGGCTGGGAGCAGGACAGAGGCTTGGGGACCGTGCAGGGAGGGTTCAGTGGAAATCACAGGACAAGGGAAGAAGGGGGCAAGGGGTGTGTGATCAGGCAGGTAGGCGTGTAAGCTGGCTAACTCTGCCACCAGCCCGAGTGACCCTGGACAGGTCTCATCCCCTCTCTGTGTCTCAGTATGGCCATCTGCATCATGAAGGGGTCCTGACCAGATCAGAGCTGCTTGACCTTTTGAGAATCTGATCAAACCTTGGCGTCTTCTCCCCAGAAATGTGCATTTGACTTTTTTTTTTTTGTGGTAAAATACATATAAAATACCATTTTAATATATATAATTTAGTGACATTTAATACATACACAATATTGTACAACCATCGCCACTATCTAGATCCAGAATGTTTTCATCACCCCGAAAGGAAACCCTATATCCATTTAGCAGTCACTCCCCAGCCCCCGGCAACCACTAAGGTCCTTCCTGTCTTTATTGATTTGCCTGTTCTGGATATTTCATATAAATGGAATCATACAATACTTGGCCTTTTGTGTCTGGTTTCTTTCATTTAACATAACATGTATTAGTACTTCGTTCCTTTTTATGGCTGGATAATATTTCATTTTATGGGGTATCACATTCTGTTTATCCATTCATCAGCACATTTGATTTTGCACATGGTTTTGCATTCAATTCCAGGGATTCCCTGAAGCTCACTCATGTGCCCCTGGGGTGGGGGTGGAACAAGGTCAGAGTACTTTGGACATGGAGTTTAGTCATCCAAAAGTATGTATGTGCTTGGGGGTTAGTGATTAATTGCAATTTGGGAACTGCAGACTGGATGTGAAGGGAGCTTTCTTAGAGGAGGTAGCATTTGAGGTGGGCCACTGGATAAGAGCTCTATGGGCAGCTCAGTGGCAGGCACTCCAGGTAAGAGCAAAGCAGCAGGTACAAAGGCCAGGAGGAGGTGAAGCACAGCTCAGGGAACAGCGTCACTCAGCCAGCGTGGCTCTAGCAGTCTCCTCCCAGTGCAGCAGCTCTGAGCAACTTCCTCAAGCCCAGGGAGAAGCTGGTGGCTGGGTTGACAGAAGACATGACGTAATTACTGCTTCACGCCTCTGTTTATTTCTACCCAGCCAGGTGCCAGGCATGTCGTCACTTACTCCTTCCAGAGGCTGAACAGCCTCCCCAAATAGAAAGCATGTTTCCTCCACAGACTGCATCATCCATTTCCCAGGGACAGCCACCTTCCAAAAGCCTGAGGCTGGGAGGTGTCCCTTCTCCAGCCTTTTACATCTGGCCCCCCTCCCAGTTCATCTTGCCACTCTGTCTCACTTCTGCATACACACCAGGCCCCCTCTTCCATTGTTTCTGTTGCCCCCTCACATCTGGCTGCTGCCCCCTTAAACGATGCATCACACCACTCCCCTCCTGACTACTACCTTGCCAGGCTCACGCTCAGCAGGAATCACAGGTTCTTCTTAGCCCTGAAGACAGGCTGCAGCGGGACGCTGCTCCCAGATGGACTGACTTCAGCCTCAGGGGTGATGTATAGACTCTGGGACCCTTCTTGAGAAGGACACAGGGCAGACTTTATGAAGCCACATAGAGCAGGGGCCCAGAGCAAGGGGGGTTTGAGGGTAAAATGTGTGTTTGCTTCCCAACTTCGCCCCCGCCTGGGCTGTCCTCTTTAGAGTGGGGACAATGCCTGTCTCACTGGGTTGCTGTCACCCTCTATGGTTTCATCCTGTTTCTCATCCACAGAAGCCTTATCACATGCACTTCTGTGGGGTCTGTCCGTGCCGCTAAAGCACAAGCTCTGGGGCAGCGGAAGCCTTGCCCATCAGATTCACGGCTGTGTCCTCAGTTCCTGGGTGACAGCGGCTGGCACATGTAGGCTGTCCTAATGGATGGGGTGGGGGAAGCCTGCAGCAGTGTCAGTGGGCTCATGGTAGCTGCCTTCCAGTACCTGTGGGGTAGGGAGACAGCTGGCTTCTCCCATGTGATAGCACCCAGGGGCAAAACCACAAACCATGGTGACATGTTCCTGGGCGGATTGCTGTAAGAAGATTTTTCTAAGAATCAGAGCTCCCTCCTGAGCATGCAGGAGTCCTAGCACTGGTCCAGTCGGCCTGGGCTGCTGGGGGGGACACGCCCAAGAAGGATGGACACTGAGTTCTGGGGCTCTGTGCTGACCTCCACCAAAAGGAAGCCTCTCTGCCCTCACCTCTCCCTCCTCTTCCTGGTCAGAAGGCCACTTGCTGAGGGCAGATTCAGGGCTGAGGGAGCTGGGCTGGCTCACCCTGGGAGCCTGGTTCTAGATTGTGGGGGTAGCTGAGGAATTGCCCTGATCCACCATCCAGAATACACTGGAGCATGGCCAGGCCCTGGGGGGGAAGGTGTGCTGAATTAAAATACCCGGGCCTAAGTCTCTTTCTAGCTGTGTCACTCAGCACGATGCTTCCCCTCTGAGTTTTATCTACCCCCTTTCGAAGGACTCACTACCGCCTTCATCTACTTGCCAGGATCAATGCAAGGAGAGAAAAAATGATGTGTGTAGAAGTACTCTGAAAACTGTATAGATGAAAGGGATTGTAGTTAATGGCCAGGACACTCAGGTTCGCTAGATGTTTTCTCCCTGAGTGTGGTAAGCAGAATAATGGCTCTCCCAGAGATGTCCACATCCTAATCGCTGGAAGCTGTACATATGTTACCCTACAAGGCAAAAAGGACTTTGCAGATGTGATTAAGGATTTGGAGATTATCCTGGATCATCCGGTGAGCCCCATGTAATCACAAGGGTCACTAAAAGAGGGAGGCAGAAGGGTCAGAGTCAGAGAGGGAGACGGGGTGACAGAAGCAGAGGTCACAGTGCTGTGGCCCTGAGCCAAGAAATGCAGCAGCCTTTAGAAGCTGGAAAAAGCAAGGAACGGGTTCTTTCCTAAAGCCTCTGGAGGAACACAGCTCAGCTGACATCTGGATTTTAGCCATTTCACACTTTTGACCTCCAGAGCTGTAAGATAATAAATTTGTGTTGTTTTAAGCTGCTAAATTTGAGGTCATTTGTTACTGCTGCAAGAGGAAGCTAATATAGGGTTATAGAAGCATTGTTTCCAATCTGATTCTCTAACTCTCTTTTTCCGTATACCTTCTCAGTCAATGAAAGCTTCAGTTCTTACCAAGTCAGCTCACAGCTCACAGACAGCTCACAGTGCCCATGCTGTCATTCATTAAGTAGGTCACTGCATATCTGTCTTGAGCTCCATTTTAGCAGAGTATGCCACAATCAACACACACGGGTTCAAATCCCAGCTCAGTAATTTTCTAGTGGAATGACCTTGGGCTAAGTCACTTAACCTGAGTCAGTCCCTCCCATGGCAAAAACGGGGGGACAGGATATGAGAATTAAATATGAGTCCCTCAAAAACTTTGCTTTCACAGAAATTGAGTCATGTCTAGGGTTGTCAGATAAAAATGCACGGTGCCCAGTTAAATTTTAATTTCCGATAAAACAAATAATTTTTAGTGTAAGCATGTCCCATGCAATATTTGGGACATACTTTAAAAACACATTCATTGTTTACCTGAAATTCAAATGCAAGTTGTGTCTCCATTTTTATTTGCTAAATTTTGCAAGTTTAGTCTCGTCCCAGGTCACATGGCTTGTAAGCAACCAAGCTAAGCCTCAGTCTCAGGCCTTTCAACCCCAAGGTCAATGAGTATCCTACTCTATCACAGGCCGGACCTTGAGTAGATTCTCTGAGCCACATGGCAGCCCTGGACTCAATCCAGTTGAGACTTCAAAAACAAATGCAGTTTAAACCTTGATAACCCATTTCAAATGTCAAAAATATCCAAAGTGATCATAAAAATAAAATTTAAAAACACACGAATAAATGTTTATGTATATTATATATGTATACATGATACATACGTATGTAAAATCAAGACTGAGTATGAAAATAAATGAAAGAAGAAACTACATGCAAATAAATGCTTTAACATATATGAAGTATGTGAATTCAGTCTCTAACAGTGATGTTCCTTTTAGGATTATTTTTTCCTTCTGCCTGATCTGGCCCAATCCAATGGAGTTTATAAAATACATGGCAACTAACTGCGCTGGGGGCTTATCATGGCCTGAGTAGCTTTCTAAGCACCTTATGTTACCAGCTCCTTTTTTTATTTCTTTTTTTAGAGACAGGATACCCTTTTTTTTTTTTTTTTTTAAGAGATGAGGTCTCACTCTGTTACCCAGACTGGATCGAGTATAGTGGCTGGATGGTAGTTCACTACAGCCTTGAACTCCTGGGTTCAAGTGAACCTCCTGCTTCAGCCTCCCAAGTAGCTAGAACTATAGGTGCTCACCACCAGGCCTGATTAATTTTTTAATTTTTTGTAGTGACAGGGTCTCACTATGTTGCCCAGGCAGGTCTTGAACTCCTGGGTTCAAGCAATCTTCCTGCCTCAGCCACCCGAGTAGCTAGGACTACAGGCGTGCACCACCATGTCCAGCTTGCTTTTAAAATTTTTTATTGTTTGTAGAGACAGGGTCTTGCTATGTTACCCAGGCTGGTCTCAAACTCCTGGCCTCAAGCAATCCTCCCATCTTGGCCTCCCAAAGTGCTGGGATTACAGGCACGAGCCACCAAGCCCAGCCCTTTTTTTTTTCAACTTGAGATAATTCACATAACTAAAAATGTTATCTAACATAAAATTCACCATTTTAAAGTGTACAATTCAGTTATAGTATATTGACAAGGCTGTGCAACCATCACCACTATCCAATTCCAGAGCATTTCCATCACCTCAAAAGAAACCCTGTACCCATTAGTCACTTTCTGTTTTCCCCCTACCCCCAAGTCTTAGAAACTACTAATCTACTTTCTGTCTCTATGAATCTGCCTATTCTGGACATTTCATATATATGAAATCATACAATATGTGGCTTTTGCATCTGGTTTCTTTCACTTAGCATAGTGTTTTCATGTATCGATACTTCACCTCTTTTTATTGCTGGGTAATATTTCATTGTATGAATACACCACATTTTCTTTATCCATTCATCAGTTAATAGGCATTGGGTTGTTTCTACTTGGTGGCTATTATGAATAATGCTGCTAGGAACATTTGTGTACAAGTTTTTGTGTGACCACATGCTTTTAATTCTCTTGGGTATAAACCTAGCAGTGAAGTTGCTTGGTCATATGGTCACTCTAGGTTTAACTTTCTGAGGGACTGCAAGACCGTTTTCCATAGAAGCCACACCATGTTACAGTTCCTGCAGCAGTGTACGAGGGTTCCAATTTCTCCATATGCTCACCAACACTTGTTATTTTTCCTTTTTTCAAAAAAAAATTATAACCACCCTAGCAGGCTTGTTGGTGGCAACTCATTATGGCTTTGATTTCCATTTCCCTAATGGCTAACCGTGTCGAGCATCTTTCCACTTGCTTATTAGCCATTTGTGTATTTTCTCTGGAGAAATATCTATTTAAAAATTGCCCATTTTTAAATTGGGTTGTTTGTCTTTTTGTTGTTGTAGGAGTGCTTTACATATTAAATATATGAAACCCAAATGACACATGGTTTGTAAATATTTTCTCCCATTCTGTGGGTTTTCTTTTTACTTTCTTGATAGGGCCCTTTGACATACAAAGATTTTTAATTTTGATGAAATGCAATTTATCTGTTTTTCTTTGGTTGTTCTAGTTCTGAGTGCTAACTTCTTGAGCATTTACAACCTTCACATGAGGTAGAGAACGTCATTAGCGTCTCCGCTTTACAGATGAGGCAACTGAGGCATAGAAAGCTAAGGGCCTTGCCCAGGAATAAGCAGCTAGCGAGTGGCAGAGCTAGGATCTGAACACAGCACTCACACTCCGGGCCCCAGTGGGAACCATTCACAGGTCCCACGCTCAAACTGGGGTGCATGAATGGGAGCTTTAATTTGTCCTGGGACCTTCAGACCTTGCTCCAGAGGAGGATTGCCAGCTTGATGGTTTTCATAGCTGATTTTTTTACCATGCGTGGATTAATCTGACAGGTCCATGCTTCGTGGGTCTGGGAAGATGGACATTTCCACAGCAACGTCCTCAGTGATCCAAGGCAGCCTCCCTGAGCTGAGGCCCTGCCCACCTTGCTCCCTCCTCAGCACTGCCACGGCCCTCAGAAAGGGGTTCTGGCCTCGACCTGGGGTCTTTATTACAATAAGAAAGCTCAGCCAACCACGTGACATCTACGTAAGCTGGTCAGGTCCAAGGGCAGGGCAAGCCCCAGGGTGAGTCAGGGACAGCAGGAACAGAGGTGAGGAGGTCCTAGGTCCGGGGAGGAATGTAGGGGAGACATAACCCAGAATGAGGGCAAAGGGAAGGCACACTCTGGGGTGTCCCAGGTATCAGGGGTCTGGGAGACAGGTGGGGGTGGTCACTGCCTGAATTGATCAGCCACCTGAGGAATGGGACCATTCCTGCCAGACCTGTTACGGGAAGGCAAGGAGTCACATAGTGTGGGTGCCCGCTGCCAGGAGGCTGCCAGTCAGCCCCATGGTACACACCCTCCCAGCCACCTAGGAGGTGACAAGTTCTACACTGAGCCAAGGGAAAATTTTCCAGGAGCCCAAGGCTCACTACTGACAAGTTTTGGCATCACAGGGAAATGACAGGTCCCTCTCGGTTTTGTCAGGCACGAGGAATTCCTGGTTGGGACCTGAATTCCCTAGAGCCAGCATGCCCAGGGCATTGTGAAGGAGTTAAGGACATGCCACCCAAATATCTGCCACTCTGGTATATTGACTATTTTGAGTTAAAAGCATTTGAAACATAGCAGGTGTGAGAAGATCACATGGACCTTCCTTCTGCTTCTTAAACATAGTAGATGAAATTCCCGTGTGAAAGATGATCTCCCTACACCAGAGGAAACATCAAGAACAGGAAGTCAGGCCAGGCATGATGGCTCAAGACTGTAATCCTAGCACTTTGGGGGGGCCAAGGTGGGAGGATCCCCTTGAGGCCAGTAGTTCAAGACCAACCTGAACAAGAATGAGATCCCGTCTCTACAAAAAATAGAAAAATTAGCCGGGCATGGTGGCGCATCCCTGTAGTCCCAGCTACTCGGGAGGCTGAGGCAGGAGGATCGCTTGATCCCAGGAGTTTGAGGTTGCTGTGAGCTAGGCTGACGCCACTGCACTCTGAAGCCCAGGCAACAGAGTGAGACCCTGTCTCAAAAAAATAAATAAAACAAAACAAAAAGTTAGCTGGGCATGGAGAATCACTTGTGCCCAGGAATTTGAGACTGTAGTGAGTCATGACTGCACCTGTGAATACCCACTGCGCTCCAGCTTGGGCAACATAGTCAGACCTCCGTCTCTATTTAAAAATATATAGATATATAAAAATATATATATAGAAAGAGAGTTGAAATTTCTAGAAAGTTCACTTCCAAAAAAGTAAAAAATCTATGAAAGATAAAAAGGATAGCATACTGGAAGCTCTATTTGCAGCATATAAGACAAAGAGTTGCTATACTTATAACATCTATCTATCTATTTATCATCCATCTGTCTATCATCTATCTAGACAGTCCATCCACCTTGATCAGGAAATTCTCAAGGCTAAGTAAGCAAAGAATTTAAATGTGCACACGACACAATAATTAGGAAACAAGTATCTAATGGAAATGTTTAATCTGGTTTGTAAGCCTTTAAAATGTAAATTAAAACAAGGTACTATTTACATGTTTGATTATTATATATTTTTTTTTCTTGAGACAGGGTCTCTCTCTGTTGCCCAGGCTAGAGTGCAATGGCATCATCATAGCTCACTGCAACTTCAAATTGCTGGGCTCAAGCGATCCTCCTGCCTCAGCTTCCCGAGTAGCTGGGAAAACTCGGGCATGAGCCACTGTGCCCAGACTATTTTTAAACTATATTTTATATATGTACATATTGTCAAAGTCAAAATAAAAATGTAGAGATGCATCTCTAAATTTAGTATTTTATTTGAGAAGTAAGAATTACAATTTGGAGCATACACACTGTCCAGTGGTCTTTGGTAAGTCTGAAGAACAAAGAGGAGGTTGGAGGTTTTATAAAAAGGAGAAATGTGCCCAGGCACGGTGGCTCATGCCTGTAATCCTAGCACTCTGAGAGGCTGAGGTGGAAGATTGCTTGAGCTCAGGAGTTTGAGACCAGCCTGAGCAAGAGCAAGACCCTGTCTCTACTAAAAATAGAAAAATTAGCCGGGCGTGATTACCTCTGTAAAGAAACAACAGAAATAATGAGTTAAAAAAAAAAACAAAAAAAAAACTACACTGCCAAACCTCCCTTGTGAATAAGAGTGGCCAACTAGAAGCTGATATTATGGGGCAGGAGGACTTTAGGGAAAGCTCTTTAGAGGGAGCTGATATATCTGGGAAAAAACACACTGTTGCCCCTCCAGCCTTTCTCCTTCTTGTTGCCTGGAATGCAGGCATGATGGCTGGAGCTCCGGGGACCATATTAGTCCATGGGGAGATCTTAGGGACAGAAGCCATGAACTGAGGATGCAGAACATAAAGTTAGGAGCCTGGGTTCTTCATGACCAATGAGCATGATCCGCCATGCTGGCCCTGAAATACTATGTCCAGACCTCTTCTATGTAAAGAAAAATAAATCCCTATCTTGTTTAAGCCTATGTTATTTCGGTTTTCTGTTATATGCAATTGAACCTAAACTTAACTGATATGCACACCGAAACTCTATGGAAGGGAAAAGGGGACTTTCACACTTCAGTTTCTATGCGATGGTATTGCTTGCATTTATTATTTTTATCTTTTACGATAAGAATGCATTCATGTATTTCTTGTATAAGCATCTCTTTGGGAGCCCCAGAGAACTTGGCTTGAGCACCAGCCCCACTACTCCCTAGCTAAGTGACCTTGTGCAGTCAATTAATTTCTCTGAGCCTGTTTCCTCGTTTGTAAAATGGGCATGATGATAATAGAACTTATCTCATTGGGTTCTCATGGAGCTTAAATAAGCTAATGCAGATAAAATTCTTGGCACAGTACCCGGCTTACAGCTATTACTGTACTACATTATGCTACCATCTAGGCACTGGTGGTGGCAGAACCAATTAGAAAAACCTGGGCCATGTTGTTGAGTAAAAAAACAGGTTGCAAAACTGGCACGTGAGTATGATCCCTTTTGTGAAAAATTATTTTAATGTCTACATCTATATGCATATCTATGCATCAAGAGATGTCTGGTGGGATGGTTGTCCAAATGTTAGCAGTGGTAATTTCTGGGTAGTAGGATCTTTGCTTTCTTCTATATGGTTGAAAAAGAGCATGTATTATTTTTCGAGCAGGAAGATAAAAAAAGAAAACCTTTTGGAAAACAATGCAACAATTCATGCCAAGAATCATCAAAGCATTCATACCCTCTGACCTAGCCGTCCCACTTTTGGGAATTGACCTGAGGAAATAATTTAAATAAAGGAAGAAGCTATATCCATAAAAACATGCACTACAGCATTATTTATAATAGGGGAAATCGAGTGACCACATAAGTGGCTTACATTAGGGTAATGATTATTAAATTATTCACTCATTGGAACACTGTGCAACAATTAAAATGAGATGATGACCATGTAGCAATGTGGAAAACTGCTTATGACAATGAGAAGAGAAAATGGCAGAATGCAAAATTAGATCTGTGCCAGGGTCACAACCGGGCAAAGGGAATGCAGGCAAACGAAAACAACTTAATTTGTTGGGGCCACTGATTGTGGGAGATTCTTTTTTCTTTTTCACTTAGAATTCTGCCTAATGCTTCTATTATGTTGTTTGTTTAATAATAATAATTGGCTTTAAAAATCCCCTCAGGGAAGAGAAGGAGCAGCTGGGAGAGGAAGAGAGAAGGGAAATCTGGGACTCTCCCAGGAGAGAGGTCTGGGTAGGAGAAATGCAGAGGTAATTTACAAGCCAGGGAGAAACAGCTCCAGCTCAGTTTTCCACCTGGGTGGTCCCAGAGGTTGCATCCGCTTTGCTCTCTGGCTTGGCAGTGATCAGATGACCAAAAGACTTGCCAAAGTTAGAGAGGCGGTATGTTAGCTGATGATAAAGCTAGGGTCAAGAATGCTCTTCAGATTGGAATCATCTGGAAAAATTGATCATGCTTGCTATTGATGAGATCGTAGAGAAATGAGCACTATCAAGCTGGCAAGAGGGTGAACTGGGCAGGCTTCCTGGAGGGTAGGTTGGCACTGTGAATCCAAACAGAGGATGTGAATATCCTCAGAGTCAGCAATTCCATCTCCTGAGATTTACCCTAAACCCAAGGAAATGATCAAACCAGTGCATAAAAATATTTACATAAGATGTTCATCACAGAGTTTAATAACAACCAAAAATCAAACCCTTAGTTTCATTAAAAAAAATTGGGAAACTAAATTTTTTGGCATAACCATGTAGTGATACACTACTGAGGCCACACTAAAAAATAGGATATAGATGTAAATTTGATGCCCACCACATATTAGATAAAACAAGAAGGCTCTTTGGAGCAAGATATATATTATCCCATCTTTGTAAGACTGTGTATCTAAATACATGCATTGCATATCGTAATTGCTGCTAAAATACACACCGAAATCTTAACAATGGTGAATATTTGAATGGTAGAATTATAAATTGAAATCAGTCACTTTAGTCTCAATTATGGTGCAGTATCAACCTGAAAATCTGGTTTACAAAGTGCAAATGTTAATTTCTCTCTACTGCTCACATATATTGTTGTTGACTGCTTCCCATGCCCACCTCCTTTACTCTGGGACCCAGGCACACAAAACAGTCCCCATGTGAGTGCTGCAGGTCACCACAACAGAGGGACAAACTGGTGGACCACCCACTGGCTCTTACAACCAGTGCTAGGCAAGTCTCATGGCCCTTCCCAGGCTCAACAAGGCAGGGATACACAGGCCCTCAGGGAGGGGTAGCAAACGTTTTGAACAATAATACAATCTGCCACACAAGTTATTTCATCGTATTATTCAAAGTTCTTTTCTTTGCAGAATGCGGTGGGAGGAGAATGCAGTTCTATCCCAGGAAGGGGATGATCTCCCAGAGATGGGGCCTGGGTAACACAGGTTCTCATTGTTAGAGCCTCTCAAGCAGGAAAGATAGAGACAGAGTCCAAGCTACCCAGCGCCAGGCGGCTTCAAGCCTGAGGCAGAGGGGCGAGAAAGAGGTCAGGATTTTGCCTATGAGACAGGCCAATTGACCTGGACCCACAGTAAGTAAAAAAACGATGATGAAGGCCGGGCATGTGGTTCACGCCTGTAATCCTAGCACTCTGGGAGGCCGAGATGGGAGGATCGTTTTAGGCCAGGAGTTCGAGACCAGCCTGAGCAAGAGTGAGACCCCATCTCTATCAAAAATAGAAAAAATTAGCCAGGCATGGTGTGCGTGCCTATAGTCCCAGCTACTCAGGAGGCTGAGGCAGGAACATCACTTGAGCCCAGGAGTTTGAGGTTGCTGTGAGCTATGATGATGCCACTGCACTCTACCTGGGGTGACAGAGCAAGACTTTGTCTCAAAAAGTTCTGGATGTCCAGAAATGTTATAGCAGGTCTGCTGCTTACTACTTATAGCTGTGGTCCCCAACCCCTGGGCCACAGACCAGTACCGGTATGGTCCATGGCCTGTTAGTAACTGGGGGACACAGCAGGAGGTGAATGGTGGGTGAGTGAGGGAAGCTTCATCTGTATTTACAGCCACTCCCATCGCCCGCATCACCGCATAAGCTCCGCCTCCTGTCAGATCAGCGGGGGCATTAAATTCTCATAGGAGCCAGACCCCTACTGTAAACTGCGCATGCGAGGGATCTTGTTGCACGCTCCTTATGAGAATCTAATGCCTGATGATCTGAGGTGGAGCTGAGGTGGTGATGCTAGCGCTGGGGAGTGGCTGAAAATACAGATTATCATTAGCAGAGAGGTTTGACTGCACAATAAATGTAATGCGCCTGAATCATCCTGAAACCATCCCTCCCCCCTCCCCTCCCCCCTTGTCCGTGGAAAAACTGCCTTCCATGAAACCAGTCCCTGGTGCCAAAAAGGTTGGGGACTACTGATTTCTAAGACTTGAGTCAAGTTAGAGACACTCTGTGAATGTCCCCATCTGTAAAATGGAAATTAAAATAGCTGCCCTAGGCCAGGCGTGGTGGTGCATGCCTATAGTCCCAGCTACTCAGGAGGCTGAGGCAGGAAGGATTGTTTGAGGCCAGGAATCCAAGACCAGCCTGGGCAACATAGGGAGACCCTGTTTCTAAAAAATTTTTAGAAATTAAAAAAATTTAAAAAATAGCTGTCCTGCCTACTTCGCACTACTCCAGGGGTGGGGTTCAATTGTAGGGTTTTAAAATGATCAGTGTTTCCAGCATATGGAAGGTTTGGTCCCTCAAGCTGTAACCACAGAATCACATGTTCTACTTGTCCCCAACTTTGCTCACCACCTCATCACCTGTGTGTTGTTCACCTCTTTTACTTGCTATGTAGGACAGGTGAAAGGTGACAGCCAAAGTCCCAAAGAGGAGGACGAGAAACTCTTTAGTGGAAGAGCCATGGAAGGGCTGGGATGTGGAGGGAAGGACCACACATCCACTTTGTTGTATCTGGAAGTGGCCCCGTCCCCTCTTTCCTCCTGTCCCCAGCCTCTCGGGATGGAAGAGGGGAGATGACAGTAATCAGGGGTTCCCAAATGGGACTGAGCCATGCAGGAAGCACTGAAAAACCAGATTCCTGGACTCCACCTCCTGGACATTCCGATTCACCCGGTAAAGGTGGGACCAGGCTAAGTACGGAAGGTGACCTGTGCCACCCCCACTTGGCCCTGGCTCCCACCCAGCTCCTCTGCACAAGCCTCGTGAGGTGGCCCAGGACATCTCAGGTGGCACGAGCCCTGGCAGGCGCGAGAAACCTGAGTGGGCCCAGGTTATCTGATGGTGCACCTGCCTCAGCCCTGTGCTCACTTCTTGAATGTCGAGATCGGGGAAGGCTCAGGAAGAGGCTTCCCTAAACGGCACAGGTCACCCAGCAAGCTGCCCCAGGGCCAGGATTTCCAGGGCACCAGGGGCAAAGGAGGTGATAAGAACATTGTACTCCCCCGTCTTGCTCCCAACCCCTCTGAACTCAAAGTGCTCCAGGCTCCCGCAGCCTGCCTGCGCCTGCACGCCTTGACTGACAAGCCTGGAATTGATCTCTGTACACATCTTTCAACACGGCAGTGAGTTCCTCGAGGGCTGGGACAGGTCTTACTCCTGCCTGCCTGGCGCAGTGCCTGGCACACCATTCATGCTTGCTGAATATTTCATGAATAAAGGAGAGTTAGTAGAACTTACCATGTTACCACAGGGTCAAAGAAGGACTGATATTCACACCCACTTGGCACATGGGAAATGCACGTGCTCACCTCTGAGAGGTGTGGGGGGGGGGGGAACCACACCTTTGTCACCCAGCCAGAGGCTGAGCTTAGCATGCCTCGATCTGCAGCAGTACTAGATTACTTTGGCATCACGGCACCAAGTGACATAAGGTATGAAAGTTATGGAGCCTCTTCCCAGGAAAATGCCCTCCTCTCTCTTACTCTTTCTCTTTTTCACACACAGACACACACTTTCCAGGTTAAGAGGTCAGCCCTTCAAAAAACAGGAATAAATGGATAAATGCCAGGTAATGAATGTAGAAGGAATGACAGAGTCAGAAATTAACATTTTTGCAACCTCCCCCATCCCCCATTTAAGAATTGATTTGGGCAAGGATCATCAATGGATGCCAACACCACTGGGCAAATGACTGTCAGGGAATAGGATATTTTCCTGGTCTCAAGGCATCACACCACATGATAATCCGCTTAATTTCAAGGAAAAAATATCCCTGCACAATGGAGAGACTAGGCACCCACCACCTTAATCAAGTGATCAAAATTAGCCATTATTGATAGTGGGCTGACCTGGCATTACGTCCCTTAAGGGACACAACATCTACATAGTGTTCTTGCAAAAAATATTTAACCAGGTCCAATCATTGGGAAACAATCAGACACACCCAAAATGTTCAGACAAGTGGCCTTGACTCTGAAAAATTCAGTGCCATTGTTTCAAAACAAACAAAAAGGAAGGGGGCTGTTTTAAAAGAGATTAAAGAGACATAGTAGCCAAAAATAAAGCATAAAACTTTATTGGAAGTCCCCCTCCCTCCCAATGAGTCAAAGAGTTTTAAGATGTTTTAAAGACATTTGGAGAAATTTTAAAATGAACTGCATATTATTGTATTATATTAACTTCCTTAGGCTGCAAACAGTACTGTGGCTATATAAGAGTATACTTTTGTCTAGGAGATGCTTAATGTCCAAACCTTTCAAATGATTCAGAAAAAAATATATATACACATCTACCTCTCTATCTAAAGATGAAGTAATTGTGGCCAAAATAAACAAATGATGAATCTATAGGATGACCACAAAGTCTGGGAACATGGCTATCTTATTTTTTTTATAGCTGGAAGATGTCCTTGATGACATTATGAATATCTGCCTATTTCCAGCCTTTCCAGAAACACTGCAGAGGAAGGATATATGGTTTACATTGAACTATTCTTTCATCTTTTCTGTGGGTTTGAAATCTTTCAAAATAAAATGTAGGGAGTGGGGGAAGGAATCTCAGCCCTAGTTCCCAAATCAGAATCCCACACACGGGGAAGGAACCGGGACAAAGGAGGGGCCAGAGTCAAGGCAGGCTCCAGAGGGGTTTATTAGGCTATTTGAATAGAACCATGGAAACATTTCTGCAGGTAAAAGACAAAAGAGAATCACAAATGCTCTGGATCTTCCCACCTTCACTCTCTTGAGGGAAAGTCTACAGCAGAGGGAGGGACATGGGGGAGTGGACTCAGGAGAGACTGTGGCTCCTGCCACCTGAAACATACCCTGGCTGGCAGAGGAGAAGGGGCAAGCCTTGCTCTGACCTTTCCCACTGTCTCAGAGTCCAGCAAGCCACAGTGCTGGACACACGCATGGGTTCCACCAGCACACGCCAGTCCTTCTACACTCTCTCCTGTATTGCAGGGGCTGGAAACCTGAGAACTATATTCCTCAGAATCTCCTGCCAGCCAGGATTTGCTGTAGAGTCCACTAATGAGCGGCACTTGTGGAAACCATTACTCCTTCTCCAGCAGTGGCACGAGGTTTTGTAGCGTCTTCTGGGCATTTTCCTATAAATCATCTGCTTTTAAGCTGCTGGCCGCTGAGATTATCAGCAGGAGTTTCCTCTGCCTCCTGCAACGTTCCGATTTCCCGACAGAGGGTGGTGGCTTTCTCCAATTTTCATTTCTCCATCCCTTTCAATGGTTTTGTAAATACTTCATTCCTATATTAAATCCCTTCCTGCTTAAACTACCTAGAGGGGATATGGTTTTCCTAACTCACACAGCTTTCCCAGGACCTCACTCCAGAGTGAGGAAGGCTTCTCTCCTGGAGGTAATTCTCTGCAGGGAGATTTCCAAACACTGTTTGCTATTTGGTACCAAGAAGGCAAAAGAAGCTGATGTGGGTGATGAGTGATTCCCAGCCGTGGAACATGTGCTGGTCTGAGTCCTGAGACGCTGAATGGGATGCCAGTTCCAGACCAGAAATGTCCTCCCATCCACCTCACTGTAGCCACTCCCATGGATGCCAGGGCCGGGCAGTGAGCGCACAGAGCAGAGACGGCACCGGACAGCAGAGATGTCTGCAGTACCGGCTCAGCCTGAGCCCACCTGGAAATACCTTGGGATTCAGGAACATCTGATCATCCTCCTGGCACAAGGGAGGGGGTTCTCTGCTGCCAGGCCTCTTGGAGTTGAGGCAGAAGGGTCAGCAACAGGGAGTCCAGCACAGGCAGACCCTCCCAGGAACACCGAAGACCTCTGGAAAACCAAGAGGCCTGGATGTGGCTACTTCATCTTACCAATTTCAGGCGCAGCCCCCACCAGCACTTCTCACTTCTCCTGGGTCTGTGGACCTGTAGCTGGGGCTATCTGGGACACCTAAGCCCTCCTTTGCCCACTGCCCCCCAACACACCTGTGATCCAGCAGCAGTAGGCCCCGCTCCAACAGCTCCTTCACCTCCTTGCTTGCTCCAAACACGTCCCACAGGGTCAGCTCGGGATCAAATTGCTGCCAGTGCTGGGCAAACCAGAAGGGTCAGAGGTGGAGGGTGGCCGGCTTACTCTGGGACACGTGGCTGGGGTGCAGTGGAGTCGGGAGGGTCCAGTCCAGCACTGGAATCTCAGCAGTTGAGGCTCATGAACAGCAGAACCAGGCCAAAGGGCCAGCAGGGAGGTGGTCACCTTCACTCCCATCCCACATTCAGGCTGAAGCCCAGCTCCCAGCTAAGCCAGGCCTTCCTACTCCTCTCCCTCTTCCTATCCCCCTAGGCCAGCCCCAGCCAGGGCTTTATGGCCCTGATTTCATCTGAGTTTGATCGATCATTATCTCTTGTGTTTCCTATGTGAGGTTTCAGTGCTGCTTAAAAACATCTGGAAACCCTTTATCTAGTCTACTCCTTCACATAGCTGAGAACACTGAGGTTCAGAGAGGCAACAGGATTTGTGCCCAAGGTTGCCGTAGAACCAGGACTAGAACCTGTGTCTCTGCAGCCCTAGGCTAGGGTTCTTACCTATGCACCACATTGCCCACTGCTTCTACGCAGCAGGCCTCGGCTGGACCTCAGAGGAAAGGGAGGGTGTGTGCATGTGTGTGTGAGGGAGAGAGAATGAGAGAGAGACTGATTCTGCAAGACTCAGGAGGGAACGGCGTGCAAGAACCCGACCCCTTACCTGGTGAGTGATCCCCACATCGGTGCGCAGCCCCATGGCCAAAACTTCCTCCAGCCTGAAAGAAAAATCCCAGAGGGATCTTGGAGAGGAGACCTGTGCCTCTCCTGTTCTTCAGGCCCTATGCTGGGACGTGTTTATGAGGGGTAATGGGGCTCATGCAATATGTGGCAGGGCGGGGGGTGGGGCAAGGTGGGAAATAAAGATGTGCACATGGTGGAAGTGGTTCTGGGGGTGCGGGGGGCCCTGGGTGAAGAGCCCTGTGCCCATGGGTACTCACACCTCCAGCCTGCCCAGGGGGGTGCACTTCCGGGTGCCATGACCAAACAGCATCACCTCCTTCATCCAGTTGTCAGGCTCCAGTGTCTGGATTCGAGCCTCCCGGGTGTGGCCCCCGGCCCCCTGGGGTACAAATCGCCCATGGGCTCCTGACAACAGCATTAATAGCAGCTAACACTGTGCTTACCAGATTTAAACAAGATTTAAATCCCTGGTATCTAATGTGCTAGAAACGTAAATCCTTGGGCCCTACTCCAGCCCTTCCAATCAGAAATTCTGGAGGTAGGGCCCAGCACTTTGGATTTCAACAAGCCTTCCAGGGGATTCTGATACATGCTAAAGTTTGAGAACCACAGTGCTAGGCTCTGTGTCAAACACCTTAAGATACAGGCTCAATAGTTCTACAAGGTTGGTCTTATTTTTTGCAGTATTTTACATACGAGGAAACAGGCCTGGAGAGGTCAAATAAGTGGCCCAAGTTCACTCAGCCCTGACATTCCTCTCCTGAATCATCCCTTGCTTAGTTCTCAGGGGACTCACCAGGCCCGACGCCAAGGTACTGACCGCACTGCCAGTAAGTCCAATTGTGGGTACTGAGCGCCCCCTGTGGGGAGGGAGGAAACGGTGCAGAGTGAAGAGGGTGGGCCCATTTCCGCGCAGGCGAGGGGCGGCTGGTTAGAGCATCCCACCAACTCAGGCCTGAGAGCTCCCAGCAGGAAGCCTTCTCTTCGGACGGCCACAATTCCCTGGTCACACCTCAGTCTGCCCGTTCTCCATCTCCAGCCATCGGCCCCAGGACTCACATTCCGGGCGAAGTTGGAGACCTCATACTGGCGGAAGCCAGCCTCTCCAAGGGCTTCTCGACCCCCCTGGTACATCTCAGCTGCGAGCTCCGGTTCGGGGGCAGGAAGGGCGCCTTGCTGCACCTGCGCGAAGAGGGCGGTGCCCCGCTCCAGGGACAGCTGGTAGAGGGAGACGTGGTCGTCACAGTGGTGCAGCAGTTCCTGCAGCTGCCCTAGCCACGGCCCCACCTGCTGCGCCGGCAGCCCCAGCATCAAGTCCACGGACACGCGCCCCGGAAAGAGGCGCCGAGCCGCCGCCAGTGTCCGCAGAGCGTCGCTGGCCGAGTGTGTCCGCCCCAGCAGCCGGAGCTCTGCGTCGTCTAGGGACTGGGGAGAGAGGGTCAGGTGTAAGCACACTGGCTGGCTCGGAGCCAGATGGGAACGCTCCACTTTACTGGAGTAGACACAGGGAACACAGCACATGGCCGACAGCGGGAAGGTGGGAGGGCAACAGTGAAGCCAGTACCAAGAGCTGCTCACTGAACAGTCACTATATGGCAAGCATTTTTACACCGTGTCCAACTGAATCCTTATAACCCTCCAGTATGAGCTCCATCTTACAGGCGAGAAAACAGAGGTTCAGGGAAGTTAAATAACTTGCCCAAGGCCATACCGTTACAAAGTTAGACCTGGAATTTAGGACTGACTCCAAAGCCAACAATCTTTTTTTACTTTACTTTTTATTTTCAAATAATTCAAACCTAAAGAAAAGTTGGAGGAAAAGCACAATAAACACCTTCATTTGCATTCACCAACATTTGCTCATACTTACTTTGTCTCTCTCTAAATATTATTGTTATAATGTTAAATTATTTCAGAGTAAGTTATAGACCAGAACTGCCCAAAAGAGCTTTCTGCGATGAGGGAAATGTTCTATTATCTGCACTGTCCAGTATGGTAGGTACTAGCCACATGTGGCTATTTAAATTCAAGTTGATTAAACTTAAATAACCACATTTCAAGTGCTCACTAGCATGTGGCTAGTAGCTATGTATTGAATGGCACAGTTATAGATATTACATACTCTTTAATCCCTAAATACTTCAGTGTGTATTTCCTAAGAACAAGACATTCTCTTACATAACCACAATCCAATTATAGAGTACAGGAAATTTAACATTGATACAATACCATTATCTAATATACAGTCATATTCAAATGTGGCCAACTGGCCCGATAATGTCTACTGTAGCAATCTCCTCCTACCCCATCAGGGCCCACACATAGCATTCAGCTGTCTCTTTTAATCTACTTTAGATTCTCAGCCTTTCATTGTCTTTCATGTCATTGACATTTTTGAAGAATACAGGCCAGTTGTTTTTTTAAGTTCTAGAGATCAGCTGTGCAATACTGCTTATAGTTAACAATACTGTACATGTAAAAATTTAAGAGGGTAGATCTCATGCTCTCTGTTCTTATTACAAAAAAATTTTTTTGAAAAAGTCTCTTAACGTAGGCTTTCCTGATATTCCCTCACAATTAGATTCAAGATATGCATTTGGGGCAAGAATATCTTAGAAATGATGTGTCCCTGTCAGTATATCCCATCAGGACAAAGCCCACAACCCTAAAACCCAAAGCAAATATCAGAGGTCAACCTGAGAGGAGTAGGTCTCTCCCTCCTTAAAAACCTTCAATGGCTGCCCTATTGCTACTAGGGAAAAAAACAAACTCCTTAGTAGAGACTGGAAGCTTCTGGGCCCTACTTTGTTGCCTTGTCCCCAGCCTCTCCAGTCACAAGGTGTGACTCACAGCTCCCCCAAAACATGCAAGGTTCTTCCATATCCTATGTCTTTTCCTCCCACACCCTCTCTCCTGGTAAACTCATCCTACTCATTCAAACATCACCTCCTCCAAGGTTTCTGTGATTTCATCAGACTGAGCTGCCCTTCAGGCTGTACTCTGAAAGAGTTTTGCAGAGACTCCCTTTGTAGGAAGCATTTACCATGCTGCAATGATGCTGCCCTGTCTTCAACCGTGTAACAAATCTTTTTTGAGCACTTACTATGTGCCAGGCGTTATGGCAGTCATGCCTGATCACTTCCTCATGGAGCTTATGGTCTAGGACAGCAGCAGACAATTAAGTAGTTACAAAAGTGTCACCACAGGGTCTACTGTGTACTAGGCTCGGCACCTAGAAGGAGCTCAATAAATATTTCTCCAATGAATGAACACAGCTAAAAGGGGGACAGCACTGAAGGTCTGGGCACACTGGGATGGGTAGGGTGAGAGAGTTACCTGGAGGCCAATGGACAACCTGTTGACCCCTGCTGCCCCGAACGCTGCCAGCCTGGAGCCTGGGGCTGAAGTGGGATTAGCCTCCAATGTGACTTCAGAGTCTGCAGGCAGGTAAGTTGCCTGTGCCACAGCCTCCAGGACAGCAGCCACGGTGTGGGGACTGGCCAGACTGGGCGTCCCCCCACCAAAGAACACAGATTCCACCCTGGAGGAAGAGGATGGAGAAGATGAGACCTGGGGGAGCCTTCTGGGATGCCTGCACCTATCCTGTTCACTCCCCCAAACAATTCCCAAGACCCTGCCTACAACCCCCAGTACAGACCATCGCACCCCGCTGAGCCGCAGCAGCGTCTGAGCCTCAGTCACCAGACACTTCCGCATGGCAGCCTCATCCACGCCGCGGGGGATGTACTTGTTGAAGTTGCAGTAACTGCAGCGCTTCTCGCAGTAGGGCCACTGGGGGCAGGGGGTGTATGTGCGGGGTGAGGGGTGACTCTGGGCTGTCCTGGCCACTTCCAGGGCTCAGGCAGCCCGCCCCACGTCCTCGGGAAATGACACATCCCCATCCCCATTCCGAGGTTGATCAACAGTGGCTACGGCATCGAAGCTACACAATTCCCCAAAGCAGGTCGCACTGGGATTATTATGAGAAAACAGGCTCAGAAGGGAAATCACTTGGTCAAGGTCACCGAGCCGATGAGTACCAGAGACCGGGTTTCTGGACCAAGCCATTTCCCTGCCTGAGCGCCGGGTCTCATCCTAGACCTCCTCTGGCGATGGGGAAAGACAGCACGTGGGTTCCTAGCGTGACAAACCGCCACTTAAATTATGGACGGCCACGGCTGCACCCCGCGGGTCCGCCCCACTCACGTGCACGTAAAGCGCCGCGCGCTGGCTCGCGGGCCCGGGACGCGGAGGTCCTCCCGTGCCCTCCACGCGGCGGCGCCGCTGGGCCGCTCTGGCCGCCGCCGCCCAGCCGCGGGCCCGGGCTCCGGGGACAGCCATGGGGCCCAACGCGACGCGGGGCGGGGGTCCCAGCCGGAGATGTGCCCGGGACACACCTGTGCGTGCAGTGCCGGGGCCCAGAGGGCCGCCGGGGCGGAAGGAAGCGGGGCTGCGTGACCGCGCGCCGCGTCCGGCGACGCGCAGAGAGGGCCCGCCCGGGGCCGCGGGTCTGTGGCGCCACCTGCCGGGCACCGATGCAGCCACGGCCGCAGTCTGTCGGTCCTTTCCCGAGGACATGGGGCGGGCTGCCGGCCTTTTGGCTGCGCCAGAGCGAGTTCCCTGACTCATCCGGGAGCTCTTGGTTCATTCAGTCAGTTCCTTCACATTCTGCCTGCCTGGCTCAGAGCTGGCCGCTGGGGACATCTAGGTGCATAAGGCCAGGTTGCAGTCTGACAGGAGAGAGGCAAACCAACCAGCTAGGACAGGCCACGCTATTATTAGTCATACAGTGCCTGCGGGACACCAGGCCAGTGTGCTCAGTGCAGCGAGTCTGTGATGAGAGTGTGGGAGTCAGTGCCGGGGAAGGGGGCACTTGGGCTGGATCTTGCAGGAGCAGAAAATCCCAGGGGAAACTGGCTTGGCCGGGAGAGTAGACTGTCTGGGATCCCGCCAACCCCGGGACCTGGAGGTGTACGTGCTGGGGGGAGAGTCGGGGATGGTGTGTGTAGGAGAGCCAGGGTGCTGGGAAAGAAGGCTCCTGAAGTGTCCCACAAAGTGGAAAGATCATGGACAATATAGGACTTATCCCAGTGGCCTGGGACTAACCCAGTTCTCAACCTCCCGCCCTCCCTGCTTCCAGCGTGTAGCTTTCCAGAATAACTACAGAAAGTGTTGGGAATGCATCATCCTGAGATAGGAACTGACTGGCCAGGAACAGGCAGGCTCTGGTCCAGTCCCCTCTAGAAAGAGGATGAACTTCAGTGCTTTAGCCCAACGTGTCATGTGGCCCCAGGGTATAAAACCCAGGGTGGGCTGATTTCAGGGGTCCCTCAGCTGCAGTGCAAGTGGTGCATACACAGATGAGACTCCACCTGCCTCAGTAGCTTTCCTGAGCCTTGGGGGAGCCTATCTGTAAGCAATTAACCTACTGCATGTAACTGTGTGTGGGTGGTCTGCCCACAGACTCACACAAGTTGGTAACCAGTGCACAGTGAAACCGTTTCACAGACAGCTGGGTTCTAATCCCAGCTGTGTGACCTTGAGCATGACACTGAACCTCCCTGAGTGTCAGTTGCTTCATTAGTGAAGTGGGGCCAATGCTTACTTGATAGGATTGTTGGAAAGATTTTGAGAGAGAATGTACGTGAAAGCACCAAGCAGAGTGCCTGGCCCTTAGAGTGCCTAAACCTATGTTCATTTCTTAAAAACTAAAGAGGAGGCATCTGCCACAGTGGGCACACATGCTGGAATGTAAGGGGGCAGGCAGGAGGAAATGTTCTGTCTCTGCAAACTGGGAACCTGTGCGCCGTTTGGAACCCAGGTGTTTTTATTTCTTGGATCAGGCTACAACGTGCTTTACCTGGCCCTGCCCATCCGGGAAGCCCCAGGTTCGTTGATCAAAAAAATAAAGAAAGAAATGAAAAATAAAAATTGGGTTGGTGGAGGGGGACTGGGGAACAGGGGGATGAGGGGTGATAGTTAAAGGGTATGAGGTGATGATAATATTTAAAATTGATTGCGGTGATGGTTGTACCTATCTGTGAATATCCTAAAAACCACTGAATGGTCCACTTTAAATGGGTTAGGATGGTATTTGAATTATATCTCAATCAAGCTGTTAGAAAAAAAGAATACTTCTTGCTGGATTAATCTGGCAACAATGTGAGAAAGAATTAAATGAGTATAGCCTAAAGATTAAAAATTGGGTTATCTCAAAATTTGACCCCCAAGGGTGGGGGTTAAATTAAGCAGATAATGCACATCAAAGTGCTCTGCATCAGCGTTGACAAGGAACAGGGGGTCTGAAAATGCTAGTTTCCCTTCGTTCTCTTCCCTTCTCCATCCCATAGTAGCTGCCAAGACAGCACACCAGCAAGAGACCAAAGAAAACAGAGAAGCTCTTTATGCCAAATCACAAAGACAGACAAGGGGAGCGGGGGTAGGGGCAGGAGGAGGGCCTGGGAGGACCCCTTCTCCCCCTTTATTCACAGATTTAAATGTTGTTCCATCTGCTCTCGAAGTTTGAATTTCTGGACCTAGAGGAAAGACAAAGGTATGAGAATCAGGCTTGGGGCCTCTGCTAGGGTGACAGCTGTCTTGGTTTGCCTGGGACGGAGAAGCTTCCCAGGCTATTAGTGCTAAAACCAGGAAAGTCTGGGCAAGACCGGGATGGGGTGACTCGGTCTCCCTACCACCGCCAGCCTCTCCACGGACTCTCTTCTTGCCCATTGCTGAGGGAGGCGTAGGTGGGGCCACCTGGACTTTTCTGCATCTTGTCCCCAGACCCCAGGCCTGCCCTGCCCCTCCTAGTCCCCACCTTACACACCTTTCCTGAGATGGTGAGGGGGTAGTTTGTGACAAACACGACGTAGCGGGGAATCTTGAAGTGGGCGATCTGCAGAGCAAAGGGAGGTAAGGTGTGAGGCTGAGGGCAAGGTCACAGGGCCAGGGGTAGGGGACCAAGGGCTCGCCTGGCCAGGGAATCAGGTTCATCAAGGCCAGAGCAACTCCCACCGCGGGCTGGCTGGCAGGGGGAGGTGGGTGAAGAACCAAGCAGCATCAGCTTGGGGTGGGCTGAGGCTCCCACCTTCCCTTTGCAGAAAGCTTTCATCTCCTCGGCTGTGGTCTTCTCTCCGTTCTTCAGCCGAATGCAGGCACAAATTTCCTCCCCCATCCGGCTGTCCTTCACTCCCACCACCTTCCAAGTACAGAAACAAATATCAGACATCACCATCTTCATGCGTGTTTCCTGCTCCTGGGGTCTCACCTGGGCGGGGCGCCTCACCTGCACTTCCTGCACCTGCGGGTGTGTGTGAAAAAAGTCCTCCAGCTCTGCGGGGTAGATGTTCTCACCACCCCGGATGATCATATCCTTGGAGCGGCCCACGATCTTGCAGAAGCCCTGCTCGTCCATCGTGGCGATGTCTCTGTAAGAGAAGCCCAGGGATGGCCTCTCACCTCTGCCCCATCTGCTCACTCATCAAGCATTTATCAAGCACCTACTATGTGTCTTCCACTGCTCTAGACGCTGGGAGACACGGCAGGAACAAGACCCAGTCCCTGGAACTTACAGTCTAGTGGGGGAGGCAGACAAAAAGAAACGAACACCTGTAACATTCTCTCTCCCTCTCAACATATCTGCACATATGCTTTTCATGGCTGGCTTAGTTTTTATCATTTGGGTCTCAGCTCCAATGTTTCCAGAAGCCTTCTCTGACCACGCAGTCCAAGGGATGCTCCCCTTCCCACCACAGCTACTTCATCTCCTATAACCTGATTTTATTTCCTCTGTGGTGCTTATCGATGTTGGAAATTATCTGTCTTCCTTCACCAGATGTGTGGTGGACCTCCAGCAGATGGAACAACATTTAAATCTGGGAATAAAGGAGGAGAAGGGGTCCTCCCAGGCCCTCCAGTGGACCTCCAGCTTTCCAGTGGACCACCAGCGTGGAGAACAGTGCCGGCACATAGTAGGTGCATGGTGAGAATCTGCTGAGCTAACATGAGTGACTGACTCTGGGCTCAGACTGAACGCTGGTGTGATGCACCGTCCTAGTCGCTTTCCACCATAATGCGGAGGATTATCCCCATCGTACACATTTTGGAAAGTAAGTCTCCAGGATGTGAGCAGCCACTTTGACATCTATGTCCTCCCTGTGCTAGTTTGATGTCCCTAGCTCAACCTCAGGACCCCCAGCCTCCCCTCCGCCCCACCCTGCCCTCTCACCCTGTCCGGTACCACTTGTCCTGACCAACTACTTCCTCCGTCTTCTGAGGCTCGCCCCAGTAGCCCAGCATGACGCAGTAGCCTCGGATGCACAGCTCCCCGGGAGTGTTCAGCGCCACTAGCGTCCCCGCCTCCGTGCTCACGATCTGGGCCTGAGACAAGCCAGCTTCAGCTTGGAGCCTCCTACACCCTTGCTTCCGGGTAGGTGGCCCTTGGGAACGGGGGAGAGTTTTGCCTTCCCTCCCCCCAATAAGGAGGCCCCTGGCTCTGCCTATCCCAGTCCAGGGAAGAGAGACAAAGGCTAGAGTAGACCCGTCACCAGTCAGAGAACAGCTGAGGCCCAGGCCGGGGGTGCTGAGAAAACAGAGTGGGCAGGGAGCTGCCGTAGAGAAAGACGCCTGTGGAGGGCAAGGCCGGCTAAAGAATTATAAACTGTGCAGAAAAGAAGGGAGTCTCCTCTTACTTCCCATTAAGCAGCAAATAAAGAAGCCAAAGAAGGTGGCGTGGCAGCATCATGTGAACGGGAGAGGCAGCGTCTGAAAGCCTAGTAGAGAAATGAGCTGTAGCCACCATGCCAAGGAAAGCTGAGCCTCTGTGTGCCTCAGTGTCTGCATCTGTGAAATGGGTAGAGTTATGCCTGGCGCTGTTCACCTTCCTGGGGGGCATCCCAGTGAAAGTGCCGATGAGGCTGTTGGACACCCGGGAGGGGCCTCACGTCCCTGCTCACTCACTGTGTGCAGGACTGCTCCAGGGGGGAGGGCAGGGGAGATCCCCACCAGGATAGAGGTCAGCCCCAGGGGAAGCCGCTACTTGGGCACACGGGCAGTGATCCCGCAGGGGAAAGGGTACAAGGGGGCAGGGGAAACCAGGTGCCGGCTGGCATAAACCACCAGTGTTGGAGCAGGAAAGGGGTGATGGCTGGGAATTTGAGATTGAGATATGCTCTGGGGCAGCCTTTGAGGGGCAAAGGACCCCCAAAGGGACAGACTGCTTGGGAAATGAAGTGTTTATGCCTAGCAAAAAGAGGAACTCTGCCGAAGTGAGAGGCAGGGGGGCCTTTGAGGGAAGAAGAGTTGTGTAGGAAAAATCTCTGTGCTCTGGCTCCTCTTTGAGGCAACTGTGGCTGCCCGAAACAGACAGTGGGCTTGGCAAAAACACACCTCAGACAGGAAGGGAGGCTGCGGAGAAGTTCAGCTGGCAGCTGCTCATGGCCGCTGTTTCAGCTCTTCCCTTTTCATGCTGCAGCCCACAGAGAAAGCTGGGGCCGGGCCCAGCCAGCCCCTGCTGCTGGGAGGCTCTAGGCATCCCGAGGGTCTGGATCTCTAACCGAGAGCAGTGGATGTCCCAGGCGGGTGTGCCCCAGTTGAGTGCTGGGAGGTGGGACCCGTGGGTCTTGGGCTCACCTCCGTGTGAGGCATAATTCTGCCCACACTTTCTGACTTCTGCTCCACAGTGTCATCAGGGAAGTTCATGAAGGTCACAGGACTGTTCTCTGTGGTTCCGTAAGCCACCTAGAGGGTCCAGAAAGGGTGTTAGATGGGAGCTCAGCGACTGCAGAGCGATGGGGTGAGCTACCCTGGGGGAATGGGAAGGAACTCATAAGAGATAGGGGAAAGTGGAGGGCAGCCAGATGGCAGGGCAGGGATATCACTGGCAGGGCTCAGGGTCACAAGGCAGAGGCGCTGGGGGGGGCCCCAGATCTGAAATAAAATTGAGAGCAGGAGAGCCATTCTCTGCTAGCTCCGGCTCTCTCAATGCTGTTTCCCTGGAGCAGCGTCATGTCTGTGCCTGTGGCTCCGGGCATTACCAACACCCCAGACTTCTGTCCCATATCCCCAGGCTGCCTTAGCCCCACCTTCCTGATTTCAGGCCCCAACATCCCCCCTGCCCCGCTTCCAAGCCAAAGTCCTCATAAACTTGATGAGAAAGCCAGCCTGCCTTGGCTCAGCTGGGAGTGGCACAGACATACCCCCCCCCCAAACGCGGGACAAGTGCCTGGCCTTGGGGTAGGTGCCCCTCAAGCTCTGGAGAATTTCCTGTGAATTTATTTCCATCAAAATAAAAATACAGCCAAAGCAGGGGTTTAAAAAGCCAGTGGCACACCCCTCCCCTCCTTGCACTTCCAGTGGTTGGAACATCCTGCACGACAGAAAAACCAGAACCAGCCTTGGAGGAGCCTAAATACCAGCAGGGAATGTTCTAGGCCAAGTATGACCCCTATTCTAGAGGCAAGAGGCGAGAGGGATTTGGGAGAAGGGCAAGCCCTGGAGACCAGGCCCCCACACCTGGGTACTGGGCGAGGGGAGAGGGGCTAGCTACCCCGTGTTCCAGGTCCCCTCCAGCCAGCAAAGACACTGGACCTTTCTCCATTCCCCTGCCCCCTCGGGACTTCCCCTGACGCAGCAGAGCTGGTATGGCTCTGGCACAGCTGGGGTTCGGTTTAACCTGGGGTCTGGTTTCTCCCCCCATATCCCCCGCGGACAATACCCTGTGCCAGGCGGCCTGGAGCTCACCCTGGGGCCTGAGCTGTGACCCTGCCTGCTCACCATCCTTTCCGCAGGAATCCGGACATCGTGGCCGGCGAATGGGCACACAGAAATCTGGCTGCTGGGGCGGGGCTGCCCACAGAACCTAGAGTCTGGCAGCCTGCGCTGTCCAGGGCTTGTCCCTCGACCTGGCCCCCTAGTCCTGGCCCCCCTCACCTGTCCTCACAGTCCTGGGGTGACTGCCCAAGTGTGGCCTCTGCCAAGTACACCTTGGCGCCACTCGGCCACCACCCTGAGACCCCTCAGGGGCGGGTCCTGACCACTGGGGTTGGGGATGAGGGGATGGGGATATTTTGGGGAGATTAGGGAGGGGGTCATGGTGCGACTGTGCTTGTTCAGTGGCCTGTGGCCTCCAGGTGCGTCTGCCATTCCTGTGGACAACTCCCCAGCCACCTCCCACTTTCCTGCTTAGCCTTCAGCTGTGGAAAAAGGGGATGGGGTGCAGGGGACAGAAACGCAAGCCCGGCGCTGGGGAGAGCGGCGAGGGGTTGAGCCCAAGGGTGGGGACGGAGGCCTGGCTTGGGAGTGGCTAGCCAGAAGGGGGAGCCCGACGCCACAGCGGCTCGCACGCTCGGCCGGCGCCGCACAAGAGCCCCATTAAAGCGCCGCCAGCTGGCGGACCGCGGCGAGACGCGCGTCCGGCCGTCCAGTCCCGCTTCCTCCCGCCGCGCGGCCAGGGCACCTGGCCGAGGGGGGGCGAGATGCGTGGAGGCTCAAACTTGAGCAAACAAATAAGTTCAGGGAACGCCTCCCTCTCTCCCGTGTATACGCGGGGCTCCAGACACACCCATTCCCACCCCCGCCCCGCAAGGAAAGCCTAGGGAAAGGCGGTGGGCAGAGAAGCCGCATCTGAGAGCCGGGAGCAAAGGGCGGGGTCGGGGACCACGGTCCCAAGCCCCCATGCGCGGTCGCCAGTTGGGGGAAAGGCTCCCACCCCCTGCTCCGTCGAGGGCGGGAGCGCATCTCTGGACGCGAGGGAGTTAAGCCCGGTGGCCTCGATGCTCCACGTAGGAGCTGGCTCAGGCCGCTGACTGTGGTCAGGGCCACCGTATAAATAGGGCAGGAGACCCGAGCTCCCAGGACTTGCCGCTGCCCGCGCCCCGCTGCCGTCGCTGCCCCCAGCCCCGGCCCCGGGCGTCCCAGCCATGGCCCGCCCAATGCTCTTGCTCAGCCTCGGCCTCCTGGCCGGCCTGCTGCCGGCGCTGGCCGCCTGCCCCCAGAACTGCCACTGCCACGGCGACCTGCAGCACGTCATCTGCGACAAGGTGGGGCTGCAGAAGATCCCCAAGGTGTCAGAGAAGACCAAGCTGCTCAACCTACAGCGCAACAACTTCCCGGTGCTGGCTGCCAACTCGTTTCGGGCCATGCCGAACCTCGTGTCGCTGCACCTGCAGCACTGCCAGATCCGCGAGGTGGCCGCCGGTGCCTTCCGCGGCCTCAAGCAGCTCATCTACCTGTACCTGTCCCACAACGACATCCGCGTGCTGCATCCCGGTGCTTTCGACGACCTTACCGAACTCACCTACCTCTACCTGGACCATAACAAGGTGACTGAGCTGCCCCGGGGGCTGCTCTCCCCGCTGGTCAACCTCTTCATCTTGCAGCTCAACAACAACAAGATCCGTGAGCTGCGCTCAGGCGCCTTCCAGGGCGCCAAGGACCTGCGCTGGCTCTACCTGTCTGAAAACGCACTCAGTTCCCTGCAGCCCGGGGCCCTGGACGACGTGGAGAACCTGGCCAAGTTCCACGTGGACAGGAACCAGCTGTCCAGCTACCCCTCTGCTGCTCTGAACAAGCTGCGGGTGGTGGAGGAGCTGAAGCTGTCCCACAACCCCCTGAAAAGCATCCCTGACAATGCCTTCCAGTCCTTTGGCAGATACCTGGAGACCCTCTGGCTGGACAACACCAACCTGGAGAAGGTGAGCTCCTGGGTGGTAGCTCTGCCCTGGCTCCTTCTTCCCTCCCTGGAGGCCCCAGGAGCCAGGGCCACAGCTGGCACCATCCCCTACCCCCAGATTCCCTGTCCCTCTGGCTATCTGCAAGGCAAGGAGCTCTGCCACCTCTGTCCCTTGCCTTGTCATATCCTCACCCTAATCCCTGCTAGTCTCAGCCACTGCCCTTTTAGGATCCCTCCTTATAAAAGGAGTAGGGCTGCCCGGGCCCCACAAATAGCCCCCTAGGAGGCATCTCCAGTGCTCCCAAACCCCCCACTGTGAGCAGCAGCCACCTCTTCCTGTTGGGCCTTCCACCCCTCCTCTGCTGTTTTTCCGTCTCCAGTAAACCTACCACCCCATAAAGGAAGGTTTGTTTATTGAGGAGGCTTCCAGAGGCACTGAGCAAATCAGGCCCACAAAGAGACCCTGTTCCTGGTGGGGGCTGTGCATGTATGTGAAGGTAGAGTCGGGGGCTGGGGAGTGAGGGGGGAGCAAATATCTGAGGAAGACCTCCTCCATGCCCCATGGGTGGATGGCCCCACCTGGTCCACACACACGCACAAGTCACTGCATCCTCAGGTCCATTTTAACTGAGTAGGGAGGTCAAGGCATGGGGACCAAGGGCTCCCCAGGCTGCAGGCATGGTGCCCGTGGGCTCCATGGGGGGCAAAGGCAGGAGCAACAAGACTCCACTTGTCTCCCCAGAGGGAGGACTGGCTGTGCCTCCCTGTCCCCCAGACTTCTGACTGCCCTTTGCCCATCCTAGTCACCAGAACCCTTTCCTGTGCATCCTCACTCAGTCTTTCCTCCCCTGGGATGCTGATGTCTGGCCAAGTAGGGCTACTTTGGATCAGAGCGGAAACCCTTCCTTGGGACTGGAAAATCACTCTGGTGTATTATCCTCTTGGGGCTTCCGCCAAGAGGTTTGGGTGGGGACCAGGGTTACAGGGACTTCAGCCAGGTGGTTTGGGTAGAGGACAGTCTGGTTACTAGAGAACTTCACGCCCCAACTTGGGCCACAGGAGAGGGCGCAGGCATGGAGATGTGGGCAGAATCCTACCTGGGCAGCAGCCAACCTTTATCTGAGTGGATAGAGCCAGCTCTTCTTCAGCCCCGGCCCCTCCCCAGCTGAAATCGGATTCCCCTGTGGCCCACCAGTGCCAGAGTGATCTTCCAGTGGGCAACAGAGCAGCGAATCAAGGGCTGATTTGGGGCAGGGGAGGCCAGACAGGAACTGTGGCGCCTGGGCCAAGATGTGGGCACCAATAGAACATTTCCTCTGGAGCCGTCCAACCTGGCCAAAGTCTCCACCAAGATGGCTCCACAAATAGCGTCTGGCAGGCAGTAAGGGAGCAGTGAGGACAGAGCTGGGGGAAGTCCCAGGACCCTGGGGCTGTGGGGAGCCCGGGCCCAATGCCCGCTCCACCAAACACCAACTGGGTTCACTGTGTACCAACTGGCTGCTGGGGCCAAACTGTGTTTGTGCAGGGAGTGTGGTGCCAGCGATGCCAGTGGCCGAGGGCCTGGGTGTGGTCCTGTGGCTACTGTTTATGCACTAGGGTGACCCTGGGCAAAGGACTGAACTTTTTCCACTTTCCCATCTGCATATTGGCAGTAACACCACCTATCTCAAAAGTGGTTGTGTGGATTAGATCATCTGAGACCACTTGGTCATACTGCTTTGAAAACTGGGAAACTCCTCAAGATGCCATTGCTCGTGTCTAGGGAAGGACCCTGCACTTCCGAGGTGATTGAGGCTGGACACTAGGGCTGGAGTGCTCACTCATGCCACCTTGCTCCCCAGTTCTCAGATGGTGCTTTCCTGGGTGTGACCACGCTGAAACACGTCCATCTGGAGAACAACCGTTTGAACCAGTTGCCCTCCAACTTCCCCTTTGACAACCTGGAGACCCTCACCCTCACCAACAACCCCTGGAAGTGTACCTGCCAGCTCCGGGGCCTTCGGCGGTAAGGATGCCCCCATGTCACCCCCAGAGCCCGCCCTCACTTGGTGGAGTGGAGACACACTGGCCCTGCACTCAGACATCCTGGGCATATATCCTAGATCTGCTACCTAATAGGCATGGGACCCTGGGAGCCTCAGTTTCCCCATTTGTAAAATGAAGATGACAGCTCCAGATTCTTCTGACCCCATAGCTCACTGTCCCGTGCCCCAGCACTCCCACATCTCTTTCCCAACCCCAGCAACTCTCTGTCTCTTTAGGTGGCTGGAAGCCAAGGCCTCCCGCCCAGATGCCACCTGTGCCTCCCCTGCCAAGTTCAAGGGCCAGCACATCCGTGATACAGACGCCTTCCGCAGCTGCAAGTTCCCCACCAAGAGGTCCAAGAAAGCCGGCCGCCATTAAACAGGTGGGGGCCGGGTAGACAGGTACCCCATTCCCTCTCTGGAGATTCCAGCAAGTGAGCTGGTATCTCCCGGGATGCCCACTTCCCCTGGATGGGCACGCAGGACTGGGCCCCCCTCTAAGGGAGGAAAGGGTACTCCGCCATCTCTCCAACCATCACCTGGGTTGTCGGGGTCCTAACATCGATCCTTGCCTCACTGCAGGTCCTGACCCAGCCAGTCCTGGTGACTGGCCCCTGCCTTCTGCCGGAGAGACTACTGACCTTCCCACCTCCACCACCACCTTCTCCCCACAGCCTCTGCTGATGCACAGAGCTGCCTGCACCTAGACACGTCCTGGCAGCGGGCCTCGGGCACTCCCCCACCAACCAGCTCCACCCGACAGTGTCCTGGGGAGGACACAGAGCCCCTCCCCAGCCATCAAGCCTCCCCGGCTCCTCTGAGAAGCTGTTGCTGAGACCCCCAAGTCCATTGGAACCAGAATGGAGTGGTCATCAGGATGGCCACCCTTCCAGAATCGTCCTTCCGCTGCTCCTCTTTCCCTGCCATGTGAAAACAAGCATCAGATCCTTGCCCAGCCCTTGCTTCCAGAAAGGGTGTTAAGCCCATACCCCAACTTTGCCACCCCCACCTGCCAGGACGTTCTAGCAGGACACCGGTGCTTTGCTGCCCATCCCCTCATGCTGCATTTCTTCCCCAAATTTCTATAAATATAAATTTATGTATGTATAATATTTACTGTGCTGCCACCTATCTCCCTGACTCACCGGGTACTGATGAGGTCAGACTGTGTTTTCTCACATCTGCTTCTGGAAGGAGGGCTAGCAGAGAGGGTCTCCCTTGGAGATCTGGCCTGGGCTGGTCCCCATGCCTGTCCGTCTTTCCTCACCCCAGGCCTGGCCTGCCCTCTGCCCATAGCCCTGCCCGGCCACCACTCACCACCAGCTCCTTCATATTCATCTTGTTGATGATGGCTCGGATCAGCTCTGGGGGTGCAGGGGACCCAGCGATCACACCTGAATCAGAGAAATGACTGACACAGCTCCCCAACCCCTGTGGAGTCCCTCTACCTACACCTCATTTGGGGGAAGAACATTCCTCTCCCCTGGACCCTGAGCCTTTCCTACACCTGGCAGCTGGCCTTGGGCTGGTGTCTGGGGACACCGGGGATTTGCCTCCCTCCCACCCATGTTTCTATAGTACCCTTTCTGCCCCCTAAATAAAAGTCTGGGTGCATATCTAGCTCACCCAGCTTCCTTGGGGGGAAGCAGCCCCACCCCACCTCCACACACGGACGAGATGTCATAACTGGAGAAGTCTGGCTGGTTCAGAATGTCCACGTACATGGTGGGGGTTCCGTACAGGATGGTGCCTCTGTTGGGGGGGGGTGTCTCAAAATTAGGCTTGGAAGTAGAAGAGAACTCCCTCTTCCCACCCACCCCGCCAAGAACCTGCAGCAAGGGCCAAGGCTGAAGCTGTGGGGAGCAGGCAGGAGAAGCTCTTGAGGCAGGAACTGGTCCCCTACTACCCACATCCCCAAGTCTGCTGGCAGGGGGAGGAGACGCCTTGGCAAGACGTCAGGGCACAGGAGTGAGGAATAGGAGGGTGTCACGAGCCTGAGGGTAGCCTGTCCACCGATGCCCACCTCTCTCTGCTGATGGCCTCCAGCGCCTTCTTGCCATTGAAGATCGGAGAGGACACGACGAGAGTGGCACCGTGCAAAATACACACCATTGTTCCCCCCACGGAACCCAGGCAGTGGTACAGGGGGCTGGGCAGGATCACCCGCAACTCCTCCGGCGTCTGGAGATGGAGACAGGAGGCTGGATCTATCATGGAGCCAGAAGCCCCAGAAGCTAGTTCCTCTAGCTGTAATGGGGTCCTAGCAAGCCCCCCACTCCTGCCCGAGCCTCCCCTTCCCTGTAGCCTTGCCCTGAGCCCGGTACCGCCTCACCTTCAGATGCAGTCTCAGGCGCTCCCCTATCATGTTGGCGTTGTTGACAATGTTGTAGTGGGAAAGGGTGGCCCCCTTGGGGCTGCCTGTTGTCCCCTGACAAGATAAGCAGGTGACAGCTTGGCCTCCCTTCTCCCCATCTCCTTCCCACCCTGAGCCACTGCCTGGAAGAGCACTGGACTTGGAGTCAGCAGACCAGGATTGTTGTCCTGGATCCACCTGTCCATTCTGTATATAGGGAAAAGGTCCACCACGGTGCCAGGTGTCAGGGTCCAGAAATGCAGAAGATAAAGTGTCTGTCCTCATGCCCATCACAATGTGGCTCAGAGGACTCTGCTGCCCTCGAGCTGTGTGGGCTTGGGCAAATTCCTTCTCTGGGCCTTGGATTCCCCATTGGCTAAATGAGAGGCAGACTCCACCTACTCTGACCGGTGGTGGCTCAGTGAATGTGCCACTGTACTGGGAGTGAGAGGGCTGGGGTGGGGGGCTTGTAACAAGGACACCAGTTGCTGATGTTTTCTAGGGCAGAGAGGACAGCTGTTGGCCGGTCTCAGGAGAGAGTGCCTGTTCTCCTGACCTCCTCTGCTGTCTCTCATTCCTGTGGATGGGGCACAGGGGTAGGGGTCATGTGTCAGCCTGGGCTTGGTGCCTGGAGACCTCTGCCCTACCGAGGTGAACTGGATGTTGATGGGGTCATGGCAGGACAGGAACTGCTGGGTGTACCGGAGCTGGTCCAGATGCTGCTGTGTGCTGCCCGCCGCCACCACTTCATCCAGGAGCAGGGTGCCCGGCAAAGGGGCATCTACTGAGATGACTGTGGTCAGATCTGGAAGCCTGGGGGATGGGACAATGATAAGAGGCAGGAGCTAAGGAAGGGTTCAGGGAGATGCCAGCCCTGTCCCTGGGGTTGGGCAGCGGGTGAGGGAGTCAGGCGTGCTACACGCTGCAACCCCAACCCGGGACACACTCACCTCTGACTCTTCAAGGCCCCCGGCTGGGCATTCTCCAGCTCTGGACAGATCTGCTTGAGGATGTCGTAGTACTGCTGGGTCTTGAATTGCTTGGGGAACACGAGGGCTTTGCAGCCCACCTGTGAAAGGGGAGTCCCCCCACCTGCAGTCAGCAGGAAGCCCCAGACCAGGGCTGCGGGGAAGTCGTGCTAATCAGTTGTTTTCTCTCGCATGCACCACTACCCTGACACATGCATGCACCACTGTCTTACACACACACACCTCCCACACACACAGGCACCGCACTCCAAGACAAATACACACACGTACCAGCCCCAAGCATACATGCACCACACCATGAGACACATATACATCACATACCAGGATACAAACACACACACACACACACAAACTGTCCTGACACACACGCGCCACCCCAACACTCACGCCAGCCTTGTGTCTGACCAACCACTCTCTTAGTGGAGTTGAGACCTCCTTCCAACCACACACAGCCTAAGGAACTCTGCACGTCACCCACCGTGCATGCTTTCCCTCACCCCTGTCAGCCTCTGTGACAACTGGAAGCCCCTTGTGTCAGGCCCCAGCTGGGCCCCTCCCCCAGGAATGGGTCCTACCTTCTTGAGGACATACTCCAATTCTATAGCCTGGTAGGCTGGGTTCACAGACACCTGGTGGAAACAGTAAGGGTATGTATGACAGAGTATGACACCTGCTCTGATCCATGGTGCCTCGGTGAATCTGCCACTGTCCCTCCTGCAGCCCATCTACGCTCAGGAGGCACAGGGGTAGCACTCTACATCCCCTGAAGGCCTCCTTGGTTGACCTCAGGAGAAAGCACTACCTGTTCTGAAACCAGCCAGGCACTGGTTTGGCTCTGGGGCCAAGGGGCTGAGGGGCTTCCTGGAATGACATCCCCCGCAGCTGTGCCCAGCAAGCCCCTCCTTACCAGGATGATGCCCGCCTGGGCGGCGGCCAACTGCATCAGCACCCATGCGTAGGAGTTGGGGCCCCACATGCCCAGCCGGTCACCCCTGCAGAGGCCAATGCTCAGGAGGCCAGAGGCAGCTTTGTCCACCTGGTGTAAACAGATGGGCACAAGGGGTGAGACGGGGGCAAGCAGGAAGGGGCCATGACGCCCACCCTCAGTGTGTAGCTCAGGGCTTCACGTCAGAATCACTGGGAGCAAAGGGACAGGCAGATTCCCAGGCCTCAGTGGGTGTGCAGAGGAGCCTGGAGTACACACGGTTAATAAGTGTCCCAGGAGCTGCTGATGCTGGAGGCACCCAGGCCACCTCGGCCTCAGTCTCCTCCCCTTGTCCTGCCTCCACCTTAGGGCTCTCAGGCAGCCCCAGCACACTGCTCCTTAGCCAGGTGCCCGCATTCCTGGCTCTGCCCAGCCAGGGCAGCCTGGGGACTCACACCTGCCCACTTTGAGGGTTCAAGGTCAGGACCCACCTCCTCCTTGAGCTGGGCAAAGGTCAACCTGATGTTTTCGTGGAGAATCACCAAGGCCTCTCGGTCTGGAACCCGCTGTGCTGTGGCATCCAGGCACCGGCCCACAGTCTTGCTGACAAGACGAATTCTGGTGCGGCCCTGAATGTAGCTGAGGCCACCAATGGGCAGTGGGGAGGTGTGATCCGCCTCTCTGGAACTGCAGGGAGAGGAGCTATGGGCTGCTCTGTACCAGGTGGGCCTCCCCGGAACAAAGGACATGACACATCCAGCTGGACCTAGAATGCTGACAACATTTTGAAGACTGCTAGGTTTTCTCCAGATCCTCTTGCTAGCCTAGAATCGCCCCTCCCCTCCCAACCTCAAGCCTAACCCCAAGGCAATAGGACAAGGCAAGCTTACCCCAAGCTGGGGGCAAGGGGCCCTCCCTCACCTTCCCGGGAAGGATGAGGTGCCCCAGGGAAGCCCGGGAGAGCCCACCTGCACAGACAGATGTCACAAAGCACTACCACACCTACGCCTTCACCCTCTGCTTCTTAGAGAATAAAGAGGTCACTGGGGTCCTTCCCGAGGACCCAATAAAGCCATGCCTGGACCCAGAGTCAAGGCCTTAGGTTTCTGGGCTCCTTGGTGGGCCAGCTTCTCTCCTCCGGGCTTGAAGGTCAAAGACAGAATAGGAAAGGGATTTGATAGGGCACATGGAGGCTCCTGTTCTTCCACAGGCTGCCAGGTGCCAGGTGCCTTGGGAATGGTGAAGTGCTCTCTGGTCCACAGACATTTAACCATCCGTCCGTGCATGTGTTGACCATTCATTCATTCATTCATTCGAAACACTCATTGAGCACTCATATGTGCCAAGGATCACATGGGAGTCTTAACAATCCAGGTTGCCCTGGTGGGTGAAGATTCCATGGACCACACTTTGACAACAGCCCTGCTGGCAATCCAAGCCACCCCAACCTGCCTTTGACTCATTTTATCAAGCAAGCTTTAGTGAGCACCTACTATGTGCCAGCCTGTGCCAGGTGCTAGGGATACAGTGAGGGATAAGACACTGTCCTGGCCTTCTAAGTGGTCACAGTGTGGTAGGAGAAGGAAGGGATATAAACAAATCATTTCGACTCACGGATAAAGACTACTGAGCAAGGAAAGGAACAAAAGGAAGATAATCTATTCTCCCCTAGGGGTACATGGGACAGATCTTGTGTTTCCTCCCCCCAAACCCCCCGTCTTCAACAACTACCAACCTGAGTTCTACCTGCTTCTCCCCCTGTTGTTTCATCCAATTCCACATGTCCTTGCAATCTGTGGACCCTCAGGGCCACTCACTGCTGAGACCTGCCAAGTGGTCCTCTTCCTATCCACGTCCTGCCGAAGGGAAACCCTGCATGTCCCTCCAAACCTCCATACCCTCCCAGCCAGGGTGGGCCTCCAAGGGGGTGATCCTCAGCCCAGCTGGCCCCTGGAAATTCTATCTGGAGTCCAGCCAGAGATTGCCTAGCACACACCCAGTGACAGCCTAGAAGGCCTGGAAGCTGGGGCACCTTCTTTGATGGGAACAGAATTTGAGGCCTGTTTATACTCTCACCTAGGTCTGGGTGGGAGCTCAGCAACTGCGACCTAGGGCTGGCAAGTGAGGACACGCAGTCCTAAGCAGGCCATGTGACACTTGGACTTCCCAGGGGCCTTTTTTGTTTTTGTTTTAAATAATAAACTTTTTTAGTACACTTTTCTTTTCTTCTTTCTTTCTTTTTCTTTCCTTCCTTCCTTCCTTCTTTCTTTCTTTCTCTCTCTCTCTCTTTTCTTCCTTCCTTTCTTTTCTTTCTTTCTTTCCTTGCTTTCTTTTGAAAGGGGGACTTCCTATGTTGCTCAGGCTAGTCTTGAACTCCTGGACTCATGCAATTCACCCACCTCAGCCTCCCCTGGGATTATGGGTGAGCATCACCACACCTGGCTTTTTTAGTAAAGTGTTGCCATTAATGGAGTAACTGAGTCACTCCACCCACCCCAGGCACAGTTGGCCCTATTATGAACCTCTTGCATTAGGGTGGTACGTTTGTTACAATTAGTGAACCAATATGGACACATTACTATCCACTAGAGTCAGTAGTTCCCATTCAGTGTTACTCACTGCGTTGTGCTATTCTATGGGTTTTATCAGGAGGGTGCAGCGTCCAGGGTGAGGCTGTTCCTCCCTGTCCCAAGTCACTCCTTTGCACCGTCTATGCAGTGCGATTTACCTGCTTCCTATCCCAGGCTTTCTGTGCCAAGGCTCCAGGCCGCTGGCCCTGAGTAGGAGCGGAGGAGTAGCCTGGGGACAAGAGCCTTCTCCCCAGTGAAGGGCAGGAAGTCAGCCTTGGGGTCTGGATCTCCCATGGGTGAGGCAACCCCTAAGTTAAACAGACAGTGATTCCTGGGCATGGGGCGGCGTCAGACCATTTCTAGAGGGGAGAAGGCGGAAGCTGTTCAGGACTCCTGACCGGGCCCTCAGCAGCTCATTCTGCAGCTGTCGTGCTAGGAAGACCACGTATACCTTCTGTGGATTGACTGCTCATGCCTTGTGGGGGACAATTTCCGGGACAAACAGAGTACGCAGGGCAGGAGCAAAAGTGGGGTGACCATTGCCCCCTCGCCAGAGGCTGAGGAGGGGCGGGTCTGACGTGGGCTTTAGGCCCAGGCAGGCAGCGGGGGGCATCCCGTGGAGGGGCGCTGCTGAAGCTCTGGAGCCAGGGCCCCGCCTCGCCATCCCCAGCCCTTGGGAGCTGGGGATCTCGAGGTCTCACCCTAGGTGTGCTGCTGGCTGAGACCCTTTGGTGTCTCGTGTCACATCTCCTCAGCCCATCCCTGACTCCAGTTACAGGCGCCAGGATAGTTCCTCGGGAGTCCGTCTGCTGTCTGCTCAGGGACCTCCCCGATGTGGGAGCCCTAGTCCTTCAGGCTGAGCCAGCCTGGAAGAGCAGAGAGGCTAATGCCCCTGGAAGCCGCCCTCAGCCCTACGGGACCGGAGCCCCAAGTCTGCCCTTTTCTGGGAGGCATCTGCTCCTTCTCGGAGGGCCTGGAGGATGAAGCCTGGTTGCCTAGGGCACCGACCTCAGTAACACACCCACACTGGCTTCTCTTCCCCCCTGCCTTGCTCTCTGTACCTCCTCCCTCCCGATTCCTAGGGCCCTTCTCCAAAATAAACTACCGGCTCCCAAGTCCTTGTTCTCAGGGGAATCCAAATGAAGACACAGGATTTCTCCTTTCTAGGCCTCAGCTTCCCTACCTATAAAGTCTGGATCAGTGATTATTCTCAAGTGGAAAGGGATGTATCTAAATTATCTGGGGAATCTTCTCAAAGGGTGAGAAGTGAGCCACCTAAGCCAGGTGGTGCCCTCAGGTATGCCGGGCCAGAAAACATCCCAGATTCAAGGGACTCTGAGGTCCTGGCAGGCCCCCACACCCTGCTAGCCCTGCACCCACAGACCTAAAGAACTGATGAGGTAGCCCCCAGTGGCCACCTCGAGACTTAATCTTGAAGTGTCCGAATCCCTAGACCCAGGTACTGTGACATCTACCGCCCTCCAGACTTTTCACTTTCAAAAGCCAATAAATTCCCTCCTTAAATTTAAGCCAGTTTGAGTTGGGTTTCTGTTGCTTACAACTGATGAATCCTGAATCTACCTACACTTTCCACGTTCAGTGGATAACCAGTACCCTTGAGGCCTGGCAGGCCACCTCCCACAGCACGGCACCTGGATTGGGGGCAGCAAAGTGCAAATCTCGGCCACTTTCCTGGTGTCGTTGTCAATAAGGCATTGAAAGGTGGGGGTTCTGCCTCACAAGAAGCATCTTCCTAGTCCCCCGATGATCAGGAGTCCTGTTTGGCTTGGAACTTAGTTTTCTACTCATTCACCATGGTTTTCAGACCAAACAGTGGCCTTCTGGTGGAAACTCTACTTGGGACATCAACAGGCTGATTTATAGGCAAAAAACCCCAGTTCAATTGGCACGTGTGTTATCTTCTTTAACTTCGCGGCAGCTCTGATAGGTGGTGTGACAGAGAACCCCAATAGCCCCTTCTTTAATAACACAACCCCTCAGATATTTAGCTGGCCACGCCGTGCGGAATAAAGACCATGTTTCCAAGTTTCCCCAGCAGTTGGTCTGGCCAATGGTGAGGTTCTGGCCAATGGGGTTTATTTTTGTTTTGTTTCGTTTTTGTTTTTTAAAAAATAGAGATAGAGTCTCACTATCGAGGCCAGGCTGATCTCGAACTCCTGGCCTCAAGTGATCCTCCCACCTCGGCCTCCCAAAGTGCTGGGATTACAGCCGTGAGCCACTGCTCCTGGCCCCAGTGGGGTTTAAGGAGAGGTAGTGTGGGCATCTTCAGGGAAGAATCCTTAAAGGGAAGGAACTTCTTCTCTTTTTTTCTTCCTCTGGCTGGAATGCTGCCTGCGACAGCGAAGGAATAGTAGCATTTTAGACCACATGGTGATCTTGGGCACCACAGAGCAACAGGCCAGAAGGAGCCTGGAGCCTTGATAGCAGGGGGTACGAAACCAGCCACAGACTGACTGTCTCCCAGAAAAAGCAACTCCCATCTCCTTTAAGTCAGTTTCAGTTTGGGTTACTTTGATATACATTAATCTAATTCTAAAAAAATGCAGGTGAGCATTATGAACTCCGGTTCTACAGGGAAGGAAGCTGAAGTGCAAGGACATCAAGTGGCCCACCTGGCTGGTAAACACAAGCACAGAATCCAGCGCCACCCCCTCAGTGTTACAGCTCTGCCTGCCCACGTCCGCACCCAGCTCGGAAAACAGCGGGCACCGGCACTTCTTTCTGGTTTGGGATTTATCTCCAGTCTGATCATCGGAGATGATCTAACCTCAATTTAATTTTTTCCACAATTTTTACTAACTGATCCCAGGAAACCAGGCCTGGGGTAGGGCAGGGTTGAGGTGGAAACAGGTGGCTCCTCCAAGGCGTTAAAAGGATTCTAGAAACTCATAAAATCAATGCAATTTGCTCATAAGTGCAGGAACCACCCATCATTTCAAAAGCCCAAGCACAAACAAACGGATTCTCCTTCCCGCCCACACCCCAAATGCCTGGTGGGTGTGGCAGGGTGGTTGGTCACTTCTTTTTCTATTCTTAAAGAGATTAGGTTTTAAGAAATTATTATTTTATTTTTTTTATGTGGGATGGGACGCTTAAGGAGTTGGAGAAAAACAAGCAGTTCAAGTTGTTCTCAACTCAAAGAACTAAAGTAAATATTAGACTGGGTATTGTAAAATCCAAGCCCTTGGAAGCCAGGTAGGACTGAAGCCAGATAGGGGCTGTGATGAGGCAAAGCACAGCATCACCTAAAGGTGCCCTCAGAAAGCCAGCCCCTGAGAATTCAGGCCTAGATCTCATAAGAGAGGTCAGGAACAAGGAATTTTATCTTATTTGTTTGAGAAGTCTCTTGACTTTTCAGTGTTGGCAACTACTGTGTTCACTGCTTTATCCCCAGTGCTGGGAACATAAGAGGTGCTCCAATGAATGACCAAATGACTGAATTAAAAATAATGCACATAATGACTTGATTAAAAAATAGGCAAAGGACTTGAATAGACATCTTTCCAAAGATGATCTATGAATGGCCAACAAGCAAATGAAATGCAAATTAAAACCACAATGAGGTACCACTGCACACCCACTAAGAAGGCAAAAAAAAAAAAAATCAAAAAAACCAAAACAACAAGTGTTGGCAAGCATGTGGAGAAATTGGAATCCTCATACATTACTGGTGGGAATGTAAAATGGTTCAGCCACTGTGGAAAACGGTGTGGTGGTTCTTCAAAAAGTTAAACATAGAATTACCATATGATCCAGCAATTCTGCTCCTAGTATATACTCCAAAGAACTGAAAAGAGGTGTTCAAAGAAAAACTTGTACATGAATGTTTACAACAGCACTATTCGCAATAGCCGAAAGGTGGAAACAACCCAAATGTCCAGCAACAGATGAATGGATAAACAAAATGTGGCATGTCCATCCATACAATGGAATATATTGTTTGCCATAAAGAGGAATGGAATACTGATACATGCTACAAAACGGATGAACCTTGAAAACAATATGTTAAGTGAAAGAAGCCAGGAACAAAAGACCATACATTATATGTGTCATGGAGCTTTAAAATGATTCCCAAAACATACATAGCTTATGTAAAAGTTGTCAGAATAAAAATGGAGTTGTGTTGTCAAACCTTGGCAAAATGGGGCTGGGGAAGACCATGAAGGGAGGATTCTCACACATGATTGCCCAATAGCAAGAATGATCACAAACGACTCTGCCAAAACCACAACCTTGCACAAAGGCCACCGCAACTGTACACAAAAAATAATTCTTGAAGATACTTGCCCAGCAACCACCTGTCCAACATGGACCCTTACAGCCAAGCATAATTGTTTCAAAGCAACGTATGCAACCTGCCTCATTTTACCTTTATTTATTTATTTATTTACAGACAGGGTCTTGCTCTGTCACCCAGGCAGTGGCACAATCATTAATCACTGCAACCTCGAACTCCTAGGCACAAGCGATCCTCCCACTTTGGCCTCTCAAAATGCTGGGATTACAGTTGTGAGCCACTGTGCCTAGCCAACATTTTATCTTTAGAAACCATTGTCTTCCTCTGCCTCCCTGAATACACACTCACACACACATAAACACGAAATTGCCTAATGACACATTTCTCAGATTGTATCCCCGTTGTTAAGCAACGCATGACTGTACATATAAACCCAAGAGTTGGACAGACACTTTGAGACCTTAGGCTGTGGCAGGGTTACGTTGCCTGGCCAAGTCTCTGAAGATTGGAAGCTCAAGCTGAGCCAGGACCACACCCTGATAGCCTTTGAGCTAATTTCCTAAGCTAATTTCCACCTCTGGCACCGCCCTCTAGCTTGGAGTAACCTTAGTGTCCTCGGGGATCTTGGCTGTGTTGGTCAAGCCATCTATCTGAGAATCTCTTATCTAAAGATATGTCTCAAATTTCATTTAGGCTTTACTTTCCACAGAGGCCTGCTTTCATTCTAGTTGAGCAACTAGAGTTTAATAGCGAGACTCTAACAAAATTGGAACTCACTATGTGGTTAAGGTAGCTCCTCTATTGAGTGTATTTCTTATGAGATTGGCTTTCTTGTTCTCTCTCACTTTAAACACTGTGTACAAAATTTTTTTTAAATCTCTTTCGATGGCAATAAACCGTGTGATTCGTGGAATCTACTTTGATCATCTTCTTATTATTTTGTTTTAGAGATGGGGGTCTTGCTATGTTGCCCAGGCTGACCTCGAACTCCTGGGCTCAAGCCTCAGCATCCTGAGTAGTGAGGATTACAGGAATGTGATGCTGTGCCTGGCTTATCTCCTGTTTTTTAACCATACAAAACAGTATGATTCCATTTCTAATGAAATGTCCAAAACAGGAAATTCTATAGAGACAGAAAGTAGATTTAGTGGTTGCTTAGGGCTGGGAGGGATGGGAGGATAGAGAGGTATGGGGCTTCTCTGTGAAGTGATAAAAATGTTCTAAAATTGACTGTAGTGATGGTTACACATGTCTGTAAATATACTGAACTCTATTGAATGTACACTTAAAACAGTAATGTGCATAATCCCATTCCTAAGTATATATCCAATAGAAATCATACATATGCTCAGCAAAAGATAAGTATTAGGATATTTGTGTCATTTCCAATATGGAAACTACCCAAATGCCCATCAACAGTAGAATAGAGGCCGGGCATGGTGGCTCATGCCTGTAATCCTAGCACTCTGGGAGGCCGAGGCGGGCGGATCATTTGAGCTCAGGAGTTCGAGACCAGCCTGAGCAAGAGCGAGACCCCGTCTCTACTAAAAATAGAAAGAAATTATATGGACAGCTAAAATATATACATAGAAAAATTAGCCGGGCAT
>CM052441.1:126965437-126982107 GCA_028533085.1 Varecia variegata
TTGTAGAGGCCGGGTGCAGTGGCTCACACCTGAAATCCCAGCATTTTGGGAGGCCGAGGTGGGAGGATTGCTTCAGGCCAGGTGTTCAAGAGCAGGGGTCTCAGTTTGTTGCACAGGCTGGACTCGAACTCCTGGGCTCAAGTGATCCTCTTGCTTCAACCTCCCGAGTAGCTGGGATGAAAGGCGTGAGCCACTATGCCCAGCTGCAGAGACTTTTAATGACAAGACAGGAGTGTAATGATTCTGCTTTATGAAAAAGATAAGCACTCTTGGATGGGAAGGCAGAGATGGGCAACTCTACAGGGTACATAAACAGAAGAGAGCAACGGAACATTGAGTACCTCCTCTGTAAAGCTGTCACACAGGTTTTCTAGGCAAATTGCCCCAACAACTCTGGGGACGTAAGTGCTTTTTATCTGTTTTACAAATGGAGAAAACTGAGACAGAAAAGTTAAGCAACTTGTCAAAGATGCTACCAAAAAAGTTGATGAAAACAGTTTCATCATCTGATTGCAAACAGCTTTCCACGAAAACAGACCAAGTGACACTGACACATGGAACACAATGGTGACCAAATCTGACACAAAGTCACAGAAGATGGAAGATGAATGGCTCTAAGCATAAGAAAAGGTGCCTGTGTCACAAATCAAAGCAAAAAAACCACGAGGCATTTGTTCCCCAAAACATGAGCAAAGATAAAAAAATTGATGTTATGATGTCTGCAAGTTATTTTCAAATGGTGGCAAAGGCGTGTGTCTGTGTGTGTCTGTGTGTGTTTGCAGAGAAAGAAAGTGTGGGGACTGGGAGAGAGACTTAGTCTCTGATCCTTTAGCAGCTGATATTTCAAACTGAATCATTCAAAAATTCATCAGGATTATTATGCCGCTGGGCCCAAAATGCTATTCCAAAAATCCCATATGTACATATACTGAAAGTAATTCAACCTGTCTGAGACTAATAAACGAAAAGTTATTAGAGGAGGAAATATAACCAATCAGTAATCCTCTGCCCAAACCAAAGATTGCTAGAGGAGTCTATATTTAATTTCAAAATTCCATGATAGGTATCCTTGTCAAAGAGTACCCATAGGCAGTACCAGAAAGCAGTTTCAGCTAAATAACAGTTCATCTTTGTAATCCGAGTCAGTCTGTGTTCTTGTTGGCTTCATGCAGTCAGTAGGAGGGGTTATCCCAGGATAAGCTATAGCACTAGATTATAATGCTGTATTCAGTAGTGCCTAAATAAAGCTCCCCCAACTAGAGGCGATTAATAAAATGGCTATGAATTTCAACATAAAAGCAAGAATGATGAATAATACAGAATGTTGGCAAGGATGCAGAGAAACATACCAGAGTGTAAATTGGTACAAGATTTTTAGAGGACGAGTACAAATGCCATGAAGCCTATGAAATTTATGTTTCATAATCTCCCCGAAAACTGGCTTTTGTCCACCACCCTAGTGCTGGGAGTTCCTGGAAATTGGAGAGGGGAAGATGGTTGCAAATAAACATATGTGTCAGCATTTCTGGCAAATTGCTTAAAGAGATCTCAAAAAAAGAACCTTCACATTTCTAGCAATTTGTAGCAAATTCTACTCTTATTCTAAACGAATCTTCCATTTGCACTAAATTTATTATTTATAGTTTCACATTCTTTTTCAGAAAGAGTAACCCCCAGATTGTGCAAGCTGCAGAGCCTGTAAATCTGGATCCCTTCTGATTAGTATCTATTAACAGTTTGAATATGCATACCTTTTGACCCAGCAATTCTACTTTTAGGAAATCTATCCTAACAAACAAAAAACAAACAGAAAAAAATCTAACAAATGATTAAAGGTATGAATAAGGGCCAGGCCCAGTGGCTCATGCCTGTAATCGTAGCACTCTGGGAGGCCGATGCGGGAGGATCACTTGAGGTCAGGAGTTCGAGACCTGCCTGAGCAAGAGCGAGACCCCACCTCTATTTAAAAAAAGAAAAAGAAAAAGTAAGGTATGAATAAGGACATTAATTGCTGCTTAGCAAAGAATAAGGGAAAAAAACTTTATTCCTATGAGTAAGGGGTTAGATAACTAAATTATAGAGCATCTATACAATGGAACACTAAGCCACTAAAAAATGAACATATTCTACATTTAATGATATGGAAAATGTCTAATATATTTTAGGTGAAAAAGCATATTTCAGAACATCGGGAGCTGACATTTATTGGTGTGTCCTCATGCCAGCTCTCTTTTAAACCCTCTGCATACATGATCTCCTGTGATCTTCATAACTGTTGCTAAGATACACACCCATTTTACAGAGAGGGAATGAGACTCAAAGAAATGCAGCACTTCACCCAAAGCCCCAGACCCAGAGGCCACCAAGCTGGGATTCAAAGGACTGTCTGGCTTCCAAGGCCCCAGTACAATACAAAATGAATCTTTGTAGAGCCTTATGGTTTATTTTTATTTATTTATTTATTTATTTTAGGAAAAGGAAAGAGAAGTTTATTAATTTGCCACCAAATGAGGAGGGCAGTGGACTAGTGTCTCAAAGACCACCATCCTGTCTTTAAGCAGAAAAACAGGGCTTTTTTAAAGGGGGGTTTTCAGCAGTTGGGCTCGGGTCACTGGTGGTGTCACATATGTGGCTCCGGGGTATTGCTGATTTAACTATAACTGGTGGTTCCGGTTGACCTTATCTCCTGTGATCACAATCCTGTAACCCCTGGACAATTCTGTTCAGCCATCTCGTGTGGTTTCAGATACTTCGCCTCGGTGCCTGTCCTCTGCCTGGAATGTTCTTCCAAGCCTTATGGTTTAAAAAGGACTTCTGCACGCATCTCTGATTCTCATGTGGTCCGGGACCATTTGTTTTTATGAATGAAGCAGCAAAACGTTCGTTTTCTTCAGGTTCTGACCCTGGTTGGTGGTAAATCTGCACTCCTTTCTAAGTGCATTGCTCTTTCTCCCGCAGCCTGTCCACAGTTTCCCTGGGGGGCCCTCTCAGTGGCACAGGCCCACAGAGAGCCCCTTCTGAGACAGCCCCTTCAGCAGCTGCCCCCACCGGAACTCATGCCTGGCAAAGTTCAAACACACACCGACTCTTCCATGATTTAGTTGTGGTACCTGATTCATCCTCTTCGCTGCCTCTTATCTCACTGCTCTGTTGTCGTGGCTCCAGCTCACCTCTCCTGGCACCCACCCACAGTGGCTTTGCACCCCACCTGCACAGCCCCCTGGCTGGACCAACCTGGAAAGCCTGGGCCCCCGGCACCAGCCCTGGCCAGTCTGGCCTTGTGGACCAGCAGGAGGAACTGGACAGAAAACAAGGGCAAGCTGACTCAGGGAACTGCAGGTGGAATGGCTGTGGCTTCTGTGACATCCCAGGGCTGGCTACCAAAGTCAGGGGCTGGAGGTGACTGTGGGTGGGCACAAAGGATGACACAGTTCCGACAGGGTTAGGTAGAGGCCACAGGCAGAGCTGGGCGCTGATGGAGGGCTTGTACGTGCCTGAGCGAGAGAACAGCTCTGCAATCCACAGTCTAAGGGTAGAAGCTGTTTGTTTTGCCTCCTGTTACATATTACCTGCTGGGTGTAGGTTCCTGGAACTGGGGCCAGAGGTTTACAGGTAGACAGTACCCCTGCCAGGGACTGGAATTGTCTCAGGGCCTGGGCAAGGCCTCTTAATCCTTTCAGAAACCACTGCCGAGGAAGGATCAGTGGACTCACAACCATGACTTACTGTGAGGGGCACACAGAACTGCAGAAACATCCCCCAAGCTGAGGCTAACCCCTGATTCCAGGGGAGGGTGTCATGCTAGCCACCAGCAAGGTTTCTGGGATGAAATTGAAAGCAATATCCTGTTTTGTTCCAAGTCATAAACTGGCCTGTGCTCCTATCCCTTCAACAGGCATTTGATGTGAGGCCGGCCCGTAGGTCCTCAGAGAAGCACACATCATCAACAAGGCTAAACGGCAAGCAACTGCCTGCGTTTGTAAGTTTCACTTTATATATAAGAGACAAAGGGGCTGGGCGCGGTGGCTCACGCCTGTAATCCTAACACTCTGGGAGGCCGAGGTGGGTGGATCGCTCGAGGTCAGGAGTTCGAGACCAGCCTGAGCAAGAGTGAGACCCCCGTCTTTACTAAAAAGGAAAGAAATTATCTGGCCAACTAAAAATATATATAGAAAAAATTAGCCGGGCATGGTGGCACATGCCTGTAGTCCCAGCTCCTCGGGAGGCTGAGGCAGTAGGATTGCTTAAGCCCAGGAGTTTGAGGTTGCTGTGAGCTAGGCTGATGCCACGGCACTCACTCTAGCCTGGTCAACAAAGTGAGACTCTGTCCCCCCCCCAAAAAAAGAAAAGAAACAAAGGATTAATATTTAGCCTGTATCTTTTTTTAAAATTCTGTAAATCAATAAGGACAATCTAACACAACAAATGGGCAAAGACTATGAACAGAAGAGTCACAGAAGACATCAACAATAAACATTTCACAAGATGTTCAATCTTGCTGGTAATCGGGGAAATGGAAATTAAAACCACAGCAAGATGCCCTTTCACCCTGACCAGAGTGGCAAACGCTGTAAAGTCCAGTAATACCACGTATCGACAAGGATGTAGGAAAACGGAGAAACTCGGTTCTTGCTGATAATCACAGCAGCACGGCCTCTCTCTAAGACAGTATCTAAAAAAAGCTTAAAATGTCCACTCTTCGGTGCAGCAATCCCACTACTAGAGATACAGTCACCTGATGGGCTATGACACTGCAGGGAAAACAGTAACTTCGATCTAGAGGTCTCAACTAACACCAACTTGAGTAGGTTTCAAAACCACATATTATAGAGTGAAAAAAGAGGGCAATTACACTATTTTTGCTGAAATTATAAAACCACAATATATATTGTTTATGGATACCAAAACCAGCCAAAACTAAGTGCACTTATTACTCACATGGCATGATTGTAAGTGCTTTACATGTTTTAACAAATGCAAACTTTAGGCCAGGCCCCCTGGCTCATGCCTGCAATCCTAGCACTCTCGGAGGCCAAGGCAGGAGGATCGTTTGAGCTCAGGAGTTTGAGTCCAGCCTGAACAAGAGTGAGACCCCATCTCTACTAAAAACAGAAAAAAATTAGCCAGGTGGGGTGGCATGTGCCTGTAGTTCCAGCTACTTGGGAGGCTGAGGCAGGAGGATCACTTGAGCCCAGGAGTTTGAGGTTGCTGTGAGCTGGGCTGATGCCGGGCTGATGCTGGGCTAGCCCGGGTGACAGAGCAAGACTCTGTCTCAAAAAAAGCTCAGAAAAAAAAATTTGACAAAGTTCCAAAAGCAAGACTTGAACTTGCTGTGTGCTGAGCTCTATGTTGAATCCACACAAATAAAGTGAAATGTAGACATAGTATTAGGTATTATACGTAGTCTAGAGATGATTTAAAGTATATGGGAAGATGTGTATAGGTTATATGCAAATACTACCTTGTTTCATATAAGGGACTCAAGCATCTGAGGATTTTGGTATACTTTGGTATCCAAAGGGATATCCTGGAATCAATCCCCCATGGATACTGAGGGACGACTCTATTATCTATGGATCCAGAGACATGTTAAAAGTGTGAAACATGCTCTGAGACAACATATATTAAGTTTATGATGGTGGCTCTCTGGTGGGGGTTGGCTGGAAGAGAGATATAAAGGAGACTTCACCTTGATCTCTAATATTCTACATTTAATTTTCTAAAATAAGTATGGTTAAATTTTAATTCTGAGTGTCAGGTACAAGGTCTTTGTTATTTTTTCATGTGATTATATTTAAATTTTTTTTTTCCGTATGGAAGTTTTAAGAGGAAAAATACAAGGGCTTGATGATCCTAAGGTCTGTCCTAAGAAGGGTACCTAAAACATTCTCAAGATGGAGCAACTTCCTGACATGGACAGAAAGAGACCCACTGCACCTGTCATGTGAAGGGCCAAGGTTGATACCAACATTTATGCAATGAGGAAGAGCTTTCATCTGTCCATGAAGTTCACGTGCTATGCTCAAAGGAAAGCCTCAGTCCTTCAACACATTTAAGTTCTAGCTGATTGGTCCAATGCATCTCCTAGCCATGGCAGTTGAAAGGCAGGGTCTCCTCTCCTACCTCCCTTGTACACCACCCCAGATTCACTATCCCATTCTTCCAGTCTACATGCCATTTATTAAGCCCCTTTTCCTAATCTGCACGAAGACACTGGGCTAGTGGCTGAACTTCTGGTGGTAGCTGACATGGGGTAGAGATGACGGATGCTTGGGCAGGAGGGAACAACCTTAAATTACCTTGAGTTTGAAACCTGTTAATTTATACCAGGTACAATGCGCAGCTATTGTTCAAGTAAATGAAGGTGCTGTTATGATAAATCCAAAAAGACCATCACTAAATGATCGTTTTCTTAATCGATGGCCATTTTAATACATGGGGGTCATTAAAAGCCCCAAAATAACTATGATATTTAATAAAGGTGCTCAGCAAAAAAATGAACTTTGACTACGTCTCACATCTTATACATAAAAAAATCAAATAAAGTGGATCACGGACTTAAACGTAAAATGTAAAACTAAAAAACATTTAGAAAATCTGCATCTAGGGCTAGGCAAAAAAGTCCTTAGGGCAGGGCCCGGTGGCTCACGCCTGTAATCCTAGCACTTGGGAGGCCGAGGCGGGCGGATTGTTTGAGCTCAGGAGTTCGAGACCAGCCTGAGCAAGAGCGAGACCCCGTCTCTACTAAAAATAGAAAGAAATTATCTGGCCAACTAAAAATACATATAGAAAAAATTAGCCGGGCATGGTGGCACAAGCATGTAGTCCCAGCTACTCGGGCGGCTGAGGCAGGAGGATTGCTTAAGCCCAGGAGTTTGAGGTTGCTGTGAGCTAGGCTGACACCATGGCACTCACTCTAGCCGGGGCAACAGAGTGAGACTCTGTCTCAAAAAAAAAAAAAAAAAAAGTCCTTAGACTTGACACTAAAAGCACAATCCATAAAAACAAAACAAAACACGACACTGATACACTAGACTTCATTAATATTAAAACATTCTTGCCTGTGAAAGACCCTGGTAAGAGGATGAAAAAAAGGCTACAGGGTGGAAAAAAATATTTGCAAATCACATATCTGACAAAGAACTATTACTTAGAATACACAAAGAACTTTGAGGCCAGATACCTATAATCCCAGCTGCTTGGGAGGCTGAGACAAGTAGATTGCTCAAACCCAGGAGGTTTTTTTTTTTTTTACCCCTCCCCCAACAACAGCCCAGGAGTTCAAAGTTCAAATCTAGCCTAGGCAACAACGTAGTGAGACCTTGAGTTTTTAAAAAAAAAGAACACTGAAACATTGAGCTGTCAAGGTTAGTTGACCGCTCAACCCAAAAGCACTCCTAGCCTTTGAGCAAAAGAGGCCAGACACACAGGAAGGTTGGGGGGAGGGGTAAAAACTCACCTACTGAGTACAGTGAACTCTGCCCTGGGGTCTGCCACACTGAAAGCCCTGCTTTAGCATTATAGAGCAGCATATTCTTGTAAAAAAAAAAAAAAAAAAACTTTTGTACCCCCTCAATATTCTGAAATTAAAAAAAAAGAAGCCAGACACAAAAGTTTATCCAGTACATACTCTAGAATTCAAGAGCAGCCAAAATAATCCATGGAGATAAAAATCAGAACAATAGTTGCCTTTGGCTGGGGAAGGCAATTGACTAGAAAGGGGCATAAACGAAATTTCTAGAGCTGTGCAGTCTATATGGTAGCCCTAGTCACATGTGGCTATTGAGCACTTAAAATGTGGCTAGTCTGAATTAAGGTGTGGCGTATCAAATACACATCCAATTTGGAAGACTTCATGATAAAAAAGAATGTAAAATATCTTATTAGCAATTTTTAAAAGATTGATTACATGTTGAGATGATATTTTGGCTATGGTGGGCTAAAGAAAATACATCATTAAAATGAATGTCTCCTTTTTACTTTCTAAACATGGGTATTAGGAAGCTTAAAATTACAGAAGTGGCTCACAGTATGTTTGTACTGAACAGCATACTATTTTAGAGTGATGAACAAGTTCTATATCTTGGGGTGTTGAGTAATAGGTGTATACATTTGTTAAAATTCATTGTACTATACACTTGAGATCTGTGCGGTTTACTGTCTGTAATTATACTATAAAGACCCATGATCTTTTTACCACCCAACAGAACCTCCCCAAGGTAGTAAACAACCTATGAAGGACACAGACTACAAAGAACTCCCGAGTAGTAAGAGCTACAATAAAGATTTTGAACAATACTCTATATTGGTGGAAGAAGCTTCCATTTTCAGCATCTTGAATGGAACTACTAGTGTGTGTGTGTTTGGGGGTATGTAGAGAAACCACATAGGAAGTTATAATTTGGGTCTTAGCAAACTCCCTCAAAAAGACAGGGGGTATTCCTGAAAGCCTAAAATACTTAGGGTCAGAAGGCAACCACACTGCAGGTCTTCCCTCGGGATGCTTGTACAGAGCCCCCACGGGAAGAGTGTCCAGAAGTTCGGGGTGATTCAGGACACTCGTCCCTTAATGGGATTACTAAGGTACATTCAAGGCCTAGATCTTAGCTTTCTAGCATCAAAACCCTTGATGTTTTCCATTCACACAGGGAGCTACAGAATCACAGGAAGTCAGGAAGTTAAGAGCTTCATCCTTGGGGTTCATAAAGGATCAAGCCCAAGTGAAATTTCATACAAGTATGAAGGCTGATTGGTTTCAGGGATCAGGCTCAAACCCCAGCCTCTTTAGAAATCACAGAATGTCTACAGAAATGTTGAGTGCATCTTGTCCAAGCAGCCTACTTGACAAAGAAACTAAGATGCACAGCAGTTTAGCAAGTTGCCTAAAGCCACACTGAGTTAGAAGTGGCAGGGCTGGATTTGCTTTCCTGGTTTCCAACTCCCAAGTCGAGGAACACGTTACGTGCACACCACCAAGGTTTACAAAACATGGTTTGTAAGCTGGAAACCCGGTAGGTTTAGTTCTGAAGGGAGAGGCACTGGCAGAATTGTTGGCACCCATCATTATCAGGACACTCCCATGGCAAAGCCAACGATAGAGATGAAATTACAGCGTGCACGTCGGCTTGTTGAACATATGATTGGCTTTATTCCAATGCTCAGCATGAGCACAGATCTGTCAACATACCCTGAGCAGCCCCACCTTTGCTTAGGCAGTTCCCCCTGCTGGAACCTTCTCCCTCCCACTCTCCAGACACAGCTACTAAACTGTGGACGCTAGGGTCACGGCAAGAATGTGCAAAGCCATTGTTATACAAGCACCTTGGTAAAACAGCTCACCACTGCAACGAGCTAAACTTGTCCTTGATGTCAGGGCTGCGTTGGCCGGGCGCGGTGGCTCACACCTGTAATCCTAGCACTCTGAGAGGCTGAGGTGGGAGGATCCCTTGAGCACAGGAGTTCGAGATCAGCCTGAGCAAGACCGAGACTCTGTCTCTGCTAAAAATAGGAAAAATTAGCCGGGTATGGTGGCATGTGCCTGGGGTCCCAGCTACTAGGGAGACTAAGGCAGGAGGATCACTTGAGCCCAGGAGTTTGAGGTTGCTGCGAGCTAGGCTGATATCACGGCACTCTAGCCTGGGGAACAGAGTGAGACTCTGTCCAAAAAAAAAAAAAAAGGCTGTGTTAAGCATTTTCTTATGTAACCTCACTTAATCCTCACAAGAACACTACTTGTACATGAGAAAAGTCAAGTTCAGCTTAAGTCAAACACTACTCAGCTAGAAAGTGGTTCATTTGAATCCAATCTGCCTGGCTCCAACGTTTCCATCTATAGATTAAATAAGTAAAATAATGTGAGGGACGTTAAGTGGGCTTCAGACCGACTCAGGGTTCAGGGTGATTCAAGCACTAGTGACATTTCACAAAAGTACGAAGGCTACACACGTCACACCGCAGCCCTATCACTCCAAGGATCAGGCTGAAATCCCAGCCTCTTCAGGAAGTCTTCCCTTCCATTCCTACTGCCCAGAGTCTTCCGGCTTTGACTGATATCATTAATGGTACTGTACACCTTCTGCCTTGAATCAGTGTGTCAATGGCCGGCCCCTGTAGGCCCAGTGAAAACAAGCTCATTCATCTTTGTATCCTCTGCTACACCCTCCACAGTAAACTGCAACCTACTGTGTGCAAGGTAGGGGAGGGTAACTAAAACAGATGTGTACCCTTCATTGCTTGCAATAGCCAAGTCCATAGTTTATTTATTTATTTATTTATTTTGAGACGGAGTCTTGCTCTGTCACCTGAGCTAGAGTGCCGTGGCGTCAGCCTAGCTCACAGCAACCTCAAACTCCTGGGCTCAAGCGATCCTCCTGCCTCAGCATCCCAAGTAGCTAGGATTACGGGTGCACAGCACCACGCCCGGCTAATTTTTCTATGTTTAGTAAAGATGGGGTCTCACTCTTGCTCAGGCTGATTTTTTTTAGGGGGCCATGCTAATCTTCTCTGTATCACTTCAGTTTTAGTGTATGTGCTAAAGCGAGTATCATAGTTTATTTCTTTTCTTTTTTAAAAAGTGTCTAATTGAAGCTACCATAGTTTATTTTCACTGCTACGTTTCTACTGTCTATGAAGACTGAAGGAATCCACAGTGGGATGTAGAGGGATGTCATTACCAAATCATTTGTAAATCGTCTTTTGGGAATTATGGGAAAAGTATTTTTTTCTACTTATGGTTACCACCCAAAACACTTCCAGGCTTAATACGAGCTCCTCAGATAGAAATAGCTTTTTTTTTTTTTTGAGACAGAGTCTTGCTCTGTTTCCCGGACTAGAGTGAGTGCCGTGGCGTCAGCCTAGCTCATAGCAACCTCAAACTCCTGGGCTTAAGCAACCCTCCTGCCTCAGGCTCTGGAGGAGCTGAGACTACAGGTATGTGCCACCATGCCCGGCTAATTTTTTTTTTTTTTCTATATATAGTTTTAGTTGGCCAGATAATTTCTTTCTATTTTTAGTAGAGACAGGGGTCTCACTCTTGCTCAGGCTGGTCTCGAACTCCTGACCTTGAGCGATCCACCCACCTCGGCCTCCCAGAGTGCTAGGATTACAGGCATGAGCCACCGCTCGCTTGGCCAGAAACAGCATTTTATAGTTAAGTTCTAGATCTTCAGAAAAGAGAAAATAGCTCAGAGCAGTCTGAGTTTTGTGAGGTATGCAAAATTTATCAGGCCCAGAGAGGTGAGAGTAAAAGCTTTAGATACGTTGCCCCACCCCACCCCCATGTCCAGGAGCAACTGTTTAAAGGAATTTTGTTCCTAACTGAAGGCCTCACCCACAATCTTCCCCTTTCAGGACTTTGTGATATAAAGAACAATGTATAGCCAATTGATAGCTCATGTTATTTTAATGTAAATTCTTGGTAAACCACCTAGGACCTGCCTCTACTTTTCCTTTAAAAACTCACTTGCATCTGCTGTTAATCGGAGCATTTAACTTGAACCTATGCTCCCTGGTTGCAGTCCTCAAACTTGGCCCAAATAACCTCTCCACTTATGTTAATTTTTCCTAAGTTTTTTTCCTTTAGGTTGAGAGTTCCCCATGATTATACCCCTGGAGGGTGGCCCCCATGAAGCCCACTTACCCCTCTGTACCCACCACCAAGTGAGTGGATCCCCAGCCCTGAGCAGCACCCCCAATTTTAGGAGGCTTAAGCCACCGTTCTCTCTGCCCTTCCCAGCTCTGAGTGTTCCCAACAACCCCATGCAGGTGTGCCATAGGCAGCCCCGGGACAGCTTTAGGGGGTGTCTGGAGGAAGCCTGCTCATCCCACCTGTCTCTGAATTCTTCCCTGGAGGCTCAGCTGAAGCCCCAGAGTAGACCATCCACCTTCCTTGGGGAAGGAGGTGAGTGGACAAGGCGAAGGAGTGGGTGGTGAGAAGCTATGGAAAGCAATGGACAGCTTCTTCTTTTCTTCCAGGGAAAAAGGCTCTGGACAGCCCTGCCTTGGATGTACGAGGCAGATGTCCAGCAGATCCAAGGACTGGACTTGTGTTCGGGCAGAAGCCACCATCTTGGCAACTGCAGCTGGCCAGGAGAAAGAATGAGGTCCAAGAAAGAGGCCACTGAGGAGGGGGTCCTCTCATACTTTCAAGTCAGTCTTAATTCCCACCCAGACACCATTTGAAGGTTTTCAGGGACCAGGCCTGCCTCGATGGAAAGGCTGAGGTGAAGAATAACCTTGTGTTCATCAGCCCAACAATGCAGCAAGTAGGTAATATTAGGGACAAACTAACCAGGCTCAGAGGTTAGGTAATAACCAGCAGGCGGAGGAGCCATGGCTGTCACCCAGGTAGGTCTGGCTTCAAAGTCCTTGCTCTTCCCTACCGGGCAAAAGCGGGGATCTAATGAGTAACAGGTCTGGGTGCTGGGCAGCAGCCAAGCAGGCTTCAGGTGACCAGATCAGAAAAAGCAGAGGATAGAAGTGCAGGAACATTCTTCACTCCAGCACGTGGAACACCGAATCGTGATCCCCTTGATTTATCTTTTCCCTCCCACTGGACTGCAAGTTTCCAGAAGGCGGAGGACTGAGTACTCTGGCTTCTGTATCCACAGCACCCACTAGGTGTATGACACAGCATCTGTTCTGACCAACGCTTGCTGCATGTTTGAACCCTGTTTTTCTGATGGGGAAAGTCAGAGAGAAACCTAGCAAAATCACCACGGTCAGATGGTAAGGATGCAAGATCAGAGAGTGGAAGGGAAGGGGAGGGGTTAGGCCAAGTGCTCAGGAAATCATCTCTCTGGATAAATGGGTCTCTTCCTGATACAGACACAGAATTTCTCTGAGGCCTTGTGGGACCCTCACCCCCACCCAAAGGTCACGGGCCTGTAGCAGGTAAGTGACTTGTTTTGTTTATACACAAAAAAGTCAAAGGGCAGAAATGTAGCCATATGGCCTGACTTAGCTTTATAAATGTGTACACTTTGGGAAGTAACTTTCCTTAGAGTCCTCCCAGCCTGAGGGGGCACCCAGGAGTCCAGAGGAGGGGCTTGGAGGCTGGGGTTGGGCAGAGAGCTGAACTTGCCTAGGGAGGCACCAGGAAGTAGCGAGTGACAGAGCTGGAAGAGGACCCAGCCCTTTTCATCCTAATCCCATCTACTGGCCAGCCTTTTCTCAGGAAATTGGGAAGAGTGATGTTAAAGTATTGCATACTTTCTAGCTTTCAGGAACCAGCAAGATCAAAAGGTGTGATCTTGGCATTCTAGCCAAAAAAGAATTTGCATCTCCTTCCAGAGACACAGCCCTGTTCAGGTTTTTTCTCCCTTTTCTGTGTCCAGGCCCACACCCCATCTGAAGTCAAGAACACTGTCTTGACCACAGACTGAGAACCTGGCCTCGCTGGGGGCGGGGCAGGCTCAGCGGTGCCCCCCGCCCCCGCGCCCGCCTCCCCCCCTCCCCCTCCCGCGGAAGCTAACACACGCGACAGCATGAGTGGGAGCCAGCTCTGTGCAAGCAAGCACACACTTCACATTTGCAATCTCACGGGGTCCTCCCCAGGACTGGGGGACACCAGGAAAGCAGCTTTACTTACTGTGCTGCTACAGAGGCAGCAAAGCTCCTGGAAACTAGCATCCCTCTGCCTGCCAGCCTCCATTCCACCCCTTGCAATGAAGGCAGAAGCAAACGGGCCCAAGAGTAGGCAGCAAGGCGCGAAAGCAGTGCTTGTCAGCAGCTGATGACAGAGGGGCAACTGCTAAGTTTAGTGGCCTGGGTTGGGGAGACTGGAGTTTATCCTCGAAGGGGTTCCAGCTCAGAGGCAGGGACCTGGGGGCAGAGCCCAGGCCTTGGCCCTTGTGCCTCCCTGTCAGGATGGACACTCCCGGCCCTCTGTGTGTGTGCCCATAAGGGAAGAAGAATTTAGAGTCCTGGACCAGAACTCAGAGTCAGCACAGAGTCGCTGCAGCCACCAGTCAAAACCCCCATCCACACAGGCCAGGCGAGCTTTTCCTGTTGCCTAGGTGCTAGGGTGCGGGTGGGGTGGGGGTGGGGGGTGCGGGTACCTACTCCCCACTGCGCGCCACACAGAGATGGGGCAGCCGCGAGCCTTCTTGGATGGGTCCCCAGGGAAGCTCTGCAGGACGCCCAAGATCCTCTCTGGAGGGACGTCCCGCCCCCTCTCTTCCCGGGGCCCCGTACCTGAGCGGGCGGACACTCTGCAACTTCGCTTCCTGCCGAGTCCGAAAGACGACGGCCCGGGCCCCCAGTACCCCCCGGCTCCCGGCGCACAGCCTCCCCAGGCGAAGCATCCCGACGTAGACAACCATGGCTCGTTTTGCCCTGCGTCTCGGCCCGAGTAAACTTTTAAAGTGAGCCGAGGCGGGGCGAGCGCGGAGCGGGCGGGGAGGCGGGGAGGGTAGCCTGTGCGGAGGACTCGGTCCTGGAGGGGCGGGGCGAGGCGCGGAGGTGGCGACTCTGCTCCAGGGCCACCTTCCCCTTGGACCCCGAGGCCTTTCCCCTCCCACCCTCGAAGAATTGCCCTGGTTTCCTTCTGGATCCAAAGGCCCGGGCGGCAGGTCTCCCTTCCAACCCTCAGGGGCCTGGACGTTGAGGGCGCAAAAGTTTGTTGATTTCACAGAGGGGAAGCCAGCGGCGTCTTGCGAGGCCAGATGGCAAGGCCAAGACCTGTCCATCCCCTGCGCCCGGTTTAGCGCGCGGGTCACGTGCTATCCCCCCTCCCCCGGGCTGTGAGCCAGAGGCCAAAGGGGCTCCTGAGGCATGCCAGCTGGAGCAGAGGGCCCGCAGGGGGTGGGGAGGCAGATGGGACAAAGGGTGCCGCGGGTGAGCCCTCTCTGGGTCCTCTGGCGCAGAGTCCGGCTGAGGCCAGATGTCAACTTCGGAAGGGACGCCGGTTGGTAACCCCATCTCACACGCGGCGTCCTCCCACCCCTACCCCGCTATGCACCAAGTAAGGTGGCCTCAGGGACCGGGGACCTGTGTATTTCACCCCTCATCTGCCAGTCCTAGCTTTGGGCCTAACGTACAATTTCCTGTGCTGCCCTGCGTGAATGGAAAGCAACCTTATGGCTCAGCCCGCGACCTTTCTCACTCTCTCTCCAGCCCCTCCTTGGGTTCCCCTGAAGCCCAGATGCAGTTGAGATGCTGAGACCTGGGCAGAGCTGCAGGACAGAGAGAAGGTGACTGTCCATCTCTGGTACTGGCCTGGAAACGTGGCGCTGGGCCCCAAAGAGTGGCACGGTTTCTGTAGGTTCCAGGCCCACACTGTTTTGGCCCAGCCTTGGCCCTTCCTCCAGAGAAGAGGAGGAGAATGGGGGAAAGGCCAGGCAGGCTGACCTCCCCTCCCTTGACCTGGAGGGGATGAAGTAACCCCCTCCAAGCAGAAGAGGCAGCTGAGGGTGGAGCCTGGCCTGAGGAGACCTTTGCCCTTATCTGGAACTTTGGCTCAATGACCGTGGGTCATGAGGAGGTTTCCATGCTCCTCCTCTTTATAATCTTGACAGTGACCTCAAACCTCCCTGTTACCCTGGCTCCTGGGGAGGGTCCCCACGCTTCAGGCTCCTGTGGGGTTGGGGCAGGAAGGAAGACATAGGAACAAAAAGATCATGAGGAGGGATTGCAAGTACCTGCCTTCCTGATTAGACTGTCTTTGATAACTGGCTCAGGGAATGTCGGGTGTTGGGGAGTATCCCAGCCCTGCCTGGCAGGCTCAGCCATTAGCTTGCTGGGTGACGCTGGGCAAATCGTTGCCCCTCTCTGGGCCTGTGAGGTGAGGGGTAGATACTGATCTTGTAGGTCCTTCCACTCTCCTTGCTAGTTTGAGGGTCAGTCCTGGGGAGAGAGAGAAATGAGTTCCTCCTTCATCTTTGCTCCGGCTTTGGTTTTCCAAGACACTAGACTTTCCTGACTCTTTCCAGGCACACATGCCACAGAATCACAGCTACCAGTTTCGGGATATCTCCCACATGCCAGGATCTTCAAGGAGACACTGTGCAAGGAACAGGCATGCCTTGGAATGTGTCTTATGGATGAAGAAAATGAGTCCCAGAGAGCTTCAGCCTCTTAAGCATGGGCCAAGGCTCTGCTCATGTTTGCCTTGTGGCTTTGGGCAAGCACAGGGCCTCTCCAGCCTCAGTCATTATCTGTAAATGGGGATAATATCAATCTCACACAAAGGGTTGGGGTAAGGGTTGAGTAGGTGGCACAGAACTGGCAGTTGGCCAGTTTGCAGTGATTGTTTCTTTCTCCATCCTCTCTGTTCTCTTGTGTCTTCACTCTGAGACCTTCCTCTGTGTTAGTAATTGCATAGCTTTGGTAGGAGCAGGAAAGATTCTGCAAAGCCCTGGTAGGCACTATGGATGGGGAGGAGGGGCTGGGAAGGAGAAGTCAAGATGGCTGATATGGTAGTCCCCGAGTGATGGTACCAGGATCATGTTGACTCAGCAAACTTGGACCAGTATAGGGAAGTGGAGAACCCGGCATATAGGCCATCCAGGCCCTCCAACTTCCCTTCCCCTCCCTTCAACCAACTCAATTCCCCATTGCCTGCCAAGGGGCTTTCTACCTGAGCCAGCACATGTGCTGTGCGTGCTGCACATGATTTGCATGATCTTGCTCATGCCATTGGCTACCCTGAGAAAGCTCTTATTCCCTCCCAA
>CM052441.1:126982607-126997611 GCA_028533085.1 Varecia variegata
TAAATAAATAAAAAATAAAAATAAAAAAAATCTTCTCTTTGGAGCATAGGACCAGGAGGAAGAGAACTTCTGCTTTTTGTTACAAAGCTGTTTTTTGTTTTATTTTCTTTTTTTGTCTTATTTTATTTTTTATTTTTTATTTTTTTGAGACAGAGTCTTGCTCTGTTCCTGGGCTAGAGTGCCATGGTGTCAGCCTAACTCACAGCAACTTCAAACTCCTGGGCTCAAGTGATCCTACTACCTCAGCCTCCTGAGTGGCTGGGACTACAGGCATGCGCCACCATGCCCGACTAATTTTTTCTATTTTTAGTAGAGACTGGGTCTCGCTCTTGCTCTGTCTGGTCTCGAACTCCTGAGTTCAAGCAATCTTCCCACCCCAGCCTCCCAGAGTGCTAGGATGACAGGCGTGAGTCACTGTGCCTGGCCTCTTGTTTTATTTTCTAAGGTGGGGTATATATTTTTCTTTTCTCATATCCAAGTATTATATAAATTAGATATATGTTTTATCCTAATACATTTTATTTTATTAACAGGCCTGAGAGAGGTTTCCTAACTAATGCCATCAAACAGTTACAGGGGCTCAGCATGGTGCCTCAGGCCTGTAATCCCAGCACTGGGAGGCCGAGGCAGGAAGGATCATTTGAGCCCAGGAGTTCAAGGCTGCAGAAAGAAAAGTTACAAGGACTAAATTGTTTGATGATGTTTTCACTATAAAAGAAATGAGTGCAAAGCGGTTGCTTAAGCTTAAAGTCAGCTTTGGCATCAGACCTGGAAAGAATCCATCCCTGCTGCATTTTCTGTCCATGACCTTGAGCAGATCTCTTTTCTCAGGTGTAATTTTTCATAGCTCTCTGTTATAATGGACTGTTTACAAGTAGTATATGAAAAATGGCCCTTTTAAAGAATTTCCTTCTCTGTATGTCTGAGAAGGGAGCTGTCTAAGAAGAAGTGCAGTGATTATGAAGGACAGGTGGGAAAAAAGGAGAGGCTCTGCTGGCCACGGAAAGAAGAACCGGGAGGAGGATGAGAAAGGGAGTTTTAATTTTCAAAGAAGAGAATAAAATGACCTGGAATATAATGCTTATACTCTGCCAATCAGGCCAATTAGATCCTACAGCCAATACAAAAAAAAACCAAAAAAAAAAAAACCAAAACCAAAACAAACAGCAACAACAAAAATTAAAAACCCAGCTGGGCGCAGTGGCTCATGCCTGTAATCCTAGCACTCTGGGAGGCAGAGGCGGGAGGATTGCTTGAGGTCAGGAGTTAGAGACTAGCCTGAGCAAGAGTGAGACCCGGTCTCTACTACAAATAGAAAGAAATTATATGGACAGCTAAAAATATATAGATAGAAAAATTAGCCGGGCATGGTGGCGCATGCCTGTAGTCCCAGCTACTCGGGAGGCTGAGGCAAGAGGATCGCTTAAGCCCAGGAGTTTGAGGTTGCTGTGAGTTAGGCTGACGCCATGGCACTCTAACCTGGGCAACAGAGCGAGACTCTGTCTCAAAAAAAAAAAAAAAATTAAAAACCCCCAAAACTAAAAAAACAAGGCTAATAAAAATTGTTCTAAAAATAAATGTTTCTGGTTTTCAAACAAAATGAAAATAAGGAACTTGCTCTGAGCTACTGTGTAGACTAAAATTATCTTGATCACAGTTGATGGCAGACACAGGCAGATGTAATCTTAAATGATCAGTGTTCTCTTGCTGACAGTCCAAAATTGAAAAACGAAATAAGCCATAATCCAAGCAACTGCCAAAAAGTTGTGAAAGCCTTGCTTTTGTAAAGAGGAAAGGACACAAAAATCTTTCTTTGGATTGTGTAATATTTTACTTTTCTTAGGTCAAAGTCAAGAGCTAAAGTCAACTGTGATGTCTTGGATAAAAACCCAGTGTTATCAGACCACATACCTTCCTATACTCATTCATTGGTTCAATAGACATTCATTGAGTCCCCACCTGGTGACAGGCATTATGCTGGGCCTTAGGGATGGAGATATGAATGAGACAGGGTGTTCACTGTCAAGGAACACCAACCCTGAGGCTGATGACGGCCTACAGTGTGGACAGTGCTGTATGAAGCGGGACAGGGAGAGGCACCTGCCCTAGGCATCTTGCAGAAGGTCTCCTGGAGGTTTGATCTGAGTTCTGAGAAATGAGCAGTGTGTTAGTTTCCTATTGCTGCTGGAACAAATTGCACATATTTATTTAGTGACTTAAAACAACAGAAATTTATTTTCTTACAATTCTGGAGACCAGAAGTCTGAAGTGAGTCTTACAGGACTAAAATCAAGGTGTTAGCAGAGCTGGTTCCTTTGAGAGGCACCAGAGGAAAACCCATTTCTTGTCCCTTCTAGCTTCTGGTAGCTCCAGGTGTTCTTTGGCTTGTGTGGCTACATGACTATTCTAATCTCTGCTTCTGTGGTCTGGGGTAGCATTGCCACATTGCCTCTTCTTCTGTGCCTTATAGCCCTGTGCCTTTTTTTTTTTTTTTTTTTTTTTTGAGACAGTCTTGCTTTGTTGCCCAGACTGGAGTGCAGTGATACAATTACAGATGTCTGTAACTTCTAACTCCTGGGTTCAAGCGGTCTTCCCACCCCAGCCTCCCAAGTAGCTGGGACTATGGGTGCGTGCCACTGCACCCAGCTAACCTCTGCCTTTCTTATAAAGAAGATTGTGACTACATTTAGGGCTCACTTGGATAATCCAGGATAATATCTCCATCTCAAAATCCTTAATGTAATCCCATCTGAAAAGTCCCTTTTGCCATATAAGGTAGCACTCACAGTTTCCATGGATTAGGATGTGGATATCTTTGGGAGCCATCCTGTAGCCCACCACAGACAGGATTTGCAGGGGTAACTGTGGACAGCCAATGGGATCTTGTGAGTGTAAGGGGAAAGTGTACGTGAAGGAAGACAGCATGTACATCCTGGAAGTTTCTAGTAGTTTTGTTATGGGAGCAAAGAGTGTTTATTTGGGAGTACAGAAAAATAAGGCATGGCCTTATGAGTGAGATAGGCAGTGCCTATGTTATTAATATAATGATTATAGATTTTACTCCTAGCAAGCCCTTGGCTAGTGTGTGGCATATGGTAGGTACTCAATATACTTTGGGTGACTTGAGTAGAATAAATGGCAAAGAAATAATATTCATAGAGTGCCTACTGTAAATTTGTTGGTGATATAAATATAAAAAGGATCTCCATTTGGTGAGATCCAAGCCCTGTGACCAAGAGATGAGGCTTTTCAGGCCTGGAGCTTTGTCAGGTGGCTTGTAGATGCTGGTGTCACAACCCAAGCTAATGCATCTTGCCATTGTGCCATTTGCAATGTGTAGGCAAGTGTCTTCTTCCCTCAGAGTCTCAGGATGGCAGTTCCAGGCATCACATGCAGGCACAGCCAGGAAAGAAGCTTGGCAGCCTTTGATTAGCAAAGACATCCTTTCTCTGGAGCCCCTCAACAGACTCCCCTCAGGTTCCATTGCCATCACTGTTACCATGCCAACAACCCTAATGCAAAGCAGGACACAGTGCTGTGGGCCACAGTGTAGCCAAAAGCTCTGTAGGGCATCAGCAGAAATAGCTCACTTTTGGTCAGGGTGATCAGGCAAGTCTTCCTGGAGAAGGTGGCATCTACATTGGACCTTGAAGGATGAAAAGAATGGTGACCATGGAAAGAGAGGAGAGAGCGTTTGAAGGTGAACAGAATGAATGGAGGGGAGGAGGTGGGAACGTGGAAGAAGAGATAGGTTGAACAGTTTTACAGGATTGATTTTTTGAATGCCTTCTAGGGACTGAGAACTTTGTATATTTTTTCATTTAATTCTTATTAAAAATATAGCTTCTTCTATAAATGGAGCTTTTTGGTTTGTTTGTTTTGCTTTGCTTTTTTTTTTTTTTTTTTTTTTTTTTTTTAGAGAAGAGGTCTCACTCTGTCTCCCAGGCCAGAGTGCAGTGATGTGATCATAGCTCCCTGTAGCCTCAAATTCCTGGGCTCAAAGGATCCTCCTACCTCAGTCTCCTGAATAGCTGAAATTACAGGTGAGAGACACATTGTCTAGTTCCTACAGATGCAGATTTATGATTGAGGAAATCCAGGCTTGGAGAGATTAGATAATGTGTCCTAAATTGGTATAACCAGATTTGATCTCAGATCTGTCCCAACATATGATTTCATTCAGTCATTCATTCATTGCTTATCTATTTATGTTGAACTTTTCTACTTCATAATTTATTACAAAAGTAATAAGGCTCATTGCAATAAATCTTTAAGGTAAACAAGGTTAAAATTGTGGACGTTCATCTATACCTTTTCCTAAGCTCATACAAACATGTAGACACATTTATGTGTTTATCTCCTTTATATATTTTTACCAAAACATGAGATTATGTTGGACAATCAATGAAATCAGAATTAAATCCATATATTAGACAGTAGTATTTGTAATTTGTTGACTTTTATAATTGTCCTGTAGTTATATAATAAATTTCCTTGTATTAATACTTCGGAAAAACAGGGGAAAAAACACATCAATATATTTAGGGATAAAGGGGCATCATGGACTCCAGCTTGCTGCTTTTTTTTTTTTTTGAGACGGAGTCTCGCTCTGTTGCCCAGGCTAGAGTGCCGTGGCGTCATCCCAGCTCACAGCAACCTCAAACTCCTGGGCTTAAACAATCCTTCTGCCTCAGCCTGCCGAGTAGCTGGGACTACAGGCATGTGCCACCATGCCTGGCTAATTTTTTTTCTATATATATTTTTAGCTGTCCAGATAATTTCTTTCCATTTTTAGTAGAGACGGGGTCTCGCTCTTGCTCAGGCTGGTCTTGAACTCCTGACCTTGAGCCATCCTCCTGCCTTGGTCTCCCAAGTGCTAGGATTACAGGTGTGAGCCACCATGCCCAGCCTCCAGCTTGCTTTTGATAAAAAAAAAAAGAAGAAGGGGCATCATTTCTGTAAACATACTCTTAAACAGTTCAGAAATTTGTGTGTGTGTGTGTGTGTGTGTGTATATAGAGAGAGAGAAAGAGGGAGAGAGAGAAGGTTAAAGCAACTGTAGTAAAATGGGAAATCCAGAATATCCAGGAATTCTTCCTTCTATTCTTGCAACTTTTCTGTAAATTTGAAATAAAGTCAAAATGAAATTTAAAAAAATAAGATCATGCCATGCATCTTACTCAATGATTTGCATTTTCTTACTTAGCCATATACAACAGACATTTTTTTCCAGGTGAACATACATAGTTCTTACTCATTCTCTTTCATAGCTGCATAAGGTTCCATTGCATAAATACACCCTAATTTATTTAGCCACTCCTCTTTTGATGGGCTTGACTTTAAATGCAATCTTAATTATATATTAAATAATTATATATTAAAGCCTTATAGGCTGGGCGCGGTGGCTCACGCCTGTAATTCTAGCACTCTGGAGGTCAGGAGTTTGAGACCAGCCTGAGCAAGACTGAGACCCCATCACTACTAAAAATAGAAAGAAATTAGCTGGACAACTAAAAATCTATATAGAAAAAATTAGCCAGGCATGGTGGCGCGTGCCTGTAGTCCCAGCTACTTGGGAGGCTGAGGCAGAGGATTGCTTGAGCCCAGGAGTTTGAGGTTGCTGTGAGCTAGGCTGATGCCACAGCACTCTAGCCCAGGTGACAGAGTGAGACTGTCTCAAAAAAAAAAAAAAAAAAAAGAGAGAGAAAAGAAAAAATCTACCTCCTGGCCGGGTGTGGTGGCTCACACCTATAATCCTAGCACTCTGGGAGGCCAAGGCAGGAGGATCCCTTGAACCCAGGAGTTGGAGACCAGCCAGAGCAAGAGTGAGACCCCGTCTATACTAAAAATAGAAAAAATTAGCTGGGTGTGGCGGCGCAAGCCTGTAGTCCCAGCTACTCCGGAGGCTGAGGCAGGAAATTTGAGCCCATGAGTTTGAGGTTGCTGTGAGCTAGGCTGACGCCACAGCACTCCAGCCCAGGTGACAGAGTGAGATTTTTGTCTCAAAAAAAAAAAAAAAAAATCCACCTCCTTCTATGAGGACAAACCTTGAAGAGACCCAGCTGCCCTTATTTTTAAATTTTATTTTATTTGGTTTTTAGAGATGGGAGAGTGTCTCTCTCTGTTGCCCAGGCTGGTCTTGAACACCTGGCCTCAAGTGCTGGGATTACAGGTGTGAACCACCATGCCTGGCTGCAGCTGCTCTTAGAAAGGTTGAGTCAAGCTGCACGGTGCTATTTGGCACTTTCTGGCATGTGTCTCCCCGTGGATCCCTGACACACTTCCCTGTGTTATTATGCCCATTTTACAGAAGGAGGAACAGAAGCTTGGACAGTTGTGGTGATTTGCCAAGACTGCCCTAGAGCTAGCAGTGTCTGCACTGGCCTGATGCCCAAGGGTGTTCAGGAAGCTGCTGCCTCCTGTCCTGGTCCTGATCTTTGGCTTCTCCGTGGCTGGTGGTACTTTTGATATTTGGAAGCTCCCCAAACAATCTCAGACATCTAGGCACAAGGTGGCACTTGGTCTGGGGGGTGGGGTTCAGCACAGGGCCTGTCTATTACTCTCAAGGAAAAGGCTGCCAAGAGATGACAGGCTTCACTTTCTCATGAAGCTGTGGAGTTCTGGCCTTAGGGACTTAAAAAAATCTTCCTCAGAGTGAATATCTGCTGTCAATTCCTCACTCTGCTACTCTGCTTCACTGGGCTGCATCTCTGCCTGTCTGAATCTGACCCATTCTTCAAATCCCAACTTAAATGCCTCTTCTTCCGTGGAGCCTTTTCTGATTCCTCTTTTCCTTCCAGCCTCCTCCTTCCCACCATGCTGGGTATGAGCCCACCTTTTTCGGAATGCATTTACTTCTTTGCTGTGATTGTCATTTAATAGTTGACCCCCCTGAACCTCTATTGCTTCATCTGTAAAACTGAAACATTATCTGCCTTGTAAGGCTGTTGTGAAGACTGCATTAAAAGAAATAACAAATGTAAAACAGTCCTAGGCACAAAGAATGCTCTTGCAAATGTCCGCCTGACATTATCACACTCAAATACACATGCACACAGTCCTACACATTCACACACAGGTGTGTGTGTTAGGGCACTTATTCTTCTACCTTATATAATAATTTTTTTTTTTTTTGAGATAGAGTCTCACTCTATTGCCCAGGGTAGTAGAGTGCCGTGGTGTCAGCCTAGCTCACAGCAACCTCAAACTCCTGGACTCAAACAATCCTTCTGCCTCAGCCTCCCGAGTAGCTGGGACTCCAGGCATGCACCACCATGCCCGGCTAATTTTTTTTATATATTTTTAGTTGTCCAGATAATTTCTTTCTATTTTTAGTAGAGACGGGGTCTCACTCTTGCTCGGGCTGGTCTCCAACTCCTGAGCGCAAAGGATCCACCCATCTCGGCTTCCCAGAGTGCTAGGATTACAGGCGTGAGCCACGACGCCCGGCTATACCTTATATAATAATTATTTGGGTGGACTATAGGCTCCTTGGAGGTAGGAAAAATAGGGTGTATCGAAAAGAAACAGGACTTGGAATCAAAAAGTCAGCCCCCTAGCTGGGCATGGTGGGTTGCACCTGTAATCCCAGTTACTCCTGAGGTTGAGGTGGGAGGATTGCTTGACCCTAGGAGTTCGAGACCAGCCTGGGCAACGTACTGAGATCTTGAGATCCAGTCTCTAAAAAAAATGAAAAAACATTAGCCAGGTGTGGTGGGACATGCCTGTAGTTCCAGCTGAGGGAGGCGGAGGCAAAATGATTGCTGGAGCCCAGAAGTTTGAGACTGTAGTGAGCTGTGATCGGGCCACAGCACTCCAGCCTGGGCGATAGAGCAAGACCTTGTCTCAAAAAAAAAAAAAAAAAAAAAAAAAAAAATCTGTCCCTCCACTAAACCAGCTGTGTGGCTGAGAACAAGTTAATTTTCCTCTCTGAGCTTTGGTTTCTTCCTCCATAAAGGAGAATTACAATACAATGTGCCTTATAGTCTCCTTAATGTACATTATTGAAATAAGATAATGGATACTCAGGAATTAGAGATTGCCAAATGCTAATGTATGTATTACCCAATTGCCCTTGTCTGTGTTTCCCAGAAGCACAGTGCCCTGCTGGGGGCGGGGCAGCGTGTGCACAGTTGAGATTTGTTAAATGAGTAGGCCATTACACCGAATTCATTTGGTCTTCACAATTCCCTTATGAGATAAGCTTTAATATCCCCATTTCAAGATGAGCAAATTGAGGTTTGGAGTAGCCTCATTCATTCATTCAACAGACATCTGAATGAGCAACTCCCATGTCTCAGACACTCAGACTCTGGGGATACTTGGATAGGGATACAAAGCTGATTAAGATACAAATCCCTGCACTCACAGTCCCAAGTTAGAGGACAGACACGTGAAGGAAAGTACTAATACAACACAAGGTGGATCATGAATTGCAGCTAACATTTAGTGGACACTTACTATGTGCCAGTCACTGCTTCAGCTCTTCATGTGTTTTCCTCATTCAGTTCTCCTCAAACTCTTATCAGCTAGGTTCCATTATTGCCCACATTTCTCATAGATTCCTAGGCAAGACTGAGGCATGATGATTGCCTAAGGTTTCATAAGCAGCAAGTGGCAGAGCCAGGATTAACATCCGGTTGGTGTAATGCCAGAGGTCCCACTTAACCATGAAGCTCTACCATCTCTGATAACAGGTGGCACACAGGACATTGCCAGAGCCCTAAGGAGGGACCCCTAACTCAGCCAGGCGATCACAGTGTTTGGGAGAAATTTCCTGAAGGACCAGGAATTAGGTAGGTAGAGAAAGTGAGTGGGAAGGGCAGGGCCATTGCAGAAGAGGGCAAGGTGTGGAAGCCACCTACTGGAAGTCTACACAGCATCCAGTCCAGGCAAGGGCTGCAGCATGTGAGGAGGCTGCAGAAGCAGGCAGGACCCAGCCTAGAGAGGAGAGTGGTCCATATCGTAGAGGTAGCTGGAGGTTTGAAGGGTTTTAAGCAGAGGAGAGACTTGGCCAGATTTTTTTTAGGAAGATCACAGGGGAGCTGGGTGAAGGTGGATGGGAAGGAGAGAGATAATCGCTGAAACAGCGGGAAGGAGAGAAGAGAAATTCAGAAAGTCGAATTTTCCGGATGATGGTGATTTGGTGGTGGTTAGAGGACAGGAAGCAATATTGGAGGACACCCAGTTCGGCTCCTAATCCAGGGGGATGGGAATGATCTGATGAAGTCAGTTTTGGATGTGAACCCAGGTCTTCTGGCACCCAGTAGGTGCCCTTTCGCCTCCTGGCGCTGCCAGCTACGATGCCAGCGGACGTGCGCCCAGGGTCACTGGGGAACAAAGCTCAGAGCCTTTCACCCCGCCCCTCTGACGGTGGCGGTGACGCACAGTGCACCATCCTGGGCGCTAGGGGGCGCTCCCGAACACGCTCGGGTCGCTCTGGCCCAGCCCGTCTCAGTGGCCGCGGAAGGTGACGTGGACACGGAAGTGGTCGTCGTCGCGGCGGCACCGGTGGGAGCGAGGCGCGGGGCTCCGAGTGCGGCCAGCGGGCGGACGGGCAGCGGCGGTCTCGCACCGGCGACGGCGGAGGGCGCAGGCACTGTCGGTTGGGTGGGAGTCCGCTGAACCGACGAGCGGCTTTTTAGCTCCTTTCCCCCGCCCGTCGGAACCCCCGAGCCGGGGCCCGCTCAGCCGGCGTCACCATGACCAAGGCCGGTAGCAAGGGCGGGAACCTCCGCGACAAGCTGGACGGCAACGAACTGGACCTGAGCCTCAGCGACTTGAATGAGGTCCCCGTCAAGGAGCTGGTCAGTATAGTCCCGCCGGGCCCGGGCGCCCACCTGCGCCTGGCGCTGGCCCCTACGTGGGCCACTTTTTCCCAGCATCAGTTTCCCCGTCTTTAAAACGAAGGAGGGTGGGGTAGACCTGAGTCTCCGGGGAGGCCGCGTCCAGCCCCAGGGTTCTTCCCGGGATGTACACGTGTCACTTTGGCGCAGTTCCAGAAGACAGGGAAGATCTGCTTGTCCGGCCCTGGCCTGTTTACAGGCCAGAAAGCGAATCTGCCTCCGTTTTGGGGGCTTTCACAGCGTCCTGCTCCGTGCCTAACCCAGAGTAGGAACCCACGGAGCGGTTGCTGGATGTTTATGAGAATGAATGACTCGGTCCGGGAGTAGGCCTACTGATAGACCTGGGTGTGGCCCAGAACCGGGGTTTTCTACGAAGCCGGCAATCTCAGCTGGCAGCCCCAGCCCTGAGGCGGCCTTCCTTGGAGAGACTAAAGTCTCCTGGCTTGGCTGGCAAGGCCTGGTCCCAATTCCACTGAAACTGGCAGGAATCCCGCGGTGCGACTGATGGCCCCCCACCCCAGTTAAACTGAGGCATGAGGCCCCAGGGAGATCACACACCTAGTTTGTTGTCAACGTGGAGCTAGATCCCACAATCCTGCTTTTCCCACTGTGTTCCTCAACCCCCACACTATCCTCACTTTGGATGATGCACACTTTGCTTATTGCCTTTGACAAATTACATTTGGTCTAGTCTTTCCTCCACTGTGGATGTGTAGTAGGGTGGTTAGAATGGGGTCCCCAGCTCCGCCCAGCTCTATTGCTTAATAGCTGAGTGGTCTTGGCAAGCTAGTTAGCCTTTATGCTTAGATTTCCTCATTTATAAAACAGTCATAATAGTTTCCATATCTTAACACTTACCTTGAGATTAAATAAAATTGTAACATAAAATGCTTGGAAGGTAGCAAATGCTGATACATGTCGCTGTTATCATGATGTTCTTTCCACGGCTGTATCCAAAAGTTTTTTTAGGTGGTCAAAGTTCACTCTTAAGACTTTCTGACAGAAAGTGCAGGTTGGCGTAGGATCGATCCTTTCCTGAATGTTTGCCTCCTTTCCCAGACCAGGAAGATGGCCAGCCTTGTTGCAGCCTGGCCCTGGGACTGGTGTCTGAAACCATTTGCTCCAAGCATCTGGTCAGCACAGCATTGCCCCTAGGGAGAAAGAAGGGCCAGTTTTGCTGAGCCTCTCCAGGCCTGGACACCGTTGGAAAATAGAGTTGGGCTGTGAGGGCCTCGTTCTCACTCTGGCATTCACTCAATAATTCATTCATGATTCAGCCAATGTATATGTATATTGAGTGCCTGCTCTGAGAAAGGCCCTAAACTGGGGAATTTGGAAATTGCAAAACGTGATTAAGACTCAGTCCCTGCCCTGAACTTAATTGGGGGGTGGTGCTAGATGATACTTTGAAAGTGCTAGGAAAGAATTTCTAAAAATCTAAGTTTTCCTTTCTTGGATGCTCCACGGCCAATCCCCTGGCCTTTGCATTCTTCCCTAGATCGTGGTTGACTGAGTCACTTTTCCTCTCTTATTCTCAGGAACGTTATAATTTGGTGCCATTTTTTAAAGGCCTTTCCTAATCGTGGGAACTTTCTCTGGAAAATGCTTCATTAGCAGATGTCTCTGAATTGTGCCAGGTGTTGGTTTGACATGTTTTTCTCATCCCCTTTCCTAGGCTGCCCTTCCAAAGGCCACCATATTGGATCTGTCTTGCAATAAACTGAGTACTCTACCGGTAAGATTGGCAAGCAGCCATGACTCCTTCTGGAGCCCTGGATGCATCTCCTTCCTGTTTTGGGGGTGGGTGGGGGGTGGGTGGATGTCATAAGGCATAATTTCAGGATAGGCCTACAGCAGGCTACAGCTAAATCTAAGCATGTTGGGGGGGGGCGGGGTGGAGTGGGGTGGTTAGTCTCAGTGGGAAGGGAATCAAGCTAGAGGCCTCATTCTTTAGAGCAGTGGGATAGTCAGGCCACAGAAAACTAAAGTCAACAGGATGTTGGCTGAGTCAGTTACTAGGCTCATCTTTTTTCTGCCTTATTTTATTCCTTTAGAAAATAGTTTATCTCCCTATTGCATAGAGGAAGCTAGAGACCATTTGATAAGTTGCTCTGCATTCCAGGGAGAAAGCTGTGAACAGCTTCCTTGGGCATCTTTTGATGGGGAACGAGAAAGAATGTGATTTTAATTGGACTACCTTATCATCCTCCCAAACAGGGACTTGAATTACTAAGATTTGCTGTTTTTTTGTTCAGTGCATCCAATCTGTGGTCAGATCTTTTGGATTTTCTTACACATCTCCTAGTTCTCCTTTCGCACTGTATAGGCACTGGATTCATCCAGCCCCTCAGCCTCCCTAGGTAATGGCTGATCTCTCCTCCATGGCAGTGCTTCTGCATGGCCAGGCTGAAGCTTGCTGTCATTGTTGCCTCTTCCACCCATCACTCTGGCCATGCCACTCCCTGCTGTACTCTAGGGTAACGTCTTACTGGGGTGTGCTGAATGGCTTTTTGGGAAAGTGTACAGCAGGTGTGAAGCTGCAAGAAATTGCTACCCATCTTTAATTAGACACAAAATATTTCCTGGAAGAAGTGGGATTGGGCTCTGGCTCAGGGATTGAGTCCAGAAGTTGGCAGTTTCTTTATTGGATCATTGGTCCATTCCCCTTTCAGTATTCCCCAGGGAATACTATAGCATTTTCCCACAGCTCATGAAAAACTGTTTCTAACATTCAAAAAGCATCTGACATCCCACTTCTTCCAGGAAGTATTTTGTGTCTAATTAAATGTAGGTAGCAATTCCTTGCAGCTGCACACCTGCTGTACACTTTGCCAGGAAGTCATTCAGCACACCCCAGGTGCACTTTTCAATCTGAGTTTGTTCTGTTGTGTGTACTGACAACTTTCATTTCGCTCTGCAGTGCAGATCCACTGGCGTTTACAAGTCCCCAGAGAGTATGAATAGCGCATCATTAGCAGAGTCAGTGCCATCACTTTCAGATGGGCACTTAGCAAAGCTTTAATGTCAGAGGGATGCTTTGGCCCGTGCTGAATAAGAGTCAGGATATGGGTAGGATGGGCCCCAGCCCTTTCAGTCAGTTTTCCCAAGAACACTCATGGAGCACCTGTGCTAAGTACTGTGCTAGATGCTGCAAATAACAAAAAAGAGTAAGACTGAGTACTCAAAGAGTGCCTGATCTCTTTAGAAAAATAGGCACACTGTTTTGACAGATCCTATGGAAGGTGAGCATAGGGTACCGTGAAAAGACAGAATGGGTCTCTAACCACTCCAGGAGCAGTGTGGAGGACAGGCTGGAGGGAGAGCTGAGGACAAAGGAATACACATGTATTTTGTGCCTGCTCTGTGCTAAGCACATCTCGGTAACAAGTACCAAGAATGACAGGTGTTCTTCCCATTTTCATTTGAAGAGCTGGTAAAGGAAAAGTCAGGATTTGTATAGAGGAACCTCTGACTTGGGGGCTTCCAAACTGTTACACCAAAATGTGTGAGCCCAGGGCTTAAGTGTTTTCTCTTGGGTCCTAGTCGGATTTCTGTGGCCTCACACACCTGGTGAAGCTAGACCTGAGTAAGAACAGGCTGCAGCAGCTGCCAGCGGACTTTGGCCGTCTGGTCAACCTCCAGCACTTGGATCTCCTCAACAACAGGCTGGTCACCCTACCTGTCAGCTTTGCTCAGCTCAAGGTAACAATTCATAAACCAGTGTTTCACGGCCAGGGGTGGCAAAGGGCTTGGGGACTGATGGAGCATGGCCATGAGAAAGGCTGACAGGAATACCCCCTGGTTGGTCTTGTCTCAGACGGCTTTCCCTGTAGGTGGAACACAGAGGAGCTTTTTTCCTGCTCCTTTTGTTCCACCTTAAGGGACTATATATGTGAGCTCGGGCTTAGCCAGCCTCTTTGCCCATCTCTTTAGAACCTGAAGTGGCTAGACCTGAAGGATAACCCCCTGGATCCTGTCCTGGCCAAGGTGGCAGGCGACTGCTTGGATGAGAAGCAGTGTAAGCAGTGTGCAAACAAGGTAAGCACGGCGCTCCCAGGTGTCTCCTCACACTCCCCCAGGACTTGCCTCTTTGCTTCTCCTCTTGTTTTTGCCTCCCAGAGCACCTGTAGCTGTGCGTTGATTAAAGCGCTAAGGTCTCGGGGAAATATCTCCACTGTGAGCTTGTCAAGCAGAGACCTTTGTTTGTACATTTACTTTGCAAGTAGCAGAACAACAAGACTGTCTTCTGCTCTACTGCAGTACTTCTCTCTTGGGAAACCAGGAGCAAAAAAAGCCAGACGCAGTGGTACATGCCTATAGTCCCAGCTACTACTTGGGAGGCTGAGGTAGGAGGATCACTTGAGCTCAAGTGGTTAAGCCCAGCCTTGACATCATAAGGAGACCCCTATCTCTAAAAAAAAAAAAAAGAAAGAAAGAAACTGGGACCTTGCGTGATCCAACATTGCACTGTGTTGACAGTTTGTTTTTGTTTTTTTTTTTTTTTTTTGAGACAGAGTCTCACTCTGTTGCCCGGGCTAGAGTGCCATGGCGTCAGCCTAGCTCACAGCAACCTCAAACTCCTGGGCTCAAGCAATCCTTCTGCTTCAGCCTCCCAAGTAGCTGGGACTACAGGCATGTACCACCGTGCCTGGCTAATTTTTTTCTATATATTTTTAGTTGTCCAGCTAATTTCTTTCTATTTTAGTAGAGACGGGGTCTCGCTCTTGCTCAGGCTAGTCTCGAACTCCTGAGCTCAAGCAATCCTCCCGCCTCGGCCTCCCAGAGTGTTAGGTTTACAGGTGTGAGCCACTGTGCCCGGCCAACAGTTGTTTTAATGGCACAAGAGTGTTAGGGGCTGTGGCCTTTCTGAGGCAGTTAATGTAAGAATTTTGATAATAATGGAGTTAATATTTATAAGTTTTCAACAGATACATCCTGGGCAGACCTGGCATTTGATTATAATTGACTCATCTGATGTAGGAGTGAGGAACGAAAGGCAGCATGCAAGGCCGACGTTGCCAGTGGCCAGTGACCTTGAAGATATCTACCCTGCTCATTAAGAACAGCACTGTACCCATCTCTCAATAACACCAACTATAGTCATTTTTTCTTCTATTGGAACAGATTGCTGCTGCTTCAGCTGAGCACCAGATGACTTA
>CM052441.1:126998111-127051341 GCA_028533085.1 Varecia variegata
CTGGGAGGCTGAGGCAGGAGGATTGCTTGAGGCCAGGAGTTTGGGACCAGCCTGAGCAAGAGTGAGACCCTGTCTCTACAAAAAATTGAAAAATTAGCCGGGCATGGTGGCAGGTGTCTGTAGTCCCAGCTACTCAGGAGGCTGAGGCAGAAGGATCACTTGAGCCCAGGAGTTCCAGGTTGCAGTGAGCTGTGATGAGGCCACTGTACTCTAGCCAAAAAAAAAAACAACAAACAAACCTTGGTGCTTTCAGAATGATTTCTGTTCTGCAGACTAACAGTAGCTACCATTGATTACACTTCCTTTGTCCTAGCTGCTTTACATCTGTCATCTCATAATCCTCAGAACCCTGAGAAGTAGGTATTACTTTCATTTCTCTGACACAAGAAACCCTCAGCATGTACACACCTTTCATTAATCCATTTATTTATTCAGTAGATAATATGTGGAACCATATGAAATTGATGATATCCCACAGTTTTTGACATACGAAAATAATTTTTGAGTGCAAAGGCCTTTTGTATTTGCATATAGCTTCCATACAAAGCTCCAGGCAGCATAGTGTGGATGTGGTCACTAAAGCCAGGGTCCCTGGCACTGCTGCCTCAGAGCTGCAGCACACCTTTAGGCTTTGTAGGGAAGGGGCTTGGGCCAGTCAGAATGAGGTCACTTGTCTCCAGGAATTAGTTTAGGCCTTACCAGCTCTGACCTGGTGTGTGGGTTATGGGCCAGTCATCAGCTTAGTACGGATTAAAGCACCTTTTAAAACTAATTTGTTCAGCAGTACCCATTAAGTGCTTACTGTGTGCTGCAAACTAGGGTAGGTAGATAAAATCTACCCTCTAGGAGCTCACAGTCTAGACTAGGAGAGTCTCCCATTTCTGAACTGCCTGCGTTTTCAGATAATTAACTCCTGACGGTAGCACTTGCAGCCAAGGTAAAAAGTGATGTCTCTTAGCCAGCTGATGTCCCTAAAACCAACTGAATGGTTAATGGTTAATATTCAGAGTTCAGAGTGAGACAGGGACTTTGAGCTAGGGCCGCCTTTCACCATCATACTTAACCTTCCTCCAGATCCTGCAACTCCTTGCTGAGCAGCCATTTTGGTTAGGTTGACTCCACAGGGAGAGGTACCAGCAGGTTCAAGTCTTGGGTTACTCAGGACGGGGTTCCTGGTGGCTTCAGACCAGGCTCTTGAAGGGAGATCCTTTTGCAGGCCTGCTTCTCAGTCCCTCTTATGACGGCTGTTTGTGGTCTGAAGTTTCCAAGAAATAAAAAGAATTATGTTTGAATACCCGTGTGCCCTGCAGGTGGTTTATTGCAGTAGTGAAACAAGACCCTTTTGCTATCTTAGACTAGTGCAGATTTTCTTCTTTTTTCTTACTTGTGGTAAAGAAAATAAGCAGCAGTATTTCTTGAGCGCATATAATGCCAGGGATTCTGCTAGGCATCTAGTACGAGTTATCTTATTTAATCTTCACGACAGGCCAGAGAAGTGTATCTTATCTCCGTTTTCCGGATGAGAAAATTGGCTCAGAAAGGTTGGCACTTGCCAAGGTCACGTAGCAAGTGGTAGTCAGGATTGCAGGGGGCTCCAAGCTTATACTCTGTCCCCTCCATCCAAGGAAGACCAGCTTCAAAAAAATACAAACAGAAAAGATTTTTTTTGTGTGTCCTCCCACAACCGTGTCCACAGTGAGAATCTTTGCGGCATTAGTCAGAGGTCATCTATGAGTGAGTTGATGAGGATTAGGGAGCTCAGGGTGCCAAGTAGAAGGGTGTCATGTTTGGGCCTTTCTCTTAGAGCTGTCCTCCCCTGTGCATTTGGTGGGAGTGAGTGCAACAAGCTCTGCTCTAGGAACCTGCACCCAGGTCCTAGCTGTGCTACTTCAAGCTGTGTGCAGTGGACAAATCACCCTACCCGTCTTGGTTTTCTTCCTTTTGAAATGAGAATCCAGTCATTCATCATATATGTATTGAATGCCACGATTAGCTGAGATCTGTGCTAGCCATGTCCACCTGGGGTACCTACGGATAGGACAACAGTTCAGCGCTTAAGGAGCTTGCAGTCTTGTGACTGAGACAGATGGGGAGCAAGTTGATTGCAGTATCCCGTATGAATTCCATAGGGGTGGGAGGGGGGACCTAAAGTAGCCAAAGGAGGGGAGGTCAGGAAACGGTGTCGGAGGAAATGCCAATCCCAAGTTGTTGCTGGGAGGATACTGTGAGATCAAGCATGTGAGAATGATTGTAAATGGAAGAACTTTTTACAGATTCAAGTTGGCATCATGTTTCACAAATTTTTTTCTGACAACTTTAATGAACTGGGCTCATGTGATTTCTTCTCCAATTAAGGCTGGCACAGTAACTTATGGTACAAAGAGAGGATTAACTCTATTAGTTCTGCATTGCCACCAGGGGCCCGTGGTAATCTAGGATCCTGAAAATTGTCTCTTTTTTGAGACTGCCCTGAGCAGATGTGAGCTGCAGAGATGACTACTTTGAGTAGTTCAGAGCCCTCCTCTGTCTTTGCAGGTGTTACAGCACATGAAGGCCGTGCAGGCGGATCAGGAGCGAGAGAGGCAGCGGCGGCTGGAAGTGGAACGAGGTGGGTGGCCATCCCTCTTCCTGTTGTCTTCCAGGTCCTTATCCCACCCAGCAGATTCTCGGGCTTCGGGAGCTGGGATCCAGCGAAGAGTCATGAAGAGCAGTTGGGGGGAAAAGGGGACAGTGTGGTGGTAGATGGCATCCTCTTTATCCGATGAATCTCTCTCCAGTCCTGCCTGCTCTGCTGAGCTGCAGCGTCACGGTCAACTGCTTGTGTTGGTCTCTGCTTGGAGGGTTAATAGGCATCTTGCATTGAATGTGGCTAAAACAGACTCCTGACGCACTTCAGTCCCTCCCAGCATTCCCCCATAATAGGAAGTCATTTCAAGGCCGAAATAGGAAAGATGTCCACGATTCCTTTCTTTTGTAATTCCCACATCTAATCTGTCAGCAAGTCTTGTATGTGACAGTTTCTGCACCTCCAGTGCCATGTCTGTAACCAGCCTGCCCTGCTGAGGACTACCAGAGTGCTTCCTGACATGTCTTCACGATTGTACCATCACCACAAACCCATTCTCTACACAGCAGCCTGGAGATCTCTGTAAAACATAAATCAGTTATACTTATTTGCTTAAAACCCTCTAATGGTGTCCCATTTAACTTAGCATGATATCTAAACTCAGTGACGTGGCCAGCAAGACCCACCTTGGCCCAAGCCTGCTCACCTCCTCTCTGGCCTTGCTTCACACACAGGGAGACCACGGCATTAACTTCAGCCACACGAGCCTCTACTGCTGCTTGAACACACCAACGCTCATCTCACTTTCGGGGCTCTGCTTGGTTTCTCCTTCCTGCAGTCTCTACACGTCTGGCTTCCTATAATCCCTCTTGTCTCTGCTAAAATGTTGCCTTGGGTTAACCTTAACCCATTCAGAACCACCCAGACTAGAATTGCTATCCTACCTGTCATCACTCTCCATCATACCGTCTGCTGTTTTCTTTTTTTTTTTCTTTATTTACTTTCTTTTTTTGCCACAAAGCTACAGGAACACAACGCTGTTTTCTTTATAGCACAGATCACTGTCGTCTTTATTCTGTGTTCATTTGTTTATTGTCTGTCTCCCTCAGTAGTAATAACGTAGGCACTAGAATCTGACCTGTCTTCCCCACTGCTGCATCTTGAACACTTAGAACAACTCCTGGCCCGGCACGGTGGCTCACACCCCTAATCCCAGCACTATGGTAGGCCAAGGCGGGAAGATCATGTGAAACCAGGAGTTTGAGACCAGCCTGGGCAACATGATGAGACTGTGTCTGTGCAAGAGAAAAAAAGAACAACTCCTAGCACGTAGTAGGGGCTCTGTTGACTGGCTGGCTGACTTCTGAGCCCCCTTAGTGGAGGACTGCTGTGGTCGGAAAAGGGATAGATGTGTACAGTACTGATTACAGGCAGTCCCTGGGATCAAGATGCCGAGTTACAGCTGTCCTTTATTGTGCATGGCCACGGTGGCAAGACATGCCCATATTTACTCTGACCCCTGCTGCTTTCACTTCTTGACAGCACATGTTCCCTAGAGGCTGGGTGTAGCGTGTTCTTGGCATTCCCAGTGCCCAGCTGGAACTTGGAGCTTGTTTGTACGTAGAGAAGCAGTGGAAAGCTACAGTACTTACAGTACTCCTATTCAGCTATATTATGGCTCACATAGGCTTTTAAGCCCTAAAAGGACATTTAACTGCCATTTGTGGCATTCTGGCTTTGGAAAAATGTATTTCAGATTTCCAAATAACTAATTTGGAAGTGCATTTTTAGAACCCAGTAATTTGGAAGTTGTAATTTGGAAGTTTGTAAACATACTTGGGCTGTTAAGTAAATCTGAATGTGTTCTTGAGTTCAAGTCTCAGATTCCTGAGTTCAAAGTCTAGAGATTACTCTGACGAACTTAGTCTCACTTTTTTAGAACAACACTGCCATTGTCTCCAACCCTAAACTTGAGTGCTCATTCTCTCTTCTCACTTGCCTTCCTTAGGCCATATTCATTTCTGAAGCTTGGGAAGATAGGAATCCCATAGACTCAGCACTGCCATGGTTTCTTCTCTTCACAGCTGAGTTCTAGAAGGCTATCAACTGCTGTGCCTTCTGAATTAGTACCTAATTCTAGAGGAGCACCATGTATCACTCGCCTCTCATAGGTTCCCCCTTGTTATTGTGCCCTAATCTCTGCTGCCTGGGGCCAGGAACCCCTTAATAAGAATACACTCAGCAAACCCTGAGAGCAGCTTATTGTATTTTAGGGAGGGCTTCTTCCTGGAAAGCAGAAAGATGGCTATTTCCTTTGACTATTTCTTACGTGACCCATGGCACAAGGGAAAAGGCAGCTGAATCCTTATTTTTTTAATCACTTGGGAAAGCAAACTGCTGGAGAGAAGTCACGTTTTGGTATATTTTGTTGTAGAGGCAGAAAAGAAGCGTGAGGCCAAGCAGCGAGCTAAGGAAGCTCAGGAACGGGAACTGCGGAAGCGGGAGAAGGCAGAAGAGAAGGAGCGTCGGAGAAAGGAGTATGATGCCCTCAAAGCAGCCAAGCGGGAGCAGGAGAAGAAACCCAAGAAGGAAACAAATCAGGCCCCCAGTAAGTTTTCTTTCTGTTTTAAGTTTCCAGCAGGGGTGCAGTGCAGAGATTCCCTTGTTTTCAGGCCTAGACAAGTGAGGAGTGAGCCTGCAAACCTTAGTCAGATAAAGTGTCAAGCCTGGGAGTAGCATGGGAGAGTGTGAAGCAAACAAGGCCCTAAGGGTTTGGTTACAGGGAATGGGGACTCTCCTGGGGAGATGGTGCCCAGCTGATTTGTTTCCCCAGTGCCCACATATTTCTGTGCAGATATTTCGGTCAAGCGTGTCTTGGACCATTCCCAGAATAGGGAGTCTTATGGGGGTGACGTTCTAAAGTCACTGAGATAGGTGAAGATCACACATGGTCAAGTTACTTTTAAAAGTGCCTCATAGCACAGTGCATTGGCATGTGCCTGTAGTCCCAGCTACTTGGGAGGCTGAGGTGGGAGGATGGCTTGAACACAGGAGTTAGAGACCAGCCTGGGCAACAGAAGTGAGATACTGTCTCTTTAAAAAAAAAAAAAAAGGTCCCTGACATCATTTCTGAAGTATACTGGGTATGTTTTGAGTATATGGTACAGTCTCTCTGTAAAACCAGCAATGCCTGTGTTTTTTCCCCCAAGTTAAAACAGGTCACTCTCTCTGTTTGAACGCCAGAGGAATCATTTGGCCTGCATTCAGGGAGGCACAATGTGTAGAAAAACACATTTTTGTATTTTGTCTGAATATGTCCAGTTGAATTTATGTAGTGATGTGGCTAAATACTAGCGAGTTTTGTGTACCCTCTGGGTCAAAAGGGACCACCTGAGGGAGAGTCATGTGAGGGTTAGGAGCCCTGTATTGATGGTGGAACCTGTGTCCGGGTCCCCACTCACCCTTGCCTGGAGCAAGTTCCTTAATCTCACTTTTTTATTTCCTTGTTGAAAATGAGGATCATACTTAAGGGTAGTGATAGGGTTAAATGAGCAAACAGGATCATGCAGTTCCTGGCATTGTGGATGTTCAGTCAAGTTTTTAAAAATTTTGCCTAAAAATCTCAAAACCAATTTTTTTTCTAATTAAAAAATGTAATATATGTTCATTGCATAGAATTTAGAAAAGATATATATATCACAAAATGGCAATCGCCTGTAATCCCCATTCTAGCAATCGCTGTTTACAGTATGTTGTATTACCGTCCAGGCTCTCCTTTTATGTATGTGTTACATAATAGTGGCATTAATGATAAAGCTCCCTGTTTCCCCCACTGTGCAGCACTCTGCACGCTTGATGCCTCCTGTAAGGCCCTCCCCCCGCGGTCCCCAGAGGCCTGAGGCATCACCATGTTACCAAGGAGAACTTAGGGCGCTGGGGACTGTGAGCTACCTGAGACTTACAGAATGAGTCCCAGTTTCGAATGTACTCCCTTGAGATTCAAGGGAAAAGGCGTTTCTGTTCCAGATATTCTTAAGACATTTTTCTCTTCGGGATCTGGGGAGTCTTGGCTTGAGGAGGGGATGTGAGTGGATGTGCACGGAGGGCACTCGCGTAGATTGGTAGAGTGGATCTCCTCAAACTGACCCAACTTGTTTTGTCTACTGTGATTTCTGTCCCTCCAGAATCTAAGTCTGGCTCCCGCCCCCGCAAGCCACCACCCCGGAAACACACTCGATCCTGGGCCGTGCTAAAGCTGCTGCTGCCGCTGCTGCTGCTATGTGTGGCAGGGGGGCTGGTTGCTTGTCGGGTGACAGAGCTGCAGCAGCAGCCCCTCTGCACCAGTGTGAACACCATCTATGACAACGCCGTCCAGGGTCTGCGCCGCCATGAGATCTTCCAGTGGGTCCTCCAGACCGACTCTCAGCAGTGAGCTTGTCCTCAGTACCTGCTGCCTCCCAGCCTTGGAGCTTGGATTCCTATGGAATTGGGTTCTGCTGGACACAACCTCTTTTTAGCATCAGACCTACCTGCCATCATCAAATGGCTGCTGATTGGTACTTGAGACCTCCTCTTCGTAGGACTTCTTTGTTCCTTAGTCAGGGTTCCCTGGTGGAATGAGGAGAAATGGGAGGTGGGGGGGAACAGTTACCTGCATGCCTAAAGGAATAGGCTTGGGGATGGGGAGAGAGAAAACATAGCCTTTTCTAGTTGTTATACAAAGCTGTGTAAAGGCAAGGCTTGTTTCTACTAAATGGTCAGCTGTCACTACATTTATACTTTTGTATGTCACAAACCCTTTCTTTCATTCCTCCCTGGGTAACCAGGGCAGATCAGGAGGAAGTGTTACTGGGGACTGGGGGAACACCACACTCAGCAAATCCAGCCTAAATTGGGGGGACGGTGTACCTATTTTCTGAAGAACTTCAGAGACTTAAGCATTTTAGGGACCATAGAAAGTCTCTGGCTATGAAAGGGACTTCATGACCATCCAGTCCAATATCACATTTGCAGACAGAAAAATGGAGGCCTTCCATGATTTGCCTATAGTCTCCCAGCTAGTTTCAGGCAGAACTAGATCCCACTCTGGTATTCTTTCTTTCCTTTATGTCATTATGCCGCCTTTGTAATGTCCTGAGAGAACAGAACTCACACCAGAATTGAATATGTCTTAGCGAAAGTATAGAATCTTTCATGGTGGACAGACTCAAGACTCTCAAGTAGAAATCTCATGCCGCCAGAGTAAGGCAGCTCCTGTGGAGTCCTGCTGCGACTTATGTGGCTTCCATAAAATGGCAGCAGTCCAGGCACCTTGCCTCTGTTTTAGAGCATTAATCCCTTATTGCCAGTAAGCAGGGAGGTAGATCTCTGCAAAGCCACATTGTCTGACAGCTCTCTTAGTACCTGGTGTGACTAAATACCTCAAAGGCATCCTGCTTTTGCAGGTTTGAAGTATCGGCTGGTTGCTTCACGGACACTGAGGTTCAGAATTGTTTGATTCTAGACTATAACTGAAGGAGTGAAGGAAGGGAGACAAGTAGTATCATGGAGTCGAAAAGTGGTGCGTCAGCACAAGTAAGGGCAGCACTGGCCGTCCTCCTGTCTGCTAGATTAAGCGTTTCCTTGCTTTTTTTCCTCATCTTTTGACAACAGCTGGATGGAGGGATCAGACATGACCGTGTCTTGGTGCTCATTCACTGAAAACTCCCAGTTGCAAGCTCCTTGCCTCTCCCAGGAAGAGGCAAGAACCTGTCATGGTTCAGAGACAAAGAGGGCAGGGTCCAGCCTTTTAGCCCTAGTGGCCCCTTTGGCTAGGACTGCCACTCATGACCGCCCTGATACTGGAAGAAAGGACTTTGTTAATCTTCTCCCCCAAGGATAGTTCTGCTGCCTATATCCATACCTTACTCAGAATCACTACACATTCCTTTAGTCTTCCTCCAAGCTCCAGAGCCATTGATAGAAATGCTTTATTGAAACTAAATACATAATACATAAGATGAGATTAAGACAATATAGAAGTCAGCATAATCATCATACCCTGCTCCTTGGCTGGTTGAGGCATCTCAGTGGCTGAGCCGAGTCACGACGCCAACCCACAGGCGATAGTTCACTCATGACTTCGAGATTCGATGATGTTTCTTTTGGATTTCTACAATTATTAAATACATGTCTGAGTGGTCTGTCTTTGTTCCTTTGTGTTTTGAGGGCTGGCTGGGACAGAGGTAATGTGGTTTGTCCATCACAACTGATTTTTGCCAGGAGAGGCACATTAAATGCTGTAGATATAAGTACCTCAGTCTTCTCCCCAAGTCGACGGGGAGGGAGACTTTGACAAGTAATGAAACCCAGGAAAGACTGGGGGCCTCGGCCTCACCCAGGCTTGTGCTCCAGGAGGCACTGCCAGTCTCCCTCACTGCAGTCTGGCTCTGAGGTTGGGGAGGCGGAAATCTCCAGCTTTTCACCATTGTCCCTGAGTGCTAGCATCCGTCAGTACTGTCTAAAGAGAGATCTGGTTGTAAAGTGGTCATTTGAAGGTAGATACGCCTGGACAGCTCTGGTCCAACACGGCGGGAGGTAGATGTCACACCTTCCCCACGGCGCACTTGTATGTTTGCAAGCAAATTCTGGCGTTCTTGCTCCGAAAAACACCGCTGATAAGCCTGGAAGGGGTAAATGACCTCTTAATACGGTACCATCCATGTTCGTCCCTCATCTACGAGCAAGAAGGGTGCTAAGCCTGGGTTGGGGGATGAGAACCTGTCCTCCCTCCCTGGGTCAGCGTTAACAACTCTGATCTTAGCAGACCTGCTCTGCTGACCTACAAAACCTTGGGCCTTCAGTAGTGCTGTCTGTGGAAATCATCTGGGGTCCTGCTGAGACCACAGGGTGCTGGGCAGTGACCCTGGAGCAGCATACCTGTACCAGGAGCTGTGGGGAGGGATAGACATCCACGACGGCACTGGCCATCTCCAGGCTGACTCGGTTTAGCTGCTCAATCTGTCTTCTCCAGACCAGCGCGAGTCCCCTGCCAGCACGGTCCACCTTCACCCCTCCAGCCCAGTCACTCTCCACGCAGAAGGAGAAGCTAGTCTGATCTCGGAGCCTCCTGCAGATGGCACAATTGGAGAGCTGTGCGTTACTTGCTGCTCACCTATACCTCTCCCTCAACTGGGAACTGAAAAACCCTCCTGGATGTGATATGTGTGGCCTATTTAAGCCTTCAACAATTTGAGTGTTTGCTTTGTTCTCAAGCATAGTGCCAGTTAGTGATTCCCTTAAAAACTGCATCTAGTTCTTTGCATTAGAAGAGGGGGTACCAGATTCTTTTGCTTATGTTGAGATGAGGTTGTTTTGCCCAGGGAGGCAGTGTGCACAGGGGTAAGCACGAAGGACTGGACATCTGGCAACCTGGAGACTGTTTCTGGTTCTTCTAACTTGCTAGGAGCCTAGACAAGTCAATCTCTTCAGGCCTTCATCCCCTCAAGCATAAAATAAGGGACTTGGACTGGATTGTCCTTTGTTAATTTTAAATTCTGTTAATTTAAAATTTAACAAATTTAATTTTATATTCTCTGAGGTCCTTTGTTGATTTTAAACTCTGACCACAAACACTCAAACTAAGTAGGCTAAAAATTTCCTTTACTAGGGGTTATTACATTATGATCTGACCTGTCATGAATCTTAGGAACTTGGCCTACTGGTAACCCAGTATCAAACTGCAGAACACACAGTTACACATAAGCTAAAGGGGAGTATTTTAAAAGGGATTTGGCCTGGGGGCCCCTCCCAAAAATCTGCAGCATGAGGTCAGCTCCTTCTGCCTCAAGCTTGAGAAACAATGGGCTGACTGCAAAGACTGGGGGAAAGGGACATTTCTTTTGGCTGTTAAGAGCCACTGTAAAGGACAAGGCCCAGCAGGAGGCTGGACTTGCTGGGGTGCTCACTTGAAGGGTGCCTCTGCCACAGCCTTTGTGAATGAGCATGCAAAGTCGGCCAGTTCCTTCCAGCTCTGCACAATTCGAGCCTGGGCTTCTGTGTGTAGCTGCAGATCCACCAATGCCTAGAAACCGAAAAGCAATGATGGACTCTAAGGGTAGAGAGAGACTAGCTGGAAGTCCTGTCACTGTTCACTGAAGCCACACCCCAGCCCCTTGGCTCCCTGTTTGGCCCCTTCTCTCCTGCTTGGTGCCAAGGCAGAAAGCAGTGTGCAGTGGGCATTTTATTCTCTATCAGTAGCAAATCTGGTTAGATGACCAGTGGGTACTCTGCCTGAGTCAGGCAACAGGAAGTTCTTACCTCTTCCACATGTACCCTGGACACCATGGGCCCCACGGTAGCCTTTGGTTGTCTCTGTTGCTGCTTCTCCTTGGCCTGTTTGTTTGCTACTCCCTGTTTCCTTCTCCTTGGGGGATTCTGAGCACTGGAGCAGGGGAGGAAATGAAAGAAGGACAGCAGCTCCAGGCAGAGCTCAGGCAGAAAAGGCACAAGAAGACTGGACCAGCGCATCCCACAGGGCTTGCCAGGGGTGCTACCTTGCAGAGTGACCCACATCTGGGATGAACAAACTCAACCCAGTTGGCCCAAGAGCTGCCCCTTCTAGCACCAAATCCCCAGGGCAAATCCAAACCTGAAGCATTTCTCCTGATCCACAATCACCAGTGACAGAGCTTTCCCGGCTGTCCTTGCTGTGATGTCAGTCACAAAGCCCCGAAGTGTTTCCTTCCCTTTCTCAGTGTTGCCCAGACTTCCCTGCATGAAGGAGCAGAAACTGCATTAATACTTGCTCCCTAGCAAGAATCGGCCCTGTGTTCCATGCCTCAGCCCCCACACCTTTGGCTCTGCCCACCTGTTTTAAGTTGTAGATCATGGATACAAACGCCTCTGCCAGAAGCAACACCAGGACCATTGGCTCCTCCACCCAGTCCTCACCGTCCTGCCAAAGGGCCCAGAACGCAGCACAGGGAGGTCAGCAGGTGGTGAGCACCTGTGAGTGTGGCCCAGGTCTTCTGGGTGAATGAACTCACTCCTGCCCCTTGTGCATTATCCTTTTTCTTCTTGAATGAAGTCATGGTGGCAAGAAAACTACCCATGATCCTGTCCCTTCCCAGTCCTCCATTGTTTAACCTGGTGCCCTGCATCTCACAGATGGTGAATAAGAAAGGAACACTACCAAGTTGAAAGTGACTGAGAAGTAACTGCCAATTTATTCTATGCATTTTGAATAGGGGAGTGGAGGGACAGGAAACTCCTCCAAAGGATTTAGTCCAAGTAAATGACTCTGGCTTTGAAGGTAGATGCTGTGAGCTGAGTGCTCCTTCCTAACAGATAGGTTTTGTGTTGCAAAGATAAGAATCAAAAGGGAAACTTCGGTCTGTGAGAGCACCTCCTCTTTATCATAGCTAGGGCATTATCAAACTAAAGCCAAGGCTGCCTCAAGGCCAAGAATCCTACAGCAGGTGGTATCACGGAGTAACTGGGGAGCAGGACTTTCATGGAAAGTTTTCTGATTGGGTCCCTATATGCAAAAGCAAGACCCATACTACAGCAAAGCACAGGTGGGAGGAGCTCCGAGTTCCAGTTCTGGCTGTGATCCTTAACAAGGCTTTTAACTTCACTAAGCCCCAGCTGCCCCATCTGGGATGTGGGAGAATTTCTACCTTATAGGATAAGTGCGACTGAAACAAACAGAATGTGGCAGTGCCTTGCTGTATGAATACAAAAGTTTGCTAATACCTCTAAAATAAAAAGTGTGGGTAAATGTCCCAAATTACTGAGAAAGTTATAAGATCTGAAAAAGAGAGGAAAAAAATCTCAATGTATCATCTATAAACTCTTGAAAATGAGGGGTGGAGTATTTTGGGTTTACAGGTAAGAGAAGTGATAGGTACGGGAACTGTGTAACCTGGGAGCCTAGGTAGGGAAAGGACATTTACTGTGTGCCTGCTATGTGCTGGTGCTGGGTTCTCATTTAGTCCCCACAGTAAGAATTTTATACATGAAGCAACTAACGCACAAAGATTTGTAATAACTGGCGCAGGGTCATAGCAGTAGAGCCACGGAGCTGGGATTCAAACATAAGCCTCCCCATTCCCAAAGCCCAGCTAGAGAACTAGGAATCCTGTGCAGATTAACTCCCCTCTGCCTGAGGAGGTGATCTCTACAGACATCACAAGGTCCATACGTCCTCTGGCTCCCAGCTGGGTGTGACCAGTGGGAAACCTCAGCAGGGGACTGGAGGGAAGGAGGAGAGTGAAGTCAGGGTATTTTTTCCCTTGATTCCCTCCCAATGCGGTCACCTAGGGTTTACTGCACCCCGCTATTGGAAGTCAAGTCTTCTCTCAAGGTGGCCCTGTCTGTATTTCTCTCTCCTCCTGGACTCTGCTAACCACTCCCTCCCTTCATCCCTTCTGGCAAAGGGATGATAGCAGTTTCGTCAGTGGTTCTCAACCAGGGGCAATTTTCCCCCACAAAGGACATCTGGCAATGAATGTCTGGAGACATTTTTGATCATCATGACCAAAAGGGGTGCTATTGGCATCCAGAAGGTAGAGGCCAGGGATGCTGTTGTGAATTGTTGATATTGTGATGTTGTGAATCACATTATCATGTGGATATTGTGAATCACAGGACAGCCCCCACAACAAAGAATTAAAATGTCAATAGTACTGAGGTCAAGAAACCCTGAATTATGCTGTTATTACCCTGAGGTACTGGGCTATCCCTTATAGTTTCCTTGTACCCTGCCCATGCCTTGGAAAACAGTCCCTTTATTAAATCTTCCTCAAATTATTCTAAGTGGAATGTGCCATCTGTTTTTCTGCTGGGGCCCTGACTGATATATATCCTTTCAAAAAAAGCATATTTATCCTGTAAGTCTAAGGGGAGGAGAGATGTCAGCCAGAAGCCCCCTACCTCAGATGGCCCAGTCCTTCTCCTCCAAGTGATACTGCAAGGCACAGCCTGTGCCTCAATCACACAGCAGCACCCCATGGACTGCAAGGCTCCGAGGAGCTGGCCCCCACCTTCCATCTGCAAAAGCACTGCAACAGATGGGAAAGGGACTGTCAGTGGGTGGTCCAGAAAGCAGATTACTCAGCAAAGGGTGAAGACAGATGCTAGGAGGACCTGGATCCAGCACCACAATGATGTATTTCAAGCATTCCTCCGGCCTCTGGGATTTCAGCCTGTTAGCCAGTGCCGCCGCCTTCTTTCTTTCCTGTTGTCTCAGGGTGCTTTCCTTCTGGCTTGCTTGTCCCTGCTGCTGGCATCCCTGCAAGCCTCTTCCCTGGAGCTTCTGACTATGCTTGGTTTTCTTCTGAGGGGGGAGGATGTCAGAATTTGTTTTGGCTACTGTCAAGCTGTTGCTCTGGACAGGACAGGTAGACTGGTAGGCTGGAAGCTGATGGCACGGATTGTCTAAGATAGGGTCCTTGTTATCTGATGCACTCCTCTCTGGGGTATCATGGAGGAGAACATCAGGGATCTTTGGAAAGGGCTGATTTTTCCAGTCACTTGATGCTCCTTCATTATTTTGATGATCCAAAACACTTTTAACTGGGGAGCTAGAGTCCTCAGGGCTCAGCTGCTTGTGGGTCAAAAACTTACATTTAAGCCTCTCAGCCAGGGGAAGAAGTTCCACTTCATCCTCACTTTCACTGCTTAGCACCTTGACTGGCTCTGTTTGTGTGACAGTTTCAGCTGTGTCTGGGACAAGCAGTGAATCTTTCAACCGTGGTGATAGAGGACAGGAGGCCTCAGAATCTGAGGTGTCAACCACTACAATCTTCTCCTCCCTCTGAGGCTGCCTCCTGTTTGTTGAAGATGGTTCCTTCTTCAGAAAGGCAAATGTCGGCAACTCCTCAGAGTCACTCTCACTGGAATCCAGTGAGAATGATGACTTCTTCAGAGCCATCAATACGTGCTACCAAATTAATTCCCTGAAAGGAAAAGAGAGATGAGACACAGCCTGGAGAATTCAATTCAGTCCACTAAATGTATTTTATAGCCAAGCTTTATGAAGATAAACAGGATACAGAGAAAAGAGAAGTAGGACATGGCCCCAACACATTCAATCTGTTATCTAACAGGAATCCTCCCCAAATCCTTCTAGGTCAAGGTGAGGTATAAACAAAGTAGAGTCACTATTACAAAATTTTAATGGGGGTAGTAACAAGGTTCAACACCACCCCCTTCTTGATCTCTGCATTTGAAATGGAGATGCCAAAAATCATCCTTTTTAAAAATTAAAATATAATTCACATACCATAATATTCATCCTTTTAAAAGTGTATAGTTCAGAATGTTGTGCAACTATCACCACTACCTAATTCCAAAACATTTTCATCACCTCAAAAAGAAATCTCATAGCCATTAAGCAGTCACTGCCCATTTCTCTCCTGCCCTCCCACCCCTACCAACCACAAATCTACTCTGTCTCCATGGATTTGCCCATTCTGGACATTTCATATAAATGGAATCATACAATATGTGGCTTTTTGTGACCTGCCTTTGTCACTTAGCATGTTTTCAAGGTTCAAGGTTGTAGCATGCATCAGTACTTCATTGCTTTTTATGGCTGAATAACATTTTATTGTATGGATATGCCACATTTTGTTTATCCATCCATCACATGATGCACATTTGGTTTGTTCCCTTTTTTTTTTTTTTTTTTGGCTATTATAAAAAATGCTATGAGGCCAGGTGCGGTGGCCCACTCCTGTCATCCTCGCACTCTGGGAGGCCGAGGTGGGAGGATCGCTTGAGGTCAGGAGTTCGAGACCAGCCTGAGCAAGAGCGAGACCCCCGTTTCTACTAAAAAATAGAAAGAAATTATCTGGACAACTAAAAATATTAGCCAGGCATGGTGGCGTATGCCTGTAGTCCCAGCGACTCAGGAGGCTGAGGCAGGAGGATCGCTTGAGCCCAGGAGTTTGAGGTTGCTGTGAGCTAGGCTGACGCCACGGCACTCTAGCCAGGGCAAAAGAGCGTGACTCTGTCTCCCCCCCCCAAAAAAAAAAATAATAAATGAAAAAAATAAATCCTATGAACATTCATGTAAAAGTTCTTGTGGAGGCATGTTTTCAATTCTCTTGCATGTATACACCTAGGAGTGGAATTGCTGGGTCATCTGCAAGACTCATTGCCTGAACACTTACTGGCACTGTAGGTAGGACCCTGGATGAGCAATGCAACCTTCCTGGGCCTCAGTTTCCTTTCTAGCACGATAGTGGTAATAACAATACCAATTTGGTAGGTTGTGAGAATTAAACGAAATATCGCATCTACCGTAGCTCAGTTTATCTGGCACACAGTTACCTGGTTAAGTAAAGTAAGTTGATGACAAAGGAAGGGGCCTCATCCCTGACCCCTCGCTGAGCCTCGGCTAACTACTGTAAAATAAGGGAGGCGGACAAGCGAGCCTCTGCCGGCGAAGCTCCGCGCCTCTCAGGTCGGCGGTCCGCTGCAGACGCCCCCGGACGCCCTGGCCATCAAGACCCTAGAGAGCAGTGCTCACGAGGGAAACCCCGATCAGCCAAGCAGCCCGCGACCCGGTGCGCTCACCTCCGATTTCTCGCGCTACTCTTTCAACTGCCTGGCAGGACCCGGAAATAGATCTCCCGGTAGCGGAAGCAGAACCTTTCCGAAGCCGGAAGCGAGTGTAAGGCAAACATGGCGTCGGCGGTGCTGGCGCTGAGGACGCGGGCAGCGGGTAACTAACGCCGTAGCCATAGAGGGGTGAGGGGTAAAAGCAGAGTGCGGATCCAGCAGGGAGGCTGGGAGGTGGAAACCGGTCCCCGCAGAGGACCTCGGATACGAGGGGAAGTGTGGGGGACGCGAGATTTGAGGGGGCGGCAGTTGATGATCACCTGACGTTTCGTGGGCGGAGCTGCGAGGGAGGGAGTTTGAGTAGCGCGTTTCCTTCCCTTGCCTCAGCAGCCCCGTCCGCTTCCCGGGCGTTTCGGGGTGTATGTGGACGGTTTCCTTGGTAGTTGAGGGTTTGCGTGGATCCCTTCATTTGTGGAAAGGATTAGTATGTCTACCAGCGGGTCAGTCTTGCAAAAAAAAAAAAAAAAGACAACATTAAAAAAGGATTAGGATTAGTAGTATTGGCACATTGGAGCTCAGTTAATTTATTCATTTAGCAGACTGAGGGGTAAGTGTCGGGAAAATCAGCAGAAAACATGAAGACATGATCTCTAGCCCCTGAACGGTTCTTTCTAGTGTGTAAGTCAGTAAATAGATACGCGTAAATTAAATAGTTGTAAATCGTGACACATGCTGAAGGATGACAGGAAGCTTAACCCTGTGTTGAATGAGGGGCAGGAGAGTGACTTAATCCAATTTTACATTTTGAGAAGGAAGCTAATGCTCTTATGTAAATTCAAAGAGACTAGTATTGTAAAACAGGAATAATAGGGGAAAAAAGAGAGAGTAGGCGTGGAAGTGAAACCGGATGGGAAGTTGTACTGTCCTGACAGAGATGATTTAGCCAAGATGTTACTGGTGGTAGTGAACCTGGAGGAAAATGGATGGATTTGAGATCTGTTTTGGAGATAGAAGCCACAGAGTTTGCTGGTGAACTGGATATGTAAGGTGAACAAAGAAGGAATCTGCACTGACTCTTTGGTTTCTGCCTGAGCAACTGGATAGATGGTGGTACCATTTACTTTGAGGAGAATGGGGAGTAGGGTGAAGAGTAAAAAGATCTGTGAATGAGATAACGTAGGTAAAGCAAAAGCCCAGTTCCTGAGCTTAATGAGTGTATGAATGAATGAATGAATAGATGTTTAAAGGTAGGTAGATCCTGGTGCTGGGCATTTAACATGTTGTCTCTCCAAGCCCTTATTTCTGGTCCTTTGCCCCCGCTAGTCTCTGTTCTCATGAAAATGTCAGAAAACTAGGTTTCTGCAACTCTGAACTTATAGGTTCCAGAGACCACAAGGCTTCTATAAAGACCCTGGCATGGTCCTTAAACCATGGCTGTGTCTGGAGACCTGAAAACAAAGACTTCCATCCATAGGCTTGTCATATATCAAGGGACTTCCATCTTAGTATGAACTTTGGTTCGTTTTCCTTTTTAAAATAAATGCTATTGAGCACTTTAGAATGAGTATGGAGAGGCAAGATTAACAAAGGGCAGTGTATTGGTCATGGTTGGACCTCTGCTTGACGGGCTTCTGAATTGGCCAGGACTCTGTGGGAGCCACCCTCAGATCACCTGCCCTTTTTGTTTACAAGTACCTAGTGTGTGGTAGATGAGTGGATAGCTAAGAAAATGGTGAGTGAGGCTGAAGCAGAAGCCTCTCTGGGTGTCCCATTGCTGGGCTCAGAGTCTGGCCTCTCTGTGGAGCACGAAGGGTGAGTGAGGCTCTGAAGCAGGCAGTTCTGTGGTGTCCTCTTGCTGGCTTCTTCTGTTTCTGTGGTGTTTGTTTCTCCTCAGCACATTCAGACTGAATGTGTCAGGACCCAGCACATGGTGTTTATTTTATTTTTCATTTATATTTCACTGCTCCTCCACCCCGCTCCCCCCCACCCCCCAACACAGCGCTTACACCCTGGACAAAACAAGGAACGAATTGTTCCCTGCTGTGGAAGAAGGCCAGGGACTTCCAGGTATTCCCGGAAAACCACTCAAAAGTGGTATTTCTGCTCCCCTCACATATTATATCTTTCTTGTCTCCCCTGCCACCTCTCAGCTTAGCAAATGGCCCATTGAGGCAGAGAAAGAGAGTCTGATTGCAAACCTCTCTGAGTGTTTCTGTTTTTTCTGCATTTACAGCCCTGCTGAGCCCCCCTCCAGCTACAGCTCATGCTGTCAGATATGCATCCAAGAAGACAGGTGGCAGCTCCAAAAACCTTGGTGGAAAGTCATCAGGCAGACGCTATGGCATCAAGAAAATGGAAGGTGAGGATGTGCCTTGGCTTCCATCTCCCAGCTGCACCCTACCCTGATGTTCCTTAGGAGAACAGCAAACCTACAAATACCTGGCCCTGTTCTCTCTACCGTAGTATTTGGCTCTCTAGATTAATGGGGCAGATAAGACCTGAAGAAGGGGAGGGGCTGAGGAGGAGTGGGTAGGTGTGAACCTTAGCCTTAGACAAGAGGCTGCTGTGCTGGGTGGAAGGCCAGGTGCTGCTTGTGTCAGACCATCTGGGAGTTGATTTTGGCCAGGGTCAGGCTTAGAGGCTGGTGTGCAACATTTGGGTTATCATGTTTTCTTAGCAGTTTGCTGTGCTGTGTGATCACTGGGGCCTGGAGTCAATGCACTTTTGGACTTCTCTTCTAGGTCACTATGTTCATGCTGGCAACATCCTTGGGACTCAGCGCCAGTTCCGTTGGCACCCAGGTGCCCATGTGAGTTGTTCTGTGGCTCCTCTCTTGTCTTTTCTAGGACCACATCTCCATGCCCCTGAGCACAGTAATAAGAGTTGCATTTATTGTGTGCTTACCAAATGGCAAGCACTGTGCTGATTCCTATGCCTACGTGATCTCATTTCATCTTTACCACATCCCTGTGTGGTAGCATCTCCATTTTACAGGTGAAATGCCAGAAACTTAGAGACCACGTGACTGCTAGGATTTGAACCAGGTCTGCCTAATTCCCAAATCACTTATGTTTTGCCTTGGTATAGTGTTAGGCTGGTATTCTTGGTTCTCCTTTCTAACCCTCAGTTCTTGGAGCACGAGATGTCTAGTGCTTTAAGATATTTTTTGAAGGCCGGGTGTGGTGGCTCACGCCTGTAATCCTAGCACTCTGGGAGGCCGAGGCGGGTGGATTGTTTGAGGTCAGGAGTTCGAGACCAGCCTGAGCAAGAGCGAGACCCCGTCTCTACTAAAAATAGAAAGAAATTATATGGACAGCTAAAAATATATATAGAAAAAATTAGCTGGGCATGGTGGCGCATACCTGTAGTCCCAGCTACTTGGGAGGCTGAGGCAGAAGGATTGCTTGAGCCCAGGAGTTTGAGGTTGCTGTGAGCTAGGCTGACGCCATGGCACTCTAGCTCGGGCAATAGAGCCAGACTCTGTCTCCAAAATAAAAAAAAAAAAAGATATGTTTTGAGTCTTGGGAAACTAATTTCAATTTATTCTCATTTTTCATGATTTCTAAGAATTCTTCCTTTGCATAAGCTTATTAGTAGGTGGTTAAAAGATAGCTTGAATTTAATAACATAATTCAGTGTATGCTAGAAATTAGTTCCCTATCAGGTGAGGATTTCAGTTTCAGCAAGTTGGGATTACTTTACGAGGTAGGAAATTTCTTTGTTAAGACAGAACTATACTATACCCTTCACATTATTTTAAATATTAGTTTAGTTTCCTTTGTAATCAATTTCCCCCCTCCCCACTCCTTTTCTGATAATTTTAGTGGACACAGAAAGGCTGATAATAACCTATATTTATTTCAAAGATGCTAATTTTTATGTGAATTGAATATGTAGTAGCTTTATATTTTAGAGCTTAAGACATTGGGTGTGTGGCTACATTAATAACAACAATAAAAAACTAACATGTTTTGAGCTGGGCAGTGTTCCAAGCTCGTTATGATTATTAACTCATTTAATCCTCAAGATGACCCTGTAAAGTAGTTAATATTATCCCCATTTTGCAGATGAAAAAACTGAGGCACAGTGAAGTGAAGTCACTTGCCCAAGACCACACGAATAAGTAGTGTTGCTGGGATTTGAAGCAAGCATCCTGGCTCCAGAGTCTTTTCTTTTAATTAGAGAGACAGAGAATAGTGCTGGACTGCCTGTGTAAAAATCACCCCACATCTTATCTGAAGTTCTAAAAGAAAAGAGCTAAAAAAAATATATATATAGTTAAAAACTGTATATACAACATACAGTTTATTTAATCTCTCTGCTTCATATTTCTCATCTGAAAAACAGTGTTGGAAATAATACCTATTTCACAAGGTGAAGATTAAATGAGGTCTTGCATCAGTATTAGCTCACGTCAGTACTATTATTATTTTATTAGCATATGCTTTATCTATATAGCTTTGGTCTATACTTTCCATAGAGCCTAAACTTTATAGATCACTATACAGATGAAAGTGCACATCAAACTAGTGTTTAATATTTTAACTCTAGTGTTTTTGAAGTCTAAGTGAAGCTCTAGGGGCCTTGATTTAGGGCATCTTCCTCTACCTGGTTTTGGGATCTGTTTAGTATGGCTTCTGACCACTTGCAAAGACATAGCTCCAAGTATCAGCCCTCTGGGACTGAGCAGTGACCAGGATTGTTCTTTTCCCTCCTTCGTTATGTGTCAGTAAAGAAGCAGAAGGCAAGGAAGTGCTAAGCAGTGGGAAAGGGAACCTGAGGTAGAGCTCTCTGAACCCTCCCCTTCAGCCCCAGGGCCTGAATCCATGTGCGAAGTCTGTCCCGAAGCCCTGCATCCAGCTGACCAGGTCTGTGTGTTGCAGGTGGGGCTGGGGAAGAGGAAGTGCCTGTACGCCCTGGAAGAGGGGATAGTCCGCTACACTAAGGAGCCCTACGTGCCCCATCCCCGCAACGCGGAAGCTGTGGATCTGGTCATGAGGCTGCCCAAGGGCGCTGTGCTCTACAAGACTTTTGTCCATGTGGTTCCCGCTAAGCCTGTGGGCACCTTCACACTGGTGGCTATGCTTTGAGGCCATTGGACAGAGACTGGAGCCCAGGTGACAGAAGTCAAGGGTTGAGGTGATGATAAGGCCTCCCGAGGAAGAGGTGTGCTTGGTGAAGGTGAAGGAGTCTGTGGGAGACTCTGCGAAGTGGCTGCTGAGAAACCCTTTGGGAGACCTGACCTGGGGCCGAAAATAAAGTTAGCGGGAGTCATGCGCCTATGCTACTTGGGGACAACTCTGGATGGAATTGCTTACTGATTCGTTGGCCCTTACCTACATTTTCTAGTGGACACCAAGGGGGGACCTCAAAGCAGGCAAGAGACCCATCAGAGTGAGGAAATGAGAAGAGGGGACTTTGGAGGAGGGGATTGCTTCAGCACCATCCCCCAGAGAGGAGGGAAGAGGAGAGCTTGTGCTTGAGGGTGTCACTACTACTTCCCCTCTCGGATCCCATAAAAGTCCAGTGCCTGGGCCCTGGGAGGAGGTGTGGGGGGAGCTGAAACAACACAGTCATGTTCCTCTCTTGGAGCTACATGCAAAGGGAGCTGGGGCTGCAGCCCCAGAGATGGCCACATGGTAGCCCCCTCCCTGCCTCTGCAGGTCGAGGGTAGAGAGGGAGCTTGTGGGATGGCAGGAGATCCTCCTCAGAGGTTCAGTCAGGCCCCATCTGCCCTGAAATACCTAGGACCTTCCGGTGGCAAGGCAGAGTAGGTAACAAATGGCTTCTTCCTGCTCACCCAAAGAGCTAGACATGCCAAGCCCACATTCTTTTCTGGTTCTTGATTTATTTCCAGCCATAAACAACAGCAAAGAATCTGGCTTCAGGAATCTCAGTGAGGGCCTAAAGTGGGCTGGGGGCAGACCTTCATTGTCATACCAACCATGACCTTTAGAGGCTTGGCTTTGAGTAGAAGGCCCATGAAGGAAATCTTGCTTTAGGGGACAGTCTCATTCCTGGCTGTTGGAGGTAGGTGGTGTTGACTGCAGTCCAGTGGCTTCCTTTCGAGGACTCTCCTCTGCCCTGACGGCAGGGACAGAGAAGCCTCCCAATCCTGAAATTCTGCCTTGAACTTGTTACCTCATTCTCTCAGGGCACGACCCTAGATTCTTCACCTCTTGCAGATCCTTGGCAAAGGTGACCTGGGCTTTGTGGGGGTTCACTTTGGCATACTGCGTGGGGGCCTCAGGTACCATGGCCCAGCTGGGGTAGTCATGAGGGGAGATTGGTGGGGGCTGCCTCCATAAGCTCAGTGCTGTCCCTTCCAGTCCCCTGGAGAAATGGAAAGGGGCAGGACAAGAATGGTTGCTCCCTCCTACACAGTGGTGTTTCCCTGAGCAGGGCAGGTGGCTGCTTCCTGGGATGGGTGAGCAGAGCCAAGGTTGGGTGGTGCTGTAGGTAGTGACCTTAGGGCTTCCTCATAGCTTGGTGGCAGCTGGAGGGATGGGAAAAGCAAAGGCATTAGCTATTCCTGCACCCTCCCCCAGATACATACTGCTCTTTCTTTGGGCGGCTGCTTCCTATGTCTCTTCTCCCCTAATGACTGGTCCTTCCAGGAAGCAGGTTGGGTCCTAGAGCTGTTGGCTTCATGGAAACCCCTCTGGGTAGGCCTCCCTGGGCTGGGGTCTGCCACTGTTCTCTCTATAGAAAGGTACAGTGGGGTCTCCAGCCAAATCTTGGGATTCTCCACTAGTGACCCTTTCCTTGTCTTGACTCAGGGGGCTCTAATTGGGCATTTTGTATAAAAGAGTATTATGTAAAAAGCTCGGTTACCCAGGGCACCCAAGGCTGGGAGAGTTGGAATTTCACCTCTCTGCAGGCCCAGAGCCCGAAGCGCTGTGCAATCAGCTGGTGAATTTGCTGCTGCCGATCCTTCTTTCGAACACTCTCATAGCTGGGCAGGCGAGCTGGCTGCCACAGGGGTAGCTGGTGGCTCCTGAGCAGCCCTACACGGAATATCTCGTCCCCCTGGGGATGGTCCTGTGACCAAGAAAAGCCAAGGGAGCCAGGGAGGAATGCAGCACCACTATCCCGCTTTTATCTGGATCCTCTTCCCCAGATTAAGCCTAAATTCAGGGGTACTGCACTGTCTCCTCCCCTCCAACAAGCCGCTCTAGGCTTCATCCCAGCCTTGGCCTCCCCTGCATTCTTTTTAGTCCCCCTGACTACACTAGGTCCCTTGCCTGCCTTCAGGACCCAAGCATATCCCTTCTCCAACTCCCAGGTCGCAGCCCCAAGGATCCTTACCTGCATCCCCAGGGACTCTCCGCTCCTTTCCACCAGCTGGACCACAGTGGAGCATCCCATGGTGCTCAAGTGCCGAGGGGGGCAGCCCTGGGGATCATGAAGGGCAGCTCCAGGTGAAGCTCGGGATTTAGGGTCAGCATGCAAGAGAGCAGAGCCCAAACCCCTTCTTCTCCCCCATGGCCCTTTCTCCATCCCTTTAGTCCTCTCCATTGAGGCCAAGGCACAAAGCACAGACCCTCAGCATTTCTGAAATGCACTTGGGTGTAAAGAGATTGCTTTCCTCTCTGGGCAGTAGCTCTGATGACCTTTAGAGGAAGAGTCAGAAAGCCGCCTCCTGCCCCTATCCCTCCATCCTCAGGCTGGTGCCTGGAGTTGGGGGGTCAGAGCCTGGGATGGGTGCAGCTCAGATTTCTTTTGCTTTCGATGCATGATGCCATATGGTGCCCTGTCCCTGGGGAAAGGACTGACAGTGCTGTAGTTGCCATTTATCCCATCCCACAGAAGTCGGGGCTCTGTGCTTTCCCTGGGGAGCTGGAAAAAGACCCTTGTCTTCACTGAGCAGCTCCCTGTACTGAGTCCTGTTATGACAATGGCCAGGGAGGGGCCTGGCCAGGATCTTACTAACCTTTTCCACACTGCTGCCCTGAAACCCAGGCTGGATGCCGTGGAGTTCATCAGAGAAGAGATTCCGAAGGCCCCTTCCATACTGAACAAACAATTGCTTCTCCTTGGCCAGAGCACAGGTGCCCTTTGGTTCGGATTGGGGTGGAGGGGCACGGGCAAGGGGTTGGTGGGTAGGGGTGCTTACCTGTTGGCTGGGACTCCGGAAGAAGTGGCAGGCGCAGAGGACCTGGCAGCACTGGGGGTCGCGCTGATGCAGCAGCAGCAGCAGCAGGATGGCCATGATGAACACCAGGGATGAAACTACCCTCCCCCCAGAGGCGCAGTCAGGGGGCAGCCTGGACCCGGCAAGCATGGGCCCATCTCCTCCCCAGACTGGAATTCCGCTCCAGAAGTTGGTGTAGGAATGACCCATTTGGTCTGGTGTCAGCTCGACAAGCAAGGTAACCTCAGTTGCAGGCAGCTCCCTTTTCACCACCACATCACCGCCCTGGGGCAGAGATTTGCGAGGGAGAGCAGAGTAGCTTTATCCCATCTCCACTTCAGCCCAGGGAAGGAGTGACGTGTGTAAGGGAGGTTTTACAGAGGGACAAACTCAGGGAGGGGAAGGAGCAGATTCCCTTAGGAACAGTGGATCTGAGGTGGCAGGAGAGAGGACCCAAGAGCCTGAACTCCCAGCCCCTTGTGCCCAGCCCGTGTCCTGTTATCAAAGGCTGTGGAATATGGTAGAACTTGGCACTGACAGGGATCAAACACCAACCATACACAGCCTTCTTCCCAAGTGGCTCGGGGAGGGATGTTGCTCTAGGTGACCCTACAGAGGAAAAGGCTGGGCTTCCAGTTTATGGAAGAGTGCCTCTGCCCCACCCCTGGGACTCAGAATGGCAGTGGGTACTCACCAGTGGCCACGACTATGGCTAGGAGGCTGCTGTCCATGGTGATCTCTGCACATGGAGAAGCGATGGCAGGGGGTGCCAAGAAAGGGCATGGGCTTTGAGGGCAGCCAGCAGGGCCACAGAGCTGGCCCTCCACAGGTGCCACACCCCTCCCCAGGAACCCAGGCACAGAGGACTAACTTCATTCAGAGCAGGGGCATCTGTGAGCAGCTCTCCAGGTTCTCAGCTTCTCCTGCCCCTGCTTGTCCTGGCTGATGCCGTGCCATGGCCTAGTGTTCTGTAGACAGCACTCCCCTCTGCATGCCTGTTAGCTGTGAGAGTCCCTCTCCAACCTTCTGGAGAAGGGGTTGGCGGGAACAGGCCTGGCTTCTGCTGAACCTGACAGACAGTCCCGGAAGCTCCAAGTCGCCCAGATCTCTGCACTTCTCAGTCGCAGATCCCTCCCAGCCCGACTGCCCACCTCCACTTCCCATTGGCCCAGGTAACTGGGCTCTGTGTGCCAATTGGCTGTCCTCTGGTCTTGGCTTCCACCTCTAGGGTTCCCCTGGTGTCCACGGTTGCCCTGGAAACTGGGCAAGCGGGCCACAAAATACAAAAGCCTCTCTGCCCAGGCTCTTTTCCTTCCAAAGCAGTTATTGTGCAGCTCTGGGGGCCCAGCCTGCCTGAGCCTGATCCCCACCCCCACCCCACGTCCTGCCTGGGCTGAATCCTAATCTTGACCCCAGGGGTCCAGCCAGGGAAGGATTTCAAAGAAACCTCAAAAAACCCAAGCCTCCAGGCCAAGCTACCCCTACAGAAAGGTGAGGGGTGTGGAACACTGCCAGGAACTCAGGCAGAGAAGCCGGCTCACACTTGCCTCAGTGACCCAGACAAGGAAGAGAAAGAGAGAGGAGCGCCTCCATCCCCAAGCGTGCCCTCTGAACCTGTCAGGAGTCCTGGAGCCTGCTGGGTCCTGCAGTGCTTCTAACTCAGTGGGGCCAGGACAAGCCCATCAGAGCAGCCGGGGTGGGGCTAGACTTCCCAAGTTCTCATGCCTGCCTGCGTGTTAGCACTACCCGGGGGGCTTTAAAAGCATACCAATGCTGGGTTGCCACCGCAGACCAGTTAAATCAGAATCCTCAGCCAGGATCATGATTTGCTGGGCTAAAGAAGAATGCAAACTCAAAATGTTTACAGCAGGTGACAATGATAACTAGGATCTGGTATAACATGATGGCTAATGGCAGGGGACGCAACAGCCACAGCCTGAGTTAAACCCACAGGATGGTTTGTAAGTTCTTGGCCAGCAGAGTTTAAATGTTCTGATATTTACTGCCTGTGCCTAATATGCTGAACCCACTTAATTTTTTGATGTTGGGAAATAAAAACCCTGACATTCTAGATAACCAGAGTACAGCTTCAGATGTTCACTAAAATAGGAGCCAGAAGAAATAATCATCTTAGCCTCTGAACCCAAACACCGTTTCTTTTGAGTTCTTGCTGTTAGCTCCTTCCTAGTTACCTGTCCAGCCAGGCTCTCATGAGAGCAAGAGAGTGTCGCAACTGAGAGTGGCTCTGAAGCCTGCTTGCCACCATCTAACAGCTAGCTATGACTCTGGCTGGGCTCTTCATTTCACAGCTCTGAGCCTCAGTTTCCTGATCTGTTAAATGAAGATAATAAAAGTGCCTGCCTCCAAGGGTTGTGAGGATTAAGTGCGATAACTGCATGCAGGGTCCGCACAGTGGCTAAAAAAGAAACAAAACAAAACAAACGCTGTTATTGGTGGTCAGGAGTGCCCTCTCCTGGCAACTAGGAAACTTGACATGTGGCAGCCTGGGCAGGAGTTTGTGCCCCCAAGCTGAGCTAATGAGATCAGTGTGGCTGGCTGATAGGGTGATTTTAGAGGTCTAGAAACCTTCACGTTGCTCCTCCCACATTAAGTAAGGTGTGAAGGGCTGACACGGAGCCCTGGCTATCAAAGGAAGGTGAGGGGGAGAGGGGATGAACAGACCTTTTCCACATGGCCCTCCCGGGTCCTAGGGCAGTGGCCAGGGACCCAACCCTCTGCTGTTCCTGCCCCTAAAGGGAAAAACTCCAACAGTGACCACCAGGCCATGGCTGGAATTGCCTCTGTGCTTGAGGGTGCCCCATAAGGCAAGGCTGGGCTTCTAGGATGGGCCCTGGTGACTCTGAACACAGAGAAGCCAGCATCTGCCATGACCTGGCCTCATGGTGGGGGTAGGAGTGCTGGGTCAGGGCTCTCAAACTAAGCTTGAGTCCTGCTGGCCCACTGGCCTGCTGGGTGGCAATGAGCAAGTCTCTGAGCTTCTCTGGGCCTGTGAGCCCCTCAGAAAAAGAGGGAGCTGGATTAGATGAGCTCTCAACTCCCTTTTGGCTCTGGAGGAATGAGACCTTTACCTTCTTGAGGCTGGTAGCTAAGACTTCTAGAAGGCCCAACAAATGGTGATGCTTCCCCGACACCCAGGAGGAAAAACACAGAGACTCAGCTTAGAGAGATAGAGATATATTTCTTCGTTGCATATTTCAGACTTCACGCTGAGCTTCAGGCACAGTGCTATTCCAAGTTCTTCTGAGAGCCCTGACAGGGTCTTCCTCCCACGCTGCTCATGAGGGCTCACCCTTCCAGGGCCCGGTCTGCACTGGTCTCAGGTCTTGATGTCCTCCTGTCCCATCAAGGGGCAGGGTATGCTTGAAAGTCCTGGAGCCAGCCTCAGCCCTCTTCTAGGTCCCCTGGCCATAAGAGGAGAGACTGTCCCACTAGAGCCCAGCTCTGCAGTGCCCCCCACATCACCTGTTCTCTGGGCCAGAGAGCCTGGCAGGGCACCTGCACCCCTGCAGAGCCTCAGCCATGAGCACCACAGGCCCAGGCTGGGGACAAGGCCCCGGAGAACAAAGCAGGCCCAGCCTCATTCAGAGCGACGGCACGTGGGCACAGCAGGCCCTTGCTCCCACAGCCATGGCCGACTTCCTGGGGCTGCTCTGAGCCCTATTGCACATCTTCTGTTTCTAGTTCCTCCCCCTACTACCCATTTTCCTTTTTAAATTAAAAAAAAAAATACTAGAGAGGAAGGCGAGGAAGAGCTGGGCACGGAATGCTGCTGGAGCCCTTCTCACGTTCGCGCCAACCCTCTGGTCCCTAGCAGAGACAGCCGCAGTAGTTGTGCTGCGCCCACCTTCCCTGCCGTCTGTGTGGGTTCTTGATGGCTCAAATGGGTGTGCTGCTTGGGCCTCTGGTTCTTGCCTGTGAGAGGGGACACCCCTCCGTTGTCTATAAGGTGCAATTCCCCGGGTTCTCCAGGGGTGCTGGCTGGGGCCCTGCTACCTGAGTCGCCCATCTGCTTTGACAGGCCCCAGCTCCGATTTGGGGTCGGGGGACAGAGAGCTCCAGCTGGTCCGTCTGCAGGGCTCCAGGGAAGGGCAGGCAGAGGGGCCCGTGGCACACAGTCCGGCCACAGACCAGAAGCCCTTCAGTTCCCCGTCTGTCCAGGCCTCGAGTGCACGGCCAGTGAGCTCTGTGTGCTGCCGGGCGGCCTCCTCCACGAGCTCTGGCTGAGGCAGGTTCAGGATCCCACTCAGGCCCTGGAAACTCTGCTCCATGTACTCGTTGTGGGGTGGCCCCGCGTGCAGCCAGCTGGCATCATCTGGGGGTGCAGAGCAGGCAGTAAGCACACCCCACCCAACAGATTCCACAGAGCCAGACCCAGGAGTCAGGTCTGGGCACCTCGGTTCTTGTCCCAGTTCTACCACTGAGTTGCTGCTTGCTGAGCAGCCTTGGGCTAACCCAAGGAATTTTCTGTGCCTGTCAAACTGTTAGTTCTATAAAACCAAGGCAGTAATCCCTGGATTCCCAACTTTAGGATTAAGTAAAACAGTAGGTTCAAGGCACTTTAGAAAATGAGGTAATAGTCTTTGTCACCTGTGCCCCTTCCTGACCATCATCAGTGGCTCTGAGAACCCTCAGAAGCCTGTACTCAGGCCCTCTACCCCTCATGCACAGACATCGGCCAACTTTGTCCCCTTGGCTTAGAGCACACCTCTTTCCCTGAGACTCAGCCCCAGTCCCCGCCTGCTGTGCAGCTGGCCTCCATTCTTCCCTCTGTGTCCTTCCCTAGACTGGGAGTTCCAGGAGCACAGAGGACATGGCCTGCCCACCCTGGATCTGCCGCAGCCTCTAGGCTACCCCTGCTCTTACACACCTTCTTGTGATAGGATGTGGTGGAGGAAACATCTACTGATTGAACACCTGCTGCAACCCAGCCATTCCTCCCCACACACTAGTCCCTAGTATCTCCCAGGGGGCAGTTACCTGTACCAGGCCTTCCCTTGCAGGAAGCTGCTCAGCCTATGCCTCTGTTCAGAGCCTGTTCCTGTAGCCTCAGCCAAGTGAGTGGGGAGCCACGTGACCCTGCCCACCTGCCACATGGTAGACTAGGATGGCCAATCAGGTTTGCTATCCCAAGAATGTGGAACCTAGGGACCAAGAGGCCCTGCCCAGTCTCTGTTGCACTACGAAGCCACATATGGAGAAGCACAAAGGGCCAGAGCCTCAGGCCAATATGCAGAGACAGGACAGGATGAGGGACAAGATGGCCCCAGAGAGATGGAGAAAGCACCTCTGGTTCCTGGTGAGACCTGAGAGATTTCCTGGGTTCTGTGAGGGGGAGCGCTGCATTCTTCCAATAATTTCCCTTTTTTAACTTGAGCTAGGTTGAGTGGATTTGTGCTGCATGTACCCAGGTCTCCGTTAATTGTACTACTCCTACTTTACATGTGATAAGAGTGAGACTCGGGAAAGCCAAGTAGTTTCCAAGGACAAAGGCCAAACTGTCAGAGCTATGTTCCAGACCCAAGTCTGCCTGACCCTAAAGCTTCCCTTTTTACCAGAACACAGGGCAGGGCCTTGGCATGCTAAGGGATAGAAGCTCAAGGCCCAACCTTCCCCTGGTCCCTTACTCTAGGGCTGGGGGTGAGCTCCCTGGCAAATCCTATTCTGTCTGGCTTTGAGGCATCATTTGGGAACTACATTCTTACCTTTCCTGAGAGGTAGTTTGTGGTTGAAGGTCAAGGGCAGCACAAGGAAGCGGGTCTCACCCAGCGGTTCCCAGAACTGAAGCAGTCGAACAGTCCAGGCCCCTGGCCGCAGGGGCCGGCTCAGTGGAGGCTTGTATTGCGTGACCTCAGTCTCCGCGTCTACTGTGATGTCGTAAGATGTGGCTACCACATAAGTGGGGTCGATCCAGACCACGGTAGCTGTGAGGTTGGGGCCCCGGGCCCAGCGCTGCATGGCCACGGGCTCATCCAGCGGCCCCAGTAACCCCCCAAAGTTCCGGAAAAGACGCTCTTTGGGGTCCCACTCGGTGCCAACCTGTAGGGAAGGAGGCAGCTGGGCAAGAGGCTGGGGAGAGGTCCTTCTCTCTACTCTGACGCTGCCTCTCACTGTGTAACCTCAGGCCAGTCACTGTCTCTTTCTTGGCCTCAGTTTCCCCATCTGCAAAATGAAGGGGTCAGACTAGGAGATCTTTAATGTCTCTCCCAGCTCTGAGATCTATTCTAAGCTTCCATTTTGAACTGCTCTGCAGTGGTGGGGACATAAGGTAGAGATGGGGTTCACGGCCCTACCCAGAGACCATTCCCACGTGACGCCAAAGCTTCTAAGAAAGAGACTGAGGAGCCACCCAAAAGCTTAATCATCTGGCCCAACTTGAATGTCCAAATCTCTCTAGAAGAAATCTCTGTAGTTTAGAAGACCAGACTTGCACTGTACTGGAACTAACACTCCCTCCCTCCTCACTGCATAGCCTGTGTCTCCCAACTGAGAGCTGCTCCTCAAAGTGCACATGCGGGGGTGACACAGGACGTCTGCATGGGACATCACCAAGGTTGCCATTACTGGGAAAGAAGAGCCCAGTGAACCCAGTCCATACAGGCCTAACCAAGTCCTTACCCCTCCCTTGGTTGTCTGTCCTTCTCATCCCACTACCCTGAGTCTTGCTGGGGGTCAGGAGAAAGCAAGGGGGGGACCTGTCCCACCTCCAAACTCTGGAGCCGGCTGGCCTGGTCACTGCGCCCCAACAGCTTCAGCGACCCCTGGGGCATCAGCCACATCTCAAGCGTCTCTGCTGGCCCCTGGGCTGAGGGCTGCACCGCCTGCGTCACCAGGTAGCCCTGGAAATGGTCGTCATAGAAATACAGGTGCACGCTGGACGGCAAGCCCCTGGGCTCAAACCTAAGAAGGTTCCAGCAGGGAGAAAGGGAGATGCCATCAGCACACTCGACTTGGCCTGGAGTCCCAGGGAGGGGGCTCTGAGGAGTCCCATCCCCAGGCACTTCCTCTGCCCCAAATCTCACACCCCACAGCACCTACGTGCCTGACTCTTGCCTTCTTTTTTTGTATTTGCATATTTCCCTGCCTCAGACTGGGGACTCACTGTGGGCTGGGGCTGTCGCTTTCTGATTGGCCTGCCCATAGGGCACCAAACCTTGGGGGCCTGTTGTATGTCAGAAGGGGGGTCTCACCTGCAGAGCTGGGTAGCCAGTGGGGGTGCGACAGTGGCGGCATGGCGCAGGCTGAGGCGGGCAAAGGCAGTGTAAGCGGTGAGCATGACATCACTGAGCCCACTGGGGCCATCGGCTGCGTCGTAGGTGTTCTCCCAGTAGGCCTTGAGGGCTGGCGTGCCAGGGGGGTAGCTGCCATACAGGTGGAAGTCCAGGATTTCTAGTACCTCCTGGTTCACAGTCGACTCGAACTTCCGGGCGAAGAAGGTGGGTCTGGAGACTTGCTGGAGCGGGAAAGGCAAGGAAGGTGAAGGGCTGTGGAGGTCCCAGAGAGCACGGCAGGGGCTGGCCCCTCACAGCACTGCCCAGAGATCAGCCTCCTGCAGCTTTTCCTGCTGCTGTTGTAGCCCCAGACCCCTGAGGGCTGCCCCAGATAGAGGCCCCCAGATTCCCTGACTGGCCTACCCTGCCCTTCTGACCTGGGAAAGCTCAGGGTGACAGCTGGGGCGAAAGCCTAGCAAAGGGCAGCCTCTCTGGCCACGGACAAGCACCTGCAGCCGTAGGAAGTCCTGTGGCTTGAAGTCATTTGGGGAGCAGCCACACCAGTCCACGATGTGCTTGTACTGGCACTTGCAGCCCAGCTTGCGGTTCCAGTTGGTGACCCGCAGGTTGTTGTCTACGAGGGTCTCACAGGCCAGGCTGTTCTCCAGCACCGTGTGGAAGAAGGACTGCAGGCAGCAAGGGAGGGCGGAAGGTGAGCTGTGGGCAGCCCAACCCACGCCCTCCCTGGCCTTCGTGCCTGGCTGGTCACCCACCTCGGCTGGGAGCAGTGTATATGTATAGAACTGGCGTAGCTGGGCCACAAGCGGGTCGTCTGTGTACACCACATATTCCACGAAGCTGCGTGTCAGCACAAACCAGTCGGAGCCACCATCCACCACGATGCCCGCTGGGATCTGCCGCTCACCCAGGCGCCACATGTGCGAGTCACACTCATGGAAGAGCCGGTCCAGGCCCTGTTTCTTGATGAACCTGTGGGTGGCAGAAGAGCCATGGCTGAGGGTCCTGCAGGGCGGGGTCTAAGTTCTTTCACCCACCTGGCAACCAGCACTCCTCAATCTGTGATTGGCTGGAGGCTTTGTAACCCAGGGCTGGGGCCACTGATCCCCACTCAGCCCCACTGTGTGGGAGAGGTTGGGATGAGACCCCAGCACCAAGGCCTCCTTCCCCAACCCCCTCACCTGGAATTGTCCCGGCCGTGTGACTTGAGGAAATTCTTGTCCCGGTTCTTGGACAGGAATGCCACCAGCTCCTCATTGGTCCTGGGGAGGAATGGGTGGCCGGCAGCCGTGTGTGAGGGATGCTCAGTCACTGGCCCAGGGCAGACCCTAGTACTCTCTCCCTCCACCCTGGCCCTTCCTTCCTTACTGAGAGCTGTCTGGCCATGTGTCCTACCCCAGGCTGATGCTCTGGGTGGTGGGCACTTGAGGCCCCTGAGGAAGACCACCCCATTCTTCCTCTACCCCCTGCCGCCTGACCCAGCACCCCAGTTACTGACCTCTGGCTCCCCTTCCTGCCCTTCTCCTGTCAATCTCAATTCTCAGATCATCCTTCAGCAACCCCTCCCCTAGAACATGGCTGGGGCCATGTCTGCGCGGTGCAGGTCCCAGAATGAGACTTGGGGGGAGGGTAGGGAGTCCATCAGGGCCCTCTAACCCAAGTGTCCAGACAGGCCTCCCCTCCCATCCAGAGGATTCCGAGCCCCAACCCCACACCTGGTTGGGTAGTCGGTGGCACTGAGGTTGATGAAGAAGTCCCAGGCCCAGCCAGGCACCTCCAGCAGGTCCTGCATGCTCCGCAGGTACATCCTCAGGAGGCTGGCCCCGCCCCAGATGGTGACCATGCGCCAGGGTGTCACTCGCACATTGTCATACAGCTGGGCTAGTTCCACCACCTCACGGTGCAGGTAGTTGGAACGCTGGGGAGAGGAGACACTCAGCAGATGCAGCTGGGCATTCTAACTGCCCCCACTCCCACCCCAGGACAGAGTATAAGTGACATGAAACGGAGAAAGCACAGGTCTCCTAACTGCTGTGCCAGTGTGCTGGCGCCTCCCCCATTCTGGGCTCCCCTCCCCATCTCTAGGTCAGAGACTCTGTGCCCTTCTATGTCTCATCTCTGCTCGCCCCAGATCCCTGGCCTCCCCCCACCCACAGTACCTTGTCCACATGGATATAAAAGAAATGCTGCTCATGGTAGACAGCCTTGAGGAGACGTTTCAGCTGGCGGATGGCGCGGCCGTGGACCACCAGCATGTAGGCAATCCGTACTGGGGGGCCATCCATGGGCTGCTGGGCCCGCATCTCGTCCCACTGGATGCCGGGACTCATCTTCCCTGAGAGCAGAGAACAGGGGCATCGGTGAGGCCCTGCCCAGGCCACAGGGTGGGGGTGAGATGGGAAGAGGGGGCTGCCTGCCTTCCAGAAGAAGCCTGGATTGGAGCCCGATGCTCCTGGGTCCCTGCTTCACCTCTGCCACTTAGTAAGCACACTGCACGAAAACTCGGAGCTCTTTCTTCCTCTGAGAAGTGGGGGTGATGATCTGGGCCATGCCACCTCCCCACCCAGGCCTGGGAAGGACTGGAGCATCCCTGTTCCTCACCAGACAGCTGGCAGTGCCGGGGCACAGCCTTGGGCATGAGGCTCCCAGCCTGGTGCAGGCACACCACGTTGGCAATCTCCTGCTGGCACTGCTTGGTGCTGGCCCGGGCCAGTGCAGACAGCGCATCCTTGCCCACGATCTCGCACTTAGGGGTGAAGCCGTTGTCCGTGGGCTGGGGGGCGCCTTCCACGCTCCCTGTATCTCCATGTGGTGGGAAACCAGCTGCCCCTACCAGCGCCTCCCCGGCTGCTGCCCCACTCAGGTTCTGGCGGCCTGGGGCCTCCGGGGGTGGGGCAGGCGGGACACGCCGGCTGGCTCTCTGCCGGCTGGTTACTGCCCGTACCACCTTGGCCACGGGCACGCCTGGGCTCTCAGCGCGGCCCCGCCAGCGCCCATGCCGTCTGCTCGCGCTGCCCCGCCGCCCTGCCGAACTGTCTGTGTCCTTGGAGCCCTCGCCAGGGTCCAGCGGCCGTGGCTTCCTCTGCCTTCCTTTCTGTAAAAGATATGCAGACACAGATCACTGGGGCGGTCACTCACCTCCTGCTTCTTGAGCTCCATCTTGGCCAGGGGCACCCTCAGACCTAGAGGCTCCTGCCCACCCTTTACCTAGACAAGTTCTGTTCACCTGAGGACTCTGCACAACAGCACTGCCACTGGGACACCTGCCTGACCAGCAGCCGAGGAAGCATCAGCCCTCCCTCCACTGTGCCGTCACACCTCCTATCCCCACGAGCTCTCAGATCTCACGGCACTGTGCTTCTATTTTTGCTGTGGACTCAGAGACCACTTTCTTTTTCAGCAGATATTAAAATGAATGTCTACATGTGTCCCAAGGGAAGGGAGTGAAGACCCCCTTGCAGAGGACACAAGAGTGTCTACCTAAGACCTAGAACTCCTACCAGGGGCTGGGAAGAGACAGTGTTCTTCAGGAGACTCTAATTTCCAAACGAATCCAAAGCATTCTATCGACTAAGGCATTTCCATGTGGGAATACTGAGGCCACAACAGAGTGAAGGAGGAATGCCCAGGAGGGAGGACTACAGGTGAAACCTGAGACTTCAGTATTGGTTGGGTCCTCTGGGAAGCAGAGACCAAGACAAGAGATTTGTTGGGGGTACACCTGTGGATGATGGGGGAGCAGGGCAGGAGCTGGCAGGGAAGGCTTCAGAACACAAAGGAGACAGCCATGCCAGGAGAGGGGCAGGAGAACCTCAGCCTGCAGCGCAGCGCGGAGGAAGTCCTGGCCAGCTCAGTGGGAAAGCAGCACGGGACAGCCTGCAGACGCGAGCCCTCGTGCTGCCTCCATGCTCAGCTGCGACACCGACACAGGGCCTGAAGGTGCCCGCAGCTGGAGGCTGTCGTCACCTGAGCACACTTGCAACAGGTTCTCCCTTGAAGGGAACTCTGCAGTGATGTGCTCCTCGGCTGCCACGCCCCTGCTTCCTGGCTGTAGGAGCCCTGGCCCCTGCTGTCTCCCCTCAAACGCAGGAGCTTCCCTAGATGGCCTGGTCTTGCTTGAACCCACCTCCTCCCCTGCTCTCCCTGTCCACTCTCCCTGCCTGACCGAATCGCATCCACGCTTTCAGATCCAGCTCCCAGTGCCCTGGCGTGCAGCTACCCCGTCTGCCCCAGTGGGATGTGCTAAGCTCCAAGGCCCTGGATGTTCCTCCAGCAGACAGTGAACTCCTTGAGGAGAGGCACGCCAGCTCCATCTCCCAGGGCCTGGCGGAGCAGCCGGCACACAGGGGATGTCTGGCTGTGTCTGGTGGGTGAGACGTGGAAGGGACAGAGAAGCAAGAGGCACGAGTGAATGCGCTGGAGTTTCTGGGGCGGATACTAAGCCTAGCTCTGCCAACTCACTAGCAGTTCCCTTGCTTGTCTGAGCACAGTCCCCCAGCTGTGAGGATCACATGAGATACAGCATGAGATAATGCGGCCAGAGAGCTGTCTCCCCGCTCTGTCCTCACTCCTTTCTCTCTGTGCACTGTAAACCCTCTCCCACGGGCCTTCCCCTCCACCACGCCACAAGCTCTCCGCTGCTAGGTCCTCTCCTTTCTTGGCCTTTCAGCAGCATGACTTAGAGATCATGCTCTCTTCCTTGAAGCACCCTCCTCACTTGGTTTCCAGGATACCCGCCTGGCTTCTCACCTCTCTGCTTCCACTCCCTGCCAGTCTTCTTGGTACCTCCTCGGCTCCCATGGCGTGCCCTGGGGCCTTTCCCTGTCCCAGCTCCTTCGCTTCCCGAGTGACTTCCTTGTCTCTCTCCTTGTCTCTCGTGTCTGAACTCCATCCACACTCCCAGATTCATCTCTGGCTTGAGTTGCTCCCTTGAACCTCCAGGCATTTAACTTCCACCAGCCTCCCTGACAGCCCCCTCGGGAGCCTCACAGCCCTCTCCAGGCCACCTCTCCAGCACTCAACTCCAACCTGTCCCTGCTTCAGCCTGCCCCACTGCAGTTCACGACAACGCCATCCCTCAGGTTGCTCAGGCCAAACACTTTGGGCGTCATCTTTGACTCTTCTCTTTCCCTCCCACCCACCTCCACTGCACCGTCCATCCTGTGGGGGCGACCTTCAGAACACACCCGGACTCTGATCCCTCCTGCTGCCCCTCACTGGCTCCTGCCTGCACTCCTGGTCTGCCCGCTCCTGCTCCTTCCGCTACAGTCTGTTCTCATCGCAGCACCCAGCGTCCTGCTGAAACTTAGGTCCCGTCTCCCCACCCCTCTGCTCAAAACCGCTGGTGCCTTACCCGCTTAGGATAACAACCAAAGCCCTTACAAGAGCCTGCAGAGGCTAGCTGAGCTGTCTGCCATCCCCTCTCGCCTCTTGGTCCTTTCTGACCTCGTCTCCTACAAGCCCGTTCATGGTCACTCTCCTCCAGCCGCAGTGGCCTTCTCCATGTCCCTCTATCCCACTGGCACTCTTGGCTCTGGACTTTGCACTCACTGCCCCTGTGCCTGGCATCCCCTCCTCCCACCCAGTCGGCCCACCCTGACCACTGCAGCGAAAGCTCCAGCCCTCCCTCATCCTCTGCTTCGCCTTCCCTGCAGTACTTCGTATCTTCTATCATTCTGTCCTTTATTTTATACAGTGTTATTCTGGGGCTGTCCCCTCCCAAGATCGTACGCTCCACAAGGGCAGGGATTTTTGTTGTTTTGTTCACTGATGTATTAATATTCCTGCAGCCCAGGAGAGTATCTGGCAATAGTAGACATTCAGTAAGTATTTGCTGAATGAATGCATCTAGAGCTCTTGGCATAGGTGCAGCATTCAATAAATGCTGCTGTCCTTGTCATTACTACTACTGGAAGGGGAGGAGGAAATAGTCAACCATGAAGTTAAGAGAGAGGCCCAAGACCCTCAGACACCATGGACTTCACTGGGGACTGGGTTCTCTCTGCCCCTCACTCCCTAGGACCTTCCTTCCCTCCCCTGTCTGAGCATGGCAGGACCCTCACATTGTCAGGCTGACAGCCACCTTCAGCCAGAGTCCCAGCCCCACACCCTAGACCCCAGGCCCTCTGTGCCCAGCACCCGGCCAGCCTCTGATCTCTTGAGAGGTGGCCAGAGAGAGCTGGGGTGTCCATCCCCATCTGAGAAGAGATATCTGCAAGAGGAGGCAGCAGATATTCTATTCCTATTCTATACCCACATTGGGAAGGGCACCTGAGCTGGGCAGCCCCACTGAGCTGAGTATATGTCAGCCTGCTGACATCTGACCTGGCCACACAGGAAGCAGAGAAGGACATGTCTAAGCTTAGGTGGATAGAGATGGCAGAGAGCTGTGGGCTCTCAGGGTGGAAGCCAGTGTCAGTGAGTCAGGAAGCTGGTCGGGAGGGCAGGACACAGGGCACAGGGCCAGGTTGGCTGTGGTGGGGGACAGGATGTGGGAGGAGACGGGCATGGTGGTGCCCTGCACTGCAGCAGGGAACTGGCTGACCCTGAGAAGGACAATCCCAGAGGAAGCTGGGGGCCCAGGAGGCAGCAGGGAGGGATCAGAGAGGCTCTGGAGGGCAGTCAGCCCCTGCCCCGCACCCTCCCAGGCATGTCCTTAGCATCAGCGGGCCCCAGGCTTGTACCCCCAGAGCTGTGCCCAGTAGCCCCTGAGGTGAGGGACCTGGCTGATTACTGAGGGTGGGGACTAGGCCTCTGGCCTGGATGCATTCTCGCTTTAGAGGCCCCCTCCTCCCCACCAAGGAGGCATTTAAAGTCCTCTGCCACTTCCTGGCTCTGTAGCTCTTGAAATCCTTCTCTGAGCCACGAAGACAGTGAACACAGAAATGCTCACCCCACACCCCACCTTCTTTGGACGTCTCAGACTACATTTAAAATAAGTGGTGAGACAGTGTTTGTGAGAGCTTTGAAAACTATCAAGTGGCTCTTTGGAGGTTAGTGATCATCCCTGGTATCCACTCTGGCCCCCTCCAGCGTGCACGTCTTAAATGCACATTGGATCCGGTTGCTGCTCAAACCCCTCCATTCTCTCCCGCTGCACTTAGAATAAAACCTGAGCCCCTCACTGTGGTCCTTTCAGCCACTTGGGATCCAACCTTCTTCCAAGGAAAGCACCACACCCTCCTGGCCATTCCTCAAGGGTGCCCAGCTAAGCCCATACTCCTTGGGGCCTTCTGCCTGAACTCTCCTGCCCACCTCTTCCTGTGAGAAGCCTTCCCCACCAGCGGATCCCAACCAGCCCCTTGTCATTCTATTGCGTTTCCTTTCCACTGTCTGGCTCTCCCTTTACACTGCCTGCCCATGAGGCCAGGGCTGTCATCTATTTTATTTCTGTATCCCCAGTGTTAGCACAGTGCCGGATACGAAGTAGGACTTAATATTTGTCGAATGAATGACTGAATGACTGAATCCATATTCCCAATGTGCAGTGCTGAGATAATAATGAGAGTCATTTACTGACAGCTTAGCACGTGCCAGGAACTCCTGCAAGTGCTTCGCAGGCATTGCTTTCATTTTATCTTTATAATCACCCAACATGAGAGGTGCTATTATTATCCCTGGCTTGAGGAGGACACACGAGGATACAGAAAAAGAGGTGAGGTCATGTGCCAGTGGTCTACTCGGTAGCAGAGGTAGAAGAGGATGGTGTGTGGGCTGTCCAACTCAGTGCTCACCTTCCAAGCACTATGTTATGCTGCCTGGCGAGATGGTGGCTGAGGGGGTCCAAGCATCAATGGCTGCCTGGACTGCACAACCTTCAGTTCATCGGGAGTCCTTTTCCATCCCACTCCAGGATTCCCCTGTCAGCTTCAGCCAGGCAGCTGCAGAGGAGGTGGGAGTGGGGGACGGTATCCCAACCACTCCACTGCCCAATTCTCCACCCAGGCTGTGGGCCGGGGGGCAGGGACCTCAGCCCATTCAGAGATGCACAGACCCATGCCACTCAGAGTCATTTGTTTTGGAGAAGACTCAGATGCTTTGACATGCCCCTCCCCAGAGTGGTCACCAGCCTCTGCTCACATACCCTAGTGTCAGAGGGCTCCCTAACTGCCTTGGCAGCCTGTACCATCTTCGAATGTCCCAGCTGCCCAAAGAGGCTTCTTACACCAGGCCTGAAACCCTCTCCTACTTAGGTCCACACAGAACAAGCTCAATCCCGGCAGATGTCACAGAGCAAGCCTCCCCACCCCCCACCTCCTTTTGGAGTTATGGTCTCATGTGACTCAGTTCCAGCTTCCCTCACCATCCCACCCTCTTGGTTCTCCCAAAAAGGGCAAGGGTAGCTCTTCCAGTCTCCACACTAGGCCTTCCAAACTGCCAAGATGCAGGAAGCGAAGTGGACATCAGGGCTCCCTTGGCCTTCACCCTTCCAGGTGAGACGTCCAAGAGGACAAGGCAAGCAGAACCTCTGACCCAGAGCCCTGAAGGCACCAGAACAAGGGGGTGGAGCCAGGGAAACCCTGACCTCTGAGCCACAGCTTAGGGTTATGGTTTGGCCTGTCCTCTCTGCCCTTCCAGGATGAACTCAGACCCCATCGGACCTTTGTAACCACACTGGGGAGACGGTATCTGGGCCTCTAGGTGAAACCACATCAGCCAAGAGACTGGGAAGGGGACCGAGGCTAGGTAGGACCGAGGGACTGAGCATATGGTGGCTGCCTCTGCTCCAGGGCCTGGGACTCTGCTAAACCAGCTGCTGCTGTCCTCCTTCCCTTAGAGACAGAGGGACCCCCTTTCCAATTCCCTAATGTCCTGAGGCCAACTCACCAGCTCACTTCCCCTCCCCTCCCCTTCTGAAGACCCACCCAGGTTCTTCAAACCCCTGGCTGAAGAAGCCACACCTCCAGTTCTCTCCCTCGGGGTCACTCCCTGTTCCCTCAGTTCCCGGGTACACACTTTGTCCCAGGCTCGTATTCCATCCCAGAGCTCCAATCCTCACTGGCTGCTGCCCCTCAGGCATAGCTGGGCAAGGATGCCCAGGGTCCCTTGGCCCCACTCCTCTGCCCATGGCGCGCACACTCCCGCCCCCTCCCAACTTCAGAAAGTTTGGCCTGGGGCTCCCCAGCTCCGTGCAGGCTCGGGCCCAGCCCCGCCTCCTAGCCCCGCTCCCCTCGCCTGACCTTCATCGCTCCCCGGGCCAGAGACCACCCCACCACGACCTGCTCCTCCCGTCCCAGCCCCCAGTCTGCCAGCGGCCCGGGTCTCCGGGTCACGCACCGCCCCCGCGCGCAGCCCTCTAGGCCTGCCTGGGAAGGGGGCACCAGGGCACAGATGTCCCGCTCCAGGTGACCGCCAGCGCCCCGCACGCACGCGGCCCGTGCCCCACTTCCCTGTCCGGGGCCGTCCACAGCCCCGCCAGGACCCCGCGCGCCCCCGCGCCCGGCCTGCCCGCCCGCCCGGCAGTCGGAGCACCTCGCCCGCTTCGTCCTCCTCCAGGCCGCTGAAGCTCCACACCACCAGGCCCTGCAGCAGCAGGATGGCCAGCGCCGTGGCGATCGCCAGCTTGTAGCGCCGCACCAGCTTCTGCACTCGCGCGCTCGCCACCATCTTCTTGCCCGGGACGCGGGGCGCGCGCCCAGCCCTGCAACCCGGGCGCGGGCGCGCGCACAGGCGCGTGGCCGAGTCCCCCGCCCGGGGAGGCGGGCCGGGCGCGCGCCGGGGCGGGGCCTCCGGAGCGCCGCGCCCCGCAGGCTGGGGGCAGAGCTGGGCTGGCGGAGCCTGCGCCGGTCTGTCGGTGTGGGTCTCCCGCGTGTGCTCACCTCTTCCTGGACGGCAAACCCACTGTGCTGGGGTGCGGAGGGTCTGCGGCCCGACCTCTCTTGTCTGGTGTCGAGAGTCGCAGGGGAACTCCGCCCCGCGCGGGGTATGCTCTCGGCCCCAGAGGCCCAGGAATGCTAGAGCCCCCCGAAACGAGTTGGGAGAGGTGTGTAAGTGGCATAGCCCCTGCTTAAAAACCTGGAGGCCGCGCCTACGGGGCAAAGTCTAACCCCTTGACTGGCATTGGAGGCCCTTCACAAATCCTTTCCTTTCTCCGTCTCATCCTAAGCATCCTCAGGCCTCTACCAAGGTCGTGGTTCCCAAACTCTAGCGTGCTTCGGATCACCTAGAGGACTTGATAAAATAGATTCTAGTCTCCACCCCCCAGAGTTTCTGCTTTGGGAGGGCGTGAGTGGGGCCTGAGAATTAGCATTTTCAGCAAGTTCCCAGGTGATGCTGATGCTGCAGAGAACCACTAGACTTTGGCTCATGCTGTTCCCCCCAACGCGTCCCAGCGCCCTAGCGGCGGTCCCCCTCCCCCATTCCCATCAATGGCATCTTCTGTGCTTCCCCAGCGCTGTACAGTGAGCACTGATGACTAATCTGGTCGTGATTTCTCTAGGATCATGCCTTATTCACTTTTGAATGCTTAGCAAGTGAAGTCCAACTTCCGGTCTAACTTACGTCCCTAACATTTTTTGAGAGCCTGGCATGGTCAAGCACCGGATCAGACAAGGTCTGAGTATCTGTGACCCTCTCCTGAACTTGGCAGGTCCATGGAGCGAAGGAAGGAGAGAAGAGGTAAAGCAGTGCCCACCAGAGCAAGGTGAATTACCAGCCAGTGTAGCCAAGCACTGTGGAAAGGAAGTAATAAAAATAGCAAAACCAAGATAGGTTTAAAAAGTTTGAAAGTTTGAAGGCAGTGATGGAGGATTTTGGAAGCTGCCGGGAGATTAGGTTGGTGAGGGAGTTCTAAACTGTGATGAATACCGGAGATGCAGTCGTTTGATGGCACTTAAATAAAACCTGCTTTAATCATCTCCCGAGGCTTTGGCATTTGCAATCATTCCATTCCTCAGCGTTTGTTAAGTGGGAGAATTGTAAACAACGCTTCAGATGGCAGTTTGGCTACTTAAGAGAACCTACACTTCAAGGATTTTGGAAAACATCAGTTGACATGCAAGCAATTGATGTTATTAATAATTAAATATCAATCTTATGTGCTCATTAGATCAGGTCCCCTAGGGACCTCTACCTGCCAATACTTACTCCCCAACAATGAAAATAGCTTTATTTTTCACTGATTTTTGTATATATAATATATATTCATATAACATTTAAACCCTAAAAAAATAAGGAAAAAAGTAAAAGTCACCTGCAATCCCACCTACTGAGATAATCATCATTAACATTTTGGTGACTGTCCTTGCCCCTATCTCTTTATGTGTACATAATTTTGCATGGATGGGGTCACATCATATACATTGTTTTTAAATATCTATTTTTAAGTATTTCTCTCTCCTCCCCCTCCATGTTAATAGCTTGGCTTGCTTGCTTCCTTCCTAACCTCCTTCCTTCCACCTTTCTCCATAACAATTCATAGACACACACACACACACACGTTCTTATTTTTGGAGGGAGTCGCTAGATTTAATTTAGTTTTTTTATGTTGGGGTTTTATTATATTTAAAAAGTTGAATCATATTACATGTACTTCTCTATATCTTGCTTTTCTTCCTTAACCATAAATACGTAGCAGAAATTTCCCAAGTTGGATCGGACAGGTCTAACTCATTCTTTTTAATGGCCACATAATATTCTTCTTCCTTCTGGAATGGGCATTTGCTTGGTTTCCACGGTTTTGCCACTGCCACGCAGCTATAATAAACATGCTTCGGCCAGGCGAGGTGGCTCACGCCTGTAATCCTAGCACTCTGGGAGGCCGAGGCGGGTGGATCGCTCGAGGTCAGGAGTTCGAGACCAGCCTGAGCAAGAGTGAGACTCCGTCTCTACTAAAAAGAGAAAGAAATTATCTGGCCAACTAAAATATATACATATATGTATATATATATAGAAAAAATTAGCCGGGCATGGTGGTGCATGCCTGTAGTCCCAGCTACTCGGGAGGCTGAGGCAGTAGGATCGCTTAAGCTCAGGAGTTTGAGGTTGCTGTGAGCTAGGCTGACGCCACGGCACTCACTCTAGCCCGGGCAACAGAGCGAGACTCTGTCTCAAAAAAAAAACAAAAAAAAACATGCTTCTATGCCTGTCCCTGTGCACTGATGCTTTTACTTCTATGTTAGAGTTTCCCAGGAATGGGATTACTGGGGGAAATGGAATTTTTAATTTTAATAGATACTGCTACCAGCTGGGCCCGATGGCTCACACCCGTAATCCTAGAACTTTGGAAGGCCGAAGTGGGAGGATCACTTAAGGCCAGGAGTTTGAGACTGGCCTAGGCAACATACTGAGACCAATTTTTACAGGAAAGGCAAAAAAAAAAAAAAAGAGCCGGGTGAGGTGGTGTGTACCTGTAGTCCCACCTACTCTGGAGGCTGAGGTGGGAGGATTGCTTGTGCCCAGAAGTTCAAGGCTGCAGTGAGCTATGATCCCACCACTGCACTCCAGCCCTCCAGCCTGGGTGACAGAGTGAGACCCTCTCTTAAAAAAAAAAAAAGAGAAAAGATATTGCCAGATTGCTTTCCCAAAATACTGTGACAATTCGCATTTTCAACAACAGTGTGTGAGGCCATTGTTTTCCTACAGCCCTTCTAGTAGCAGGTGTTATTCTGTTTTTAATTTTTGCTAATCTGATAGGTGAGAAGTGACCTCATTGTTTTTTAATTTACAGTTCTCTGCTGGGCAGTGTCTGGTAATTGCTTTATTGACTTTTTGTTGTTGTTGTTTGGGTTTTTTTTGTTTTTTATCTCAAACTCCTTGTGAGGAAAAGTTTTATTGACTGGATTTGCTCTTCAGGAGTTGCCTCTTCACATTCTCTGCAAATGAACCTATCACTATTGCATCCTTTGTCTTTTTCTTGTTGATTTTTAAGAGTATTTATCTATTTAAAATTTTCCTCAATTTATCATTGCATTTTGACTTAAGGCCATTCTAAAATTTTTAACTTTTTTGTAATAAAATATGTTCCTTTTTTTTATGGCTTCTCATTTTCTGTTTTAGTTGATCTCCCTAGTTCTTGATGATGTGTATGGTTTCATATGTTTTCTTCTATAATTTTTATTTTGTATTTTTTTACATGTAACTCTTTAATAGGTCTGGAATTTGTTTTAATATATGGTATGAAGTAGGGGTTCAGGAGTCTTTTTAAATTTTTAATTATTATGGATACATACTAGTACATATTATGGGGTACCTGTGATGTGTAGGCATGCAATGTGTATCGGAAATCTTTATTTAGCTTGTATCTAAATAAAGCTCCTATCAGTATCTATTAATACTTAGATTTTGTTATTTTTAAACAACAGATTTGTTATTGAGATATAATATGCATAGTTCAATTTAGATTTGACTATATAAAAATACAAGCTTTACTGGTCCCCTCGGTCCCCTTTTCTCTTCAGGTTCCCCTCTAGCTTCCATTGTGCTTTTTTCTTTCATTGTAAAAAATCTTGAAAGTAGAAATTGGTGCCTCAGAAAATCAGAATGGGAAAGCATTCTTTAGTGTTAAGTAAGTTGCTCGTATGATATATTCCTTCGCAGGTGAGGGAATTCTCCTTTGCAAGCTATTTTACGAGGCGTGGACGCTGAATGTGTTCAAATGCATCTTCAGCAGCAAGAGTCCCAGCTTGGCTGGGTGCCAGAGGACGCCTGCAGGAACGCTCCAGGCTGCCCTCCAAGCGGCTCCCCGGGCTCTGTCTTGCTGCCTTTACCTGGTTTCTGCTTCTCTGTCCAGTTCCTTCCAAGTGACACTTCACTGGGCTGTCCGCTGGCCTCATCCTGGCTTTACCCCTGGATGCTGCCTTTCAGGGCACTCTCTGCCTGCCCACACTCAAGCCAGCTCATGATCCCCCGGATCCCCGCTTGCCAGGACGTTCTGACATCTATTGAAAGGATCCTGTGGGTTTTTCTAATGTGGCCTATTGAGATAATGAATTATTTCAAAAATAATTTCCACATATTAAAATATTTCTGGGCTGGGCATGGTGGCTCATGCCCGTAATCCTAGCACTCTGGGAGGACAAGGTGGGAGGACTCAGGTCAGCAGTTCAAGGTCAGCCTGAGCAAGAGCAAGACCCCATCTCTACTAAAAATGGAAAAATTAGCCAGGCATTGAGGTGCAGCCTGTATTCCCAACTACTCGGGAGGCTGAGGCAGGAGGATCCCTGGAGCCCAGGAGTTTGAGGTTGTAGTGAGCTAAGATGATGCCACGGCACTCTAGCCAGGGCAACACAATGAGACTCTGTCTCAAAAAACAAAACAAAAACAAACAAAAACAAAACAATGGCCTCCTATAATTTTTATTTAACACGGTCAACATTGTCATTTATTAATGTTTTTGTGGAGAAAAATTTAACACTATTCCATCTCTCTTATTTTTCTTTTGCAGTTATTTTGTTGTATCAGATGTCAACAGTATGAACTGTTCCAAAAATGAAAGGGTCACATATTTGGTTTTCCTATTTAGCCAGCTGAGAGCCCACATACAGTATTACCTTCCTCTTTTGGTCTTCTGAGTTGTCTAAAAGCCTGTCCTGGGCACATGCAATTCACAAGAGGTGTATAAGCAAGCTGGGCTTCCATCCCCAAGCAGAATAGCACTAGGGGTGGAACATTCTGCTCCTGCAAATCATCTTACTGCCACATGGGGTCGCTACAGGAAGCTGGTCCATAATTAGAAGTTGCTGAAGTGGGCTTTCACTGGTCTGATCCACATACTTGACCAGCCTGCCAAGCCCAGACAAAATGCCTATCACTTGGACTCTGACAGTTGCAACTCAACGTTCAGCTCTTCCACTCCCAGACTCTAATGGGTAGTAGTTTCCACTGTGATAAGTAGAAACTCCATCTCCAAGTGACTTACACATTAATGAGAGGAAGGCTGGAAAGTTCACGCCTTGACATACCTTCTATGTTACAAACACATAACAACGAAGAGGTAACGTTTTTTAAAGGCATTAATAAGATATAGACAGCCTAAAAAATGGGAGAAACATCTCAGAGGATAAGAATTAACTGGAAAGCAAAGTGGTGGGTAGGACCAAACCCAAGGGCCTAGGGGGTAATGGCAGCTAAAATGTTGTGCAGGGGATGGAGGATAGAACCAGGCTCTCAGGCTGAAGCCATGGACTGGAGTGAAGCCACCTTACTTGTGAAACAAGGCTGAAAAAAAAATGGCAGCTGACCAGATCTCAGGAGCTATGGCCAAAACCGTGGGCCTGGGGAGGCAGCAGAACAGAAACAGCCTCACAATCAAGAATTGGGTCAAGCCATTCTCTAACTTGCAGGCTGGGTCTGCCAGTTTCCCAACGTTAATGAAGAACAGGAGTTCTGTCATCACAAGACCAGTTCTGGATGAGGGCACAGTGGAGGCAACCACAAAACTAAATCCACCATACAAAACAGGAGAGAGAAAAAACAAGGCACAAAGCAAAAACAAAAACTCACAGGAATAATGAGCCTGTAAACCAAAATTCCAAAGCACATTGAGAAACTGAATGCTAAAAAATGTAGCCAACCAATTCAACAGCTGGAATATAAACTCATTCTAGATGAAATTCATTTCTTGGACTCATTTGGCAAAGACTTGAAAATAAGAATGCTTTACAGAAACACAGGTGTGAAAAAAAAAAGAAAAGAAAAAAAGAAAAAAGAAAATAAGAATGCTCAAAGAGATAAATGAAGAAACTGCTTGACAAGAAATTGTGAAACAGATGCAGATGAAAATGAAATGAACATATAGACAGGAAATATAACAGTTTCTACATCTCAGAAATAAAAATATAGCCATGCAATAAAAAATATCTCAAAAGATTGGATGAACTTTAGACTTGACATAGTTGAAGATAAAATTAGCTAATTGGAAGATAGTGCTGAAGAATCTATACAGAAGGCAGCACAGCAAGGCAAACATTAAAAATAAGAGAGAACAGTTTGAGGAGTAGGAGAATAGATTGAGAGACTCCAAAATATGTCTAATAGGATTTGCAGATGAAGAAAATAAATGAAATGGCAGGGAAATAATATTGAAGACATGATAGCTGAATAGCTGAGATTATTCCAGAATTGAAGGAAAACATAAGTAACATACGATAGGATTTTGGTTTTTTTTACCCAGTCTAAGACTCTATGTCTTACTAAGTGTATTTAATCAGTTTACACTTATTGCCATTAATGATTTATTTGGATTTTATTTGGACTTTTATTACTATTATCCTATATTTTCTGCTCATCATTCTTTTTCTTCACTTTTTTCCTCCTTTCATATGTTCTGTTGGATTGATATAATATATTTTCCTTTTTCTGTCCCATTTAACAACTTATCGGGTGCTTTCTGCTTAATATTAATATTTTCTCATGCTTTAATCACCTCCTATTTACCCCATTGGTGAGGGAACGCTATTGAGATGGATGAACCCACAACATTTGATTCTGGGTGGATGAGACTGTCAGCAGTTTATTAGTCACATATACTTACAGCCCTCACAGTGAGGACACCACATACCATGTAGGGCCACACAGGGGTTATAGTCAGGAAAAGAGTAAACAACTAGGGCTGTGGAGGCAGGTTTTGCAGTATCAAGAGGACAGGGTGCCCCTTAGTTTGTGCAGGGGTATGTGATTGGCTAATTTGAATAATTATGCAGGCTGCAGGCTAGCAGGAAACTGAAACCCACTACTCAGGAATAAGCAGAAAGTGTTCCTGGACCCTTTAATAAGAGGGGTTATTTGGCTGGGGGACTTTATCCAAGGAAGCAGAGTGGGGAGAACTTGTGGTTAGGTCATTCAAGGCCCTCCCAATTTCACCACGTGTTAAGGGAGCATATAATGTTGGGCCTGAGTTTTAGGTCTTACACACATTTTGTTGTTAATTTTCTTTTTAGTGCTGTATAGACTGTTTGTTTGCTGTAATCTTCAATAATTTAGAGGGCAAGAATTAGAATATATTTTTAAAGATTTTTGAATGTTTTTGATATGATATTCAAGATCACAGGCCATACAGAACTAGAATTTTTATTTCCCTTCGTAGAAAATTAGTTTGTTCCCATTCATTCCCTCTTTTTAAAATTTCATCTGAGATTATGAACTTTGCCATTTTTGTTTGCAATGTAGCTAATGTCTTTTAAAGGAATACTTTTTTTGAATCTTGAATTTTAAAACTATTTTTTTTAACAACAAATGTTTAGAGTAATGCATGTATATTAACTTGTTTAATGCCCTTTGCCAAGTAGATAATTTTAAATTTCAAAAATAAGGCAACAAATCCATTCAAAAGTGTTTCAGAACAGCCAATGATCTCCCTGTCGTTCCCCTCTGTTCCTCATCTTAGAGTTAACCAGCCTTAACAGTTTGCTTTGTTCCTTCCACATTTTTCTCTCTGCTCATATAAATATATGCAGATGTAAATCCTTTAATATTAATAGATTCCTCCTCTATGTTTTACAGAAAGAGGATCATACAGAAATTATTGCCTTTTTTTTTGAGACAGAGCTCGCTCTGTTGCCTGCGCTAGAGTGCCATGGCGTCAGCCTAGCTCACAGCAACCTCAAACTCCTGGGCTCAAGCGATCCTCCTGCCTCAGCCTCCCAAGTAGCTGGGACTACAGGCATGCGCCACCATGCCTGGCTAATTTTTTCTATTTTTAGTAGAGATGGGGTCTCGCTCTTGGTCAGGCTGGTCTCAAACTCTTAACCTCAGTTGATCCTCCTGCCTTGGCCTACCAGAGTGCTAGGATTACAGGTGTCAGCCACCACGCCTGGCCCACTTGCTTTTTTTAATCATTATTTTATCGTGGACATCCTTCCAGGTTCATTTTATCATGGACACTCTTCCAAGTTAATACATATATAGCTAATTTCTTTAAAATAGCTACATGATGTTTATTAATTTACTATAGATGCACCATAATTTATTAAACCATTAATCTGTCATTGCTACTTACTTTGCCACAATACATATGGTTGCAAGAAGCATCTTAGTTCCTATTGTCTGCAATACTGGTATCTTTATTTTTGTATGCTAGATTTCCAAGAGTGAGATGGGTATGTACATTTCAATTTTAAAAGAGATTTGACAGCAGATTGCAAAAGGGTGCTAGCAGTTCACATTCTTTTGAGAACACATGAAGACTCTCCTTCCCCTAAATCTCTAAACAGGTACTTCAAGCTGGATTTTGTTCTCATTCTTGGTTTTTTGCATCTGATTTTTTCTAGTGTCCTAGCATACATCTTCAAGTGATTTATTCAAGAAGAGGACTCAGGAGGGATTATTTTTTAAATAACTTCCACACCTGAGGTCTTTTGTCTTCATGCGTGAATGACCACGTGGATTTTCCTTTCAGTTTTTCTAGATCAGTGTATTTCAAACTGTGGGTCACAACCCATTCAATTTAATGGACTGTGATTGCATTTTTAAAAACATAGAATGATATAGACCAGAATAGAAAATACTAGAGTGCATTAAAGGACAATTATTATATCATAAATATCTGAAGATCCAGTAGGAGAGAGATTTAAATTTTCTTTTCATATCCTTTACCCTGTTTAAGAAAATATATAAATAGGTTACAAAGTAAAATGTATTTTTAATGACGAGTTGAAGTAAAAAGAAATTGACGTTTACTTCTTTTGGATATTGTGAGAAGTATGAGATCATTTTGATCAAGGCTCTTGATTATTTTTTTCCCATTTGTCCATAAGATCCTTATTTATCACCACCCCCCAATTTAAACTTGTTTTAAAAATTATAAAAGAAATATATATACATGGTATTAAAAAAAAAACAACAGAACAGAAGATATAAAAAGAAAAGTAAAATCTCTCTCCTCCTTCAGTTTCCTGTTCCAAGGGTGAGTGTATGTGTTCCAGAAATTTTCTTCACTTTTTAACTTTGAAAATTCCATCACAGTGTGTCCAAGCGAGGCCCTCTTTTCATTAACTGTGCTTGGAAGTCAGAACATACTCTCAGTCTCCAACCGAGCTCTTTCTTCTTCTTCCCCCTCCCGTTTCTTTGATTACAGCTTTCCTGCATCTATTTTGTTCTCTCCAGAATCCCTATTATTCCCAGGTTATATCCCCTGTGTCTGCCTGCCTGCCTCTTCCCTTTTCATCTTTTTATCATTTCACCCTTGACCATGTTAATTTTATTTTCTCCAGCGTCTCGTCTGCTATTGACAGCCCACGTCATGGTTTCTCGCCAGGCTATTATGGTTTCTGTCTCCTTGTTACACTTCCTGCTCTCAGATGTCTCTCTCTTTATTATGATCTTTTCTAGTTTCTAGATCTTTTCCAGCACCCCATGGAATCTTACTGAGAATTAGAATCAGATATTCAGATTAAAAAAAAAAAAGAAAACAAACTCGTGCTGCAATAAATCCCCTCTGCCCCCACCTCCAGGCAGCTTCCTCAAAACCTTCGGGGAATGTTTATCTTTTGAGCTACAGAATCTTTCCCCAGAGCCTGTGAGCTTTGCTTAGACTCATCCTCACAGAGAAAAGTCTAAACCTGCTGAAGATGGCAGTTGGGATAGGAGCTTTATTGCTTTGGTTTCATTTTTCCACACGGAGGTGAGATCTGGGGTAGAGTGGGTGCCACCCGAGGCCACAGAAACTCTCCAGGCTTCTCTGTCACCCCTCCTCAGAGGCACCTCTTATCTGGTGAGGTTGGCTGAGCTCCTCTTCCGAAACGGCGCTTCCTGGGCTGAGCTTTGGCTGGCAATATATGGCTTGGGCCAGCAGGAGGCAGTGTGCAAGGGGCTGGTGGAAAAGTCTGCCTAATTCGGGTGCGAACCACTTAGGGAGCCCATTTGTCTAAGGAGCTAAAGCCACATTCTCCAATTTCCTTTGTCAGTGCTAAACCTGACAGTTTGATCTCCAGCTGCCTCATTCCTGTGACCTATTTCTCAAATGACCTTGCACTTAGGAGGGGGAGAAAGGGATAGCATTTGTTGCTTGTCTAACAAGGACTTCAAGTCAAGAAGGAACTGAGCTACATTCAGTGGGGCGTTGTGACGAGTTCCCGCCTGAAACTTTCTCAGAGGGTCATTCCGGTTCAGACCAAAGGGATCAAGGAGAATTGACAGGAAAGAGAGCAGGGACTGAGCATTTCAGACACCATGCAGCCCAGGAGGAGAAGAAAGCAGGAGCTGAGCAGCCACTGCTGGGAGATTTAGCGCCACCTCCATGGATGCATTTTTAGAAAAGGAAAAAAATAGAGTTTTATTATTTTTAAATTCTCAAGAAGACATAACAATTGCAAATAAGTTAATAAAAGGTTTTGGGGACTGCCTGGTTCAATGGTGGCATTGCTTTTCTGCTGCATGGAGCCACCAGCTACTTCTCAGGGCTTTTCTGTGGCTGTGGCCAGGTGTGACCAGTCAGGCACCCACACTGTACTTGGGGTGGTCTGAAAACTGCAGGGAGGCAGAGGTGGAGGGAAGCTTAGGGGTACACCCTCACCCCATTGTCCCTTGAGCCACCCTGGCCTCCAGTCCCTGCCTGCTGAGTGAGGGGGCCTCCCCTGGGTAGCTGACATCTCTGGCTTTGTCCTGAGCACATGGCCCTGTCCCACGGGTGGTGGCTTGCCTTCCCTCAATGATGCCTTCCGTTTAGCCCCATAGGCACAGTCTGGCCGAAATTCCTCATTTCCTCAGTGAGGATGTCTAGGTTACAGTGCTGTCGCAAGTCTTCCCCTTTTTCTGATGGCCTTTCTGGGTGTTTTGTTGGAACAGGAATCGGGGAGAGACCTAGAACAATATCCAGCCAGGAGCGCCCAGCCACATGTGACTTGCGTGTTCACAATGATCACATCTACTTGAACCTTTGAAAACAAGAAAACTCAATTACTTCCTAGTCTTAACTACATTCTGCAAATTTTGGATTCTTTTTTTTCTGGCTACTGTGACAGGATTTTAGATGATTAAAGGCTGTGAAGACAGAGGCTTTTACATAAAAATAATGTCGGGTGGCAGAGGCCTGGGCAACCTCTGAACCGCTGGCCTGCTGTTGCCTGGTGAGCACAGCCTTGTCGTTTGGTTGCAGCTCAGGGTCCCTCCGCTCCTCTGGGCAGGGCTGACCCTGCGTTACCGGCCCCCACTTCCTGCCCATGTGTCCCCACCCCCGTCAGTGCGCTCGCCCACCCACGGGGCACGTGTTCCTCTCTTGGTCTGTTCTGATTTTAAAAGGTTACCCCCACTTCGATTTCTGATTGTGAAACACTTAAGGAGTCACCTTCTGTGCTTTTAACGTTTTAGAAATTATCATCAAGAGGCTAAAACAGCGAAAGCCGTGCCCAGTTAATCCAGCCTCCCCAGCGTTCGTGCATTAGCGGAGATGACGCAGGTGGAAGCTCTTCGAGGACAGAAAGCCCAGGGCGGTGCTGGAACGGGGTGCCATGAGGGGCTGGGGGACATCAGGGAAAAGTCCTTGTATAAAGTGAGAGCAGTTGCGGTGGACTTTTGAATTCATCTTTGTGCCTCGGTTGAATCCTATTCTGGGCAAAACACCAGGAGGGGACAAGTTACACGGATGATATGCATGTTCCCATCTGTCTTTTCTGGGAAGGACCCTCAAGTCGAATCACGACTGTCCCGTGTCATCCTGGGACAAAGTAAGTAGTCTGTTCCCAAATGTTAGTGGGGTCACGTTTGTGTGGAATGGACCTCAGTCTACACACGTGGCAGCCTCTCAGCGTGGACTTCCATCGTCCGTATCTCGTGTGTGTGTGTGTGTGTGTGTGTGTGTGT
>CM052441.1:127051841-127084837 GCA_028533085.1 Varecia variegata
CAGGGAACCCAACCTTATCTCTGGATGGCAGGAGGAAGGGGAGACAGCAGCAGGAGACCAAGAATCAGGACTCGAAGATCAGAGGACAAAGGTGTTGGAGGATGGGCTCCTCTCTTGCCACTCTGGGTCCCTCCAGTTTGGGGAGCAGGGAGACACCCGCCCCTTGGCCTGTGCGGCTCATGCCCAGAGAAGGGCAGGGTCTCACCTTAGCACCAACAGCACCAGGGAAGCCAGGAGGACCAGCGGGACCAGTGGGACCCTGTGAATGAAATGGGGATGTCAGCAAGAAGGAAGGTGCAACTTCAAGTCACACCTGGGACAGAAGTCCTGGAGTTCATACCAACATGGGCCCCCTCTCCTCCATGTCAGCCCTGAGAGCTGACAGAGACCCCTCCCCACTCCCAGGCACGAGGTCCAGGGGCCACACTCACAGGGGGGCCAGCAGCACCAGTAGCACCATCATTTCCGCGAGCACCCTGCAGGAGAGAGGGGAAGCCTCGGTTATGTCCACTGAGCACTGGACAGTCCCTGCAGCTTCTGGGGAACCCCTTCTGGAGCCCAGGGATCCCCCAAGGGGCCAGAAGTACTTACAGCAGGGCCAGGGGCTCCAGGGCGACCTCTCTCACCAGGCAGACCACGGGGGCCCTGCCAAGCAAACGAACAGAAGTCAAATGAGAGGGGAGACAGGCCCTTCCCCCAGCCTCCATCTTGCCCCTGCCCCCTGCCCCCTCCCTTCCCTCTGGAACGGGGCACACTCACCATCTGACCAGGGGCTCCATTTTCACCAGGGCTGCCAGGCTCACCCTACAGAGCAGAGAAGAGAGTGAGGAATTCCTTCATGTGGGACAGGTGGAGGACCATGACATTCAGACAGCCTCTTCTTACCTTGGGACCGGCAGGACCAGCATCTCCCTTGGCACCATCCAAACCACTGAAACCCTAAGATAGGAAGGAGGGATAAGGTGAGACCCTTCGGAGATGGAGGACCACCTTGACATCCACCCAGACCTGAGAAAGAGCCTTGGGAAGTCACCACTGCCATCCCCATCTCCGAGCTTGACTAAACCCCACTGGCCCAAGATCTCACCCAATCCCTTTATGGGGACTTCTTTGCCATAGACAGAAGTGTTTTTGGATGTCTACTCTGTATCCCTTGGGACTTCTGTAGCTGCCACCCGCCAGGATGCATACCAGATCCTCTGGGGAAGGGGCTGGAAAGGTGGGATACTAGGGACTTTGGGATCTTAGATGACTCAGAGGGGACTTACTCTGTGTCCCTTCATTCCAGGAAGGCCAGCTGTTCCGGGCAATCCCCGAGCACCCTGGAGAGAAAAGGAAAGGAAAACAAGGAAGGGCCATTAGAATGCACCACTGTGGCCCCAGCTCCCAGATGAAGCCCCAATGCAGCGAAGCCCGGGGTCCAGCCACAGCCCCTGCTCACCTGAGGCCCAGGAGGCCCACGCTCACCAGGACGGCCGGGTTTTCCAGCTTCTCCCTGTGAGGAAGAGAAAAGGCCATGATGCCCACGTGCTCCAGGGCTGGAAAAAGTAGGGAAGGTCTCTGTCTTCTTGGGATTGTTGCAAGTCAGGTTTAGGGGCCCAGAATCTTATCTTTGAATCTAGAGCTCAGTTTAAATTTACTGTGAAGCCTTTGTTTGGTGAAATCTGAGTCCCTCCAAGGGAATTTCTGTTGATGTCTGTCACCAGCATTTTAATCTCACCATCTGTGCGCCAGTTTACCCTGAGGGACCAGTGGGGATTGCTTTAAGGTGGCTGGGGTAAGGGAAGGAACAGTCTCCCTGTTGGGGAGCTGGGGGAACTCACCCCACTAAAGGTAAAGGTCATTGTTCAAGGGCAGTCCCATGCATCAGGGAGAAGTTGCCCTCCTGCCTCTGGGCATCACCCCCAAAGGTGGTGGGGGCACTGGAATGGCCATTACGTGACCCAACCATGGCGGCCATGGGGTCAAATGGTATCTTCTCATTGGGGCTACTTACATCATCTCCGTTCTTGCCAGGGGGGCCAGGGGGACCACGGGGACCCATGGGACCCTAGAGAAGATAGGAGAGGTGGTTAGAATCCCCAGGATAAGGAAAAAAGAAAGGGAAGGCTGGGGTTGGAGGGAGTTGAGGAAGACCCCGGGTTGGGGGGGGGAGTCCTTCAATAGGAGAAGCTGTGTTTGCAGAGGGAATATCTGTATAGAGAGTGCTTACTGAGGCTCCAGGCTCGCCAGGCTCACCAGGGGGACCTTGGAAACCTTGGGGACCCTGGAGAACAAGGAGAGAGGTGTGGAGTTAGAAGGGAAGGCCATCATTTTCCTATCACACCAAGAGATCTATGAGCACCTTCCCTTCCCTCGTCCCAATCTTCCCTCCAAAAGACCAAAGCCCAAGGAGATACATGAAGACCTCTCAGATACTCACAGGTGCACCAGGGGGGCCAGGGAGACCACGAGGACCAGAGGGACCCTAGAGAAGGAGAAGAAAAAGGGGCCATGGTGATTCCCTCAGCAGAAAAGCACAACATGGTCTAGTCTTGTGACCTCCCATTTGTGCCTGTTGGGACCACTCAGTTGCCCTGCTTCCTCTTGGGACTCTGAGGTTCCAGAAGTGGTCTTTACTGCCCAAGCCATCTATGCCAGCCCCGTATGTCAACACTGGCCAGTCTCCTCTGGAGTCACATCTACTTCTCTTCCATCACTCGCGCTCCCCCTGGTGGCTCACCATGGGGCCAGGCACGGAAATTCCAGTAGATTTCTCATCATAGCCGTAAGACATCTGGGGAGCAAAGTTCTAGAAAAAAACAAGGGTCAGACAGAAGATCACTGATAATGGAAAAAGCTGATATCATGTGCTTCCTGATGTGATGTACAATAACACTGGACAACAATACTGCTTGTGAAATAGTCCCAGGAAAAATGCATTGCCTGAATCTAATCAGACAATCCCAAATTGAGGGACAGTCTACAAAACAACTGGCCTCTATAAAACAACTGGACTCTTCAGAAACTTGCGGTGTTGTGAAAAACAAAGACAGTCTGAGGAATGGAAACTAAAGCGATGTAACAATTAGCTACAATTCATTATCCTGGAAGGGACCATGGGTCAGGGGAAAAAATTCTATAAAGGACATTATTGGGACATTGGGGAACTTTGAATATGGACTGTACATTAGCTAACAGTATTAGATCAATGCTAAATTTCCTAAATTTAATTATTGTGCTATGGTCACTCAAGAGAATGGTCTTGTTCCTAGGAAAAACACACTGAAATATTTAGGAGCAAAGGGGCGTGATATCAGCAACTTACTCTTAAAAGGATCAGAAAAAAAATAATGATGTGTACACGTAAACAGGGCTTAAAGCAAATGTGACAAACCGTGAAGGGTATGTGAGAGTTCTTTGCACTACTCCTGCAACTTTTCTGTAAGTTTTAAGTTATGCAAAATGTTAAATTATGCCATCTGCCAAAAATCAAAAACAAAACAGGGGAGAGAGGATACTCAAGGCCTCCTATGGGTGTCCCGACCCTCCACTTACTCCTCCAAGGCCAGGGGGTCCGGGAGGTCCGGGGGGTCCGGGAGGTCCGGGAAGTCCAGGCTGTCCAGGGATGCCATCTCGGCCAGGGGGGCCTGCGGGTCCCTGCAGGGGAGAGGGCAGGCCAGGGTGAGCGCTGGCCAGGAGCCACGCCCACTTGCAGCCCCCCACAGCCGAGAGAGTGCAAGGCTTACCCTTGGGCCTCGGGGGCCAGTGTCTCCCTTGGGTCCCTGTGAGGTTAGGGAAGAAGAAACAAAAAGAGGCTGAGTTAGAGAAGGGAGGACCGTAAGGAGTCACGGGAGGGTTGGTAAAAGTCGAGGACAGAGGATTACCTCGACTCCTGTGGTTTCTTGGTCCGTAACTGACTCTAGGGTGACAAGAGATGCGGGTCAGAGGCAGGGTTTGCTAACAAGATGCAGGGCGCAGGAGCGCCCCGACCTCCCCCACCCCAGCCCCGGAGCTGAGCTGTACCTGCGCCATCGGGGCAGACAGGACAGCACTCGCCTTCGGGGGGTTCGACGCCGGGGCAGTTCTTGGATTCGTCACAGATTACGTCATCGCACAACACTTTGCCGTCGTCGCAGACACAGATCCGGCAGGGCTCAGGTTTCCATACTTCCCGATCATGGTACCTGAGGCCGTTCTGTACGCAGGTGACTGGTGGGACTGGGGCAAGTGGGGAAGGGACGGGCTGTCAGCAGCGCCCGAGACCCCCGCCTCGGGGCTCCAGGGACCCCAACCCTATCTGTCCTTCCCCTCTGTCTAAGAGACACACTTAGATTTTCCACTTCCCTCCCCTCCCCCCTTTTCCCAAATCCTTAAAAGCTCGTCTGCTCCTCATCAGCCCCAGTGACAGCGCCGAGGCTCCCGGCCAGGGCGGCTATAACTCTTTCCAGTTCCCAGGAATTTAAACAAAGCTTTAGGCCGCGGTTGCTTCCAACTCCAACCTCAGCCCATTGGCGCTGAAGCCAAGTGAAATAAAAAGCCGTGGGGAGGAGGAGGGAGAGAAGAGGAGGGGCCCCATCGGGAGAGAGGCTCGCAGGGAGCGGTGGGAGGAGAGAAGGGCGGCCCAGACGTCAGTCCGCCCCCGTTCGCCGGGCAGGTGGGATGGCGTGGGCGGGGCTACGAGAATGGGCGGGGCTTATTGGAGAGGGGTCCCGCCCAGAGACTTGAAATGTACCTTGAAAGTAGGGTACGCCCTGACTTCCAGCGCCCAGACATCTTAAAAGCCTGCTCTCGGGGCTACCCCCAGGCCCCTCAAAGCCAGCCAGTGCCTCTGGGTCACTTCTTAGCCAAAAAACCAAAAAGTCCGCAAATAGTGATGAAGTTAGCCACGCCCACCGCGCTAGCAGGACCCGCATGGCCACGAGGTGGCGGGCAACGCTAAGCGATGGGGACGGGGCGGGGCCACGTTCACCGGACTTGTCATTTCTTTTAGATGCAGGGGCTATCCCATCCCCGGCTCTATTTCCCAGATCTAGAGGTGGGGTCCACGCCTGGCAATAGCCAGGCCTTCCCGCTCTAGCTCCCGCACCAGGAAGCTAGGGACGGCGAGGCGCAGTGCTCAGTGCGGATCAGCAGGGGGCGCAAGGACCCCGCCCTGCCCGGTCCGCGCCAAAGTTCTCATCTCCAGCCCGCCCCCTCTCCGCGCCCCCTCCCCCCCAGACCAGCATCCCCGCAGCCCCGGGAACGCTGTCTCGCCTGCAGGGAGGGCAAACAATCTTTTCTTATGAATCATCCCACTGCCTTCCTGATCGCTTTTACAGCTTGAGCTCCAAATCCCCAGCTCGGCGCCCCCATCCCATCTTCGACGTACTTTCCCCCTCCCCGCGCCCAGATCCCCACTTTCCCTGTTGCGCGCTCGGGACTCTCCGGTACCAACTCAACGCCGCGCTCCATCTTCACCCCCCTCTCCTGGGAGCGTTCATCTCCACCCGCGCCCCAGGGTGAGCTCCCTGCTCTCCCAGGTCGTTAAGGAAGAGCCTTCGCCATCTCCCTTCCATCCCCGAGTCTCCGGAGCATCCTGAGTCTGTTTAAGCCGCAGCCCTGGGACCAAGCGCAGGGCGCGATACCAAGTAGCCCTGAACTCCCAGAAGTTTGGGACTTACTGTCTTCGTCTTGGCCTTGGACTTGGCCTTCCTCTGGGACGACTTGGCCTTCCTCTTGGCCGTGCGTCAGGAAGGCGGTGGCCGCTAAGAGGAGCAGGAGCCGGAGGTCCACAAAGCTGAACATGTCTAGACCCTAGACATGTAGACTCTTTGCGGCTGGGGTGGGGGTTAGCGTCCGCTCATGCGTGGCCTCACACTCCGCGTGCCTCCTGCTCCGACCCCGAGGAGAAACTCCCGTCTGCTCCGACGACTGGCCAGGGCCCCTTTTATACCATCCCAGTGGAGGGCAGGGAGGAACCCTGCCCCTCGGAGAGGGGGAGCCGGCCGCCCGTCCCCCAGCCAATCAGAGCTGCCTGGCCCGGCCCCCAATTTGGGAGTTGGAACGGAGAAGGGAGGAGGAGGGAAGGGAAGGGAAGGGAATCCACCCCACATCTCCCCCCTTCGCAGTGCTGCCTCCCCAGCCCCCTCCCCAGCCCAGCCTGGGCCAGAGGTACTGCCGCTGGGGTGCAGCTGGGTCCTCAGTATAGCGTGGGCTAAAGCGTGGCTAGGGGTGTCCTTCTGCTCTCTCCCTGGGACCTCTAATCTGGAGGTGGAGTTGGGGAGCTGCGTGGGGAGGCTTCAAAGTTGGAAAGGTTGGGGGTGATTGGAAGAGGGTCCTCCTGGCCATGCTTCATTCACCCTCCTGATATCCTTGGCAGGAGCTAAGGAATAGGTATAAAGAGGTCAGCTGGGGACCTCTCCCAAACAGGACGACCAGGGCATTAAAAATATGTGCTTGTTTGGGGGTGCCTTCTGGTGTGGCTGGGGTATGGAGCTTAATAATATTTGGGGAACAATTTAAAGATTCCTTTATAGACATTAAAGACTCAGATACTTAGGAGGAGGGGTGCTGGCAAGGGGGCTTTTATTTTGAGGATGTCAATTCTTCTGCCATGCCTGAACTCCAAGAGAGACTCAAATGCCCCCCTCCAAACCCCAGGCCTGGTTGAGAGAGATGGTGGGGGAGTGGGGAGCCCTGAGGCACAGGGTGAGAAACTTGACTAAGTGGTCTCCCCAGAAGGAAGCTTTGGCGGTGGGTGATGGGGCATCAGGGTGGGGAGGAGGATTGCTAGAGGCTCAGAGGTGTCGATTGGGGGTCCAATCCCCTACAAGCTTATTCTCCAAACTCTTCTACCCCAGAGTTGGGAAGTGAGTTTGTAAGGAGAGGTCTGTGATCACTGGTGACTTAGAAAAAGGTTTTGTGTCTGCCATGGCTGTGGCTAGGGGCCAGTTGGAGACCCTCCTACCCAGCATAGTCAAACCAGAGAGAACTTGGGTGGAGGTTGCTTGGCCAGAGAGGGTGGCCTTCTGGGAGCTGCAAAAGCCCTTTCTCTGATTGTACCTGGACTCTGGGCTGGGGATATATGGGAGCATTTGGGTGTCTGGGTGAAGCTTGCCTTTGGGGGTTTGGGATGGAATTGCACAGGGGGTTGAGCGACCTTATTTTAGAGCCTGTTTCCCATGGCCTCTCCTCTTCCCTGAAAATCCAGGCCATTGCTCTCTGCTCCTGGAACCCGGTGAGAATCATGTGTATTCTGAAAGGGGATGGGGACCCCCAAAACAGCGGGCTATATTTGGGGAAGATGCCTCTAGAAGTCAGTGTCCTCCCTTCCCTCATGTCCTAAACCCCCAATAGTGCTCTACCTCAAGCCCAATCTATCCAGGACCCTCATTCTGCCAAAGTGGGGGTCTCCTTGCAGTGCCCCATTCGTTCCTCTCCCTCCCGTGCAGCTCCCCAACCCCCATTGCTCCAGAGCTGCAAACGTGGAAGCGGGGAGTCCCGCCTCCCCCAAACCATCCAAGATTCCATTGCCTCCCCCCGCCCCTCTCCACGCCCTCCCCCAGCTGGTTTTGTGCAACGAAGGCAAAGGAAAAAAAAGACCAAGGGAACAGAAGGGGAGGGAGCCACGTCGCTGGCCGTGGGCAGCCAGGATGAGCGGTGCGGGTGGGGCAGCGGAGGGAGACTGCAGGGGCTATAATTAAAGGGAAAATATAGAGTTTCCAGAGAGGCAGGGCTGGAGACGGCAATAGAGGGACGGGCCTTCATCAATTATCGCGACCATGTGGCAGCAACTTGTGGCCCAGGAGCTGCCCCCGCCTAGTGCCAGCGACTGCAGGGCAGGACTGGGGGGCTGAGGTGCTGAGATGGCAGTTCCCGGACCCACCAAAGTCCTGTCCTCAGTGGGTCAGTTCCAAGGAGGCCCCCGTCCCTAATAGGGCACAAGGGACCTGTCCCTCAGAGGAAACAGATATTTGGAGTGGTGGCCTCGGGCGGGGTGTCACAGGCCTTGGTGTGAGGGTTGGAGGGACCTGCCCACCTCCCTGCTTGTTGAGTTTTGGTAGCTCCTGCCTGCAGCCCCTCCCCACGTGCTCCCAGTCCCAGCTCTCCCTCGTCCACCTTAAAGAAGAGACGTAGCCACTGAGGTGTGAATTGGGGGTTGCTACATCATGGGCTAGGGGTTCTGAAGACTGTTTGGGGACCCCTGGGATTGGGGCTTTGTGTGTGTGATATGTGACGGCCATCACTCCAATGTCCAGTTCCAGGCCTTCATCCCAGCGGCTGAGGCAGACGGTTTCCAAGCATCCTTTACACGTGGCATAGGACTGAGGCTCAGGGCCTCTTCTGCTACTTTTTGACTTGAAACGCTTGGCGGACTCCCAGCCCGAAGATGTGTCTTTAATTTCAGCAGCATGACAGTGAGAGGAAGAATGTGCTTGGGGTCTCCTCCCAGCCTGGCTGGACCTCCCTGGCCAGGACTGAGGGCTGGAGACTGGGGGCGGGCGCTGGGAGAGGGGAGGAGGGAGCTTGGGCCCGAGAGGGGAGGAGATGCCACCTCATCTTTAGGAAACTCTGAAGCTCTGGCTTCTTGTGGAATGTAAGACTCTGTCCGGCACTTATAGTGGGGGGGGACAAAAGCCAAAATCTCCTCCCCCCACCCCCAAGAAATGGTAAAGTCATCAGCAGTTAGGGAAAAAAATTCCTCAAGAAGAAAAACAGAAAGAGGAAAGTGCTGAGCTCTGAGTTCTCTCCCTCTCCAAATTTCCCCAAGTGCCCCCCCAAAGAAGGAGGGGAAAGGCCTGTGCTCTCTAGGTCCCCCCAGCCTCCAGAGCTCCTCAGGCCCCCAGTCTGGACTCCATGGTGTGGGACAAGGGAGAAGAGCACAGCTGGAAGAGGTAGCCCAGGTGTTGGTGCACCTGGGGAGGCATGCTCCCCTGCTCCGCACATCCGGGTCACCCTTTCCTGCTGCTGGGATCCCCAGTGGAGGTTCTGTTGCCTTTCCTCCCCATGCCGACCCTCCAGAACGCTTCTCTGCCCCCACCCCTGGCCCCAGACTGGTGATGGAGAGAGGGTCCCCAGGAGAGGGGCCGAGGAGAGAGAAGGGGAGAGGTCTAAGAGAGAGGCTGCAGCAAAGGCCATGGGCATGAGGCTCTCCATGTGTCCCCATCACAGAGCCTGGCACAGCTCCTGTTGAGGGACCCTGGAGCGCAGTCTGGGGACAGACCCCAGGGGTATGGGGGCCCCACTTCTTCCCTTTCCTTGGCATTGGACAGTCTGGGACTGTTGCAAAGTTCCTTAGCCTCCTGGTGCAGCTCTGCGCTTCTCAAGCCTTAGCCTCCAGCCCAAGCCCTTTAGCCTGCTGGGGTCTCCCTCTCTCCCTGTCTCCCTCCCTCCATCCCTCCTTTCTAGGTCTAGGGAGAAGATGGTGCATTCAGTTTTGTCCATGTTGCATGTTTGATGCCTGCAAGACATCCAGTTGGAAATGTGGAGGAAGCCCTTGGGTGCCTGGGTCGGGAGTTCAGAGGAGGGACAAATGTGGCCCCCCCAGGATGTTAGTAACTGAACCTGTGGTGTGGACGGCTGTCTCTGGGGAAAGCATGGAGGGAGGAGGCTGAGGGGCTGGCTCCGCAGGCTTGGGTAGAGGAGGAGGAGCCCGCACAGGAGACAGGATAAGGGTGGCCAGAGAAGACGGAGGGCGAGGAGGCCAGGGATGGATCGGGGTGTCAAGAATACAGAGGGATGAAATTGTTCTAGAAGGAGGGAGAGCTCTATGCTACAGAGAACTAGTAGGGTGAGGTGTGAAACGTTCCCTGGCTTTAGCAACATGGTGGTGATGGGTGCCCCCAGTATGAGCTGTTTTGGTGGAGAGAGGGACCAGGAAGCCAGACTGGGGTGGCCTGAGGAGGTGTGGGAGGCAGGAAAGTGGGGTCAGAGCACAGGGGACTCCAAAGAGGAGAACAGCTGTGCCAGGAGTAGAGCAAACCCAAGCCACCTCCTCCTCCTTCTCTTTCTTTCCTTGCACCCCCTACCCCCGTCCTGTCTTCCTTTCTGTCCCTGCCGCCCTCCCCTTTCTCCTCCCTGTGACTTAGTTCCTCTCTCCATCCTGCCCCTCTCTGGAGCTCTTTTTCTCGTTTGACTTTCTTGCTCTCCCTTCCCCTTTTCTCTTCTTCCCAGGTCGGCTGGGCCCTGGAGTAGCCACAGCCAGGCCCGGCCTCCCCCTCACTCCAGCTCCTGAAGACCAGGCTTGCTTCCTAGTCCGGGCCAGAACCCGTCCCATTCTCTGGGACCCCCAGTCCTAGGGGCAGAGCAGCCCAGGAAGGAGCTGGGATGAGCTGGCGAGAGAAGGGCTGGGTGTGGCCCCGGGTGACACCAGGACTGTCATGCCAGGGCTGCTCCCCAGGGCCCCTGCAGCCACCCCACCAGGTTCCAGCCAGGTGGCAGCTGAGAACAATGCACTGGCTGGGGGATGTTGGGGACTTGGGGACCCTGGGTCTCCCTGCCGCTCTGTGGTGGTGAGAAGTGAGGGGCCTGCCCGTCTTCCCTGCTGGAGTGCAGGCTCTCCAGGCAGCACCTGTCAGCTTGGCCATTGCGTTTCTAGTCCCCCACGGGGTCCGGAGGCAGAGCAGCTTCTCGTTAAAGATTGGCCAAGTGAGCCAATTGAATTTCTATTTACCCCTTTCTGTTTTGGTTCAATTCCATGCTTGTTTTATCCCATTTCCTTTCCTTGATGCCTCCCTGCCTTCCTTTTTTCTATTCCTTTACCTCTTCTCTTCCCATTCTCTCCCTTAACCTTTTTCCTTCATGTGTTTTCCTTCCTTTTCTTAGTTCTCTTTCCCCCCCTCCTTCCTCTCCTCTGCCTCTGGCCCAATGTCCCACCCCCTCACCCCCACACTCCTTTTCCTCCCTCCCTCTGTTTCTCTCCTATTCATTTCCGGTCTCTTCTTCAGGGTCCTGGTGCTCTGGTCGTCCGCCTGTCCCGTCCGCCTGTCCCCGGGCCAGCAGGCTCTCCTGATGCTATGGGCGGGTGGCGTGGGATGGGCTGGACAGGGGGCCAGGGCTTGCATCACAGCCAGAGGTCTGGTGCTGTGTTTGGGAGATGAATGCAAAGCTTCCTTTAAAGCCTGAATTTCTTCTTTGAACGGGAGGGGGAATGAAGGGGCAGCCTCTGTGGGACAGAGATACCTGTCCCAATCCTGCCTTCCTTGCTCCACACCCCCCCCCCGACCCCCCTCCCCGCAGGTAAGCCTCAGCCACAGTTGGCTCCTGTCTTCCCCCCTGCACCAGCCACCAGTTCTTCCCCCTGGCAAACCTGGGATTCTGGAGTTTCTGGGGCGGGGGTTTGGGGGGGGTCCCCATCTGCTTACTTGCACCAGTCCTGGGCAGAGGGCACCTTTGGAGAGAGCCCGGCTTGGACACAGAAAGGATCCAATATGGATAACATGGCCCTGCCTTCTCCCTCCAAAGCCCCTGCCCCCATTTTGCTGAGTGGCCACATTCATTTCCTGGTGTATTCATTCAACATATTTATATGCCACGCACTGTGCTGGGCACTGAGCAACACAGACCCTGTGCCTGCCCTCGTGGAGTGTACGTGTGGCACAGAGACAGACATTAATGACATCACATCAATAAATGTTCAACTATAAAGGTTACAAGGGAGTGGCCGGCATGACAGAGGGTCTGCTCTAGTCCTGGGGCCCTCGGAAGCTTCCCTGGGTGGGTGGATGATGAGTGGAGACAACTTAGGGTAGGAGGCAGGGTGGGCACTGGTGGTACCACACATGCCAACGCTCGGGGGCAGGGGGGAGCATGGCAAGTTCTGGGTGGCCACAGAATCCAGAGAAGGCCAGCGCGGCTGGAGTGTCATCAGCCAAGGCTGAGCGGCCATAGAAGCCACACCAGGGGTTTTGGTCTCTATCCTTTGAGCTGTGGGCCCCAGTAGAGGCACTGAAGCAGGGGAGGGTCACAGTCAGGTCTGCCTTTGTGAAAGGTCCCTGTGGTCACTCGGGAGAGTAGGTACTACTGGGGGAAGGCTGGGGGGAAGTGGAGGACCAGCCAACACGCTGCCGCCCTCGCCCAGGTCTGGACCAGGTCGATGGCAAGGGAAACAGAAGAGAGCAGACTCCAGAGCGCTTTGGGAGGCAGGATTTACAGGGGTGGGGGTGGCCGGTGGGGAACAGGGATGACCCCTGCGCTTCTGACATGGACCCTGTTTGGGGAAGAAGACCCTGAGTTTCATGCCTGTAGCAGACCTTCCAGTTGATTCCATGCAATAAGAGGTTACTTCAGGCCGCCTGGGGCCAGCCCTGTGCTGGGCAGAGCTTTGGGGACAACAGCTCCAGCCCTCAGAGAGTGGAGAGCCAGGAAGGGGAATAAAATACTCACAAAAACGAGTCTCACCCAAGGCAGCACTGGCTGTGGGGTTTTTAGTAAGTTCCATCATCTCTCTGAACTTCATTTCCCCAATCTGTGAAATGGGGTAGTCATCAGATCACCTTGCTGGCCTCTGTCTTGCTCAGTACATGGAAGCTTCCGGAGACACAAAGCGTGTTGCGAATGCCAGTGGGAGATAAGGGACGCTTCCGGGAGGAGGGCGGGCCGCGGGGTTCGCATGCTGGGTTCGAATGGGAGGGAAGGCACCCCCCAAGCCTGGCAGGCCCCAGGCAGGCTGAGAGGCAGACGGACAAGGCCGTGGGCAGAGGCAACATGGAAGATAAGGCTGGAAAGGGAGGCTGGGGCCACCTGCCAGAGGCCCGGGGTTCTGGGGGGGAGGAATTTGTGCTCAGCCTGGTGGCCGTAAGAAGTCAGTGACTGGCTTTGAGCAGGGCATGGCTGTGATCCTTTTGCCAAGGACTTGCCCAGAGGGTTTATGCCCTGAGACAGCAGAAGGACTCAGGTTAGAAGGCTGGGGCCCTTGGGGGCAGGGGAAGATTTGAGGAAAGTGGGGGGACTTGTGGGTACAGGGATCACCAAGAAGACAGGGCTCGGCAGCAGGCAAAGAGGGAGAACAGGTGACCCCCAACAAAGGTTGGGTGCAACCTCTGTTGGATTCCAGAACTTTACAGTCTCAAGGTGGAAATACCACAGAATAAGAGATATTCAGTTGGAATGAAATCTGGAGTTTATTCTGTTCTCTCCTTGCACAGATGAGAAAACTAAGGCCCAGAGAAGGAAAGTGACAGCCTAAGGTCACCCAGCTGGGCTTAGGGGTCAGAGGTAAGAGGAACCCTGCTGTATTTTGAGACCCTGGGTGGCAGGGGCTGGGGAGCCACCAAGGGCAGGGAAGCAACTGGGGGGGATGTCTCAAGTGTGACACGGGCACCCCATACAACACCCTGGGGGGACAGCCCAAGAGAGTTGCTCCCCAACTCTCAGCGGAGCCATGTGGCCAGAGGGGGAAGGGAGCCTGGTGGGCAGGGAGGGACTGCCACATGGAAAAGCCTTGATAGGAACCATCTGGCCTGGGCTGGCGGAATGTGGGCTGCAGGGAGGGGAGGAGCAGGAGACGGGAAGGAGGCTGTGGTGGGCGGGTGGATGGCGGGTTGGGGCTGGGAGTGGCCCGACCCGGAGGCCCCTACCTTCCAGACTGCTGCAGCCCAGATGCCTTCGCTGCCTTCACAGCAGCGTGGCCTGGCCCGTCCAACCCGCTGACCTCATTCCCAGCTCCCCTCCCGCGCAAGCCCCCCCTTGCCTGCCACGTAGACTGAGGGCTTAGCTGCATCTTCTGCTGGAGGGAGGAACAGCAGGAGAACACAGGCACCCAGCGCCAGAGCCCTGCCAGGTCGGGCAGCCTGTGCAGAGCAGTTGTGGTCCTTGAGCCCCCAGACCACTCTGGGCCTCAGTTTCCCCTCCCCAAGCATGGGGCTCAGTAAATGGAGGGGGTTGGGGTCATGGGAGGAGTGTGACGGTGAAGCCAGCTGGAGGGGCAGGAGTCAAGGGGGCTCTCTGAGGTCATCACAGCCATCCCCCTGCCTTCCCAGGGCAGGAGGGGGCCAGCCTCAGACCCAGCAAGGGGTAGGGGCAGGAAATTTCTCCTCTTCTTACACTGTTCAAGAAGCAGAGTCCCCCGATGGTCAGGGGAGGGGTCCTCCGTAAGACCTAGCCTTCCTCCCATGCTGTCTGCCCACCTCAGCCCCTCTCAGAGACCTCCCTTCACCCTGTCTCCAGGCCCTGCCTCTGACCTGCTTCCCTCTCCTCCCTGCCCCCCAGGTCCCGGGTCTCCAGCTGCCCCAGCTGAACGGGGGCCGTCCCTGCTGGCTCCCAAGACGTTCCGGGGCTGTGAGTCATCGGGAATGTCTGCTCTGGTTGCAGCTTCCCTCTCCTGCCACGGACCCTCTTTCCCCTCCTCCCGCAAGCTAAGGGCAGAGGGTGCCCCTCTCTGGCAGGGGGCTCTGCAGGAGGGGAGGAACCCATGTGCAAGGCTGTGATGAGGCCTTGCTTCCCCACCACTGTCAGAACGGGGCTTAGAGGACTTGTGTGGCTTCCCCCCCCCCCAGATTCCAGCTCCCCATTGCAGACGAATTTTCTGTCCTTTCTCCCATTTCCCAGGTGGAGAAACTGAGGAGGAGCAGGGAGGGGGGCCCAGGCACCCCCACTCCGTTTTAGGGCTCAGCTTTGCCAGACTGGGCGCTTGCCCAAGCCTCTTTCTGAAGGGCCCTCCCCACGTTCAAGGCTGGGTCTGGCAGAAAAGCTGGAGAGAGGCTCCGCTGCTGCCTCAGCTCCAAGGATGACACGTCCCCGCTGGGGTGGGGAGTCCACGTCTGCAGAAGGGGGAGGCCACGTGCCTGGACCCTTCCCACAGAGCCCCTGTGCCAAGCCTTGCCAGGGTGCCTCTGCCCCTCCCCCTCTGCCTTCCTTCCCCAGCAGCCCCATCCTGCCTCCTCCCTGCAGCCTGAAGAAGCAACTGGGTGGGGGGGGGGGGAAGGCCAGGAGAAGTTCCCATCCCCATCCTCCCCTCCTCCAATGTGTCATTTCTCTTCCCATCGCTGAGCCTCAGTTTCCTCATCTGTAAAATAAAGGGCTGGACAGAAAAAGTCCCCACCCACGGTCGCTGTAGGATTCTGTCTCTTCCCAGTCACAGAGACAGACTTTCAGGCGTGCATACAGACACTCACCCGCACACTGACCCTCTGTCTCACATACACTCACACACACACACACACACACACACACACATGATGTTTGCATGCACACGTGGCCCTCTGCCTATCATGGCTGCAGCAGCCCCCCACAATTCCTGTTTCCCTCTTCCTGAGAGCCCCCTGTTTCTTCCCTCATTCCTATCATACCACCCCCCCTTCGCCACCCCTTTACATCTTCCTACTCCTGGTTCCCCTCCTCCTGAGGTCACTGGCAGGGCAAGAGCAAAGAGCAGAGAGACGTGGGATTTGAACTTCAGAGTATCAGACCTCTGCCCCGCCGAAGACCACTCCCACCACCCCCTGGGGCTCTTGGCTCCTTCTGAGGTTTTGGGTGGGAGGGAGTCTCAGAAGAATAGAGCTGAGAAAGGTTCGTTCTTTCCACCCCGCTGAGGACCTGCGGAAGGATGCCCCTCGCTTCTCTTTCCTGAATATCATTAACATTCACTTTCGGAAACATCTGTCCCACTGACATCCTGAGACCTCCTTTTAAGTGTGATCATTTTAGCAGCTTGCCCTGGCTGTTGCCCCAGGTTGCACCCTTCTAGGAACTTCTGCTTCAGGGAGACTGGTCAGAACTCAGAGAGGACTGTTCCAGGGGATGAGATATCCGCTGGCCAGAAGAGGCGTGGGAATTGGGCAGCAGAGCACACCCTTCAGCCCCGGCCGACTGGGGAGTAACAGCAAACGATTGTACCAGGCTCTGCCGTAAGCACTTCACGCATTTGTACTCCAGAAGCCCTCTGAGGTGGGTGCTGCTATTGTCTCCGGTTTCAGAGGAGGAAAGAGAGGCACAGAGAGGTGGAGTCAGTTGCCTGAAGCCACAAAGCTAGGAAGTGGCCGAGCTGGGATTCAAACTCAGGCAGCCTGGCTCCAGAGCCTGCATGCTTATCTGCTGCTCTGGTCAGGTCCAAGACACCCAGGGTGGGTGCCAAGGGCTGCCCTGCCACCTAGTCTAAAGAGGTGGCTGTTTGCACAAACAGGCCCCCACCCGTGTGCATGCACGGGAAGGATCGCAGCGGGACGTGGCTGGAAACTGACCACAGGCACCATCAGTGGTTGGAAAGATCTCAGCAGAGCTGCCTCCCTCCCATTTGCGGAGAACTATTGTGTGCTGACCGCACCACACGTCATCTCATTTAATCCTCAAAACAGCACTGGGAGGGCGGTCATAATACCGCTATTGTACAGCTGGAGACTCAGAAGGGCCAAGGCTTGCCCAAGGCCCCCGTCCTAGAGCTCAGCGAGAAGCCAGGTGCCCTGACAGCCAGCTCAGGCTTCTCTTCACCACCCCTCATGCTCCCTATTTGCAAGTCCCTGTTTGCTAGACACACACAGCCGCGTGCAACAGACTGTGCACAACGCTGGAAGGAACGACAGCTCTCAGTCGTGTTTGAAGCTGCACTTTGCTCCTTCTCACTGACTGTCCCCCAGGAGGGTCTTATGGTCTGTAGCAAAGGGAAGCCCCTTGCTGGGGATCCCCCAACCAGGAAGTGGAGAAGCTGTAACTAGGCTCCATGCCTGTCTGTCCCTACGACACTGCCTGTCATCCTCGCTGTCATCCAGCTCAGAAGCAGCCCCTGCACACACCACATCCCCACTGAGCGCACATACATGTAACAGACACAGGAAAACCACATCTGGCTGCCCCTGCGCGACACAGGCTGAGGGCCGTTTGCTGTTTCCTGCATGCCAGGCTCTGCGGTAAGGGCCACATAGGTGTTCGCTTGATGAAAGGCCACAATGATCCTGTGACGTGGATTCTGTTAATATTCTTATATCCTCGTTTTACAGATGAGGAACTGAGGTTCAGAGAGGGTAAGTAATTTGCTCAAGGTCACACAGCTAGGCGGTTGCAGGGCTGAGGTTTGAATGCAGGTCTCACCACCATGCTATAGCCCATCCTGTAATACTGACTGGGTGCTACTCATTCATTCAGTCAGCAACCATTACCGCTGCCCTCTGTGCCCAACCCCGTGCAGGCCCCAGGCACGGATCTGCCCTGTCCTACTACCTGCCCGGCCCAGCACACGCCGCACGGTAGATGGGGGCTGTGCTCGCTCTTGCTGTCCTTCTTTTCCAGATAGCCTCCTCCCCAGCAAGCTGGGACATGCGGCTCATGGCTGTGGTTGCACTGGACACCTAGTGAGGGAGAATACCCAGGTAGTGCCTGAATGTGGAGTGCGGAGTATGGAGACAGGGACATGCAAATGAGCTGCCAGCTGGGCCCGCGCAGGGGAGGGTAGTTGGGGGGAGCACAGGAGGGAGGGACGGCTCCCGCTTTGGCCTCCATTGTGGTCATGAGCTCACATCTATATCTCTCCATCTCAGATCTTCTCTCCATCATCTGTCTCTCTGTATGCATCCACCTGTCTGTCTCCTGTCTTTCCCTGTCCCTTCACTGTCATCAGCCCCTGTGGGGACAACAGGTCAGGGGCCTTATCACCTACAAGCAGAGTGGACATCCACATCTCAGCAGGGGCTCTGTCAACTCTGTCCCAGGACCCTTCATAGTGGCCTTCTCTCCACCAAGGACCACGGACTCTCCTCACACTTTCCTCACAGGCTCTCCTTGTCCCCGAATACTAATTTCTTTTCTTTTCTTTTCTTTTCTTTTTTTTTTTTTTTGAGACAGAGTCTCTTTCTGTCACCTGGGCCAGAGTGCCGTGGCATCAGCCTAGCTCACAGCAACCTCAAACTCCTGGGCTCCAGCAATCCTCCTGCCTCAGCCTCCCGAGTAGCTGGGACTACAGGTATGTGCCACCACACCCCGCTGATTTTTCTATCTTTAGTAGAGATGGGATCCCACTCTTGCTCAGGCTGGTCTCAAACTCCTCATCTCAAGCAATCTCCCGCCTCAGCCTCCCGGAGTGCTAGGATTACAGGCGTGAGCCACCACACCCAGCCCTGAATACCGATTTCTAAGCCCAGGCACCACCAGTCTGCAGGGCTGGGCCATGTCTTGCTGCTCCGTCAGACTGGGGGAAGAAGCTGTGTCCCTCCCATCAGACAGGGGGCTCCTTAAAGGTAGGAGTTCTATCTCCTCAGACTGAGAGCTCTCTGAGGGCAGGAACTGTGTCTCCCACACCACATTGGGTTCCTTAAGGGTGTAACGTGGGTTTCCCCATCAGACTAGGGGCAGGGCCCGTGTCTCCTCCTTCCTCTGGACTGTCCTGGTCTCCAGCTTGGGCTCTGCACCGGAAAGTATTTAGCAGGAGGCTGACTCACTTCCCACCCTCCCTCTCTCCCTCTAGACCTATTCAAAATTCAATGCTTTCATGTCCGCCCCACTCCAGTGGCCTAGCTTCCTTCAGTCCCTCTTTAGACCTGTCCCCCTCCTTCCCTGATGGGCCCTATCTTCTCTGGGGCACCTGGGAATAAGGCAAGACAAGACTATGAATATGAGCGTTCCACAGAGAAGCCTGCAGGCAGGGATGCTGCTCAGCCACCAACGTCCTGAGCTCTCAATGCTACCCGACATCAAAGCTCAGCCTCCCCCAGGAAGACTTCCTGGGCCAGCACAGCACACCTGCCTTTCTCCTCGGCTCTGGACATATTTAAAGCTCATCTAACTGATGGTTTCTCAGTGCTATTTTTTTAAATAACCTTTTTATTTTGGTTTAGTAATTTTAGATTTATAGAAAAGTTGCAAAGAGAGGACAGAAAGTTCCCAAATACCATTTATCCAGTTCCCCTAATGTTAACATCCTACATCATCAAGGTATATTTGCCAAAACTAAGAAGCCAGCATGGTACAGGACTATCAGCTAACCTCCAGACTTTATTCAGATTTCACTAGTCTTTCTACTAAGGCCCTTTTTCTATTCTGGGATTCCACCACAGTGCATTTGGTGTTCACGTCTCCTTGGTCTCCCCTGGCTCTTGACAGTGGCTCAGTCTTTCCTTGTTTTTCATGACTTTGACAATTTTGAGGAGTACTGCTCTGGTATTCTGTAGAATGTCTTAATGTTATTTTATAGCCTTTCCTCAAAGGAAACCTTCTGTAGTGTCCTACTACATGATCAGCTAAAAATGGAGTGGCCCTGGTCACAGCGGTGATGGGAGATGGTGCCAGATGAGCCAGGTCACCTGAATATGAATCTCCACGGGACCCTCTGGGAACTCTAAGAAACCCCTAGGGTGCCATGGAACCCAGTTTGAAAATCATCAGTTTAGGCCAAGCTCGGTTCACAGTACATGGTTTTGGGCTATAAAACTCTAGACAGTTAGTTATAAACTAAGGCTGACATACTTCTGGTGATAGGGCCATCACTACTTTCAAGGAAGCTCCAATGGCTGGAAAGGTCTTTGACATCTGTCTTTCCCCAGCCTCTGATGTAGGCACACCTGTGGTGTGCTGCCCAGGTACCCCCTGCAGGACTGAGACACCCATTCTCCAGCCGATGGGAACGCTGGAGGCGGCTGCCTCTTTATTTCTCCCCAAGTATCATTCTCAGCCAAGGGGAGTCACTTTGCTGAAGGTCATGCTCCCTCCTCAGGGGCAGTCATCCTATGATTGGCTGTTTTGAAGGTGCAAAAGCCGTGACTCCTTGTCTCAAGGGGGACGACTCCAAAGGGATATCTCAGTTCCAGAGCTCCTTGTGGGATTGCATTGTCAATGCATTGCAGTTAAATAGTTCCCTCTGCCCCGTTCTTCTTCATTTGCTCACCAACACGTTCCTGCACACAAATCTCCATCTCAGGGTTTCCCGGGGACCTGAGCTAAGACAGTTGGAGCCAGGAGTGGTCTGAAGACGCAGACTCTACAATAGGATTTTGGACCAGCCAGCTTTACATTAAGTAAAGTAGAAATTCTAGGACTGTCATAGCAGACGGTAGAACACAAGACCAAAAAGCTCAGAGAAGTGGACATGCTAGAGTGGACATATTATGTAAAACCAAAAGTTCACCAGGTAGCTCCTAGAGCAGGGGTAGGGAACCTTTCCATGTTGGAAGCCACAATAATTTAGCTGTAATCAAATAAAGACACATTTAAGAAACTTCAATTAGATATACTTAAAAATGTACATTATTTTGTAAAAATCTAACTACTATGTACTTAATAATTTCAAAAAATGAAAACTATCTTTTTAATTTTAAAAAGCTTTAACTTTAACTAAGCTTTTAATGACTTTGTTGTGTCTGCTTTTTGTTGGAAAGCATTTGAATATCTGGTTGCAGCATGGAGGTCCCCAGTTTCAGTTGATCCTCTAGATGGGTTTCAGTCATTTGTGACCTTAAAGGCATCTTGATTTGGGTTAGGCAGGAGAATGTAGATTTGCAGCAATAAGTGGTTGAAAAGCAAGAAAACATTTTTCAGGCGTGTTGCTGAAGTCGTGGGTATTCTACCACATTTTTCCATATTTCAGTTGGATCTTTCTTAGCATCAAACAATGACTTTAGAATTTCATCCAATGAGAGCTCAATCAATTCCATCTATAATTCTTTAGGTGCCTTGGTGATTTCAACGAGGTGAGGCTGAAATGCTAATTTGGGTGTGATGTCATTATCCTCAAAGTCAGTGAACATTTCACTGTATTCTCCAATTAATAGGTCTATAACAGCTGAGTATTCTTCAAATGATTCGAATATATCATCCTGCCCACCAGTGACGTTTGCAAACTGGGGAAAATGTTCATTTGAAATTTCCTTTTGAACAAGAAGTGTTTTGTATGCTTTATTATTTTATTTTTGTTGAGACAAAGGCTCGTTCTGTTGCCCGGGCTAGAGTGCCGTGGCATCAGCTGAACTCACAGCAACCTCAAACTACTGGGCTTAAGCAATCCTTCTGCCTCAGCCTCCCAAGTGGCTGCGACTACAGGCATGCGCCACCATGCCCAGCTAATATTTTGCATATATATTTTTAGTTGTCCAGATAATTTATTTCTATTTTTTTAGTAGAGATGAAGTCTCACTCTTGCTCAGGCTGGTCTCAAACTCCTGACCTCGAGCGATCCTCCCTCCTCGGCCTCCCAGAGTGCTAGGATTACAGGCGTGAGCCACCGCGCCCCACCTGCAATACAACCTTTTGCGGCTCTCCCTCTAATTTAAAATATATGTCGTCTTTATGAGTGTTATAATGCTGATGAGCATAGAATTTCTTTAATGTTGATATTGCAGTATCACAAAGCAAACAAATCATCTTAACTTTAGCAGAAACAAGATAATATTGCAATTCCCAATCCTCATTAAAAAATCTGTTTTCTTCCTTCAATGTTTCTTGGTCTTCTTTGACATGATGGGCTGTTAAGCAGATAGAATTTAAAAATACGGTCCAGCTGTGCAACTATCCACAAATTCCACTTCAAACACAAACATAGTGCACCATGGTGAAAAGGTGATAACAGACTGGCGTACTCGACCCTCATAAACTCTCGCCAACCAGCCTTGTGTGGTAGTGGCACCAGTCAGGTGGGGGAACTTAGAACTAATCATGAGGGTAGCAGCCATCAATTTAGCCCTTATGGCTTACTAATGTTCTAATCGTGCCAGTCAATCTGGGAGGATTATTTCATTGAAACTTATTTTATTCTTTGGTATTTTATATATGTTCATTTTAAAAATAAAATAAAAATATAAAAGATGAACAAAAATTTATTAATAAAAATAAAAGTATTTGTTCTGTAATATTTGGGTTCAGTCAAAAGGCTGCACTTAAGGACCTAGAAGCCCACATGTGGCCTTAAGGCCACAGGTTTCCCACCCCTGTCCTAGAGGATGGCGGTGGACTATGACAAATGCAACCAAGTACTAGCCCTACTTGCAGCTGCCGGACCAGGTGTGGTGTCTTTGCTAAAGCAGATTAACATGACTCAAGTGCACAGCATGTGGTCACTGATCGGGAAAATGCATTATTTTCGTCCCCACTAGGAAGGAGAAGCAGAAACAATTTGCATGCACTTGGGATAGACAGCAGTGTACATTTAAGGTCTTGTCCCAGGCCCTATTACCACTCCCACCCTCTGTCATAATATAGTCTGAAAGGACCTGGATCGTCTGGATGTTTTACACAATAGCACATCGATCTGTTCTTTTGATAACATCTTGTGAATTGGATCAGAAGAGCAAGAAGTGACAAGAGCCTTGATAAGACACATGCATTCCAGTGGGTGAGAAGGGAACAACCCTACAAAGATTTAGGTGCTCAAAGCGTCAGTGAGATCTTCAGGGGTTTGGTAGCCTAGACATCCCCTCCAAAGAAAAAGAGACATTACTGCACCACAAAGAAGAAAGCACATCTGGTAGGCCTTCTTGAACTCTGGAGAAAACATGCTCTACTCAGAGGAATATGTTTATGGGTGACATGAAAGGCTGCCAAATTTGAGTGAGACTCAGCAGGAAAGAGCTCGGCAACAGTTCCAGGTGTGGTACAAGTGGCCCTGTCCCTTGGACCCTAAGGCCCACAGATCTTATGGTATTAGAGGTATTTGTATTATCAAAAAGTGCTTTGGCACCCCAATAGCAGAATCACAATGCAGGCTTCTAGGGTTTTGGAGAAAGGTGGTCTGCATTGGAGGATTATACACTATTCAAAAAATAGTTTCTTGCATGCTATGGGACCCCAGCAGAACCAGAACACCCAACCAAGGAACATCAGGTGACTATGTGACCAGAGCACCCATCATGAGCTGAGTCCTGAAAGATGCTCCATGTTTCCATGAGTCTCCTGCAAACTGAGCTGCCCAGACTTCTGGTCGTTACATTGTCCTGGATCTCTCTTGGATGTCCCCTTATGTACCTATAAGTGTTCCTCTCACTTAACATGTCACTTGGCCAAGAAAAAGAGCTTCCAGCTGTAGGTGGCCAGAGACCAGAGTAACAGGACACATCCCCCTCCTGCATTTCATGATTCAGACAGCAGACTTAATGGCTATAGAATTTTCCTAAAGTGTGGTCCATGGACGAGTGGAGGATCCTCAAATTGTAAAAGTGGTCCTCAGGCGTTGGAGGTTTCCAAGGAAAAAAGAAAGGAATTGCTGTACTCATAAATTTAAAATGCAAAATTGATTAAGAGTCTCACAACAATACCATTTTGTTCTTAATAACTGTCACATTCCTCAACATTGTGCATGCGCTAATTTGAATTTGGTTGATCTGTCTTGGCAGTTTGTCTCAAGCAATATATTTTCATGTCACTTACGGGGTTTTGGTTATTACTTCTGTGATGTGTAATATCCTCAATATAAATAATAAGCCAATGATTCAAAAGTGGTTAATTAAATCTTAAGTGGAGTGATGAAAATAGTAACCCAAATACTACAGCTGAGAATAGTGTTTTGAAAGTAAATATGTAGCAAACAAGAATCTAGTTCACAAAAACGTAAATCTCTAAGAACTGGGACATGTCTGACGATTTCACACAAGCAGCTAAAAAAGAAAAGTGTAAAAAGTGGGTATGATGTTGAATATCTGTAACCGGACTTCGCTGGACGGGTGATCCATTCCATTTTAATCCCCAGTGTGTTGTCTGTTATGAAACTTTGTCAAATAGTGGCATAAAGCCATCAAGCTTTTCACATCATTTTCAAACAAAGCTCAGTGACCTTTCTCGTAAACCATCAGAGACTTTTTTCTCCAGAACATGAGCAAAATAAGCTCCCCAGAACAAATAATTGATGGATTCCCCCCCCCCCCCCACTAAAGGCAGGAAGAAAAACAAAACTACAGAGGCAGCATTTAAGATGGCACTCCTCTTAATAAAACACAGATACAAAGTAACACTGAGAAACTTGTAACACAGCTGTGTTATTAATATTAACGACACACGTTCCTCTCAGAATAAAGAACTAACTTTCAGCAAATTTCCTTTATCAAACAACAGTGTTAGATATCACATAGTATCAATTGCATACATTATGAGAAAGGAGTTTGATTTTAATAAATTCTGCTATCTTATACTCCTCATTAAAAAATATAAATTTTTGTCCCTCTAAGGTTACGCTTGGACTATCCACAGACATTGAATGTATTGTCATCTGAGCACACGAAGGTCTTAGAACTGGTCTCCGGTGGCCTACTCAATTACTGGAGGAAATGGTTTTATCTCATCTCTCTTTTCAAAAACTCACAGAGGCCCATGTGTGTGAAGCTGGATAAAAATCGATGTGCAGAGTCCAAACGCACTGAGGGTATGTGCGGTTCATATACGGGAGAAAAGTGTTTGATAACTTTTAATTTTATCACTAAAAACCCATGTTTCAAGGCTGGGTGCAGTGGCTCATACCTGTAATTCTAGCACTCTGGGAGGCAAGGTGGGAGGATTGCTTGAGGTCAGGAGTTTGAGACCACCCTGAGCAAGAGTGAGACCCCAACTCTACTAAAAAAGAGAAAGAATATTAGCCAGGCAACTAAAAATAGAAAAAATTAGCTGGATGTGGTGGCACATGCCTGTAGTCCCAGCTACACCAGAGGCTGAGGCAGGAGGGTTGCTTGAGCCCAGGCGTTTGAGGTTGCTGTGAGCTAGGCTGATGCCACAGCACTCTAGCCCGGGCAACAGTGTGAGACTCTGTCTCAAAACCAAAAAACCAAAAAACCAAAAAACCCAAAAACCCGTGTTTCAGGAAAAGGGATTCTCCACTTAGTGAATTTTTTTTTTTTTTTTGTGAATCACGGTATGAATTGAAAAGATGGCTTGGCAATCACTGCCAAGGGAATGCCAGCTACTTTTGCAATCCAGAAGGGCACCCCTCCAGAGATTAAATAAATTGTGCCTGAGAGCCAATCCATACCTGTTACCTGATATTTCTTCAGCATTTTGGCAATGTCAGCTATTGTTACCCACTATCACTTCTCCCCTTCTCTCATAGTAATAATATTCCTGATTATTAGCTGGATACATGACCACCCAGACTAAAAACTACATTTCCCATCCTTCCTTTCAGCTATCTGTGGTCATGTGACTGTTATGGCCAATGGGATTTGAGCAGAAGTATGACTTTCAGGCCTTGATAGAAAGGGGACACTCTATGGCTCTCCAAATTTCCCCAACTACTGCTTGGAATCTCATGTAGTGGTGAGCTGCCTTGGAGCATGCAGATGAGGGCAAGACCTAAGGGTAGCAGAATAATAAAATAGGAGGTTGGGTCCCCTAGACAAACTAAATGGAGAGCCATTTTTCCAACCCTGGACCACCTGTGTTTGGACTATTAGATGAGAGAGAAATAAACTGCTATCTTTTTAAAGCTACTGTTATTTTGGATCCCTGTGATGAATGGCTGAACCTAAATCCTACCTAATACAGAGTTGAAGGAAATAGTGCAAACTGTGTGATTCAATCCCACTCGCTGAGCATATTCTTTTCAGTATGCTGTACAAAGACACCGGCAAGAAGCTCGAGATTCTATTTCTCCACCCTGAGATACTCTAGCCATGGAGGGAAAAGGTTCCCCCAGGAAGTTTTGAAAACAGAGCTGAGAAAAAACTACTTTTTCATGTCATCGAGAAGCCTGCTCAGGACAACTTCTCAGATCGTGAGTGGCCTGCTTAGATGGCAATATAGTCAACATCTGCATTGCCCAGACATCACCAAACAATTGCAGTGTTTACTGTCAAGTACCATGTTAGCGGAATTTCTTAAAATCAAAAGGCAGTACGACTGCTCCATTATGAGAGTTTGATTCTTTCTCAACACTTGGTGATTTTGCTTCTGAGCAGGAGAAAGGAATCAATGACATATTATTAAGACTATTTAAAAACCACATCCAAACATTACATCAGAACTTAAAGAATTCTTTCCGGAGTCAAATTCAACCAAAGAAAAGATGAAGGCTCCAATTGCCACTCTCTCTCTCTCTCTCTGAAATACTCAGTCTTCTAGCTTTTGGAAGCTTTGTACCTATGAACGTAGCGTCCAAGAGAAGGGGAAGTCGACTTTAGGAAGAAACAGCTCTGTGATTTCTGGATTCTTGTTTGGTCTGAATCCAGAACTGTCTGACAGAGCCACCAAACATTTGCTGCCATTTCTAATGACCTATAATTGTGGTTTGGGATTTTTCTAACTTAGTACAAATAAGGAGTAAGAAAAGAAACTGACAGGATGTGAAAACTCCTTATGGCTCCTTATTGTCACCCGGGGCACAGATACACCCGTGAAAATGTTCAGAAGGTATTATCTCCCTCAGTGAGATGTGACAATTATCCTTCATGTTACTTCTTACACAGCTGTGTTTTTTATTACTTTAGAAATACAATGTGCTTTTTCAATTTGCTTAAACTTGGTGGTGGGTGGTGAGCTCCACACCCATTGCCCCTTGCTGATGTTGAGTGTAAGGAACACTTCCCTGCTGTCCCGGCTGCATTCCACAGCAGATAAAGAAATCCCTACAGGGAATCTAGGGAGGCCCCTAAGATCCCGCAGCCCTGCTTGTCCAGCGAGCCCCACTGGGCGGCTGGCCTGTCGGCTCACCAGCTCCTGCTCACACCAAGTCCAGTGAGGGAGGTCCTAGCATTCCCATTTTGCAGATGAGGACCCAGAAGCCCAGACAGCTTCTCCCTAAAGCTACCCAGCTTGTAGGGAGGGGCTAGGAAAGGAACCCAAGACTCTTCATGCCCCCGCACCCCTTCCCAAGGCTCTTTCTCCCACATTTAGATGTTTGCAAAACAACCTAAGCTGCAGAATAATAATGACTTTGGTTTACTTAGGACTTAGTACTGGGCTCTAGGCTTATGTTGTCTCAATCTTCACAACTACCCTATGAGATATATGGATCATTAGCTCCACTTTACAGATGAGGAAACTGAGGTTCAGAGAGGTTAAGTAACTTGCCCTTTGTCGCATTGCCGGTGAGTGGCAACATCTGCTTCAAACTGAGGTCTGACAGCCAAGCTGGGCTTTTAACTCCCCAGACAAAAGGCCATCGAATGGGGCTTGGACTTCTCCCTCTAAAATCTCTCCATCCAGGGGCTCTCTCCCAGCTGCTGTCTCCTTCCTCCCGCCAGCCTCCCTTCTCCTGTCCCTGCCCCTCCCCTCGCTCCCATCCAGCTCTTTCTCCAACAGGCAGCAGCCAGGGTGGTCCCCCTAGGGCGTGCCTCATTCTTCCTCCCGCTGGGTCCCCTCGCCCTTGGGAGGACCTGAGCCCCCAGCCGCCCCCAGGCCCTGCCTCCCGCTAGCTCGTGGCTGGCGACCTGCGGGCAGCTGCGTCCCCGCTGGTGCTTTCTGTCCGCGGGCCCTTGCAGCCGCCCACCCGCCTGGTCCCGCGCGAGCTCCCTTCCTGGGCCTCCAACGCCCCGGGGCGTCCAGCCCAGAGTGGATCCTGCCCTCCTCCACCTCAACAGCCTCCTCTCCACCTACTGTCCCACCCCCACTCTCTCTTGGGCGTCTCTGGCTCCTGTCACCCTTCAAAGTCTCACCTTGGGTCCCACCTCTTCAGGAAGCCGCCCCCGACCGCCCCCATCAGGGTCCACACGGCCCCTCCCGGCGCCCACGCTCTGATCCGCTCTGGGAGGATCCGGCGCCCAGCACCGCGCTGGCGGGTAGCGGGTGCTCAGTGCATTCTCGTAGGAGGCGGGCAACCGTGTTCTGACAGCCTGGGCTCCGGGTTCAGACTTCCAGTTCAAATCCCGGCCCTCCTTTTCCCAGCGATGTGACTGACCATGGATGGGCAAATTACCTCCCTTCTCTGTGCCTCAGTTTCCATCTCTAAAATGGGATAATAAATCTTTTTCATAAGATTGTTGAGCACCTAAGGTACTTAGAACAGTGCCTGGTGGAAGTAAACATGTAGTAGATATTAGATAATATATTTAATTATTGTTCATCTTATTTGTGTTGTTAGTTTACTGTTTCCTATTCACACCTCTTCTGCTAAACATGGGGCTTCTAGGTCAGGGGGACAGCCTAGTCCTTCCTCAGTTACTGACTCCTCAGGGCCCAGCCCAGTGCATGCTGTAGAGCGGCCTCGTGTCCTACCCGGGAAACAAGTATTCTACTGCGAAGCTCCCCTACCCCACCCCAGCGGCATCTGAGCCCTGACCATGTTCTCAGCCCTCTTTCCTCTCCCGAGGAACTCACGTGCCTTTGAAAGTCTGGCCCCCTCCCCACTCACACAAGGGCAGTCTCTTAATCCAGGGGAGATCCTGTCTTCCACCACATCTCCCATCCCAGCCCCCATCTCAGAAATTCCAAAACTGGAGAAGCTCTAGAAAAAGCTCTGGACTTGGAGAGAGGAAACTTTTTCCCTAATCCTGACTCTGCCACTGAATAGCTGTGTGACTTTGGGCAGGTTGCTTTACCTCTCTGAGGCTTACTTTTCACTCCTGTAAAATGAGAATAATCCCAGCCCTGCCTCCCTTGTAGGGTTGCCCTCATGCTTAATTGCACAGTCTGGAGACGGGGTGCTTTGTAAACCAAGACAAGGTGAAGAAATGCAAGGCCTGGTTACCATAGGGTTGGAAGGAGGACGAGGACCAGGACCAGGCCTGTAGGCGGCTCTGATCAGGGCTGTGCCAAGGGTGTGGACACTGGGCAGCAAGCTGTTATAAGGTGGGGTTGATTGAAAATAAATATGAGTCCAAGCTTTGTCCAAAGATACTCAAGGACTTCTGCTTGGTCACTGTCTCCTTGTCACCTGCTCACATCACTTCTCCAAAAGCACATTCAAAAGGCCCAGAGGGCCCTAAGAACTCCCGCTGAATCCCAGTGCCCAGGGGCCCTGCCAAGTCTGGCTGTCAGCTACAGCTCTCCCTGCCTGCCCCGCCCTCTCAACTCCTGCCCAGCTGAATTAGGAGTTTCCTAATATTAGTCATGATGCTTTTGGTTGCAAGTGCCAACAGCCTCGCTCAAAGTGGCTTAAACAGAAAACTAAAGCTATCTGGCTTATTTAACCAAAAAGCCAGTATGGTTGGATCAATGAGCTAAAGTGATAACACAAAGCCTCAGTTTCTCTCTCTCTTCTTTTTTTCTCTGAAATGGCTTTTTCTTTCCTGGATAGTTTGGCTCCATGTAGTGGAATCAGGCAGCCACGCTGGGCTTATTTTCTAAAAGCTAAGCAACCCCAGGAGAAAAACAGCCTCTTTCACAATAGTTTCAGGGGGAGAAAAATCCCAAGATTGACCCCTATTGGGCTGACTTAAGTCATGTGTCCTTCCCTAAACCAATGACCACAGCCAGGCAGATAAATATGCTGCTTGACTTGGGCTCATGTCCACACCAGCAACATGTGGACCAAGAGCGGGGGAGGGACAGTTCCCCCAAATAAAATCTGGATGCCGTTTCTGGAAGAAGGAGGAATGAATGCTAAGGCAGGCAGAAACAATGGATGTCCAAAACATTCCACCCCTTGGCTGCTGGCATATATACATATGCACACATACTTTTCTCATACGTGTAATTTTTATGAGCTTTGTTGTCACCATTTTTTTAATTTGGAAATCATTTCAAGTTTATAGAAAGGTTCCAAGAATAGTGCAAAGAACTTTTTTTTCTGAAGCATTTGAAAGTAAATTGCCAACATTTTAATGCTGGCAATGCTAAAGTATTACCCCGAAATACTTTAGTGTGTAAATCCTACAAACAAGACGTCCCCTTAAATAACCAGGATGCAAGATATGTAAAATAAAAAATATAGACACATTACCATAATTTATTCATATTTTGCCTTTGTCACAATAATGACTTTTGTAACAAAAAGACCCAATCCAGTATCTTACACTGCATCTGTCCTAGGTCTTTCCTTGATGTTCATGACTTTGTAAAATTTGAAGATTACAGGTCATGACTTTGTAGCATGTCCCTCAGTTTGGGTTTGTGTGATGTTTCCTCATGATGAGATTCAAGTTATGAATTTTGGGTAGGAATATCATAGAAGTGATGCTGTGCTCTCAGTGCATCTTATTGGGTGGTGCATGATTTCAATTTGTCCTATTACTGATGATGTTAACTCTGATCACTTGATTAAGGTGGTGTCTATCAGGTTTATCTACATAAAGTTACTCCTTTTTCCATTACAATTTTTTTTTTTTTTTGAGGCAGAGTCTCACTCTGTTGCCCAGGCTAGAGTGCCCTGGTTATCAGCCTAGCTCACAGCAACCTCAAACTCCTGGGCTCAAGCAATCCTCCTGCCTCAGCCTCCCGTGTAGCTGGGACTACAGGCATGCACCACCATGCCCGGCTAATTTTTTCTATATATATTTTTAGCTGTCAAAATCATTTCTTTCTATTTTTAGTAGAGATGGGGTCTCGCTCTTGCTTAGGCTGGTCTCGAACTCCTGAGCTCAAACAATCCGCCTGCCTCAGCCTCCCAGAGTGCTAGGATTACAAGCGTCAGCCACCATGCCCCGCCTCCCATTACGATTAATGAGTTTCTTGTGGGGAGAAACTTTGAGGTGACATAAAGTCCCATTCCTCAGCCAACTTGCACCCATTAATGTTAGCATCCATTGATGTCTCTTGGCTGAAATACTTTTTATTATGATGGTTTCTGTTTTTGTTTGGATTGCTATAACAAAGTCCCATAGACTGGGTAGCTTATAAATAACAGAAATTTACTTCTCAAAGTTCTGGAAGCTGGAAATCTGAGATCAGGGTGCCAGTGTGGTCAGGGGCTGGTGAGGGCTCTCTCCTGGGCTGCAGACAGCAACTTCTCATTGCATCCTCATGTGGCAGACAGCGAGAGAGCTCTCTGGGGTCTCTTTTGTAAGGGCACTAATCCCACTCAGGAGGGCTCCATCCTCATGGCCTAGTAACCTCCCAAAGGCACCATCTCCTAATATCATCACTTTGCAGGGATAAGATTTCAACATATGAATTTTAGGAGGGCATAAACATTCAGTCCATGATGATTGCCGAATGGTAATTATCTAATTTTATCCTTCTGTCATTCTACTTAATGGAAAAGCATTATCTTTTCTTCATTTGTTTCTCGATTTACTTACATCAGTATTAAGGTTATTATTTTGATGCTGAAATTGTCCAGATGCAGCTGGCGGGAGCCTTTTTGCCTTTGATGTCTTTGGGGCCCTAATCCAATAGGACTGACGTCCCTGTAAGAGGAGGAAGAGACACCAGGAGAGCGTGAGCATAGAAAAAAGGCCATGTGCAGACCCAGGAAAAACACCACCATCTGCAAGCCAAGGAGAGAAGCCTCAGAGAAACCAACCCTGCCAATACTTTGACCTTGGACTTCTAGCCTCCAGAACTGTGAGAAAATAAAATGCCTGTCATTGAAGCCACCCAGTCTGTGATGTTTCATTCTGGCAACCCAAGCTGACTTGGGAGTCCCCATCATTCTTTGAGCAGTTCCCCACTTTTTGGCACAAGATGTTCCAGGCTCATTTCCTGCATTCCCCACTCCAGCCTCCAAACCAGCCACTTTTCCAAAGAGTTCTGGTTCCTCTTAGAGGAAAATGATACTTAGAAACCAAGTTGTGGGCACTAGGTGCCTACTGCTATAGGAATGCCACGCTCCCAAGCCTTCTTGCTGGGTAGTGCTGGGGAACACATACTCCTACACACATTCACAGCTACATTTCTTTACTTACCTAGATATGTTGAAAATTATGGATTCATACAGATAGCTCCAATTCCAATCCAGTACCACAGGGTTCATTTTCTAGTTTCCTCCCTTTCCCTATTTGTAATTTCCTTCTCCAACAGCGAGAAACCTGGCTTCCATTATTTTTAATATATTTACTTCTTTGATCAATTCCCCTGTTTGTAACCAATCTCCATCTCTGTTGCCACCTCCTCCCCTGTGGATGCCCTCCTTACTGTTCTTAGGCTCTGATACCCCACACCTGGCCACTTCTGCGCATGGAATCCTTCTTAACCCTGCTTTGGTTCCGACTCCCCATGCCACACCGTCCCCATGTGCAGATGCCCTCCTTAACTGCAGTCTGATGAACTGCGTGGGGCCATTCCAATGCTTGGATGCCCTCACCCCAGCCAGGCCGGCTAACCCTACCAGCTGCCCCCTGCCCCAGGGTGGGTGTCCTCATCACCCTACTCTGGCTCGGCTACCTTGCTCTGGGACACTGTGGCTCCCACTCCCACCATCGTAGGTGCCTGCCTTGCTCTGGCCTACCTAATGACTTTAGGGCTGAAGTGTTCAGGTAAGGAAAAATAGAGAGGGGAAAGCAAAAGAAGGAAAGGGAAGGGAGGGAAAGAGGGAAGAGGAATAAGAGGGGAAGAGTAATTTTAAAAATCGAGATATAGCATACTTAGCATAAAGTGCACGAATCTTCGGTGCATATCTCAATGAACTTGTTTTTACAAAGTGAACACACCCATGTGACAACCAGATCAAGATATAGAACATTCCCAGTACCTGAGAAGTCTCCTTCATACCGCATCCAATTATTGCCATTCCTGAGATGACCAACCTCTATCACTATGGAATAATTTTGCTTCTTTTTAACTTTATGTAAATGGAACATATTTGTGAGATGCATCCATGTTGTCGCATGCAGCAGTGGTTTGTCCTTTGGCGTTGCTGTATCCCAGTCCATTGAATGAATGTACCACAATTTATTGACCCATTTGGATTCTTCAGGGGTTTTACCATTAGCAGTAATGTGGCTACAAACAAACTTGCACATGCCCCGTTGGCACATATATATGCGCACTTTGGTTGGATATAAATTCCAAAGTGAATCTGCTAGATTATAGGGAATGCATATATTCAGCTTTTGTCATCATTTCCAGAGTTTTCTCTAAAGCGGTTGTACAAATTCGTACTCCTTCCAGCAGTACAAGAGTTCCAGTGGCCACATCCTGGCCAAAACTTAGTGTTGTCAATCTTTTAAATTTTAGCCATTCTAGTAAATGTGCAGTGGCATCTCATTGTGGTATTGATTTACATTCTCTGATAACTATGCTGAATACCTTTTCATATGTTTGTTAGCCGCTTGGGTATCCTCCTTTATGAAAAACATATTATTAATAAGTCATTTGTCCATTTTTCT
>CM052441.1:127084937-127112127 GCA_028533085.1 Varecia variegata
GTATCCTCCTTTATGAAAAACATATTATTAATAAGTCATTTGTCCATTTTTCTTTAAAAATTGGATTGCTTGCATTTTTCTCTTATTCTGTAGTATATTTTTGATATGTTCTGGACATAAGTCCTTTGTCAGATACATATATTGAAACTATCTTTCACTCGGTGGCTTGCCTTTCCACTCAGTGGTATCTTTTGATGAACAGAAGTCCTTAACTATACTGAAATTCAATCCTCCCACCTTGGCCTCCCAAAGTGCTGGAATTACAGGTGGGAGCCACCATGCCCAGCCCACATTTACTTTTTAAAAATGTAGTTCTAATTTTCACCAAAGGTAGCTGGGTGCAATGGTTCATGCCTGTAATCCCAACAACTCAGGAGGCCGAGACAGGAGGATCATTTGAGCCCAGGAGTTCCAGGCTGCAGTGATCAAGGATTGTGCCACTGCACTCCAGCCTGGGGGACAGAGCAAGACCCTATCTCTAAAAAAAAAAAAAAATTTTTCCCTAAGGGGTGTGTGTATATGTATGTATATATATATATATAGAGAGAGAGAGAGAGAGAGAGAGTGTTTAATTTAGATGCCAAGAATCGACACTGCATGTAAAGAAAAGCAATGCTCCCGTCTTCCTTCATACTGATTTCCTTATCCCTGGAACCAGTGAATTTCAATGCGATCAGCTGATTTTTTTTTAAAAGCTATTCTCTATATCTCTAAATAACATATATTCGTTCTGAATTCTTGATTTTTCAGTTTTGGGCATAACCTTTTGACTTCCCAGTACAGAAGGTGAGGACTTACTTTCCAACTATTCACTTCGACCACAATTGCTCACAATTCCCATCCCACCAATGCCCCAATTACATGATCATTTTGGTTAGGCCAATACTGAGTGTTTACCTTATAATAACTATGTAACTGTTATCCTTATCTGAACGGTGTATTGTGCTGTGATCAGTTTTGCTTTTTGTTCCTCCTGGAGTTAATAATTATCTTGTTTTGTTGTGGCGGAGGTTCATTTAGTTTTCTATGTAATTACCACTATTTCAATCCCAGTTGTCCAAATCCCCTGTGAGGATGTTCAGACACAGCAGACATTTTGTCACTTTCCTCTTCTTGAAGCAATCCCTTCTGAAGGCTTTGGATCCACCCCAATCCTGACAGCTGCTGTCTAGCCCCGGCGGACATCTCTCGAGCTGTGATCTCCTGCCTCGTCTGCCTCGGGATTCCCTTTGCCTCTTCCAGAGATTTGATTCCCGCATTTCCTGAAGCCCGAGTCTTCCTCATTTCTGTCTTACGCTCTCGTTTCTTAGGCGCTCACCCTCCAATAGGTTCGTGAGCAGGTGGGCAGAGGGGGTTCAATTTCTGAAACTTTGAACATCTGAAAATGTTTTTAGTCTACCCTCACACTTGATTGATAATTTCACTGGGTATAGAATTCTAGGTGACAAATGATTTTCCTTCTGAATTTTTCCATTGTCTTCACATTTGGATTAATGATCTACTTAGGACTAATTTTTCCGTATATCGTGAGGTAGTAGTAGTCAAAGTTCATTTTTTCCTGCATGAATATCAAATGTATCCAGTATCATTTATTGAAAAGGTCATTCCGTAGTACATCATCTCTTTGGACCATAGAGGGGTGGCCTATTTCTGGACTTTCTGTTGCTTCCCATTGTCTAGTGGTCTGTCAGCTTGCCAGTACTGTTGTAATTACTGGAGCTTTGGAATAATCTTACTAACACGTAGTTTAAGTCCTCCAACCTGGTACTTCTGTATGATGGGCTTTGTTGTTCTTGGCCTTTTGCATTTTCTTATAAATTTTAGAATCAGCTTGTCAATTTCCACCAAAAGGAAAAAAACCTTCGGGAGTTTTTAAATTGTTTTTTAAAAAATAGGTTTATTGAGATATAATTCATACACCACACAATTCACCCATTTAAATAAGTGTTTAATTCAGTGGATTTTAGTATTTTTATAGAGTTGGGCAGTCATCACCACAATCAATTTTGGAACACTTTCATCACCCTCCAAGAACAAGCCCATGCTCATTCCCCCCACTCAACCCCCAGTCATGAACATCCACTAGTTCTATCTTTTGTCTTTATAGATAAGCCTGTTCTACACATTTCATATACATGGGATCATAAATATGTAGTCTTTTATTTTTATTTATTTTTTTTGAGACAGAATCTTACTCTGTTGCCCAGGCTAGAGTGCCGTGGCATCAGCCTAGCTCACAGCAACCTCAAACTCCCGGGCTCAAGTGATCCTCCTGCCTCGGCCTCCCGAGTAGCTGGGACTACAGGCATGAGCCCCTATGCCCAGCCAGTTTTTATATATTTTTTTGTAGAGATGGGGTCTTACTATGTTGCTCAGGCTGGTCTTGGACTCCTGGCCTCAAGTGATTCTCCTGCCTCAGCCTCCCAAAATGCTAGAATTACAAGCATGAGCCACTGCACCCAGCTATCTATTTTTTTTTTAATTCTTTGTTTCCTCTTGATAACAATCTGTAGTTTTCTATATAAAATCATGAACATATTTTGTCAAATTTATTCCTAGGTATTTGGGGGTTTTTAACTTTAAAAAATGCTATTTTTTGTTTTCTTTTTTGAGATAGAGTCTCACTCTGTTGCCCGGGCTAGAGTGCCGTGGCATCAGCCTAGCTCACAGCAACCTCAAACTCCTGGGCTTAAGCAATCCTTCTGCCTCAGCCTCCCGAATAGCTGGGACTACAGGCATGTGCCACCATGCCCGACTAATTTTTTTTATATATATATTTTTAGTTGTCCAGATAATTTCTTTCTATTTTTAGTAGAGATGGGGGGGGGTCTCACTCTTGCTCAGGCTGGTCTCGAACTCCAGAGCTCAAACGATCCACCCGCCTTGGCCTCCCAGAGTGCTAGGATTACAGGCGTGAGCCACCACACCTGGCCTATCTCTCCAATTTTGAGGGAAGTAGTTTGCTCTGTGATGGATCCAAGAAGTTGTTGTGGATTTTTCAGTTGGTTGAGCTTCTTAATTGTGGATGGAGTGACAGTTTCCAAGCTCCTTACATACCAAACTGGAATCATCATCTTTATTATCTTTTCTTTTCTTTCTTTCTTCGTTTCTTCCTTCCCTCCCTCTCTCCCTCTCTCCTTCCTTCCTTCCTTTCTTTGTTTGCTTCTTTATCAGTGTCTCCACCCAGTACAGTGGCTCACACCCGTAATCCTCACACTTTGGGAAGCCAAGGCAGGAGGATCATGTCAGCCCAGGAGTTGGAGACCAGCCTGGGAAACATACTGAGACCCTGTCTCTTAAAAAAAAAGAAAATCAGCCCAGCACGGTAGCTCACACCTGTAATCCCAGCTACTCAAGAGGCTGAGATAGAAGGATCCCTTGAGCCCAGGAATTCAAGGCTGGAGTGCAGTGGCAGTTCACAGCTATGATCATGCCACTACACTCCAGCCTGGGCGACAGCCTGGGCAAGACCTAGTCTCCAAAACAAACAAACAAAAAAACCTGAAAAGTCAGAGTCTCCATCACCCAGGCTGCCCTTGAACTCCTGAGCTCAAGCAATTCTCCCGCCTCAGGCTCCCAAGTAGCTGGGACTACAGGTGTGTGCCATTGTGCCCAGGTTCTTCATTTTATAAAGGACATTTTCATTTGTTCTAGTTTGCCAGTTATTTTACAGCACTTCAAATGTATCATTTCATTGTCTCCTGGTTTTCATCATTTCTGAGGAATTATTAGGTGCCAGTCTTATGTCTTAAAGATAGCATATAGTTGGGTGTTGTATTTTGTTTTGTTTTATCCAGTCGGACAATCTCTGCCTCAGAGCATTTAGATAATTTACTTAAAAAATAATTCAGAGTATTATGGGGGTACAAACGCTTTGGTTACAAAAATTGCCTTTGCACCCCCCAAGTCAGAGCTATAAGCGTGCCCATCCCCCAGACAGTGTGCCTGGCACCCGTTGATAATTTACTTTTGATGTAATTATCAACATGGTTAGGTTTAGGTTTAAATCTACCATCTTGCTATTTATTTTCTATTATTACCATGTATTCTTTATTTCTTTTTTCTCTTTTCCTACCTTCTTTGAATTAATTGACTATGTTAAAATATTTATCTTATCTCTACTAATATCTCATTATCTGTACTGCTTTAAAATTTTTTTAGTGGTCGCTCTAGGACAGTGGTCAGCATATGGCCCATGGCCTGTTTTTTATGGCCCATGAACTATGAATGTTGTTTTTTTTAGTAATAAACTTTATTTTTAGAACAATTTTAGATTTACAGAAAATCATAAAGATAGTACACATTTTCACATATACTATGTCCAATTTTTCCTATTTTTAGCATCTTACATTAGTATAATCCATTTGTTACAATTAATAGACCAATACTGATATTAATACATTATTATTAACTGAAGTCCATACTCTGATTTCCTTAGTATTTTTTAACTGTGGTAAAATACACTTAACAGAAAATTTACCATCTTAATTAACTATTTTTAAGTATAGAGTACAGTAGGTTAAGTATATTCACATCGTTGTGCAACCGATCTCCAGAACTTTTTTTTTTTTTTTTTTTTGAGACAGAGTCTCACTCTGTTGCCCGGGCTAGAGTGCTGTGGCATCAGCTTAGCTCACAGCAACCTCAAACTCCTGGGCTCAAGCGATCCTCCTGCCTCAGCCTCCCGAGTAGCTGGGACTACAGGCGTGCGCCACCATGCCCGGCTAATTTTTCTATATATATTTTTAGTTGTTCAGATGATTTCTTTCTATTTTAGTAGAGACGGGGATCTCACTCTTGCTCAGGCTGGTCTCAAACTCCTGACCTCGAGCGATCCTCCTGCCTCGGCCTCCCAGAGTGCTAGGATTACAGGCGTGAGCCACCACGCCCCGCCACCAGAACTTTTTTATCTTGCAAAACTCTATACCCATTAAACAACTCCCATTTTCCCCTCCCTTTCGCTCCCAGCAACCATCACTCTACTTTCTACTTCTCTAGATACTCTAGGTACCTCATATAAGTGGAATTGTACAGTGTGTGTGGTTTTGTGACTAGTTTATTTTACTTAGCATGACTTTAAGGTTCATCCATGTTGTAGCATGTGTCAGAATTTCCTTCTTTTTTAAGCCGACTGACATTCCATTGTATGTGCATGCCACGTTTTGTTTGCCCACTCATCTGTCAGTGGGTGCTTGGGAGATTTCCTCAGTTTTTACCTAATGTACTTTTTCTGATACAGGATCCCAACCAGGAGAGCACATTAATTTAGTCATCATGTCTCTCCAGGCTTCTCTGGGCTATCATAGCTTCTCAGACGTCCGCCCTCCCTCCCTCCTTCCTTCCTTTCCTTTCTTTCTCTTTCTTTCTTTCTTTCCTTTCTTTTGTTTCTTTTCTTTCTTTCTAACTTTGACAGTTTTCAGGCATACTGCTCAGATATTTTGTAGACTGTCCCTGTGTTGGGATTTGTCTAATGTTCTCATGATAAAACTGGGGTTGGGTTTTTTAAAGGAAGACTACAAGAGGTAAAAGTGCCATTTTCTCACGTCATATCAACAGTACATCCTATCAGCCTGACTTATCATTGTTGACATTGACCTTGATCATATGGCTGAGGTTAGTGTTTGTCTAGTGTTTGTTTCTCTAAAGTTACTCACTTTCCTCCCTTTCCATACTGTACTCTGTGGAAGGAAGTCAGTCTGCCAGCCCACATGTAAGGAGTGGAGAGTCGTGTTCCACTGCTGGAGGGCAGAGTACCCACATAAATTATTTGGAATTCTTCTGCCTGGGAGATTTGTTATTACTAAAAATAATTTTTACATTTTTTAAAAGTTGAAATGATTCAAAAGAAGAAGAATATTCTGTGATGTATGAAAATGGTATAAAATCCAAGTTTCAGAGTCCACAGATAAAGATTTATTGGAACACAGCCATGTTCATTCATTTATGTATTGTCTACAGCTGCTTTCGTTCTGCAACAGCAGAGTTAATCAGTTGCAACAGAGACTCTATGGCCTTGGACGCCTGAGATATTTCCTATCTGGTCCTCTACAGAAAAAGTTTGCCAACCCCTCTCTAGGGTTTATAATATGCATCTTTAATTGATCACAGTTTTCCTCCAAGTAACTTTATGTCACTTCATGTAAAAATTAGAGACTTAAAATAGTATATTTCCACTTTCCCCTCCCTTGCTTTGTGCCATTGTTTTCATATTAATATATCTTATTTTTACATATGTTATAAACTCCAGAATACATTGTTATTCTTTCTCTCATTAGTCAATTATCTTTTAAACAAAATTTTAAATAAGAAAAATATATTTTATATTTATCCACATATTTTCCATTTCTAGTTCTATGTATTCCTTTGTGTAGATCCAAGTTTCCATCTGGTATCATGTTCCTTCTGCCTGGAAAACTTTAACATTTCTTGTAGTGCAGGTCTCTCAGTTTTTGTGGTGTGAAAAGTCTTTATTTCATCTTTATTTTAAGGATATTTTCACTTGTTTTAGAGATCGAAGTTGATAGTACTAAGTTGATAGTACTTTTTTCCCCTACCCCCAACCCAATAACTGAAAAATATTGTATTCTGTTATCTTCTGCCTTGTATAGTCTCTCACAATAAGTCCATGATCATTTTCATCTTGTTCATCTGTATGTAATGTCCCTTTCTTCCTCTGCCACACCCGAGTTTTTTTTTTTGTTTTTTTTTTTCCAGACAGAGTCTTCCTCTGTCACCGGGGTTAGAGTGCAGTGGTGTCATTGTAGCTCACTGCAACCTCAAACTCCTGAGCTCAAGCGATCCTCCTGCCTCAGCCTCCCAAAGCACGAGGATTACAGGGATGAGCCATTGCACCCAGCCACCTCTGGCCTCTTTTAAGATTTTCTCATTGTCATAGATTTTCAGCAATTTGATTACAATGAACTTTGCTGTCATTTTGTGTCTTTATCGTTGGTATTGAGATTCTTGGATATAATATTTGGGTTTCTAGTTTTTATCAAATTTCAAAAACTTTTGGTCATTATTTCTTCAAATATTTTTCTGTTTTCCTGTTTCTCCTCTCTTTCTGGACTTCAACTATAAGTATGTTAGAGCACTTATTATCCCATGCGTCACTGTGGCTCTGTCCTGTGTTTAGTCTTTTTCTCCCTGTGCTTCCTCTCAGAAATTTTCTGCTGATAATGTCTTCAAATAGCTTCAAGTTTATAATTCTTAACTTCAAAGACATTTTTATAGATTATAAACCAGTTTATTTTGTAGAATAATTTGGGCTTGCTCAATGTTTCCTCATGATTAGGTTACGCACTGTGTGCAGCGATATCACAGAAGTGATGCTGTGTCTTTCTGTGTCCTATAGGTGGTCCCTGATTTTAATGTATCCCATTCCTATTGATGTTCACTTTGATCACTTGATTAAAGTGGTGTCTTCCAGCTTTTCCACTGTAAAGCTTTTCCATCTTCTGTTAAGACCACTAAAACTTTCTCCCTATCAGCAATAAAACTCTCTCACTTTCTAATCATTTGTGTGTTCACTGGAGTAGCACTTTTAATTCCTTTCAAGAACTTGCCTTTGCGTTCACAACTTGGGTAACTGGTGCAAAAGGCCTAGCTTTAGGCTCCTCTTGGCTTTTGACATGCCTCCTCGCTAAGCTTAATCATTTCTAGTTTTGATTTAAAGTGAGATGCGGGACTCTTCCTTTCACTTGAACACTTAGAGGCCATCGTAGGGTTATTAGCTGTCTTGATTTCAATATTGTGTCTCAGGGAGTAGTTAGGCCCCAGGAGAGGCAGAGAGATGGGGGTGGAGCAGCCAGAACACAACAACATTGATTAATCAAGTTCCCTGTCTTCTATGGGCATGGTTCCTGATACTCCAAAATAATTACAATAGATAACATCAAAGATCACTGATCACAGATCACCATAACAGATACGATCATAATGAAAAAGTTTGAAATATTGCAAGAATCACCGAAATGTGACACAGAGGCACAAAGTGAACACATGCTGTCAGAGCAATGGCACTGACAGACTTGCTCAGTGCCGGGTTGTCAGAAACCTTCAGTTTGTAAGAAAGATCGTATCTGTGAAGTGCAATAACGGAAAGTGCAATAAAACAGGGTACGCGTGTACACGTTTTTGTGTGGACATCTGTTTGCATTTCTCTTGGGTATCCCTCGGAATGGAATTGCTGGGTCGTATGGTTACTCTGTTTAATCATTTCTGAGCACTTCTTTATTTTCTGGCATAAGACGATTCAGGTGTGTCTTTTGTTTTCCCTGCCCTAGCCCTGTCATCAGCCACTTCTCCAAGGAGCCCTGGTTTTTGCTAGTGGACAATGGGATTTAGAAATTAAGCCTTGGGTGCTAGCTCTGCTCATCACTATTAAGGCGTCCCCGCCCCCAGCCCTCTCCGAGGATGGAGCTGGGAAGTGCGTGCATGTGTATCCATACATGTACATACATTGACACATACACACAAGCACATACATACCACATTTGCATCAATATTTATTTCTATGTCTAAATATTTATTTTGAAAATCATGAGTTCTCACCAATGCCTTCAGTTCCAGTCCAGGTATAGAGGATCGCAGGTGGGAACACCGCAGGGTTCACTCTTGTTTTTCCTTTTCCATATTTATGACACTCTTGGCCAGCAGTGAGAAACTGGGCTCACTTTTATTTACCAGGTGTCATATGTACTTACTGGGCCAGTCCCACTGGATGTAACCAATGCACCCAGGAGAAACCCATCTCTTCTCCCACCCCAAAGTGGTCCTCAGCCGGCACGGGCTCTAACACCCTGCCTGAGGCCACCCCACACGGATGCGCTCCTCCCCGCCCCAGGCTCTCATGTCCCACCCAAGCTCCCCCAGGTGCCCTGCTCCCCCCCCGCCTCCCCCGCCCCGTGGACTCAACTTCCTGCTGCTTCACCACCACCCCAAGCAGATGCCCTGTTCACCTGGCTCATGACTCACTCTCCCTGGCCAAGGTGGGCACCCTCCTTACTTTGCTTGAGCTCTGACCCCCACCTGGGCACCCTCCTTTGATTTTTGCTCTCTCTGCTCTGCTTCCCCTCGTCAGAGACACCTCCTGACTTCACCTGAGCTCCCCTCCCCCACCCTGGGACACCTGCCTTGCTTGGCCCTAGCTAAAGTCTTCTGGACTGAATTGTTTTTGAAGGGAAGGGAAGAGAAGAAGAAAAAGGAGGAAGAGGAGGAGGGGAAGAAGTAGGAGGATGAAGAGATGGAGAGGGAGAAGAGGAGGAGGAGGAAGAGAGCCGCCTGGCAGGTTTTGTTGAATAGTGGACGTTGTGGGCGACAGGTCTTAGAGGCCCTGGCTGGTGTCATCTTTGTCTTCATTCAGAGAGAAGTCCACAGAGCACAGGGAAGTCAGCTTGACACAGAGCAGCGGGTCCAGCTCCAGTTTGCCCTTATCCCTAGGCGTGGCTCTTTCCAGGGCCTCACCTGTCACCTGTCTGCCACCATGGAGCAGGCTGAGCAGAGCTTATAAGACATGTGCCTGGACAGGGAGGGGAGAGTCTGGAAAGTGATGTGGGGCCCGGGAGCTCAGGGGGTGGGGGGCACCAGAGTGTGTAGTGGGCCCAGGGGAAGGGCCTTCAGCAAGCTGGGGGTGGCACAGGGAGACGGGGCAGGTGGGTGGCGGGGCAGGAGGGTGGGGCCTCAAGCCTGGGGGACAGTCCCTCCCAGGCTGGCTTGACAGGGGTATGGGAACAAGGTGGGAAACTGCCTGCCTCCCTGTGGGGAGACTGGAGACAAGGTCGAGGGAAAGGGGGCGGCCCCGTGGTGTGGGAGGAGTAGAGAAGGGATGCCATGTGGTGGGGGCCAGGGACTCAACCAGGGAGGGGGCCTAGTGGGGGAGAGGGCCCAGCGACAGGGAAAGGGGGCTTACTAAGTGGGAGGGGCTGCGGGGGTCCCATCTCTTTATCCAGAGACCAGTGGCTGCACCCCTCCCCAACTCTGCCCCTCCCCAGCCTGGGACCTGGAGTGGGGCAGTGGGTGGTGGCCTCCTTTGCTCATGTGGTCCAGGCCCGGGGGTGGGAGCCCCAGGCTCACCCCTCCTGGCTGAGCATTTTGCCCCTGGGTCCTGGAGCCTAGGAGTGGGAGTGGGGAAGGGCTGGGGGCTTGCTCTCCCCCAGCCTCCATTCACCACAGGGGCAGGCAGGGCTGGATTTGTTTCTCATTTTGCTCTTGGCTCTTCTGGTGGAAAAATCTAAGCGCTCCCCTTGGTAGAGCAGACGTGGAGAGGGCGAGTGGCGGGGAGGCTGTCCTGGCAGGGAAGTGGAAGGGCGGGCGGGGCCTGGCCAGCGAGAGGCTGCCCCCCTGCTTGGCTCTCCCAGGCCCCCAGCTCCGTTGCTCCTACGTGGCTCTGCAGGCCCGGGTGGGCAGTCCTGCTGTCCTGCCGTCTGTGGAGGAGGGGCCAGGCCAGGGAGGAGGTGGGACTGGGCTTGGGGTCAGCCACGGGCCCATAGCCCCCACCCTCCGGGCTTGTCCCCAGAACAGTCTCTGAAGGGTTATTTAAAGTCCCCTGGGGGTCCTCGAAAGAACCACTGGGAAGCTGCAGCAGGAGGAGTCTGAGTCAGACCAGGGAGGAACAGGCTTCCTCACCATGCAGGGCTCTTGCCTAAGGGGGAGGTGACCTTTGTGCTAGGAGGGTTCCCTAGGCAACCCCGAGGCATTTCCTGAACACCCTGGCCATGGGAAGCCTTCTCTGTAGGTTCCATGTCGCCTTCACAAGCACCCCAAAGCCAGCACTAGCCATCCCATTTCACAGGGGAGGAGGCTGAGGCTCCCAGAAGTCAGGTGTCTTACTCAAGGTTGGGTAGCCTCTGTAAGTGGCAGGGCTGGGATTGGAACCCAGGTGTGCCTGACTCTTCCCCCAACACTGGAAACACAGGAAAGCCCTTCTCCCCTCCACCGCAGGGTCTGGGAGCCCCTGAGCAGCTCCTGGGTGAGGCTGTTCCAGCAGGGAGAAGGAATTTGGGGGTCTTTTGGGCCATGCCCCTGCCTCTGCGCCACAGCCCCCTGCCTCTCCCACTGCCCCCAGCCCCTAATTGGCAGTGAGGTGCTTCCAGAGAGTTCCCCCACCCTCCTCGTGTGGAGCTGGAGCCACCCCCACTCCACTTTCTCAGACCCCAAGTCCCTCACCCCGGCCCCCTCTCCAGTCTGAGGGAAAGGGGAGCCCAGAGCGGAGCCCAACCGCTTTCCCTCTGGAATCTGCTGCCTCTGCTTTCCGATGGGGAAACCATCTGGACTGCATTATGGGCAGAGGAGAAAGCCCGAGAGCAGGAAAATGTGAGTTGGCCCCCGGCTCCCGTCTGCAGTGCGTGGGGGGGTGCTCAGGCTCTGCAGGGGCCGGGCCAGCAGCTGCGTCCACCTCCCCAGTCCCTGCAGGGGTGAGATAGGAGAAGTACTCAGGAGAGGGTGGTCTGGAAGGCAGGGCCCAGGCCTCGCACACCTCTGCAGAGCCCAGGTTGAAACTGCTTAGCTTACCAACCTACCCATTTCACAGATGAGAAGACCATGGTCCAGAGAGGGTAGTAACTTCCCCAGGGTCACACAGCACACACTTCTAGACATGCGCACATGCCAATGGGCACTGGAAGGCCCCAGTATGCAGGGGTTGGGGGGCTGGAGCAAGGGAGCAGGAAAGAGGCTGGTGGTTTCTCTTCACGCTCAGAGTGTGAAGGGGCAAAGGCCCTTGAGAACAGCGAGGAACAGCCTTCGTCTTTTTTGGAGTCCCCCTTCCTTGCCTCCCAAGCCCCCTCCCTGCCCTACGTGCCACGTTTCCGGGCACCCAATGCCTGAGGATACTGGGTTCTGGGGTGGGGGCCCTGTGGGCTCTTCTTCTGGGTCCCAGGACCCCCTCCCCCCGCGTGGCCCCAGCTCCAGACGTGGCAGGGTAAAAGCAGGAGTGAGGTTTCTCCGCTCCCTCCAAGTGCTGTGCTGGCGGCTCCCGAAATAAAAATCAAATGTGGGCTTGGCAGAGGGAGCAGGGTGGGAGACGCAGCCTAAGCAAGCGAGCAAGCGAGCGGCAGCGCTGGGGCTTCATTCTTTCCATTGTAACTTCACCTCCTAACCTCTGGCATTTTAATTACGTCTCCTACCCCCTCGCTCTGCCTGGGCCAGAGGGTGAGCTCACGCTTTTCTCCAGCCGGGGGGCAGGGGCAGCCTCAGCCTGGACCCCCAGGCCCTGCGCTGCTCCCCGGAAGCTGGGTGGGGGCCGGGCCGGGGGTGTCTGCCTCACGGCTCCCTCCTGCTTCTCCTGTCCCAGGAGGGGCCTGGAGAGGGGCCCGGCCCCCGGCATCCAGCTGGCATCTCAGGTTCCATGTGTGAATCATTAGTCTTCACACCCACTGCTCCATTTAATGGTGGCCACTGTCTCAAGGCCAGGCGTGGCGGGCTCACCACCCCATTTTGTGGATGGCTCAGCCGTAGTCTTCAGGGCAGAACCTGGGCCCAGGCCCCACTCCAGGTCCCGTACTCTTTCCTAATCCGGGAAGAGGGGCAAGAACAGCTAAGGCCCAGAGTGTCTGCTTTTGTCTAATGGTAAGTGGTGGACAGCATTATTTTGATATTAAAACATGCAAGGACATAGTATGGGGTACGAAGCAAAATGCCTATGAATTTTTTTTTTTTTTTTTTTGAGACAGAGTGTCACTCTGTTGCCCGGGCTAGAGTGCCGCGGCGTCAGCCTAGCTCACAGCAACCTCAGACTCCTGGGCTTAAGTGATCCTACTGCCTCAGCCTCCCAAGTAGCTGGGACTACAAGCATGTGCCACCATGCCCGGCTAATTTATATATATATATATATATATATTTTTAGCTGTCAGATCATTTCTTTCTATTTTTTTAGTAGAGGCAGGGTCTTGCTCTTGCTCAGGCTGGTCTCGAACTCCTGAGCTCAAACAATCTGCCCGCCTCGGCCTCCCAGAGAGGATTATAGGCATGAGCCACCGCACCCGGCCGAAATGCCTATGAATTTTTAAGGTAGAAAAATCTTCAGAGATTTCCACTTGGGGCTGTGCTCAGACTCCAGGAGTAGCATCCGTCTCCCTGGCATGGCTATAAACTGGGGTGAGATGCTGCCATATGTGTTTGCAGCCAGATCATTCAGGCCCAGGACTGCCGCTGAAGACACTGGTGGGTGCTGGCAGGCGGCCTTGGCCCACCCTGGGGTGCGGAGGCCTTCTCCCACCACAAGGCCCAGAGAGTTGCAGTTCTGCTGATTCTCGGTGTCTCCTGGGGAGAGAAACTTCCACAGGACAAGCCCCTGGGAAAGGACAGCCATTCTGCAGCCAGCGCAGGTGCAGGGCAGCCTTGACTCTGACCCCAGGGCCAGCACTCCAACCACTTCAGCCGCCCCAACCAAGGCTTCCTGCTCCATCCCCAGACCCTAGGACCTCCCCTACCCCATTGCCTTGGAGACCAAGCCTGTGGGGAAGCCCTCCCTTTTCTTCCCTCTTGCCCTACAAGTCTCCCCTGAATCAAATAAATGATTCCATCAACAAATGATTCCTGGGAACCTAGTCCGCCATAGGCCTTGCTGTGGCCCAGCATGGCGTCTCTGCTCCAGTGGAGACAGTGAAGTGTTATTAAACGCTCTGAGCGCTGCCGTGGGGAAATGCAGGCGATGGCAGCTCCTGCAAGGGGAATCCTGACCCAGGCTCGGGAAGGCTTTCCAGAGTAAGGGACACCAGGAGCCCTGAGGAAGATCGCTGAGGACTGAGGCAACAGCACCTGCCAAGGTGCAGTGGGGGAGAGAGCCTGGCACAGAGGCTACAGGAGTGTGGGGGGCGCAGCGCGGGGCATGGGCACTGTAGGAGCTGTAGGAGCTGTCAGGGTACATTTCTGGGCAAGGCGTGGAGGATGGGCTGGCAGGTGATCAGAATAGAGGGGCTGGTGACCTCTCAGGAGGCTCCCACAGAGATCCAGGTGAGAGGCGATGGTGCCCAGGCCCAGGCTGGGGGTGGGAAAAGGTGGCCGGATTGACAGAGGTGTAAGGGGCAGAAGCCACGGGACCTGGTGACTGACTGGCAGAGGGATGCGGGCCAGGGATCCACTGAGGCTGGCTGCCGGGTTTCCAGTTTATTGTTGAACACGGGGGTTTGGTACACCTGTAGAGCATCCAAGTGGAGATGTGCACCAGGTGGCCGGACATGCAGAGGTCCCCTGGAGAAAGTGCAGAGAGAAGAGGCCGGGCCCAAACCCACAGAACGATGGAGGAGGCACAGCCTGCAAAGGAGACAGAGAAGGAGTGGCCAGAGCCACCAAAGCCCCCAAGGGAGGAGGTCTTACCAGAGCAACGGCCAACAGTGTCAGTGGCTAGAGATGGGGCAGGCTGAAGCCCAGGAAGGGACACTTGGTCCAGGGACCAAGAGGCCATTGCCTTTTGCTGTCCCCCAGCCCTCGGCTCTGTCCCCCACCCCTATGTCAGTCTCCCAGCCCCCATCTCTGTCCCCCAGCCCCCATGTCTCTATCCTCAGCCCCCATCTCTGTCCCCCAGCCCTTCCCCATCCTCATGCTCCTCACTCTTCCCCATGCCCTCCCCGTATTACTCTTTCTTTCTGTACCCTCTTCTCTCAGAGCAGAAGGCTCAACAGCTTTCTAAGGGAAGCTTCATGCCACCCCTAACCCCTGGGGTCCTGGTTGCCTCCATGGCTCCTGAGATCACCCACCAGCAACAACCACACACACCTCTCACCACAGACTCCTCCAGAGCTCCAGAGGCTGGGGCAGGGAGGGGCACACACCACCACCCGGCCCCCTGGGTGCTCCCCCTTCCCCCAACAAAGTCCCCACGAGGCGCCAGGGTCCAGGGCAGCTTCAGGCCAGCCTGGCCCCCAGGGCCTTGTGGCCTAAAGGAGAAAGAAGCAATGACCCTGACAGCCCCACACAGAGTGAGAGGAGAGGCCCAGAGAATGAGCTATTGATGTTGGAATCCGGCAGACAGATCTGAGCGGGCTCCATGGAGGAGGTGATTCTGCACGGGACCTTGAAGGACTGGCAGGATTTGGTCATGTGGCGCTGGGAGCAAAGGCAGTTGCAGGAGGAGGGAACAAGGTGGGAGAGGGGACCAGAGGAGGCCAACCTGAGCTGCTGGTGGCTGAAGAGTGTGGCCAGAGGGGTGAGGTGGCAAAGTGAAGGGCCACAGCAGGCAGCTGGAACACCGGAGGACTCTAGGCTTTATCCACTCGTGCCTCTTGACCTGGGGTTTGCAGATCTGGTGCTGTTTTCCAGTTCATTCATTCATTCATTCATTTAGGAAATATTTACTGAGCTCCGACTCCGTGCTAGGCAAGTGCTGAAGATGCTATGGGAGAGAGAAGAAGGTCCCTGGCTTCACAAGTTTAAGTTCCGGGAAGAGACACAAATGACAAAGTCATAAACAAGTAAAGATGAAAACTTAAAATCATGATAGGGCCTGCCATAATGACTGGCCACTCTCTGAAGGCAGGGCTTGTGTCCTGTCTCCCCCTCAGACTGAGGTTCCCCTGAGGACAGATCCTGTGCCTCCTCCATCAGACACGGGCAGAGCCTGCTGCCATCGGACTGGGAGCATCCTGTGGCTTGGGGACGGAGAGGGGCTAAAGCACCTGACAGCAAGGGTGTCTCAGAAACCTCCCAGGAACGGACCCAGGGACAGAGGTGAGCGGGGGTCTTGGGAAGGACCCCCTTCCCAGCCAGGCCCCAGTGGGAGGGCTTCCCTCTCCCCCTCCCCATCCACCCCTCCACCCCATTAAACCTTAAATTAACCTCAGCCCCACCCGGAGCTGGAGAGAGTGCCTCAAAATAAATCCTAAATTACATGCTGCTTGGGGGCAACCACAATTCTTCTTCCTCCCTCTCCAGCAAGCAGACCCGCCCCACCCAATGCTGAGGGGCCTCCCCCCAAAAGGGGCTATTTATACAGTTTTTGCTCCCCTCTTTGCTGTCTGGCCCTATTGTCCTTGGGCGAAGCCCAAGTAGGTTACACAGCTCTCCTGGGAGGCGAAAGGGAGCAGGGGAGTTTGTGAGCCTCTCCAAGGTCTGACCGGGCCCCGGGGATATAATTTATAGTCCAAACCAGCATACTTTGGGGCACTGTTAGCGATTACACCCGGGCAATAGCATAGGTCTGGACTGCCTTGAGCACACCGGGCATCTGGTCACCCAGGGATGGGGCCCAGACCCCAGCCTCCCAGAGCACTGCCTGCTTGGGTACTTGAGAGAGACCTGACTTGGCCCCCCTGTAGCCGAGGAAGCAGTTCCGATTACGGGGTGGGGGGCCCGTGGCACCTGGCAAGGGCAGGATGGACTCTGGCTCCAAGGACCGCCAGGCACAGGGAGGGCCTGGGCAAGGAAAGAGGGGAGCTGGACGTGGCTATTTGGAGACCGTGGGCTTGGGCCCAAGGCCTCCCTGGACAAAGCCACCTTCCACTCTGGGAACCTGGCCCCAGATATTGGAGCTGTGGCCCTCCAAGTGGGAGAGTCAGCGGGGGGTGGGACGGGGAGGGGGGGGGGCAGAAAAGGCAAGAGAGAAGGAAAGAGGGAAGCGAGTGGGTGACAGAGATGTGCACACACAGGGAACCACAGAAGGGGGGAGAGACAAATGCGGAGATGGGCAATGACAGAGGGCCCCGGGCCTGGCAGCACCCCTCTACGTGTGCGGGGCCTGGGTGTCTGCCTGCTGCCCACTGGCCCCCACCGTGCTGCCCCGCTCTCAGCCACCGCAGTGGCTGCCGCTGCCCTTCAGGGAGACCCTCCTCCTGCTCCCCACGGCCCCTTGTTCAGCCTCCTTCTGTCCCTCTATCCCAGGCAGCCTGGCCAGCTCCGTGCCCTCCCCGGGAGCCAGCCCCACTGCCCTAGCAGACCTGCTGCCCGGGGTCCAGCCTCTTCCTGCCCCTCTCCTCCCGTGTCCCCCTTCACCCCCGGGGGCTGCCCTGGGAGGTGGGGGGGCAGGTGAGTCAGAGGGAGGAGGGAGGACCTCTCACTCAGAGTCAGCCCCGGAACAGGGGAGGGGAGCAGAGAGCAAGGGGGAGGGGAGGAGAGGGGAGGCTGGGAGAGTGTGAGAAGGAGCCACTTCCAGGCCTGCGCCCAGGGATGAGGGGCTGGGTGAGGCTGGGTGGTGGCATCACAGTGTCTGGAGGACCATGCTCACGTCCATGGTCACGTCATCATGCAGGTGACTTAGAGGATGGGGCTCAACCTCTCTGAGCCCTACCCGTGGGCCGTGAAAAGAGGGAACACAGCACAGGCTGAGCTGCGCAGGTCCCAGACTCTGCTGGGGGGGTGTGTGTGTACTCACAAGGGAAGTCCTGCCGAGGATGTGCCAAGAACCTGCAGGAGAGGGCCGGTGCGAGTGTGAGTGTGTGTGTGTGTGTGTGTGTGTTGGGGGTAACAGAGGATTCAACCCGTGCTGCCTGAGAGAGGTGAGGACCTCGAAGCACCAGGGAGACAGTCACAACAGCCCCCTCCTCCTTAGAGGAGGCGACATGTCTCCAATCAAACTTGATTATCCGTCTGCTTAACAGCCCCATGACCCCCAAGGAGCCCGGGGCACCAGGCCTGTCATTTAGCTGGAGGAAGCAACCCAAGCCACAGCCAGGAGCCGAGCTCCGTGCGGGGAAGCAGTGCCCAGCCCAAGGCAGGCACCGGCCCAGACACTTAGCGCCCTGTTTACCCTGGCCAGGGCGGCTGGCACAGGTGGGTCTCTCCAGGGAGCGGCTGGTGGCCCTGCCAGCAGACCCCCCCTGCAGACCAAAAAGGAGGCCAGGACAGAAGAGCAGGGAGAGGTGGGTGGAAAGACACCCCACTCAGCTGCACGCCTCACACTGCGGCTTGCAGGGGCCAGCCCCTGGCACTCAGGGGTCTCTCAGCTGCCCCTGAGCACAGATCACATGGCTGGGCACAGGGGAGAAACCGCAGCTCCAGAATGCGGGTGCTGCTCCCCAGGACAAGGGGAGGCTAGAGGAAGCCCCTGCTTTTGGGGCCCTGGTCTGGCGTGCCTGGCTGCCTCTCGACTCCCCAGATCTGAGGGGCCAGTTGTCAGCACCCACCCGCACACGTGGCTTGGCTTAAGCACGCACTGTCACTGTCCTGCCCCGGCAGAGCCCGTCACCGCGCAGATGCTGTCTCCGGGTTGTTCTCTACCACGGAGACCGCATGGACACGCTCCGCACCCCTCCACATCCAACACACACGTCACCTTCCAGCACCCAGCCCTCAAACACGGCCAGCACCTGCCAGACACACAATGCCCACCCGAAACAGCCCTTCCCCACCCAACCTCCACTCCAGCAACGAGGCCACACTCACACACAGTCCTCTGTGCCGGGACACCCTCCCCCAATGCCATGCTCCAAAGTGGGCCCAGGGGCCCAACATTCCAGTCCCTCCCCCTGCCCCTCTTCGTCCTCCCTCCCTCCCTCCCTCCTCCTCTCCTGCCCCCCCCCATCTCTCTCCTAGCTAGGTCCCTTGCCCCAGGCCCCTTTCCCGGCACACATGGTGGACACTCCCCGGCCACACCTCTGGACAGTTCCCTGCAGCTGCAACTTCCCCCACCCTGGGGCTTGCGGGGCTGGGGGCTCCAGAGAACAGGAGCTGCAGCCTGCAGGGCTCAGGGCCTCACATCCCCTTGCTCGCCACCCCCCCATGGACGGCCCACCCCTCCTCATTCCAGGCTGAGTCATCCCTGTATCTGGAACCTCTGCACATCTGGAAGAGCTGAAGGCCGTGCAGGCAGCTCCACGTGGACACCCCCTCCCCCGTGCTCCATCTCACTCCCACCCCTCCTAGCAGCTGGGGTCCAGCCCCGCAAGCCCCACCTGGAGCAGGACCCTGGTCACCTAGCAGGCAGGAGCCCCAGTGCCAGCCTCGGGGGCCAGGACAGCCATTGCCCACAGGGCCTGTCCCCAGTAGCAGGAACAGCGGCCACTCGGTGCCCACCACAGTGGGCAGGCAGGGCAGCGCTGGCCTTGGAGGAGGCCAGGCCCAGGGATGGGGGAGGCAGGAGAGCCAGGTAGTGAGGAGGCAGCAGTTTGGCCCAGCAGGCAGAGCGAGTTTATCCTGGCGCCCGGCCCTGAAGCCAAACATCCTCCTCTAACCTCGCAGACACATCAAAGCCCACAGGGAAGGCGCCCTTCGGTAGAGGAAACCTGTAGTCCTGGAGCCCTGACAACCTGGCTCCGGGCACAGGACCACCCCGTCCCACTCGGCAGCCCAGGCTCAGGTTGGGCACAGCAGTCCTGGAGGGAGTGGGCAGAAGAGGACATCTCCACCCGGAGCCCCAGGCCCCTCACCCCACCCCTTCAGTGCTGCCACGGGGGTCATTTGCCCCCGGTAGGGCAACAGAGTTGGCACCATTTTTTAGCTTCAGCCCCCAATACAGGGCTCCCTCCCAAACTTGCCCCCTCCCACAGCCCCCTGCCCCTCTCCAGGCAAGGAAGGCTGAGTGGGGCTCACTTTGTGCCCCAGCCTTCCAGCCGCAGCTGGAGGCAGAGTGTGTGCTCAATTGCGGGGGGCGGTGGGGGGGGACTCAACTTCATCCCCAAGGCTCCACTGTTCTGCAGAGGATGTCTCCGCGTGTACAAGGGGGAAGTGGAGAGGGTAGGGGGCTTAGGGGTTGGGAGAAGAACCAAGCTTGGAAAAATAGAAGCCGCAGTGGAATCAGAAGGCGAGAACTGGGCTGCGAGCCACAGGGCCTCTCTCTGGGGGGGCCAGCTGGGGCGGGAGGAGGAAGAGGGGCTGTAAGGCGCTAACAAGGGAAAGAGGAGGTGCTAACAGGGCCACTGGGGTGAGGGGATCCTGGAGCCAGCCCCCTAAAGGCTGGCCTGGAGATAAGGAAGCCAGGCGGGAGCTGCCACATCAACACAGGAGGCTGGGGTGCTATGCACGGGCACACGTGCACACATATGTGCACACATGCACACGCCCACACATGCATGCGTGCACATAACCGGAGCCAAGTCTGTCCTCAGCTGGGAGCCAGATGATGTGGCTGCTTAGAGGAGCTGTGATTTGAGGAAGAACACATCTCTGCTGGCCTCTCTTCCTCAGCCCCTGCCCACACTCATTCTCTGCTTTTACAGCTTCACGGATGTCCCAGGCTGTACCTGCCCCCACCCCACTTTAATCTGAGCCCCCAGATCATTTAGAGGCCCTCCCTTCGAGATACCCAGATCCCCTTCCCACCGGCCACCCCAAATCCCCACTTTCTTTGGGACTGAGAAGTCCTAACCACAAACCCCTGGAACATCTGGATCCGAGACACAGGAGCCCACAAACAGCTTGCAGTAGAGCTCTCCTTTAAGGGCACAACAAGAACAGAGCTAGAAAATGGGGCTCCTGGGGGTGCAACCTCAGAGCAGACAGTGAGGGTAGGCTGCAGACAGAAGGAGGGGGCAGGGAAGCCTTGGAGAAGGGGCCCCAGAGGGCAAAGACCCTTCCCCTGGCCGCAGCTCAGTCTCTCCTGCCTGCATCTTGGTGGCTGTGCTGCATCTGCTGCCCCAGACAGCCAAAGCTCATCAGCACAACCTCCTCACCTACCCCCACCTCTTTGAGGTGTTTTCCTCTCCTCCCCTGGCCTGTGCGCCCCAGAAACCTACGCTTTGGGAGGATAATCGCTCTCAAATGCCGTTTTTGTCTCTGCTAAGCCTCGGGGAAGGTGAGCATTGGTGCAGCCCCTCCAACCCGCTCATTAGGATAATGAGTGCTCTGCACCGTTAATTGTCAGCTGGTCCGTCCTCCCTCCACCTTCCTGGCCCACAGGTTGGCAGCTCAGACTTGGGGTCAACTCCAGAAGTGATCACCGCCCCCCGCCCACGCACCACCCTGAGAATGAGTGAGGGGCTAGTGAGCTTCAATTTCCAAACACAATACTGGAAAGAAGACTCAGACACTGGTCCCCTGGCCAAGAAGTCCTCCTGGCAACCTGCCAGGCACTGCCTCCCCCTGGAAGGTGGATGTGGAGCCAAACATTCCTTGCAGCACCCCCTAGGAGTCGCTGGATCCCTAGGGAACCACCGTACCCTTGGCTGTGGGGGCTGTGCATAAATGCAAGCACACCCTTGCGGGGACGGGGAGCAAGAGAGGTGGATTCCCGAACCACACAGCCAGTGGTGAGGGGGAGCCCAGTCTGGACGCCCCCAACCATGAGTCCCTCACCAAGGACTTTGGACATTAATTCCCTATCCCCGTGGAGACATCTGGCCCCTGACCCAGGAAGGCCCCTAACCAGCTTCGACTCAGTGACAACAGAGCCAGTGTTTACTTGGAACAAAGCACCATGGGGAAATGGAAGCTGAATCAGAGCTGGCCAGCCCCCGCAGCCTGGTGGGAACATTAGGACATGTCCACACATCTTCAAGGGAGAATGGCCAAGTGCTGTGAGAGAGGCCCAGAGAAGAGGCCTGGGGTAGGGGCGAGCAGGGAGAGGGCAATCACTTCATGCAGGAAGACCCAAGTCCAGGAAGGCTTTCTGGAGGAGGTGGTATTTGGGCCTTGAAGGATGGGTAAGAATTTGTTATGTTTCAGGGAGAGATATGGAGAAAGGTGTTCCCGTGGAGAAAACTGCCCAGGCAGAGGCAAGGGGGGAAGCAGAAAGGGTAGAGGGAGGGGCCGGAGAACATGGCTGGGGGGGCACAGGGAGAGCACACTGGAAGCGCAGGTGGGGGCCACTTATGGAGGATCCTGAAGATCTCCCTGAGATGAGACTTTATTCTGGTGGCAGTAGGGAGCCTCTGAAGGTTAAGGAGCAAGAGAGTGGCATGCCCCAATAGGGGCAATGGGGAGACCAAGCTGGAGGCCTTGTTGAAGATGGTTGTGATGGCCCTGGTGAGCCAGGCTGCACGGGGGATGAGGGCAGTGGTGATGAAGGGGAGGAGACACCTGCGACAGTCTCCAGTCCCTGTGAGCTCTCAGCCTGTGTGGTGAGGCAGGCGTGCCCCGCAGTGCTCAGCGGGCAGTGCGGGAGTGGGAGGGGAGGGGGCAAAGCAGGAACAGAGGGAATTACTCAAATCTCCTGGCCCAGCACCACATGCAGGTCACCCCTGAGACTGGTCACCAGCCCTGCCCTCTCCGACCTGGCCTTTAGGTGGGGCCCAGAGCACTTAATAACAGCAGAGGAGGCCAGTGAGCATGGCATCTGGGGAAGGGGTTGGGCAGAGGGGCGCCAGCAGTGCTCAGAGGGAAGCATGACCCTAACTCCTCGGCGCTCTCTCTCTGCCTCTGTGTGAAAGGGAGAGAAGGAACTGCGGGCCCCTTTCCTCTGCCAGGAATGAAAACAGCTACCATTTATTTGCCATTACTCTATGCCAAACACTGAGCAGCGAATTTCATCCTCATAATAGCCAATGTGACGAGGGAGGTACTGTTACACAACTCCTCCCCCTCTTTTCACAGATGAGTTGAGAGACGCACAGAGAAGTTCAGTTTCTTGCCTAAGGTCACACAGCATACCATAGTTAAGCGGCACGCTTACTAACATGACACAATACTGCCCCTACAGGCAGAGCCGGGCTAGAGCAGAGTGTACTGCCAGCTTGGAAAAGAGATCCCAGCCCAGCATCATCAGCCACTATCCACGTATTGGGAGGTCAGGAGGGGGGCGATGCTAAGTGGAACAGAACTCAGCCTGGTTCTTCCCCCTCACCCAAGGCCTCACCCTCTTGGCTGGGCAGAGCCAGGCTGGGCAAGTCCTCCCACTTCAGTGAGGTGTTCCTCCATCCAGAGCAGTGGAGCAGCGGCTCCTTGGGCCCAAGGTGTGTGCCACCCTGCTGGGCGTGAGGTCTCGAGAACTGCATGATTCTGGGCATGACGCAGCCCCTAATGTCTCGTGTGACCTGGCCTTTCCACCCTCTGAGCTCCATTGCCTTCTCTGAGAAGAGAGCGGGTGGCCGGCTGACCTCGGAGGCCCTTCCAGCTGGCCCTTGTGGGATGCACAATCAGCTCATTCTTTAGTGAATGGGCTGGGGGACACAGCGAGTGCATATGAAGACATGTCAAAGTGGCTGCTCTTGGGAAACCCCAGACGGAATTTGTCCTGGAATCTAGGGGGACCCGCTGACTGCATAAGGTCTCTGGGTCTCCCCGCCCCCGTGTCCATGCAAGCTGGAGCATGCACATGCGCGCATGCACATGCTTCCCTCCCGCTGCCAGATTAAGTGTCAAACAGGAGACGCTGACCCCGTCCAGGACCCTCCTTCCTCCAGACAAGAACAGCCCCCTCTCCGCTCAGTATCAGGGCCCCATAGTGCCCCACCCCCACCCGACCTCACCCACCAAGAATGCTGGTGTCCCCAGGGCCATGATGGATGCTTGATAACAGGGCCTGGTACTCTGGGCCTGGGCTGGGACCACCCACCACCAGGCTCCTCCTCCCTCACCATCTGTAGGAAGGAACACAGAAGGGCAGTTGGTGTCATGGAAAAAACTGGGGGCCCAGAGGCGGGTTCCAGAAGCCCTTTGGACTCTGCCTGGTGGGCCAAGTGCTAGGGACCTCACTTTCTCCACCAGGAAGATGTGGGGCAGGGGGTGGAGTCTGTTCCTATGATACTTCAGGGAGTTGGGTAGGATTGTCAGATTTAACAAAGAAAAATACAGGATGCCCAGTTAAATTTGAATTTCAGTTGAACAACAAATAAATTTTAGTACAAGTATGTCCCAAATATTACATGGGATATACTTATACTAAAAGAAAAGTATTCAGTGTTTATCTGAAGCGCAGATTTAATTAGGCATACTGTCTTTTTTCTGGCAACCCTAGATCTGAGTCAGGGGGCGGCCAGAGACGCAGAGGGTAGCCACGCCAGCCCCTCCCCGCCCTCCTGCTCCTCTTCAGGGCACTGGTGCCTGCCTTGTCCCTTCAGCTCTTCAGCCCTCCTGGCCCTCCATGGCTCCCCCATGCCCTTCTCAGCACCCTCATTTGACTCCCCAGGGTACCCTGCTCCCCTAAGCTCAGCCATTTCCCTCTTCCCTAAGGGCCATATTGCTAGGGCTCCAGGCCCCGCAGGGTGCAGGGAGTGTGGGGAGATACCCCAGGCCTCCAGCCCCGTGCAGTGGGGGCAGATGGGGGCAGACGGGCCCCAGAAGCCCGAGTTAGCAGCAACTGCACTAAAGAGGCAGAGGCGTGGGTGCTGTTGGGAGGCGGTTCCAGCACTCTCTGGACTAGGTCCCCCTTGCCAAGGGGCAATCTGGGTCCACTGCCACTTGCGGGGGGAGGAGAGAAGAGTGCCCCGCACCCCGCCTCCCGCCGCGGCCGCTTCTCCAAGCTCACAGTCACCAGGAACTTCAAATGGGGGGGGGTGTTCTCTGGGGCTACATCCCAATTCCACCTGGATCAGGAGACTGGAAGATTCCCCTCTAAAAGGCCTAAAAGGGCCAAGAGATCACGGGAGACAGAGACAAGGACAGAGGGAGGGACCGGGAGAGACCACGGGAAACAGACTCAGAGTCGGGGGATGCCAGACCCACCCTCTGACAGGGGAGATGGAGACAGACGAGAAAAACAGACCCCTCCCCGAGACAAACGGAGGTTCACGGAGCCGGGAAAACAGAGAAACACTCGGAAATTGGGAACAACTGGGTGCAGACAGGCGGGGAGAAACCGAAACAGAAAAACAGAGACGGAGAAATGCGGAGAGAGAGATTAAGTACCGGACAGATAACAGGACTAGGAGGGATGCAGGCTGGAGAGGGAGAACGCGGGAGAAACAGGGAAGGGACACAGCTGCCAGAGGACTTGCTGTCATACGAAGTCGGATGGTGACAGGGGCCAAGTGAGACGCGACGCTCGGCAGGGGCCGCCTGACGACCCTTGCGTGGGCGGGAGCAGCGCCCACCCACCACGCCCGTCCCGCCCCTCCCAGGGTCCGAGTCCCCTCCCCGCCTCCCCCACCCCGCGCCCGGCGGAGGGGCTTGGACGATGCCACCCGGGACCCGCCCCGGTCTGCGCCCTCCGGGCTCCCGGGGACCCGCGCTGGCCGATGCCGCCACCTGCCGGCCGGCCCCGTCCGCACCGCGGGCCTCGAGGGCGCGGCGGCCGCGCAGGGTCGGAATCCGGCCCCTCCCCGGCGGGCCGGGCTCCGCGGGGTCTTTCCAGGAATCCGGACGGGCCTGCTCACCCGCCGGCCGCGGCTCCGCGCCGGCTGCGGACCCGGGGCAAGTCTCTGGACGCCGGGCCCTTAATTTCCCCTTTGTCAAAGGGAGGAAACGTACCAACACCACCCTCAGGATTTCGGTGGCGCGGGTTGGGGGGACACTAATGTACCAATGCTGCGCTCCTGGTCTGTCTTCCTCCACCCGGAAATCTCAGGTCACTTTGAAGTCAGCCAGGCCGCCCCCTCCTTTCCTTCTTGGCCGAAACACAATGGGGTGACACCCCCCAACACACACACACACACACACAATCCCCTCACAATCCACCTCTGGGCCTTCGCCTCGCCCCCCACAACCTCTCCCCCTCCGCTCCCCCAGAAGTCCAGATGCGGAGGGACGTCCAGCGATCCGGTTGCCTCCGCCCGCATTGCCTCTGTCCTGCCCGGCCAGCACGGCCTGCCCCCCTCCCGCCTAAGTCGGGGACACTTAGGAGCGGAGGAGGTGGCAGTTAGGAAGGCCTAACTCAGCACTCTGGAGCCGACCCGACCTTTTGGTTTTGTAATCAATTAATCTCATCTACCTCCCAATTACCAAAACCCAACCGAGACCTCTTCCCCGCCCTTTCCCCCCCGCTCTGCCCGAGTCCGGCCCCTCCGGGAGCATCAGCTCCGCCCCCGTCCCGAGGCGGGGCCCCATAGGTGGAGAGAAGTGGGAGAGGTCGCGGCCCCGCCTCTCCCCTCCTCCCCTAGACACGGAAGCTCAGTGGCCCCCATGCCAGGATGTCCCACGCTTGGGTCCCCGGCCTCGCGCCCGCCTTGCTGCTCAGCCTGCTGGCCGGCCTCCAACAGGTGAGCGCTTGGGAGGTAAGACTTCTCCGGCCCTACCCCGCGGGGTCGGGGGGCCTGCTTCTGCAGCCTGCTCACCACCTCCCGTTGTCTGGATTTCCTCATGACCACACGCAATTAGCAACTTCCTTTGTCTTTTTGCGGTGGAGGTGGAGGTGGGGGCCGCAGAGGAAGGCCCTGGAAAGCCTGAGTTCTTTCACCTCTGAGGGGGTTTGTGCAGTGGGCACCGGCCCCCGCCCACCTCCTATCCGACACCTAGCACCTCTCTGTGAATGGGGACTTTGACCCCCGTATTAGTCTTGGCTGGTCCCTCCGGCTCCTTCCCATCTGCTCCTTCCCATGTGCGTCAGAAAGTGGGGCCTGAGGTCTGGACGCCTGGGCCAGCACGTCTCCCCAGCGCTGTTCCTCCAGTGCTGGGTGACCTTGGGGATGGCCCAGCCCCTCTCTGGGACTGTTTTTCTCTGCTTGTGCCCTAGAGGAGAGGAGGCTCCCTCGTCCCTGTCTAGGAGGGAGAATAGAATTCCAGACTGTGGTGGGATTTCACCTGGCTGCCTGACCCAAGGCGGGGTGACCTCTGAAATCTGGGATTGAGAGTGGGGCAGGGTTTGAGCACTCCCTCGGCCCTCGGGTTCCTTCCACATAAACGCTACAGGTGATGGGGGAAGGTTGTCCAGTCCTGGGATGGGAGACTATTTGGGGAACTGAGATGGGTCTAGAACACACATATTAAACTTATTTCCATTCGAGAATAGGAGGGGAGCCCAGCACATGCTCCCCGGAACGGGACACCTTCACACAACTGGGCTGAGCTTTCAGAGCAGCTCTGCCAAAGCCCATCCATGGCCCCGTGGGCCCACGGACCCGGGTTATGGAGCAGGGTATTCCTTCTACATCTCTGGGTGAACAGTTTGTGTCAACACCCGTCTGAGCATCCTGGTTGACTCCTCCCACCAGCCCCAGTGGTGGATCAGGAGTAAGTTGAGATTGCCCAAGATCACCCCGACTCTTGCTCAAACTCAGGCTCTGAACCACCCTAGACAAGACCACTGGTTAAAATGGGGGGCTGAGGATCCAGGAGAAAAGCTCCTCCCCCTCCCAAACAGGAACTCGGGACTAATTTATTAAACCTGTTAATTACTCATCACTTAGTCAGGGTCCAGGAGAGGGAGGAGGGACAGAGTCTGGGATCTGAAGGGGCAAGGGAAGTGCCTGGCCCCCTTGGTTTGTCTCTAACTCTGTAGTCGCCTCTCTGT
>CM052441.1:127112227-127128287 GCA_028533085.1 Varecia variegata
AGAGTCTTGCTCTGTTGCCCGGGCTAGAGTGCCGTGGTGTCAGCCTAGCTCACAGCAACCTCAAAGTCCTGGGCTCAAGCAATCCTTCTGCCTCAGCCTCCCAAGCAGCTGGGACTACAGGCATGTGCCACCATGCCCAGCTAATTTTTTTTTCCCATATATATTTTTAGCTGTCCAGATAATTTCTTTCCATTTTTAGTAGAGACGGGGGTCTTGCTCCTGCTCAGGCTGGTCTCGAACTCCTGACCTCGAGCGATCCTTCTGCCTCGGCCTCCCAAAGTGCTAGGATTATAGGCGTGGGCCACCCTGCCCGGCCTATCATTGGTATTCTTATCTCTACTGTTGTAATTAGCAATTGAAATGTTATTGTAATTATTTTAAGTAAGATATTGCCAAAGCTGGCTTCTTACTTTTGAGCCCTGGTTGTTTGTCCTGGGAGGAGAGGATAGGGTGACAGATAACTGCCCCCAGTTTGCTGTGTTTCCACACCTATGTCCCTTTCCCACAGTCTGGGAGCAGCCAGGATGAAAGGAAACCAGGTAATCAGTGAATGCTCATTCATTCTGCAAATATTTTGACTGTTGGGTTTTCAACAGTGGTGAAACAGACAAAAATCCCTGCCTTTTTGGAGTTTGCACTGTACTGGGCCAACAGATAAAGTAAAATATATAGTATATTAGTTGTTGGTAAGAGCTATGGAGAAAAATCAAGCACACTAAAGGGAAGGAAATTGTTTTGGGAGAGTGGTTGTGATTTTAAATAAGGTGGTCAGAGAGGAAGGTGAAGGTGCTGGAGCCAGCCTTGCAGATACCTGGGAGAAGAGTGTTCCAAGTAAGTCTTCGACACATAATTGCTATTAATGGGTGAAATTCTGTGAGATGCCCTGGATGCCCTGCAGAACTAATGCCAAAGAGGGAGGAGCTGGTTTGGGAGGGGCGTCCTGGCAAATTTGCAGAGCAAGGAATCCGCAGGCAGTTAGCTAAAGGATGAATGCCTCCCCTCTCCAGTGTAGAATGGGTGTGTTCAGGAACTCCCAGCAGGTGTGTGCAGGAGAAGAGTGTGTGCAAGAGGAGACAGGGGATGGAGAAGTGAAGGGGAAGGGGGTAAGGCTGCTGGCTGGGGGTCTGGACCCCAGGGAGCCACCAAAGGGGGCTTCCAGCAAGGTTGTTGGGGGTTAAGATTTGCAATTTAGGAAGAGTCCCGCCTGGCCTGCCGTGTCTGGAGTGACTCCCGGTGGGGATGAGGAAAGTTGCTGGTGCCTGGACCATAGATGTGGGAGAAGCTGGACTGGAAGGGTGGCCAGAAGGGAGGAGCCTGCAGACTTGGGGATGAGGGAATGTGGTGTGGGGGGTGTGGTGCGGGAGGAAGGAGAGCTGGGGCTGGCCAGGAGTCAGCAGGGCTGCAACCACTGACCTGGGGACCGTGGAGGAGTCAGGTGGGGAGAGGCGGAGTCCACTGAGGACCTGCTGGCTTGAGGTACCTGGGCAACATCTGAGTGGAGACCCCACCCTCCAGATTATGACCCCTGACCTCTGCCTCTTTTCTTCCACAGGCTGCAGCCAAATGTATCCTCTTGTAAGTCTGGGACTTTGGCTGTAACTTCCAGTCTGGGGCGGAGTGGAGGAGAAACAACTCAAATCCTGCCCTGCATGGCTTCCTGGGGCGGGGGTACCTCATCCCTCACTCACCCTCTCCCAATCCAGCCAGAAACCATCCCCCCACTTTCCCGCCCGGAGGGGGAGACTCCACCCCCTCCCTCCCTCTGCCAACCAGCCAGCGGGGCAGTCTGTAGCCTTCCTACTGCAGTGTCAGGTCATCTGCCCTTTGAGGGTCCCCTGAGGGGGGCCGGGGGGTGGCAGGCAAACATTCTGTGTGAACCCTAATATATAAATCCCATGAAGCCTGAGTGCAATGAGCAGGGGCTGGGGTGGGGTCTCTGGGCAGAAAAGTGTTTCCATCAAGTCAGCACTGGGCGTTCTGGGAGCCCCCATTCCCTGCCCTCCTCGCATGCCATGGCTGCTAGGAAGGGCACAGTCCTCTATGAGTTAGCTCCTGGACACCCCACGTTGCCTCTTGCTCTACATCTCCTTAGAGTAAAATGAGTGACATCATAGCCACTACAATATGCAGTCCCCACACCTGCCGGGTGAGGTTGACAAGGTGTTCATTCCACCTGTGCTACATACGCAGCAATAACTGGGCACAAGTGCACAAGGCCAGTCGTGAGATGAGCCTGGAACCCAGGTCCTGAGTCCTGGCCCCAGGTTCCTCCCACTGAGCTCAGAGGGGGCCGTACCCAGTGCCCTGAGAATATGGGCATATTGGGAGGGGGCTGGGATCCTTCTGTCTCTTGCCCTCCGTGCCAACAGCCTTTTTCTGCCCTCTGAGCAGAACCTGCCCCAAAGGATTCAAATGCTGCGTTGACGGCTGCTGCCAGGAGAATGAGTTCTTCTCCGGCCCCTTGAGGTAAGTTGAGGGCCAGCTCCTCTGGACACAGTCCTTGAGGGGCCTGGACCACACAGGATGGGGCTGGATATGCCACTGGGGGGCGGGGGTGGCTGTAGGTTGAGAGAGGGAAGTGTGGCTTCCTCGGGGCTCAGGGTGATGTTGGTGGTCCCCCGCCAGGGTCTTCGTCATCATCTTCCTGGTCATCCTGCCCCTCTTGTGCATCTGTGGCCTGGCTAAGCGTTTCTGTCGCAACTGCAGAGAGCCGGAGCAGGGCCCCCCTGTGGATCAGCAGGGGCCCCCGGAACTGCCCTCCGTAGCCCCCCCAGAGAGGGTCATGGCATCCATTGCTGAGCCACCACCCCCCTACAGTGAGGTGGGTGTCTCTGTCCCTGTCCCTACCCTGCTTCTCAGCTGGCTGTCCCTCCCTAGTGTCCAGATTGTTAGAGCAGCAGGGACAGTGGAGGGCCTCACTCATGCCAGGCCCCTGGACCCTGGGGAGGGCTTTGCACCCAGCATTGGGTCCGCCCCCTCCCTGGTAAGCATGCCTCAGCTGGCACATGGGGGTGGTGGCCAGTGCCAGGCCCTGAGGAGACTCTGAGTCCCTTCTTTTCCCTATAGGTCGTTATGAAGCCCACCCTGGCCCTCACGCCCACAGAGCCCCCGCCTCCCTACAGCTTCAGGCCCGAAGAATATGGGGGTCAGAGGGGCATTGACAACCCAGCCTTTTGAGCTGCCTCCTGCCTGGAATCCTGCTGGCAACAGCCTCCCCCCAGCACCCCTGGAGCAAGCCAGAGACTTCTGGGACCCTGGAATGCACCCCTCATCCTGCCATTGCACTGGTCCTTCTTGGATTTAACTTATTATTTTTCCTGCCCCTGTTCCACCCAGCTGCCGCTCTTGTCCTGAGGGCTGAGCTGGAGCGACAGTACCTGCTCCCACCCAATCCGCGTTAGAGGTGGCCAAGAGGAAAATGCCAGTCGTTGGAGGTGCCCAGCAGTGGAATGGGCTACTCCGAGGGGTAGTAAGAGCCCCATTTCTGGAGGTATGCAAATCTCCAGTGGACAGCCAGCTCTGAGATATTTTGAGGGCACCTCTGTGCCCACGGGAGATTGGACTAGATGAGCTCTGAGCCACCTTCCAATGCTACCTGAGCAGAGAAGACCTCATTGTACCCCCCACCACATTCACAAAGTACTTGTACTCACTAAATTTTAGCAGATTGTGGCTGAGAGTCTGCCTCTGGCTGTGTGGGGAGGTGGGCAGGGTGGTGAGCCCAGGCACTGCAAGGGGTGGGGGAGTCACTCTGCCAAAATGGCACCACTGATGAGCCCTTCAGGAGGACAGTCATCCATGGGCCACCTTTGGGGAAAGGCTCTTTGTGATGCTTTGACCTCCGGTTCCTTGAGGTCTCTGGGTGTTAAAGAGCCTGGAAACAGGGTGGGAGTGACCACTGTGTGGGCCTCCGAGCCATCTTCCTGCTGCTTTCCCTGGGAGACATAGAGTGGTCGTACCATGAGTTGGTGAGAAGTTGGCTGGAAGGGGTTGGAAGCAGCCCAGGGACAACCTGAAAACGACCTGCTGGGGGAAGGTGAGGGTGAGGAGGAGGCCAAGGAGAGGGGAGTGGGCAGGGCGGGCATCTGTGGAGTGAGGCCTGGGAGACCTTGATCAGCCACACCCTAGAATCTTCTGGAGGGAAGAGAGGAGATGCAGGTCCTGCCCTTCTCTTGCCCTGAGGTTACCTGGCCTTCTCCAGCCCTGAGGTTATGGGCACCGCCACTCTGCCCCACCTCCAGGAGTTAACCCTTAAGGGGAAAGACGGATTTGTCATGGCAGGGCAGGAGCTCACGGGGTGGGCCTGCAGCAGAGCGTGGAGCTGGGGCCCAGGCCTGGCCATGCAGAGTGAGGGAGACCTGGGGCCAGTGTCCTGGGGCTCAGGCAGGGCTGGGCGTCTCCACCCTGAGCCTTGCCTTTGCACAGCTCTCTGCCCGCTCAATGGTAGCTTCCTCTCCAGGGCTTTCCCAATAATACTGATCCTTGGGGCATCAGGACCCAGGCAGGTGGCAGGGTCAGGGGTGGGGAAGTGGTACAGGCATTCCCAAAGATGTCAGGAACAGGGGCTGTCCAGGTGGGGCTTCCTGGGGGGAGACAGGGCCCCAGGGGGATTACCAACAGTGATTACTGACAGATAGTATCAGAGTTGGCATTAGGAAAATGAGCCCAACCATAAATGGAAGTTTCCCTTCAGTTTCAGGGATTGGTGGGGGGTAGCAGGAGGAAGATATGTGGGTGTTTTGTGTAGATGTGTCCGTTCCAGCTAGAGAAGTCCCAAAGCATATGTTGCCCTCACCGTGGTGAATGCCCGGCCCCATGGGAGGATATTGAGCAGTGGGCTTGGGAGACTCAGAGAAGAAGGTCACCCTCGGCCTAGACGCTGCCTGCAGCAGAGTGACTGTCCTGAGGCCCAGTGTTGCTACAACCTGGTGGCAGAAATGGCCATTTCTGTGGCTCTCCTGGTCATTCTCGGTGGGAGTAGAAATGGTGTGACCTTCTTAGAGGGTGATCTGGCACCATCCATTCATGTCACAGATATTTACAAACCTCCTACTATGTGTGAGGCACTATGCCCGGCACTGGGTATCCATTAAAATGTACAATGTACATGACTTAGCAATTCCAGTTCTAGAAATGAGCCTTCAGAAGTACGTATACCAAAGAGCTCATCCGGATGTCCATTGCGCATTGTAGCTGGGGCGGGGAATGAAAACATCTTAAATGCCCATTAACAGGAGCCTGTTAAATAAACCGAGTACATCGTATCGTGAGTGCTGTGCAGCCTTGTAAAAGGATAACATGAATCTGCAACATCAACCCTGCACGATGCCCGGCACGGATTGTGACAGAGAAAAGGCAAGTTGCAGAACAAGGCCTATGATCTCAGTTTCTAAGTATATACTCCAAACTTTATATATGTATATTTTTTTCTTTGCAAATACATAGATAAGATCTGGAAAGGTATGAACAAAACCACACTCACCACACTTTTAACAGTTGTTGGCACCAGGGAGGGAGGAAGCCAATTGTATAGGAGGCTTTTTACTTCATGTGCTTGGGCATCGCATGTGTTTTTTACAATGGGCAGGCTTTGTTTTTGCACACTGAAAAGATTTGTTGGCTGGGCGCGGTGGCTCACGCCTGTAATCCTAGCACTTTGGGAGGCCGAGGCGGGAGGATCGCTCGAGATCAGGAGTTCGAGACCAGCCTCAGCAAGAGCGAGACCCCATTTCTATTAAAAATAGAAAGAAATTAGCCAGACAACTAAAAATCTATATAGAAAAAATTAGCCGGGCATAGTGGTGCATGCCTGTAGTCCCAGCTACTCGGGAGGCTGAGGCAGGAGGATTGCTTGAGCCCAGGAGTTTGAGGTTGTTGTGAGCTAGGCTGACACCATGGCACTCGAGCCCGGGCAACAGAGTGAGACTGTCTCAAAAAAAAAAAAAAAAAAAACAGAAAAGAAAAGATTTGTTTACTGGGAAATACAGGCAGCTTTAGAAGTTCATACAGATTCTCCTTGTGAAGTTCGATCAATGGCCATTGATATAGTATCAGCTCTGCTATGAAGAAGAGGCTAGAAGGACTTTAGATATGTGACGCAAAAATGACATGTACATGACCCAGGGAACAGAGACATGATGGACATGGAAAGCCTGGGCACCTGCAGACATGTGAAACCCACATGTCAAACTTATGCAGGACTCATGCCAAGCACTGGGCATTCACCGAAGGAGAGAAGGAGAGAAACAGTGAGCTGACACCTGGTGGTTGGTTGCGTGGCTGAGCAATTTCACAATGACAGAGAACTCATCCCTTGAGGCTGGTTTAGCAGCTCAAACCCAATGAATGAATAATGAAAGGTAGAATCACGGAATGAAATAATGATTAAATGAAAGCATGCATGAATGAATGAACGTGGAGTTCTGCCACTAGATACTTGTAAAGAAACACACGGCCTGGTTAACATCAAGGAGGTGTTCCTCATGACGGTGCACTTGAACTATCTGCAGGAAAAGCTGGGGGGTGGCAATGTGAAGGGGGAGGATCTTACAGCACTTGCCCCAGGGACAGAGAGGGGAGGAGGAAAGGGCTGCGGCTGGGGGAAGTGGGGAGAACCCCAGCAAGAATCTCACCACCCGCTCCAGCTGAGATGCAGAGCACCAGCTTCTGACATTTTGCTTTCTGCAACCAACATCTCCAGGTGGCAGAGTCCCCATCTGTACAGTGAAGAGGTCAGCCCCTTCTGGCTCTGGCAGGAGGTAGCTGGCAGGGCTGAGTGAGAGAATTTAGAGACTCTCCTTAACACCAACAGCCTTTCCCCCACCCCACCCCACCACACACAGTGCATGGACCTCATCTCACCAGCCCTGACCACCTCCAACCTCCCACTGTCTGGACGTCACCTCCTGGTCTCCAGGTGCTGCATTGCCACCATGCTGGCAGTCCTCTGAGCCACCGAGCCCCCCAAGCCATTAGCCTCCCTCTGTCCAATCAAGCGGTGCCATCGCCACGTCCTCAATCCGTCCTTATCATCACTCCCTGCACCAAACCCCTGTGCCCCTTTTCTCCATCCAGTGTACACACTTGGCGAAACCCCAAACTCCATTTGGACCCAACTATTCCTCAAGTCCCAGCACACCTGTGGGATTGGACTTGTTTCCAAATCAAAACTGCAAGTCTCATGCGGGCCCTCCGCTCCTCCGACATGTCTTAGCCACCTCTCGTCCTCTCTCTTGAGGTGACTCATCCATACTTCCGACTCTCTTTAAGTCTCCTAACCCTTGACCTCAATGTCAGCTGGCGACGCTACCACATGCTGCAGGGGAAAAAACGGATGCAATCACACAGGAACCACCCCATTTCCACCCCTGCCCCCTCCACCCCTGCCGACCCAGTCCCCACACTGCCTCCTTCCCTCAGGTGCAGTGGAAGCCGCATCCTGATTGGCCAACTGGCCACAGGGTCCCACCCTACCCCCCAGCCAAGGCCTCACTCCTGCAGTTATTCCTGCAGCCGCAGGGTTCCTCCCTCCTTCCTGGAGCCTTATCACCTGTTTATGATGCGCCACCTGGCAGTGTCCCCCATGCCCTCAGTGCCTTGACATCTGCTGTCCCAATTCCTCCCTCCCCCATCGAATTCCGTGCTGCTCTAGGCAGCGCTTTGTCCCCATGCTTACATGAAATGACTCTTGTCCAGGTCATCAGTGACCCACATCTTGCTGGAGCCAAAGGTCCATTTTCTGGCCTCATTTCTCAGTGGCATTTATCACACTTGGCCACTGCCTCCTTCTTTAACAACTTTCTTGTTTAGACTTTCCTGACTCCACCTTCCCCTGGTTTTCCTTCTGCTCGCTGGCTGCTCCTCCCTGGGCTCCTCCCTTTCCCCTTACTTCTCCATCTTCTCTGAGTGATGGTGGCCCTGGAGGTCTGTCTTTGGCTTTCTGATCGTAGTGGCTGTCATCCAGTTCTGTGGTTTCACAGACCATCTATTGTCTGATGAATCTCAGATCTTTATGTCCAGCCAAGCCTTCTCCCTGAAACTCCAGACTCTTTCTACATTTTTTTTTTTTTTTTTGAGACCGAGTCTCACTCTGTTGCCCGGGCTAGAGTGAGTGCCATGGCGTCAGCCTAGCTCACAGCAACCTCAAACTCCTGGGCTCAAGTGATCCTTCTGCCTCAGCCTCCTGAGTAGCTGGGACTACAGGCATGCGTCACCATGCCCGGCTAATTTTTTCTATATATTTTTAGTTGGCCAGATAATTTCTTTCTATTTTTTTTAGTAGAGACGGAGTCTCGCTCTTGCTCAGGCTGGTCTCGAACTCCTGAGCTCAAACGATCCGCCCGCCTCGGCCTCCCAAGTGCTAGGATTACAGTCGTGAGCCACCGCGCCCGGCCTAGACTCTCATATTTACCTACCTAACACCTCCACTTGGATGCCAGTGAGCATCTCACAGGCAACGTAGGCTCTGATTTCTCCCCTTCCCCCTCCAAGTCAGTCCTTCCCAAGGTGTCGTGTCATAAATAGATGGCACCCCATTCACCCAGATGTTCAGGCTAAAAAATGAAGGAGCTGTTCTGTGTTCTGATTTCTCTCTTTCCCGCACCCCACCATCCTGGGGCAACCTCCAAAGTAGACGCACGTCCACATTTCACCATTTCACCGCCACAGCCCTTGACTGAGCCACGGTCATCTCAAGCGCAGACTATCCTCACTGCTTCTCCAGCACCACGCTCATCTCCATCTGGCCCCTGCAGTTTGTCCTGCACACTGCACCTGGGGACGTCTTGCTAAAGCATGGATAAGACATGTCACTCCCTTGCTTAAACTCCTCTAGGGCTTGCCCATTGCACTTGGAATAAACTCCAAACCCCTGATGGCAGCCAGGGGGACTTAGGAGGTGCAGTCCCCTCCCTTCCACTCTGATGGCAGCTCCTACTTCTCCCTCCATTCTCACTGCATCCCGGCCGCGGTTGCCTTCTCTCTGTGCCTTGACAATCTCAGATCTTGGCTTAGTCCAGGGCCTCTGGTGCCTTTTCTGCTTGGAACTGCCCCCCCGCCCCGTCTTTACCTGGCTGCCATCTTTTCACCTTTCAGGTTCCAGCTCAGCTGTCCCCTCCTCAAGGAAGCCCTCCCCAATCACCCTGCATAAAGCAGCCCTCTGGTCCCACTCTGTTACACCATCCTATTTTATTTTCTTCCCAGTGCGTCTCACTATAGGAATCCACCTTATTTATGTATGTGCTTACCTGTTTATAGTCTGTCTCCTCTCTCTGGCCTCAAGCTCCTCAGGGACAGGGACTTGTCAACTTCACCATCCCATCCAGAGTCTAGTACAATGCCCATCTCGTGGGAGGCATCTCTCTTTGTTGACTGACTGCCTGTGATCATAGCCACCTCAGTATCAAAGCCCAAAAGGGTCCTTCAAGAGAAACAGCCATGAAATGAGCTTCTCAGGCCTGCAAACACCCCTAAATACCATCTGTTTGATGTCAGGTTCCCAATCCAAACGGAGCTACTGTGCTTCCCTTCCCTCCCTTCCTCTCTCCCTCTTTTCTTTCTTTCCTTCCTCCCTCGCTCGCTTCCTTCCTTCCCTCCCTTCCTTTCTTTTGTTCAGTACTTAGGGAGCACCCCCATGCATCAGGCACTACTGCAGGGACTGGGTGAAAAAGGCTCACAAAACAGATACCATTCCTGCCCTCGTGAAAAACACACGCTGGGCCGGGCGCGGGGCTCACGCCTGTCATCCTAGTACTTTGGGAGGGTGAGGAGGGAGGATTGCTTGAGACCAGGAGTTCAAGATCAGCCTGAGCAAGAGCAAGACCCCATCCCTACAAAAAGTTTAAAAATTAGCTGGGTGCGGTTGGTGCACGCCTGTAGTCCCAGCTAATCGGGAGGCTGAGGCAGCGGACTGCTTGAGCCCCTGCACTCTAGCCTGGGTGACAGAGCGAGACCCTGTCTCCAAAACAAACAAACCAACCAACAAACAAAAAAACATACCACACTAATCCAACAATCCAAGAAGTGAGTCTGTGGTCACACCATGTACTAAGTGTTGCAGGGAAAGTACATGTGTCACATCAGAGAGCTGTGGCAGGGCAGGAACTGCTTTACATAGGAGGGGCAGGCAGCATCTCTCTGCGGAGATGACACTGAGCTCATTCCAGGAGAGTGAGCAGTGGACTGACACGCAGAGAGCACGGAGAAGAGTGCTCCCGGCAGAAAGGCCGGCATGTGCAAAGACCCTGAGGAGGGAAGGAGCTCGGGGGCTCAAGAGACTTACAAGAGACCCCTCCTTGCTTCAAAATCCCTCAGAGTCATAAAAGAAGGTGTATTCATTTCCTCGGGCTCTTGTAACAAACAACCACAAACCAGGTGACTTACAACAACAGAATTTGTTTTCTTACAGTTCTGGAGGCCAGAAGTCTTACACCAAGGGTCCGTGTGCAGGGTCCGTTCCTTCTGGAGGCTCTGAGGGAGAATCTATCTCATGCCTGTCCCGGCTTCTGGTAGCTGCTGACAGTCCCTGGCGTCCCTTGGCTGGTGGCTGCCGTCCAATCTCCGTGTCCGTCTTCATACAGCCTTTCTTCCGTGTCTATGCGTGTTCCCCTTTTCTGTCTCTGATAAGGACACTCTTTGTTAGATTTAGGGCTCACTGTAATCTCGGATGATCTCATCTCAACATCCTTATGCTAATTATATCCCAAAAACCCCTTGTTCCAAATAAGGTCACATTTCGAGGTTCTGGGTGGACATATCTTTTGTAGGGCACAGTTCAACCCACTAAAGAGGATATATTCCTAGGCATTCTTACCAGTAAAGGACCTTGGAGATCAGCTGAAACAGCGTGTCTCAAACCGTATTCCCTTTTTAAAAGGAGCCGGGGAAGCATTCTGTGTTCAAATCAATATGGAAAATGCCACACACACGTCCCATGCTGGCAGATTCACAATTCACCTTAGCACATTAAAGGGCTAAGAATTCACAGTAAAGAAGACACTTTATCATTAGTTAAAGCATCATTTTCCTAGTTTATTTCATCACAAAACCCCATTTTCCTTCTCGTAATCTCTGCGGAGTTTTGAGAGCAAGTCATCCTGTGGAAATTTGAGAGTAATGCTGGTGTGGCCCAACCTCGCCTTATTACAGGTGAGAAGACCAATATCCAGAGAAGACAAGTGCCTCGTCCAAGGTCACACAGCTGGAAGGGTCAGAAGATGGATTTAAAGCTCAGTCTCAAAAAATGAATGAATGAATAAACAAATAAATAAATAAAACTCAGTCTCCTCAAAATGACAGAGATGGAGACACAGTAGTGGTTGACATGGGGGAGACAGTGGGCGTGACTCTATGGTGATCCCACCAGGGAGATCTTTGTGATCATGGGACAGTTCTGTATCTTTTTTTTTTTTTTTGAGACAGAGTCTTGCTCTATTGCCATGGCTAGAGTACAGTGGCGTCATCATAGCTCACTGCAACCTCAAACTCCTGGGCTCAAGCAGTCCCCTGCCTCAGCCTCTCTAGTAGCTGGGACGACAGGCATGCACCACAACGCCAGGCTAATTTTTCTATTTTTAGTAGAGACCAGGTCTCACTCTTGCTCAGGCTGGTCTCAAACTCCTGAGCTCAAGGGATCCTCCCGCCTCGGCCTCCCAGAGTGCTAGGATTACAGGCGTGAGCCACCACCTGGCCTCTGTTTCTTATTTGAAGTGGTAGTTACATAAATTTACTCGTGTGATAAAATGAAATAGAACTCTACACACACACATTGTACCCACATCAATTTCCTTGTTTTGATACTGTACATAAAAGGTAACCACTGGGCATTACCATGACAGAAGGCATAACCCTTGGGAGGAACTGGATGAAGGGAACTTGGGATCTCCTTCTACTGTCTTTGCAACTTCCTGTGAATCTATGATTTCAAAATAAAAAGCTTTTTAAAAAAATGTTTCCAGCCTCCAGGTTCAAGAGTTTTTTACGTTGTCAAAGGTCATTAGATCAAATTTACTTTCATGCTACCAGCATGTGCTCCTAGGGCCCAATAAAAAGCATACTTTATGACCTTCTAGAGTTTATTTAAACTGCAGTAATTTGGGAACAGGGGGCAGTAATTTGCAGATGCTTCACTGCAGTGACAAACTCAAGGACCAACGGACCTTCCGCCTCTCTCTCACATGAAGGTGACTTTCCTATATCAAAGTGTGTGACTCCTGCTCACACCAGAGATGTACAGACAAGAGAAGAAGGAGTCTATGGCCATACCACCCTGAACATGCCCAATCTCGCCTGATCTCAGAAGCTAAGCAGGGTTGAGCCTGGTTAGTACTTGGATGGGAGACCTCCTGGGAATACTGGGTAGGCTTTAAAAAAAGAAAAGGGAGGAGATGATGTTTTTTGGCCATCCAGCTATATCTCTGTGAAGCAGGATTATATTTTAAGTTTATTCATTTGAGAAAATTCAACTGTGTTAGCTGATATTTGACCAATCATTTATTCCAAATTTGCTTTAGTTTCCTGCCAACATTTTTCACAGCAAAAAGGATATTAAGAACTTTGATTAGAGGCTTAAGAAGATGATTTTGTGTCATGACACAGCAGTAGCAGAACTTTCATCGACAATGAGATTCAGAACATGTCACACTACACACAGTTTTTGCCACATGCCCGGCTCCCTGGCTTTTCTTGGAACTGTCTCCATGTGCCCCCACCCCCACTCACACAGTGACTGTGAGCCTGGGGGCCGCCATTTTGCACAATGTGACTCTGCTTCTCTGGTCATAGTCGATTGGTTCAGGCGTCGGCACTGGTCCAACCTGGACCAATCAGAACCCTTCTCTGAGAATTTTAAATTTAGAGCTTAGGGAATCTGTCCCATGTCTAGATTACTCAGGTAGTAAAGCTGTGAGATGGAGAACCCAGAGCCCCTGGAGGCCATGTTAGCCACTAGGTGAAGAAACCTGGTTGAGTGAAATGGAATGAAGCCAACATTCAAAGGAAAGTAAAGACAGGAGACAGAGTGAGTCCTGATAAGCTTCCGATGCTGGGTTCTGTGTGTTCCTGAGATCCAGCTGCCTTTCCATAGCCTGGCTACTCCTCCCTTTCTTGGCAACCAGAAACTAATACATCCCTCATTTCACTCAAGCCATTTCGAATTGGTTTACTGTCATTTGCAACCCAAAGAGCCCATTGTAGCCTGCTGGACCAACTCCCTCACTTTACAGATGAAGAGTCTGTTGATTCTTAGAAAGGCCATGATCTCCCTAAGGCTGAGGCCAGAGAGTGGCAAGGCTAGAATTAAATCACAAGTTTCCCTATGGCGGGTCTCCTTTGTTTCTGTGCAGCTGCTGCTCCTGCCATGCTTTATGATAGTTCCAAAGCCCACAGAGATTTCCAAAGTCCTCAGCTGGAGGGAAATGCATCTGTACCTGCTCCTAGCTACAAAACAAAAAGGAAAGGATAAAAATAGAAGACCACTGAAACATAACTGGAGACCTGGGACCTGGGACCAGGAGGATTGGTGTAGGAAAATGAGAATGGAAAGAACAAAGTCAGATTCGTTGGAGGTAAAAACTGAAAGGGCCCCACACTCTATTTGTGGCTGAGCTCTCACACAAGGAAGGCAGGATCAAAGGAGGTCTTCACCCCTTTGCAAAACTCTCATGCAGGATTCAGATTAAACCGAGCCAATAAATATCCTCCTAACCAAGGCTGAAAAGAGATCAGAGGCCTACTCAAGTGTTGGCTGCCTGTGAGTCCCCAAGCCTTCCAGCCTTCTGAGGTCACCCTTACCTTTAATATAAAATAAGATGGCTCGGGGGAGAGCACGGAGGCCCTTTCTGCATAGTCACACAGTTCCTTGCCAGCCTCCTTGGCTCCAACAGATGACATTCTCCTCCTACTGCCCCCAACCCTAGACCCAGCCCTCCTTCCTGCCCCCCAGCACCCAAGCACTGCTGACAAAGCTGCTCTGTGTGTCTGACTTTTCCTGAAGATTCAGGGTCACAGAGAGGGGTGTGATGGCCCTTGGCAGGTTTTCAGGGATTCTGATTCCTCCTGGGCCATGTAATGTATGGGGATAACACAGAGGGCAGAGACTTGTCCCTGATAATCAGATGACTCAATGGCCTGGAAGCATATAGCAAGGTGGTATCTGTGGCCAGGCAAGAACTTGTCCCCAGAACCACAGTGTGTGTTAGATCCCATCGACCTAGCTCACTGCAGGGAGGTTTCACAACCCCATGAGGCACTTATGCTGGGTTTCAGGAAGAAGTGGCTGACAAACAAGTGACTTGGTGAGGTCCCCCTTTGAGCTGTCTAAGACTTGGCAGATCTTCACCCAAGACAGGCAGAATCCTTTGATCCCCACTCCCAGAAATCCAGGGGGACTCAGGAAACCACAATCGCTGACATCTTCCAGCCCCTTGCCCTCTGGTGCCCACTGAGCCTCGCACAGCCAAATGGTACTTCAGTGGGGGGCCTGGGGAAGAGGACAGCTTCTAGGCAGCCTCAAACCCCATCCTCTATAGAACCTGCTCAGCGGGTCACATTTCAAATCACAGACACGGTGTATACTCATCATCCCTGAGTATACCCACCTACGGTGTACCTGCCTGATGTTCCCCTGAGCCCTGTCTGTAGTAGGGTTTCTCTTCCTTTCCTTGTGTGCCCAAAAGAACCCCAAACTCTGGCCTGCAGCCCACCTGAAGAGCATTTTCACACTTTTTATCTAATATTAATACTTTACATTCTTAGGAATTCTTGCCATCCATGAACAAACTCTTTTATCAAGGTGCTTTTTCTAATACAAAGAGTGATCATCTCTCTAAAAGCAATTCTGCCTGATTCTGGACCAACAAATGCAATTCACAAACCCTAGCAAAAGTTCTTAAACAGCGAGAAATGTTTCCCTCGTCTGCAAAACATGAGGCTGATTCATACGTATAATTACTCTAGTTCCCATACCCCAAATTGGGACATGATCCGACAGTGACACAGTATCTTTGAGGTCAGAACTATCCTAGGAAATCCAGGGTGCATTGTCATCAAATCTATTTTCCATGTATCTACCGCTCGCACTTGAAATGGATCAGTTCCTGGACTGCCTTTTACCTGGAAAGCGTCGGGACTCTCCGGGGTAGCCTTGCAGAGTCTCGGTTACAGGAAAAGCCTTGGGGAGCCCTCAGAATTTTAGGAATAAGCCACGAGAACCGGATGGGTATAATTTCAAGCATTCCTAGCAGTCCCTCTGATAATTACCCATCCCAACCAGGTTCCTCGGAGATGGCCTGAGCCAGCGCCTCCTCCCGGGTGGCTGAGCCCCCTGCTCCGACACAACCCGGATCATGGGCCACCATCCCTTTTCTCTGCTATTTGGTCCCAGTTCCACCAGGCCCTCTGCCCTAGATGCCCAGGGCCCATGACTCCTCCAGCTCAGACTCCATTTGGGGGCTTTCCAATCCTGGCCCAGAAGGGTAGGACCCCCAGGACACCTCATGCTGACTCTGGCCCCCTGCAATGGGCAGTGTCCAGACAGCCTGTGAGCAGATAGGGGGCTACCTGCCTGGTGATGAAGACTTCCTGTTTCTTCCTCCTTCCAGATCCAACCAAAATCAAGCCTTGATGGCCTACAGTTCTTCATTACTAAGATTTAGCCGTTTTTATCCCCTTGAAGGAAAAGAGTCTTAAAGCTGAATTTCTGTAGCCAGGACACAGTTTGCATAAAGCTGCCTGCAGTTCTGGAGAGTGGCTGGAGGGCACGTTCTAAACATGAGGCCCACAGACCTCCAACAGGTTCCTGGAGAGAATTCAAGGAGTCTGTGAGCTGAAATGGGAAAAACATTATGTATTGATTTTCACAGACCTCTAACTGAAATTTAGCATTTCCTTCACTATAAAGGTAGGCAGCAAACCACAGTGGTGTTAGCAGTACCTGTGAATTTGTCACATGGAAACCACAGATATTTTATGTCACCTTATAGTTGTTGCCAGTATCTTAAAACATCATGTACACTCAAAACCACCTTGCAAGTAGCTTCGTTATTAGACTCATCACTAGGTTTCA
>CM052441.1:127138208-127179412 GCA_028533085.1 Varecia variegata
GGCCCCAGTGTCTCACTTCAGCTCCCTGAAGCCTAACCCTTCCTCCGCAGGGAGAGCCCGGCAAGGCTGGAGAGCGAGGTGTTCCCGGACCCCCCGGCGCTGTTGTAAGTATCTCCTTTTGGTCCCTGTCCCCTTCCTGCCCCTGCCCCTGCCCCTGACATATCCCCCTCCACACAGGAGGGATGCAAGAGGCCACAGCCCCTCAGCAGGGCACCAGGAGCCGAAGTCTCATTTTGTCCCCGGCCCCACCACCTGCCCTGCCACCTGCCCTTCCTCCAGCTGCGCTGGGCCTGCCCCCCTGAGCTCTTCCTTACTCTCCCCCGCAGGGTCCTGCTGGCAAAGACGGAGAAGCTGGAGCTCAGGGAGCCCCTGGCCCTGCTGTAAGTGTCCCTGACAGGCAGACACCCCCTGTCCCTCCTCTCGTTGGCCTTGCTGTGACCACGGCATTCTCTCCACACAGGGTCCTGCTGGAGAGAGAGGTGAACAAGGCCCTGCCGGCTCCCCCGGCTTCCAGGTGCGGTCTCATGGCTGTCAGGGTGCTGGGGGAGGGTGGAGGCGCAGAAACGCCTCTTTGTTCTCTTCCAGATCCTAAACCCTCCCTCTTTCCTCCCCATTTCCCACCTGCAGGGTCTCCCTGGCCCCGCTGGTCCTCCCGGTGAAGCAGGCAAACCTGGTGAACAGGTAAGAGTTAGCCACCACCCAGAAGGGTGGGGGATGCAGGACACACAGAGGGACAGGCCCCTGCTCTTAGCTAATCAGACAACCATCAACTAGAGGGATCAAGGTTAGACACCAGGAAGAACTTCCTATCATGAAGGGAGCTACACAGAGGGAAGCAGGGTGCTGCATGGCTCTAGTCTGGGTGACTTCTTTCCAGAGCTGCTGGAATACTCTGTGACTTGCCTCCGCCCTTCTGATCGTAACTCTTGGTACAAAGTCTGGGGAGAGGGGAGGCCTTAGATACACCCCAAGGAGGAATAGAGGGCTGTGCAGGATACTCCCAGTTCAGTGCCGAGAGATTGTCCCTTTCTAATCATGGTCCCCGAGGGCCAGGCCCCAGGAGGAGGGACAGGAGTTCTTTCTAGTGGGGTGGCCCCAGGTGGAGTTTGCTCACCGCCTGTTCCTCCCTATCCCTCAGGGTGTTCCTGGAGACCTTGGTGCCCCCGGCCCCTCTGGAGCAAGAGTAAGTAGAACCCCTCTCACTGTTCCCGTAAGATGCCTTGTGCTTGGCCTTGTCTCTGGAGCAACTGTCACATGCCCTGTCCTTTCCTTCTAGGGAGAGAGAGGTTTCCCTGGCGAGCGTGGTGTGCAGGGTCCCCCTGGTCCTGCTGGTCCCCGCGGGGCCAATGGTGCTCCTGGCAACGATGGTGCTAAGGTGAGGCCAGCACGGCAGGGCCTCCAGCAAGCAGCCTGGGGACCAGGTCTTGCCCCTCCTGTGGCAGGGGATGGCTGGCTGTGACCAAAGCCATGGAGATGCGGGAGGGCGGGAGGCAAGACCAGGGTGGGGGCCCGCGTGCAGGCTCACGTCTGGGCTATGGGTCTTTCATCATAGCTGGTGCCTGTCTTTGGCCTTGGAACCAAGCCTGCGAGAGGGGGCTTGGGGCTGTGATCCACTCCGGAGACCCCAGGCCTCACTCCAGTCTTCTCTGTTGTCACATAGGGTGATGCTGGTGCCCCTGGAGCCCCTGGTAGCCAGGGCGCCCCTGGCCTTCAGGGAATGCCTGGTGAACGTGGTGCAGCTGGCCTTCCCGGCCCCAAGGGTGACAGAGTAAGTTCACCCTTCGTGCTCCCGTTTCTCTCCCGGCTCTAGATCCCTCAGCATCTCTCCTTCTCCCCGGATCTTTCCCTCTTCTGAATCCCCTCTTCTTCCCTCTGGCCTCTGTGCTGATGAATCCTCTACCTGCGGTCCAGGCCCTTCTCTCCCTGTGAGTTACCATGGCGATGAGAGGTGGAGGCGTCTCCTTGGTGGAGACTCCCTGTTCATCCTGCTACACAAGTCAGGGGCCTCCTAACCTAGAATCCCCAGAATCCTTTCAGGGGAAAAGGACCTCAAGGGGTCCCAGACACAAGCAGAACGCTGTAGGTCACCTCCTCGCCCCACACTGGAAGTCTCAGGCTTTTCCATGTCTTTAGGGCGATGCTGGTCCCAAAGGTGCTGACGGTTCTCCTGGCAAAGATGGCGTCCGTGGTCTGACTGGCCCCATTGGTCCTCCTGGCCCTGCTGGTGCTGCTGGTGACAAGGTGAGGTGGCCACCTCCCACCTTCTTCCCTAACACTCAGCTTCCCCAGCAAGCCTGGAGTGGGGGAGGTCCTGCCAAACCAAGCTTGGGACCCAGGAAGGAGGGGGAGGCTCTCCTGGGGTCACCTGCCAGGAGTACTCAGGGCACACCCATGACCCTGAGTCTCTCATCCCTCCCTCTCAGGGTGAAACTGGTCCCAGCGGCCCTGCTGGTCCCACTGGAGCTCGTGGCGCCCCTGTAAGTACAGAACACCCAATTAAGACCCCACACTTGGCCCTTCTCTCCCTTCCCCTTGACCTCTGGCCCTGACTCTGCCCCACCCCCAGCACCTCCACTCCACCCATCCCACCTTCCTCCACATCACGGCATCTCTCGATTTGCCTCCTTTGCTTCTAGGGAGACCGTGGTGAGCCTGGTCCCCCCGGCCCTGCTGGCTTCGCTGGACCCCCTGTGAGTACCAAGAGCCCCTTCATCTCCCATCACCACCTGGGACCGGGGACCTTGAGGGCCTGAATGAGGACAGAGGTGTCAGCCTGAATCAGGGGAGAGGGTGGGGAGGGTTTGTTTCCTATCTTCCGGCCTCTAGTCCGTGGAACCTCCCCCAGCCCGCAGAGCACCTGCCTCCCTCCCTCACTCACCACCTTCCTCCGCCCCCAGGGTGCTGATGGCCAGCCTGGTGCTAAAGGCGAACCTGGTGATGCTGGTGCTAAAGGCGATGCCGGTCCCCCTGGCCCTGCTGGACCCGCTGGACCCCCTGGCCCCATTGTGAGTAGCTCATCGTCTGGGCCCTGAGATGCTGCAGGCCGGGACCCAGGACCAGGCCAGGCCTGACGCCTCTGTGCTCTCCTCCAGGGTAACGTTGGTGCTCCTGGACCCAAAGGTGCTCGTGGCAGCGCTGGTCCCCCTGTGAGTATCACCCGCCTCTCTGCTGAGTCTGTCCCCAGCCGGCGTCCGGCGGTGAGGGCAGCTGGGTCAGGTGAGTTGGCTGTCCTCCCTCTGACTGCCCCTGTGTTCTCTTCTGCTAGGGTGCTACTGGTTTCCCTGGTGCTGCTGGCCGCGTTGGTCCCCCCGGCCCCTCTGTAAGTCTCTATGGTGGAGGCCACTGCTCTGGGTCGGGGCGGCAGGCCCAGGCTGTCAGGGGGACAACTGAGGCCTCGGTGATGCTCTAGAACCCACTGGAGTCTGACATCCCCTCTTCTCCCAACCCAGGGCAATGCTGGACCCCCCGGCCCTCCTGGCCCCTCTGGCAAAGAAGGCTCCAAAGGTCCCCGTGGTGAGACTGGCCCCGCTGGACGTCCCGGTGAAGTTGGTCCCCCTGGTCCTCCTGGCCCCGCTGGCGAGAAAGGCTCCCCTGGTGCCGACGGGCCTGCTGTAAGTGCCAGCTCAGATCTCTGCAGCTTCCCAGGCGTCCTGCGCTGGGGGTTGTCCCTGTGCTGATGTAAGTCACCTAACTGTCGTCTGCCTCCCGCAGGGCGCTCCTGGTACTCCCGGACCTCAGGGTATTGCCGGACAGCGCGGTGTGGTCGGCCTGCCTGGTCAGAGAGGAGAAAGAGGCTTCCCTGGTCTTCCTGGACCCTCTGTGAGTGCCCCCCTCACCTTTGGGGACCCCAAGCAAAACCATCACAGGACCTGAAGGGCACAGGGTGGGGTGGGGCACCAGGGAGGACAGATGCAGTGGAGACGACCTGGGGAGGCTCTGGGGCCCTCCCTCACCCTAGCCCCGGCCTGACGCTTTCTTCTCCCTTAGGGTGAACCCGGCAAACAAGGTCCTTCTGGAGCAAGTGGCGAACGTGGTCCCCCCGGTCCCATGGGCCCCCCTGGATTGGCTGGACCCCCTGGTGAATCTGGACGTGAGGTGAGCAGTCCCCAGCCGCCGTGCCAGTGCCCTCGGCAGGGCCATTTTGGCCTTGGCCTGAGTCTCCCTCCCCTGCTGACTGTCCCCTCTCCTCTCCCCACAGGGAGCTCCTGGTGCCGAAGGCTCCCCCGGACGAGACGGAGCTCCTGGCCCCAAGGTAAATGGCCACACCAGGGGCCACAGCCCTGCCCACCGCTTCCCCACCCAGCCAGGCCTTTGGCCACGGCTGACCTGCATCCCCTGTTCTCCCACCCCAGGGTGACCGTGGTGAGACAGGCCCCTCTGGACCCCCTGGCGCTCCCGGCGCTCCTGGTGCCCCCGGCCCCGTTGGCCCTGCTGGCAAGAGTGGCGATCGTGGTGAGACCGTAAGTAGCTGGGCGCGGCTCCCTGCTTCTGGCCAGGCCTAGCGGCCCAGGGGTGGACGTCTGACTTCCCCCAGGCCGGGGAAGCGGGGAAGTCTTGCAAGACAGCCAGGCCCTCAGTCTCCCTGAGAAAACTGAGCCACAGCTCAGCCTCGAGGCCCCCCTCCCAGACAGCACCCCATCTCCCCCGAGGAGTGGAGTTGGCCCAGCTCTGGGGAGGTTACCTGGGGTCAGGGGAGATGCCACAGTGCGAAGGATGTGGGGAGAGAGGGTCCAGCCAGTCTCATCCCACAGCTCCAGCCGTGCCGGACCCCAGCCTTGGCCTCCCCTGGTCCGGCCCTAACACTCTCCTTGCTGTCCCCAGGGTCCTGCCGGTCCTGCTGGTCCTGTTGGCCCCGCTGGTGCCCGTGGCCCCGCTGTAAGTACCATGCTGTGTCTCAGAACCCTTGTGCGGACGTGGACGGTGTCCTGCCCGGTGCTGGCAGAACTTCCACCTGACAGCCTGTCCCCTCGTCTCTTCTAGGGACCCCAAGGCCCCCGTGGTGACAAGGGTGAGACAGGCGAACAGGGCGAAAGAGGCATAAAGGGTCACCGTGGCTTCTCCGGCCTCCAGGGTCCCCCTGGCCCTCCTGTGAGTATGCTCAGCCCCTCCCCAGTCCCCGTGCTGTGTGTGTGATGGTCGGGGGGAGCCCTTTGCCTCAGTTTCCCCCTCTGGGTAGTCATTCTGACTCCTCCCTAGTAGGGACTGGGGTCTAAAGATTTATGGGCATTTCAAAGTCTCTTCTGAGAGGACAAGGGGCGCACAGAGAGGGAGTGGGGGGGTGTCAGCCTGAGGACACCCCAGGGCTAGATTTCCAGGATAACAAGGGGGTAAGGGCTGCCCCTCACCTCCCCAGCCAGCTCCCGGCTGCATTTGACCCACACTGGGCCTGAACTGCCTTTGTCTCTGTCCTTCAGGGCTCTCCTGGTGAACAAGGTCCCTCTGGAGCTTCTGGTCCCGCCGGTCCCCGAGTACGTCATACCTTCAACTGATCTCCTCTTCCTGGGCCCTGGGGCCCTTTGCCTGGGACCCAGGCATCGCTCGCCTCTCTGGACGGGCACGGGCGAAGGAAGAAGAGTCCTGAACAAACAGTCTGATCCAGCCTCAGTCTCCCCGTGCCCCGCTCCTTCCTCCCACGCAATGTTTGCTGGCCCAGCCCCGGGAATGAGCCCGGGCCAGCAGGGAGGGTGGTGGGCTTCTCTGCCGGAGTTGGGGTTGCCTCAGGCTTGCTGGTGGGCTTCCTCTAACCAGTCTCCTCCTCCAGGGTCCCCCTGGCTCTGCTGGTGCTGCTGGCAAAGATGGACTCAACGGTCTCCCCGGCCCCATCGGGCCCCCTGGTCCTCGGGGTCGCACTGGTGATGCTGGTCCTGTTGTACGTAGCCCCTCAGCCCCTCTGCCTCACAGCCCTCCAGCCCCAGAGCTCTTGGACGCCGGTAATCCCTACTCTCCTCCTCCTCTGTGCAGGGTCCCCCCGGCCCTCCCGGGCCCCCTGGTCCCCCTGGTCCTCCCAGCGGCGGTTACGACTTCAGCTTCCTGCCTCAGCCACCTCAAGAGAAGGCTCAGGATTCTGGCCGCTACTACCGGGCTGACGATGCCAACGTGGTCCGTGACCGTGATCTCGAGGTGGACACCACCCTGAAGAGCCTGAGCCAGCAGATTGAGAACATCCGGAGCCCCGAGGGCAGCCGCAAGAACCCCGCCCGCACCTGCCGTGACCTCAAGATGTGCCACTCTGACTGGAAGAGCGGTGAGGGCCTGCCCTGGCTGCCCCTTTCCTCCTCCTCCTGCCGTGCTAGGGTCCCTATGCCAGGGCCCCAGGCTCACACGTGCCCCACCTCCCGTATGGTGCTGGCTGCCCACCCCCCTGACTCCCCCTTGCCCGCCCTACCGCAGGAGAGTACTGGATTGACCCCAACCAAGGCTGCAACCTGGACGCCATCAAGGTCTTCTGCAACATGGAGACTGGTGAGACCTGCGTGTACCCCACTCATCCCAACGTGGCCCAGAAGAACTGGTACATCAGCAAGAACCCCAAGGACAAGAGGCACGTCTGGTTTGGCGAGAGCATGAACGGTGGATTCCAGGTGCGTGAGCTGGATCCTAGAGCCACTGTCAGGAGGTGGGCTAGCCCAGTGCCAGGAAGGGGCATGAAATCCTGGGGTGGACTCCATCTCTGCTAAGTGTGCTGGATGGAGCTGAGCTGGGGGCAGGGGTCCTGGGTTCTTGACACTGGCTCAGACACAGGGTGCCTGTGGGCACACGATGCCCCTTCTTGATGTAGGGGTTCACTAGGCTGCTCTCAGGGGAGCCCAGGCAGGGAGGCCAGGACTGGAGGCTCCCGCATGTCCGTCAACTCCTCACTCTGCCCCCTCCCCCACAGTTCGAGTATGGTGGCAAGGACTCCGACCCTGCCGATGTGGCCATCCAGCTGACCTTCTTGCGCCTGATGTCCACCGAGGCCTCCCAGAACATCACCTACCACTGCAAGAACAGCGTGGCCTACATGGACCAACAGACTGGCAACCTCAAGAAGGCCCTGCTCCTCCAGGGCTCCAACGAGATCGAGATCCGGGCCGAGGGCAACAGCCGTTTCACCTACAGTGTCACCACCGACGGCTGCACGGTGAGTCCCCCGAGGCCCCAGGCAGGGACCCCTCTCTGGGCTCTGGCTCTTTGGGCAGTGCCCGCTCTCCGTTGCTGCCACCCGGTAACGCCCCCCTCCCCTTGCCTCTGCCTCACCCCAGAGTCACACCGGAGCCTGGGGCAAGACAGTGATCGAATACAAAACCACCAAGACCTCCCGCTTGCCCATCATCGATGTGGCCCCCTTGGACGTTGGCGCCCCAGACCAGGAATTCGGAGTCGACGTTGGCCCTGTCTGCTTCCTGTAAACTCCCTCCACCCCAACCTGGCTCCCTCCCACCCAATCCACTTTCCCCCCTCCCCGGAAACAGACAAACAACCCAAACTGAACCCCCCAAAAAGTCAAAAAATGGGAGACAATTTCACATGGACTTTGGAAAATATTTTTTTCCTTTGCATTCATCTCTCAAACTTAGTTTTTATCTTTGACCAACTGAACATGACCAAAAACCAAAAGTGCATTCAACCTTACCAAAAAAAAAAAAAAGAATAAATAAATAACTTTTTAAAAAAGGAAGCTTGGTCCACTTGCTTGAAGACCCACGAGGGGGTAAGTCCTTTTCTGCCCGTTGGGCTTTATGATCCCCCAACGCTGCCCTTTCTGCTCCTTTCTCCACCCCACCTTGGGGCCTCCCTGCCACTGCTCGCCAAATCTAAGTCTCCCCGAAAGACACAGGAAACAATGCATTGTCTGCCCATCAACCAAAGGCAATGCCGAAACACCCCAGTGGCCCCACCCCCAGCCCACCCAGCACCCCCAAACCCTGGGGGGACCTGGAGTTCTCAGACTGCCAAAGAAGCCTTGCCACCTGGCATCCCCACGGCCCCTGCAACACACCCCTCTTCGTTTTTTGAGGGGGCCATGCCCGGGGAGCCACCGACCCCCAACCAGGTTTGGAGGAGAGTCAGGAGGGGCCACGACAGAGCAGAAACATCGGATTTGGGGAAAGCGTGTCAATCCCTCGTGCCGCAGGGCTGGGTGGGAGAGATTGTTCTGTTCCTTGTGTAATTGTGTTGCTGAAAGACTACCTCGTTCTTGTCTTTATGTGTCACCGGGGCAACTGCGTGGGGGCGGGGATGGGGGCAGGTTGGAAGCCGCCTCGTTTTATATCAAAGGTGCTACATCTCTGTGACGGGGCGGGGTGGGGAGGGAATCATTGGTGCTATAAAAGTTGAGATGCCCCCCCAGGCCAGCAAATGTTCCTTTTTGTTCAAAGTCTATTTTTATTCCTTGATATTTTTCTTTTTTTTTTTTTTGTGGATGGGGACTCGTGAATTTTCTAAAGGTGCTATTTAACATGGGGGGCGGGTGCCGAGGCTCCAGCTCTCCACCCTCTCTCCACTGCCTCTGGCTTCTCAGGCCTCTGCTCTCCCCACCTCTCTCTCCTCTGAAACCCTCTCCTCCTGCAGCTGCATCCCACCCTCACCGCCTCGCTCCTGGTCTGTCCTGCGTCCTCTCTCCGCTGGGTTTCAGAGACGACTTCCCAAAGCACAAAGCAGTTTTTCCCCCTAGGGGTGGGAGGAAGCAAGAGACTCTGTACCTATTTTGTATGTGTATAATAATTTGAGATGTTTTTAATTATTTTGATTGCTGGAATAAAGCATGTGGAAATGACCCAAACTTATCTGCCGTGGTCTCCTAATTTCCTTCCTTGGAGTCGGGGGTGGGGGAGACACTGGGAGGGGGCTTGTTGGGGGGTGGGCTTGCCTTCCATTTACTCTCCCCCTTCTCTTCTAGATCCCTCCATAGCCCCCCTTTCCTCTTGCCTTTCTTATGCCTTAAACTTTTTCCTTTCCTCTTTTGTTTTTCTGTCTCTTGCCATTCTCCTTGCATGTCTTCCAAATCCTCGTCTCCCCTGCGATGCCACACAGGCAGCCCACGGGTGCAGCAACGCACACGTGCACACACACATGCACACTTCCCTTCAGACCCTGGGTTGCCCAAACCTCACACCCACTCTCCCCTCAACTCCCCACTGCCGTGGGCACCCTGCAGAACTGGGGGTGGTGGGGGACAATGCACATGGGCACTGGGAGTCTCGGAGTGCTGGGAGGGTGAGGGACACGGAGCTGGTGAGGAGGACAAGGCCCCTCCTTGGACAAATGTGGAGACCATCTGGCCTCTGCTCCCTCTCACCCCCTTGGAGCTCCTGCCGAAGGAGCAGCAAGTCTTACAGCCTGAGAAGGGGTCTGCTGAGCCAGGTGGGGGGTCCAGGCTCCCGGGGAGTGAGTTGGAGAGCTGTGGTTCAGGCACTCACAGGGTGCTCTCAGGAGGGACAGAGGCCTGGCCTTGCCCAGCATGGCCTGGGTCCCTCTTGGCCTTCTGAGACCCCCGGGAGGGGTGGCCTGGGGGGCCCACCCCCTGCCTTCTGCCCACTCCTTTTCTTTCTCCTTCTTTGTTCTCAAATTCTTTCTTCTCCCTCCCCGTCTGCCTGCCCCTCCCTGCCTGCCTGAGAACCTGAGGCCCCCAGAGGGAAGGTGACCAGTTGGTTCCCCAATCTCAGGGAATGGGGACAATGGCGTATGGTCAGCAGGGGACAGAGAATCCAGAGCATCAGAAGCCTAGAGCAAACCAGCACCCTGAGACTGGGAGGAAAAGCCCGTGTTCCTCCCTGAGGTCTACAGAGAGAGGGACAAGTGTGCGGATGCCATCCTTCGGCAGTGCTGACACCATGGCTGTCATGAAGTATTCATGGCTATTCATTATGGCCTTTAATAATTCATAATTAGCACTTCTACCACACTTAGGACACTGTGGAAAGGGAATTAGTCTAGAGCAGAAGAAATTATGGCAGATAAATGAAGGCTTATTCATACGCAAATTGCCCGAAGTCCTGTTGTGACCGCTGCTCTGTGGATTAATGCATGGAGCACCTGGTGATGGCTGCCTGACACACTGTGCAGGTAACCCCCACCTACCTGGGCCCCTTGGCCACTGGGCCCCCGGGAGGGACCCTGGCTGTCCAGGCCCCACCCCCACCCACCCCCCTGGGGGATCCAGAAACATGCTGAACCACCCAAGCCTCTACCTGGCCACTGCCCACCTAACCGGGCTCACTGTCCCCTCCCTGTCCTCATCTGTCATGCCAACCAAAAAGGGTGACCTCAGTTCCCACATAGGCACCACATTTCCCCACTGCCAGGCCTTTCTGGGTGCCCTGTCCTGTGCCTAAAACGATGTCCCTTCTCTCTGCTTGCTCAGTGCTCAAGTGTCTCACCGTCCCCCATGCCCCCGTCCAACCCAGCTGAGCTCAGCCCCTCCAAATTCCTTCAAAGCTGACCTTGGCCCTGCATCCCAGAGACTGTCACCGTAAAGTGAGAGAAAGTGAGCTGGGTCGTCCCTCAGGTGAGAGCGTGGTGCTGTGTGTGCCTTGGACACAGAGGTGAGCAAGTCTGCGAGGAAGAGCAGGTGAAAACCAGCCCAGGCAGGAGCCAGTGGCAGTGCAGGGCTCAGGCCAGTGCTTTCTGCAGCAGCAAAGGTGTCCCACAGCTGTGCTGTCCAGGGTGGGAGCCACCAGCCAACCGCAGCCGTTGAGCTCTTGAAAGGCAGCTAGTGCGACTGAGGAATGCGATTTCTACTTTTATTGAATTCTATTGCAATTAATTTTACTAGCTACATGTGGGACAGTGGCCACGGATTGGGCAGCATCGTCCTAGGCACAGGAGTGAGTCTGCTTCTCACCACATATGTACAAATCTACACGCAGGTGCGTGAGTGAGCGTGTGCACACGTGCGCCTGTGGGTGGGCGCATGCCCGAGGGTCGGGGCAGCGGCGGTGACAGCCTGTGTGTCAGTGCCCTGTGTGGAGCTTCACATCTGTGTCACGTGGTGTGGGTTGGCATGTGGTTTCAGTGCCTGTGAAGGACAGGAGTAGAGGGGGACAAAGGGGCCATTGTGCCACATTCCCAGCTCAAACCCTCCTTTCCGCTGACATCACAGCTGCCCTAAATACGGCCGCCCAGGCCCGCTCCCCGAGACCCTCGCTGCCCCCTGCACAGTGGCACAGAGCCTGCTGTTCCCAGCGCTGCTCTGCCGGGCTCACCTTTGTCTCCTCTGTGAGGAGAAGGACCGTGTTCCCATGGCTGAGTTTTCAGTCAAATCCAGATGGAAAATTCTAGAAAGAGAGGAGGCTTCACTTGGATTTTTTGTTTTTGCTGCTCTTTGGGAGCCCAGCTCCTGGCAGGACTTTCTGCAGCTGGAATGTGGTGGGGTTCCCTCCATTTTTTGCCCTCAGCATCTAAACCCTCCAAGACTGTCGCGGAGGGACGGAGCCGGGTGGGGCTGAGGCGAGGAGAGGTGGAGGGAGGGCAGCTGGCTGGGTGCCTCGGCGTGTGGCGGGACGAGGGGCACTGTGTGGCGCGTGGGGCCGCGTGGCAGGCAGTGGCTGCTCACCAGGCCAGTGCCCACACGAGGAGGCCTGCGCGATGGCGTCTGAGGAGAGAGGTGAGTGCCGCCGAGTGGTCCCCGTGTGGGTCTCCTGGGGGTGCCTGTGAGGAGGAAAGTGTGCCCCCCCGCCGTGGACAAATGCATCTGTGTTCACAGGGGCCCTACACCGGGGTGTGTGTGTGCACGTGTGTGTTGGGGGCGCTGGGCATCTGTGAGGGCAGCTTCCCCGCACGCCTGTGGCAATGGAAGTGACACCTTGTGAACTATGAGAAGCCGCGGATCATGGCATCTGGGACACATGTGTCACACACATGACAGAAGGCAGAGGAGACTCTGTGTGAATGGAGACAGATGGGGGTGAGCACGGAGCAGTGTGGGAAAGACCAGGAGAGGCTGGGGGTGGGAGGACACTGCCATCCTGAAGTCCCTGATCCAGTAGGAGCCCCGGTGCTGGGGACAGGCTGTGTCTCCCTGTCCTCTTCTCCGTTGTGCTCCGGAGGGTTCCAAGTCAGGCGGAGGGCATGTCGCTGGACTGGGAGGCAAGAGCGTGGGAGAAGGAGGGCCCCTGTCCAGGAGGGTGCTGGGTCCTAACGCACGTGGCGATTTCAACACTTCACGGAGGATGTGGAAGGCAAAGGCAGGAGGGAGGTGGGTTTGGGTGCGTGCCGGTGTGGAGAAGGGGGATTTTCTCTGCAAAAGACAATGGGAGGAATTGGGAAGGGGGTGCTCAAGGAGAAGGGACAGAGAAGAGAGGAAGAGGTGGCTGAGAACCATGGTGGGGACCAGAGCACATTTTAGAACAAGGAGACCACATGTTCAAGTTCCAGGTGAACTCACTGCTGTGCGGCAAACTGCTGCGTGCAGAGGCCTGGTGCTCTGCAGAAAGCAAGGGAGGGGGCTGAGCCGTGGGCGTGAGCCGATCTGGGTGGGGAGAAGGGAAGAGCCCTGAAACCAGCACTGCCTGATAAACATACAAAGAGAGCCACATTATGTAACCTTCCATTTTCTAACAGTCATTTAAAAAAATAAAAAGAAACAGGTAAAACTAATGTTAAGGATGTCTTTTATTTAACCCAATGTATCCCAGAATAAGATCATTGCATCCCGGCACTGACAGCACATCTCAGCGTGGACTAACCACGTAGCGAGTGTTCCGGGGCCACGTGTGGCCGGTGGCTGCCGTCCTGGACAACGCAGCAGCGTCAGGCGGCAGATCTGTGCCAAGGACCATGTGAATTTAGGCCTCCACCCCAAATTCACAGGGAGACAGTGAACTTTTCACAAGGTGCAGATGGAAATGGAGTCTATTTAGTCTGGATCTTAGGGGGCCAGGAGACCCCACGAACCTCTGGCCTTGGTGGGATCCAATGAGTGCCCGCGTGTGGTAACGTCTCTGTTCCTGGGAGCTGCCAGAGTGCCCCGTTCCCACTAATTCTCCCAACAGCCCCAAGGCAGTTGTGATTATCGTCTTATGAGTAAGCTAACCGTCAGCTGGCTGAGCCGGCTGTTGTGTGGCAGAACCATGATTCCAGTCCTGCTCCGGGGAACTGTGAGTCCAAGGGCCGAGGCCAGCTGTAGGGGTGCCCTGTGTCCCCAGGTCTGGTGGATGGAGAGAGATGGTGAGGAAATGTCTGGAGAGCCAGGCCACTTGTGGGGACCGTTTAGGATGAAGGTGGGGGCCGCGTGGGCAGTGCCATGGTGGGACTTGTGGAACAGAGTGTGCCCTTGTCTCAGGGTAGGGGTGGAGGTGTGGGAGGCTGCTGCTGTTTGTCCTGGGCTGTGGGGGATGGAACCCGGTGAGCAGGGGGCCCTGAGTGTGTCTGTGCCGGGGCCGCGGGTGCGTGTGCCCAGGCACGGCTCAGTGTCCTCTGCAGGCACGCCATCCTCCCCGCTACTTGTCTGGGCCACTTCCTCTCAGGCCGGCAGCCAGGCTCCCGTGTGCTCCTTGGAGCTGAGCAGGGAGGAAGGCGTTGCCAAGACCCTAAGGCAGAGCCGGGAAGCAGAGGGAGGCGAGATGCTGGCCTCGCCCCCTTGCGTCCCTGTCCCTGGCCGGCACAGGAAGAGCTCAGAGGAGGCCTGGAGGGCAGGGACCAGGGAGGACCTGCCCAGACCGCTGGCTGCCAGCTCCAGCCTCCAGTCTGAGCAGACTCTGTGCATCTCCTGGTTTCCACCAGGAAAAAGGCGGAAATGGCAAATGAGTGTCAGAAGCACCTTCAGTCAACCGGTTTGGTTCGAAGGTGGGCACCCAAAGAGCAGCCGCTTAAGCGTTCGCTGAGCACGTTCGCTGCGCCTCTGCCCGAATCAGTAACCAGCCGGTGCCCGTGGGCCGCCCAGCACGGCCAGGAGGACCAGGAGGCGGTGGAAGATGCTTTAGCAATGGCCTTGCTCACCTCTGCCCTGAGAGGAGCAGGGGCAGCACCCTCCTGAAGAACGCTGAGCAAGCGTCCCTTCCTGCTTTCCTTCGGGACTTTCCTGAGCGCCTACTGTGTACAGGCGCTGCGCCTCCTGGGGCAGCCGGAATCCTGCACTCTGGTGTGGGGAGAGGACAGGAACAGGTGAACCCAGACAGAGCACACCCTCCCAGAGGGCAAGGAGGGCTGTGGGGGCAGCTGAGCCCGGGGCCGCAGGGGCACAGGGAAGGCCTCTCTGAGGCGGAGACCAAAAGTGCCCTAAGAGGGGAGTTGTGTGGCTTTTGGGGGCTGGGGCTCCCTGCAGAAGAAGAGGGATGAAGAGGCCCAGTGGGTGGGTGCCTGGCCCCTTTTTGGATTCTCTTGGAGCTGCCACCCAGAGTAGGGCTGGGCAGGGGCCTGGCCGTGTGTCCTTCCTCCTCTGGGTCCCCTCTCAGGCTCTGTCTGCAGCCTGCCCTCACATGGGAGTGGGGAAATGTGAGACTCACCTGGCCAGGCTGGCGGTGAGTGGGCAGAGCCGGCCCTCTCTGCTCAGCAGGGTTCCGGGCTGTGTGGTGTCCTCTGGACCCCGCCCTGTCCCTGGGGGAGCCCACAAGGAGGGGAGCCCTTGTGCCCAGGGCATTCAGCATCCTCTCTGTCTCCATACCTAGACTGGCTTCTCTCCCAACGCCAGCACAAAGGGACTCTCCCGCCAGGGGATCTCGACAGGCATCAACTATAAATAAATCTCCCGCTGAGAGCCTGGGTCTCCTGCTTCCAGAGCCCCTCAGTCCTCCAGAAGGCACTGTGGAGGCAGACAGGCCAGGTTTGAACCCAAGCTCTGCCACTTGCTTGCTCTATGACCTAGAGTAAGTCACTTACTCTCCCTAGGCCTCAGTTTCCTTGTCTATAAAATGGGGATACTGATCCAGTCATCCCTCGCAATCAAGTTCACGCGAGGGCCACGTATAGCAAGTCCTTCCAGAGGATTTGAGAAAAGAGCAAGATGCCAAGGGTCCAAAGGCTGGCAGCCCCTGGTTGCCTCTGGGGACTCCCAGAAGGCAGAAAGGGAAACCAAGGCAGCAATAGATAGGCAGAGCAGCAGGTATTTATTCCGTGCATCCTGAAACTGAACACCGTCACCACGCCCCATACATCTCTCTGCTTGTTCAGAGCCTGGGTCCAGCTGGGCCAGGAGCTGGAACCAGCAGGTGGGATGCAGCTGGCCAGGGGTCGTGGCTGCTCCCTGAGTGGACAGAGAAGGGAGGGTAAGGCCAGGGCTGGACCTGGAATAGCTGGGGGAGGGACAGCAGAGGGCTGAGAGGGCCAGTCCCTGGTCGTCCTGTTTTACCCTCCACCCCCAAGTGCTTGGCATTGGGGACATAGCCCTGGCACTGCTGGGCACCCCCACAGCCTCAGAGGGGCAGGCAGGTCCATATGCCCCTTCCCCCAACCCCCCCATACCCCACCATTTGCCCCAGCCTTGAGACGGAGGTCACCTCGTTCCCAGAAATGAGGCTGGCAGTGCCCACTGAACCCACCTGGCCCGGCCCTCAGTGCTGGTCCAGGATGAGGGGCACCTGGGCGCTGTCCACGCGCGGGGGCAGCCGCTCGCCTGTGCGCACGTTGAACATGGGCAGGGTGGAGAGTGGCCGGGGCACCTCGCGGTTGCCCGCCATCTGCCGCAGCTCCTCTGTGTTCCCGTGGATGGTGCAGTGGTGAACCATCTGGATGCTGGAGGCACAGGGTCGGGGGGCCATCAGCTCTAGGAGTCAGTCGCCCCAGAGTCCAGCCTGGCACTGCTTAAGAGCCACCTGCTGTCCTCCCTACCAGTCAAACACATGATGAGAGCACAAGGAACAAACAGGAAGTTCTATGGTGCCCGCTCGGTGCCCAGTGATTGAGGCACGGGCTCTGGGTGCAGACAGCCTGGATTCAAAGCTGTGTGTCCTTGGCAAGTGGCTTAACCACTCCGTGCCTCAGTTTCCTTAACTGGAAAATGGGCCTAATAACACCTACCTCCTAGGATTGCTGTGAAAATGAAATGAGAAAATGTGGCTCGAGGTTTAGAACAGTGCCCAGCAATGGTAAGTGCTCATGGGATACCAAGACACGAATAGATATCCACAGTGGATATATTTTTCCAGAATCCAGCATTTGCTGGGCTTAATACAGTATTCTGTTTTTATATTCTGGTGACCCTGTCCGTCCCTTCTAGCACTCAGCTCCCTCCCTCAATACTTTCTCCAACCACAGAGCATCTAACCCTTCTCACCCCGCTCCCACCCCTATGTCCCTGGGTCAGGCTGGCAAACCTGCCTTCCGCTTTACCCTTTCTCACCTCCTGGATTTGCCCGAGCTGTCTCCCCTTCCAGGAACGCCCTCCCCACATCCTGCCAGGCCTTGAGCATCTCATTCTTTGGCTCCTCGGGCGTGTCCTCCACTCTCTTTATACCCTGACCCCCTCCTGGCCCCACCCCAGCCCACCCCTAGCACCGACCAGTTCCCAACACAGAGTCTTGTCTCCCTGGGCTTGTTTCAGACCAGGGCTCCTTGACACCGGGCACTGAGCTCCACCCTGAGATTTTCCAAGGGTCTGGAAGTCCCAGCAGCACTAAGTGGCCCCACCCACGGAGAGTCCTTTCTGAGCGCTAGCTCCAGTTCCTTCTCATTGTCTTTGGACGTTCCCGGGGACTTACTCTCTGCTGTCCAGGGGCAAGCTTTAGTTCATTCCGACAGGCAGGGTAGCACAGTAGTTAAACATGAAGACTTGCTTTGAGTTTGAATCTGGGTTTCCCCGCTTCCTGGCTGTGTGACCTTGGGCAAATTACTTAACCTCTCTGAGCCTTGGTTTCCCCAACTATAATGCAGTTGTTGTATGAATTGAATGAGTTAATATAGGAAAAGCACTTAGAATGTCTCCTGGTCAAGCTTATAGCAAGTGGTAGGTATTATCACAAGGAGCCTTCAGTTGCTATTTTCATCTTCAGTGTTATTTCACTATAGCGAGCCTACTGGTGAACTTGGCCTCCAGTGGAAGGGTGTTTCCAAGCCACTTGTCCACGAACCCACGCACAGTAGTTGGCCCAGCCTGGTGACATTCTCCCAGACTATTGGCTGCCAGGTCAGACAGAGCTGGGACTTTTCACGAAAAACAATAAAACTGGGTTTTCTTAGAGGGGCTGGGGCCCCAGGCAGGGCTGAAACGACCCCATTTGCCACTCCGTTACTGATTAGATGGGGGAGGGACGTGGTCCCCACCCGTGTCCAGGTCTCAGTCAGCGGACATGAACTCCACTTAGAGACTGGCTGGTTAGGTTACAGAAAAGGCTTCCCAGCTTCACACTGAACAGGCCACACTCCTTGGGGAGGGTGGGACCAAGTCCTGTCTGGCCACTGGGAAGACGTGGAGTCACTGTCTAGGGCCGGGGGAGGGTCAAGATGAGCTCTTGAGTCTGGAATTTGGCAGGCTGGGTTGCCCAAAACACAATTTTCCATTCCCAGGCGAGGGGAGACTGAGGGGAAAGAGGGACACCGGTGTGTGGACGCTGAGACGGAGACAGCCGGGCAGGTGATGCCCCAGCAGGGAAGGGCCCCAGTCAGTGCGCCCCCTGCTCACCCCCAGCCCCACATCTGGGTCTCATTACTCTGGCAACACACAGGTGGAAAAATGTTCGAGGGCTGTTTTTCTAGAGCAAGAGCCAAAGCCAGACCCCGCGGCACCTTCCCCGCGGTCCTTCCACATCAGCACTCAGGCAGACGCACGAACAGGCGGCCTTCCCACACATGCACACGCACATGCACACGCGTGGTCTGGGCTCACCCACCCCCAGCGCACCACCAGCACCCGGCAAGCGCCGCCTCTGGCGCACGGACCCACGGGAGAGGGTCGTCAGAGCCTGGAGGATTCTGTGGCCAGTAAAATCTGATCTGGGTGAAAAACAGGTGGCAGAATCACCCTTGTGGATAAATTTGAAAAAAATGGCAGACATGGAACAAGCGGAAAAAATAGGGTTTTGTAGAAATAAATCAACACGAAATCCAAACCAACTAAGGCAAACATCGCACATGGTAAATTGGTTATTGATTTCAAATTGATGGAGGAAGCAGATTTTCCTGATAACATCTGAGCTACAAAATTGACCCAGAAAAGCAGACCCTGGCAGAAATACCAGTCACAAGAGAATAACCTCCGTAGCAGTAGGTACGATGAATTAAATTTGGGCAGCGCGCCCACCCCCCACCCCCCCGCAAAAAGGAATCAACTTGTGAAATTTACATGAAAAATCTCAGATCCCAATGGGGAAAAATTCTATAAAATAAACATGAATATAGAAAATAAAAGCAAACCCTTTTAACTGCTTTGTGTAGAAAGTTGCTCAAGGAATGAAATTGATTTAACATAGATCAAGGAATTACAACTCTGTTCACTCTGGAAAATGTATTCCCCACCAAATTCCATAAATGTTGCTGTAATTCTGATGTCTAAAGTGTTTGCATTCCTCAACCCAAAACCCAATGATGGGTCGAGATGGTGGGGTCAAAATGGTGGGTTTAACGCTGGGGGCCCAGAACACTCCGAGATTGGCTCGAGCACATGCATATATGCACACGCACACACCGGGAGCGCTCACCCATCTGGCCCACACAGCCACAGCTCCCCTTCCCAGGACACCTGGCATATCAGATGCCCACACCATCTGGCATCTCCTGTCCACCCCTCCCAGGAGGAAACAAAGGGGCCACTGTGACCCCGACAGGATTCTGGTGGCCTCACAATGTCCCCCTGAGGTCACCACAGAGATAACCTTGCCACCCCCTGCACCCACAGCACAAGTCTGCTGAGGCCAACCGTGGGTGATCATCCTCGGTCCTCCCTCTGGCCACCCAGGGGAAGGCGTGGGCCGGAGCTCTAGGAGGAAACCTCCGAGGGAACCAGATCAGGGTCGCACCTCCCCCGCCCCCCACTGAGGAGCAGCACAGAGCATTTCCGGCTGCCATCCTGGAGGTCCTTGCACCCAACTCCCTTCACCTACCGCAGGGAGAGATGCAGAAAGACACTTCACAGCTGCCTACGTCCGCACCCCTGGCCTCAAACAGTGCTATGGGTGGAGGCCAACAGGCCAGCGTGTCAGGGGTCTCTAGCAAGAGTGAGGCTGGGCGCCGAACCGGTTCCAAATCCCACCGGAAGCCCACCATATCCAAGATGATCCTGAAGACTGTGGCAGACAAGGGGGCACGCAAACGTGTGTCCCTGGCCACCCTGAAGAAGGCTGTTGCCACCATGGGCTACAACATGGCACGCAACACCTGTTACTTCAAGCGCGTGCTCAAGGGGCTGGTGGACACGGGCATGCTAAAGCAGGTGACTGGCAAGGGGGCCTCGGGCTCCTTCTGCATGGGCAAGAATCGGGCCTCCAAGTCCAAGCTCAAGGTTAAGAGAAGGCGGCGGCAGCAGCGGAGGTCTGGGCAGCGCCGCCCTGGGCAGCGTCGCTCTGGACAGCGTCGCTCTGGACGGCGCAGGTCGCCATTGGGCTCCAAACAGGGGCACAAACGGCTTTTCAAGAGGGCTTGCCGAGCAGCCAAAGGCCGCTGCAATTAACGGGGCAGGCCAGCAAGTGGTCAGAGGCGCCAGGCCCGCCACAGGCTCAGTGCAGTGGGAATAAAAGGAGCCTGACTTATTTCACACCTGCCTCCTGGAATCTGGGGTTCAGGGGAGTAGCGGAGGAAGGGGACTGGGGGCGCAGAGGAGGGGTAAGTCCATGGGTAGGGGACTCCTGGGGCAAAATAAGAGAGATGGATTTGGGAAGGGCTGGCAGCGTTGGAAGCATCCATAGACACAGCTAGTCCAACCGCGTCCTCCTGCAGGGGGAGAATCTGAGGCCAGAAAGGATGATGGAGCAATTGTGTGCTGGCCTGGACCCCGGGTGTCTGACTCATAATGGGGTGTGTGTGTGTGTGCACAAGCTGGGAGCCTCTTAAGCTGCTCCTCCTTCCCACAGGGTGGCATCAGGTACCTTTCTCCTGTGATACAAAAGACTCTTCTGTGGGGACCAGCAAATAAGTAAGCAAGGTCAGGATAGGTCAGGCCCAGCAACCAACCAGCCCAGGGTTAGGGCTCAGAGGTCAAGGCTGGCTCATCTTCCCAGAGTAATCTGCTTTGTCTATGCTGCCCGTGGAGGTTGGAGGGCCCAGTCTGGCCGTCTAGGCGGACTCCCACCCAGCCCCCAGCTCCTCTACTCACTCGGAGGTGGCCAGGTCTCTCTTCAGCCTGTGGAAGAGCAAGGGAGAAGGTTAGCTCGGCTCTGGGCTTTGCCCAAGGTGCCCCCGGGGCTCAAGCGTGTGTGGTGGTTTGTGTGTCATTACCCACAACCTCCTCCTGGTGCCAGGCCAGGTGGGTCCCCAGCCCCGAGCTGCCTAGAAAGGGGCCCCACACTCCTTTCTGTCTGGGAACCCCACTGCCTGAGGGGTCTGGGTCCCCCTGCAGCACAGGTGCCACGGGGTGTCCCATGGGTGTGAGCATCAGTGGGTGCCTTCCCGCCCTCTGTCCACACACGCACCGTCCCTCGCGCCGGCAGCACATGATGTAGGCCAGCAGCAAGGTGAGCAGCAGGGCCACCAGCAGGGGCACCAGGAGGGTGACCAGAGCGTCCACCAGGAAGTCACGGGCCGGGGCCTCGGTGGGTGGGCAGAAGAATGGGTCATGCTCCAGGATCCCGTCGCCTGGGGTTGGGGCCTCATCTGCAGGCTCTGGCACCGACTTATCCACCTGCACAGAGAGCTCAGGGCTGGCCCACGGGTGGCTGGCTGGACACAGAGGCCCCCAGGGGACAGGGCAGGGGTTCCAGGGACATCCTACCTATCACCTCATTCAACCACAGGGCTCCTCCTGCTTGCCTCGCTCATCTCGTGTGACCTAGCTGGACAAGCACTGGACTAGGGGGCTGGAGAGACAAAGTCCCGGAGAGGCAGGGCAGCACAGTGGTTAGCGCACAGCCCTGGAGTCTGACTGCCTGGGCTTGAATCCCGATTCAGACAAGCGCTTAGCTGGGATGAATTACTTCTAAGTGCCTCAGTTTCCTCACCTGTAAAGTCGGTAATAGTGGCATCTGCCTGCTGGAGTGATTGTAAGGATAAAACATGTTGATTGGACAGTGCCTAGCAAGTGCTTAAGAGTGTTGTCAATTACCCAGCCCTGGCTGTCAACCCCGAGTAAGTTCCTGCTCTCTCAGTAATTCACAGGATCAGAGGACACAAGCAGTGGGACCCCGGGTTCCTCAGCTCAGTATCCCAGAGCTGCAGTGAGCATCCCTGAGTTATAATACGGAGAGCTATCAGCTCCTGGCTGCACGCGAGTCTGCTAGGAGGCACTTTAGAAGGAAGCAGACAGAGCTGTCACACAGAGGCCCTTGGTGGGGAAAGGGTTTGGGAACGGGCCCAGGGGATGTGATTGATTGCTTTAGGTGTTGGGCTGGGCAGATGTGGGACGCTGGGAGCTTGAGACCCCACGGGTGGAGTGCAGACTCTGTCGCCCTCTTGTGGGAGAAGGTAGAACTTCAGGGTGTGTGCGAAAGACCAAGACCAAGACAAGACCACCAACTGATTGAAGCCAAGACAGATCATCAGAGAAGCGAGGACTGGACAAATTAGAGACTGGAGTGGGAAGCAGTGTGGAGGGAGCGGGGACTGTGATGGGAACTATGCCCCACCCCAACCCCCAGAACACGGGTCCCTCCTCACCAGGGACACATTGCACCAGTCAACGCGGAAGTAGGGTGCCAAGGTGTCATAGCAGGACAGAAGTGGAGGCTGGCCTTGGGCGCAGCGGGCATGGCTGTCGGGAGATGCCACCATCTTCAGGCAGGTAGAGAAGGGTGAGGCAGAGCCCACCTTGATGTACACCCTGGGCCCAGAGAGAAGCCACTGTCAGCAGAGCAGGGGCAGGGGACACCAAGCACCCTTCTGCCAGGTGTTGTTGAAGCTGCCCTGATTGCAGGCTGTGACCTGGGGATGGGAGAGGGGAGGAGGCCTGGGAGGGGGTTTAGGCAAGAAATGCAGGGGGCCTGGCAGGAGAGGTAGCAGGGCCCCTAAGATCTGGGGTTATGGTAAGAGTGCACAGATCACCCTACTATTCTGTGCTCTGGGGGGCCTTAGCCCCCAAAGAATGTTCTTTGATGGATGGATCTTCTATGTCCTCACAGGGCACCAGGAAGTAGCCAGTTCAGGGTTACCAGGGCTTGGGCTCAGCAAGGACAGGAAGGAGATGGGGGTGCGGCTGGAGGGGGGTGGACAGAGGTGTGAAGCCAGGAGGTGGAGGTGGTCGTGGTAAAGCCCCACATGGAAATTAGGGAGGCCCTGTTCTATGCCCACCACCCAGACAAAAAGCAAGCTTTTTCAGGAAGCCCTCCTGGGCTGCACACCTACCCTTCCTTGCGGCCCTCAATGGGAAGTGGGACACGGCCCCCACGGTCCAAGGCAGAAGTGATGTTGAGCAGCTGGAGCTCCCCTGGCTCCCAGAGCCCTCCCAGGGCTGTGAGGAAGCGGCTGGCAGGCGTCGAGGGCAGCACCTCCTCCACATCATGGCTGCGAACCAGGAACTCAGCTTGGTACGGCAGCAGGGGACCTGGGAAGGCCAGGTAGGCACCTCAGGCATCACCCAGCCCCCAGCTCTGCTCCCCAGATCCTTCCCAAGCCTCCCCCAAGCTCCTCCCCACACCCCCCACACCACCATACCCCTTCCTGCCCTCCAAGGCCCTGTACATCACCTGCCGGCCCCAACAACCCTTCCCCACCACCCACAGCCTCACTGACTTGCCCAAGGCCCAACAGGCTGTCCCCAGCTCCAGGGCTTGGAAGCCCAGTCCGGATCCCTCAAGACTGGTGTTACTGGGGAAGGGGTGGGGCAGGGCAGGAAGTACCTTCTGGGTCCCCAATCTCCAGCACCAGCGTCTGCCGAGTGGTGTCGAAGCTGTCCCGATTGTAGGCTGTGACCTGGGACATGGGGAGGAGAGCCAAGAGGTGGGATGGGGAGAGAAACCTGGCACAGCTGGAGCCTGGTAGGCGAAGACTGAGATGCCACACCAGATGAGAGGTATGTAAATTATATGCAAATGACCATGAAGGAACACTCAATTCCCAGCAGCAGGGCTGCTCCTAAGAGGCCACGCTGACCCCCTCTGCCCCCCCGCCATGAGCTTTTGAGGGTCCCTGATAGCACCTCAATGACCTGGCGCCCGCGATCTTCTGGGGTAGCCGTGCCGTAGAGGAAGCCAGGGTGGTGGGGGGTGCGCTGGGTGTAGCGCAGCCACCGGGGCAGGTCTGGGTGTCCCTGGAGGTGGGCATGGTAGGTGATGCGGACGGTCGGGGGGACAGCTGGTAGAAGAGAGGAGAGGGGACCCGAGTCACAACAGGAGCCCCGAAAGGCACAGCCCAGCCCTCCCGGCACCCGTCAGGCCCCTCTCACCGACGTCCTCGGCAAGGCGCAGAAAGGTCGCGTGATCCAAGGTGTGCACAAAGACACGGCCCACAAGCGGGTGTAGGGTGGTCTGCTGGGCCTTGGCGCCCCCCAGCCCTGCCAGGAGACCTGTGGGGACCCCACAAGTCCCAAACACACAGACCAGCCTCAGTGCCTTCTCCTCCAAGTCCCTGGTGCCCCTCTGGGTCTCGGAGAAGGAGGCTCCTTTGCTGGCTCCCTGGAAAGGCCGGGGGCACGCAGTGCGGGGGGCAGGCCTGGCTGCGCTGGACGTTGCCATCAGTGAAAAGACCCAGACTTCCGTTTGGTTTGGATTTGTGGGGCAACCGCCCCCACGAAAACCTTCCCACGCCTCAATTTAGGCTCCCCAGTAAGGGCCACAGTGGGCCGGGACTGACGTTGGGCTGTGTGTGTGTGAAGGACACTTGGAAAGGAACCCCACGCTGAATGTCCGAGAGGCTGGAGGAGAGGGGGACGGGCAGGGGCCCACAGAGGAGGAGGTAGCCATTTTGGGACCCGGAAACCCCCTTCTACCTCCCCTAACATCCAGGAGGAGCAGGGCCAGCCCCAGGGGCTGATAGAAGCTGAGCACAGGGGACCCTAAGCCCCAAGAGAACCAGAGGACCTGCCCGCCAGCCCCACCCTCCCTCTCAGGGCCAAATTTAGCCTGGGCCCAGGCAGAAGCAGCGGCTGCCAGCCCATTAAAGGGCCCTCAACCCTCTGGGCCTGGGCTGGCAGGCCCACCCGGCCCTAGGACACCTCCAGCCCTCAGAGCTCCCAGCCCCACACCTCACATCCCACATCCCAGAGCCCAGCTCCCAGCCACGACCCCCTGCTGGCCATGGTGTCAACACCCCAGAACCCTGCCCGGCCCTGCCTCACCCACCCCAGAACCCTCCTCTGAGGACCCCCCTCGCTTCCATCTCACCACTGCAAATCCCCTCCCTCATCCTGGACCTCCCCCATGACGAAGGCCCGGACTTGCCCACAAGGAGAGGGATCCAGGTTAGCGTGGCTGCCATGGCTGGGCTGGCCTGGCCCTGCCTGTGAGTGACAGAGACAGGGGCAGGGAGGAGGGCGGGAGGGAGGGAGAGGAGGAGTCCCTGAGCAGCTGGGCCCCATGCCTGCCCCGGAGCAGCACTGAATGTGGGGAGGACACCCTCCTCACACACAATGTCCTCCAGTCATCCCCTCCGGCCACCACCGTACGTTTTCTAAACCCCCAACCTGACTACCTCGGTCGTCCCTTAAAATCCTGATGGCTCCCATTCCCCTTCAGCTCATGTCCTTTGCAACTCTTCCTGTACCTGCCCTCCTGTCTGGAACCCCACCTCCCCTACCCCCACCTCAGGCTCCCGCCAGCCTCCCTCTGCCCCTCCGTGGTGTGACAGGCCCTCTGAAGTCTCCAGCCTCTGCCCAGCTGTTCCCTCTGCCTGGAGTTCCCGTCCCGCCTTCATCTAAGCAGCAGACTTCCAGTCACCCTTCCAGACCCTGCACAGACATCCCTCTTCTCTCTGAAGCCTTTCTCCTGCCCTCCTTCTCCTAGGCCAAGCTGGGTGACCCGCCAGCCCCTGTGTGAGACCCGGCCCCTGGCTGACCCCCCAGCCCCTGTGTGAGACCCAGCCACACAGCACCGTGAAGTGGTATCGGTGCTCCCAGCTCCTTGGAGACTGGGATCTTATTATCTTCATGTCCCTACGCCTACTAGTCACCTGGCACAGGGCCTGGTGACTAGTAGGTGTAGCAGCTGGGTGACAGCTTCCTTCACAGCAAATGAGCGTGCAGTTCACTCAGCCCTCACCCCCAGACCAAGCACCCTCAGCATGTAGGTCTGGGAAGAGAGAGCGCCCTGGACAGGAGCAGCTGGGTAGAGAAAGGTGAGCGGATGAGGTGCCCTCTCTGGCCCATGGAGTCGGGGCTAAGCACAAGGGCCTGGAGGCGGGCACACTTGTCACCTTGGCCACAACTACACACTGGCAAGAATAGTGCTTGCTCTCTGTGTCAGCGTGAGGAATCCCACAGCAGTTCCATGAGCAGGTATCATCATTGTCCCCATTTTACAGATGGTAACACCGAGGCACAGGGTGAGTAGCTCCCTCAGGGCCACGTTGCTGAGCAGCTAAATGCACGTGAAGTGCTTGGCCCGGTGCCCACTGGATCAGCGCCAGCCGTCAACGTACTCGTGGGCACCGCTTCCCCTTCCTTCCTGCGTCTACCAAGGATCTTGGTGCAAGTGTGAACGGGGTGGGGTGCCCTCCTTTCCCAGGGTCTCCCACTCGGGGCAGGCAGAGGAGCACTCTGCCCAGGGGCCACGGTTGCCAGGGTTCCCACCATCATTGGTGCCTGTGAGACTAAAGGTGCTGCCCCCTCACCCCACAACCAAATGCCCCAGGCAAGGATGGCTGGGACCTGCCCTGGGTCCGGCCCAAGGGCAAGGTCCAACCTCCAGCCTCTGCCCAGCTGTTCCCTTTGCCTGGAGTTCCCATCCCACCTTCATCTAAGCAGCAGACTTCCAGTCACCCTTCCAGACCCTGCACAGACATCCCTCTTCTCTCTGAAGCCTTTCTCCTGCCCTCCTTCTCCTAGGCCAGGATGGGTGACCCCCCAGCCCCTGTGTGAGACCCAGCCACACAGCACCGTGGAGTGGTATTGGTGTTGGCCCACAGACTAGGGTAACTGGTGGCAAGGTTACTTAGTCCTTGTCCTTTCTTCGCTCTCTCTCCACCTGACTGTCCCACCCATCCCTGGAGAGCCACCAAATTCTAGAGTCAGTGTCCACTCAGGCTCTCAGACAAGGTGGTATTTGTCCTAGAATCACCTTGGCATGTCTCTGTAGTCTCAGAGATGGAGGGAGGGAGGGAGGAAGAAAGGTTCCAGAGGCAGGGGGAGCGTCAGAGGGCTCTAGGGGAGCAGGCAGAGGAGCCAGAGCCGGGGCAGCTGCCCAGGCCTCACCCCTGAGCTTCTCTGTGTGACTCCCCTCCCTCCCCCTTTCTGCCTCCCCTGCTATTTTTGGAGCCACCCACTCACACCCTCAGCTGTCTTAAGGTAACAATGCCTGTACCCAGAGTCATCAGGCACATGGAGACCAGCCTTCCTTAATGGAAAGGCTGCAGCCACCTCCTCCTCTGATCCTTCCCAATTCAGGGGAGCCAGGGACTCTCCCAGGAGCCAGATGGAAGTCCCCCAAAAGCCTTCTTAGGCCCCTAGCCCACAGGAGGGCCTCCCCAACTCCAAGCTGTCTTTACTGCAACCTGCTGCTGTAACACCAGCATCTTCTACACCTTGGGACCTGGAAGGGGGTATCATAGGTCTTTAAACTTCTTACTTTGAAAAAAATTTTAGAAGTATACGAATAGGCCAGGCACAGTGGCTCATGCCTGTAATCCTACCACTCTGGGAGGCTGAGGCTGGAGGATTGCTTGAGGTCAGGAGTTCCAGATCAGCCTGAACAAGAGTGAGACCCTGTCTCTACTAAAAATAGAAAAAAAATATTAGCCCAGCAACTGAAAAAAAAAAAAAAATTAGCCGGGTGGGCATGGTGGCGCATGCCTGTAGTCCCAGCCCCTCAGGAGGCTGAGGCAGGAGGATGGCTTCAGCCCAGGAGGTTGAGGTTGCTGTGAGCTAGGCTGACACCACAGCACTGTAGCCTGGGCAACAGAGCCAGACTGTGTTTCAAAAAAAAAAAAAAAAAAAAGTATATGGAATAATATAATGAGTCCCCATGTATCCATCACCCAGATTCAACAGTTATCAACTCAAGGCCAATCTAGTTTCATCCATACCTCCCCAATTTTCCCTCCCATTTGATGTTATCTGTCAATATTTCAGTGTGTATCTTTAAAAAATAATGACTCTTTTTTAACATAATCACATACAAGCATCATCAATAACTCCTTAATATCCAAGTTTCAGTGTTCAAATTTCCAATTTCTCATAAATGTTATTTTTTAACAATGTATTTGTTTAAATAAGGATCCAAATAAGGTACACACATTGCAGCTAATTGATAGGTCTCTTTTAAATATCTTCAAACCTATAGGTTTCCCCATCCGTCTCTCTCACTTCTCTCTCTCTCTCTCTCTCTCTCTCTCTTTGAAGGAACCAGATCATTTCTTCTGTAGTTTTCCACAGTCTGGATTTTGCTGATTGCATGTCTAGGATGTTCTTTAACAGGTTCCTCTGACCTCTGTATTTCCTGTACCTTGTTTTCACCTGTAAATTGTAGTTGGATCTAGAAGCCTGATCAGGTTTAGGTTCAACTTTCTTCGGCGAGACCACTTCATAGGTGGTGGTGATGTTCTTCCATCTGGAGACACATCGTGTATTTCTGGGGTCTTAATTTTTTTTTTCCTACAAAATGGTGATATTCAAAATTCAATCATTCCTTCCTTTATTAGCTAGAATAATTCTAGACAGAGAAACTGCTCCTCCCTATTTGGTTACTGAGTGGTATAGTTCACGTAGGAAAGATGAGATAAATGCTTGATTCTTTTTCTATATTTATCAGTTTCAAAATAAGTTGATTCCCTGGCATCCTCCAGACTGTAACCAATTCAGGTTTTTTCCCCACTAGTAGTATAATGATGAATTTGTGGTTTAAATATATTTGATTGCTTCAATCCTTTGCAACAAGTGTACCTCCTGGTGCTCAAATTGTCCCAGCTGGAGGTCTGTCTGGGGGAACTGGGGCTCAGGTCTCCCCCCTTCTCCCGGCCTTGTCTCAGCCGGAGCTGCCACTGCAGCTGCCTTATCCTGCCACCCAGCCTGCCCTGAGCGAGCTGGTTCTCTGTCCTCGCTTCTTTGCCATCTCTGCCCATCAGTGCCTAAATTTAAGCCCTCTGGTACTTTGTCCCTGTCTCTCCCCATCCGGGTGAATATTTGCTGAATGAATGAATGAGTGAATTCTGTCAATTCTGTCTCATTCCACTTCAGTCTCTAGGAACCTGTCTCCCTAAGACTCTTGAGGTCTGAGGGCCGTATGTTCTTTATCTGCATCCATACGTTGTCGTGAGGGACAAAGGAAAAGGATTGTCGTCGTTGTGATCTGATTCCGCATCTGCCTCCCAGACTCCACCTACGTCTTTCTCCCGCATCCCCTTCCCCGCCCCCAGCCCGACAACAAAGGGTGCGACTGGTCAGTCCGCCACGAGAGGGCGCGTTCGCCGGCTGCAGCCCGGCCGTGCGCCTGCGCAATGTTGGGGCGGAGCGGGGGGTGGGGGCGGAGCGCCCCTCCCCGGGCTGGGGACTAGCGTCATGAGTACGTATTGAGTGCCGCAGTAGGGGCCCAAGGCCACGGGCTGCGTCTCGTCCTTCCTTTTCCGATCCAGAAGATGTTCTTCCCTACGGAAGGAGGAGAACCCGCATGGAGGCAGGGGGCTAGACATAATGATCTCTTCTCCACTCCACCTCCACCCACCCCACCATCTATATGACCCCTCTGACTTCCAGGGACATTTTCATATCCCCCTGAACCCCCCAGACACTCTGGGGTACCAGCTTAAACACCTAAGTATATCTCCAGAATATCCCCCTGCCTTTTTTTTAGAGACGGGGGTCTCGCTATATTGCCCAGGCTGGTCTTGACCTCCTACGCTTGAGCATCCTCCCACCTAAGCCTCCCCAGTCGTTGGGGCTACTGGTGTGAGCCACCTCACGCAGATACTCACCTTTTATATTGGTGACTTTCAGCCCTCAAAGTGGTTCCTTGAGCCTCAAACCAACCAAAGCCATCAAACATGAGTTCCAGAATGCCAGAGACCATTCCTGGCCAAGCTTTTTGGCTTACTGCAGAAACAGAACGGCGGAAGGGCAAGGGGCCTGTCCTAGATGCCACAGCACAGTGCTCTGCACAGCTGGATCTCTGGACACCGAGCCCAGAGCCATTTTTACCCAGACACTCCCTGTATGTAAAGTGAGTGTAAGAAGGATCAATGAGATAATGGAAGTGGAAGTGCTTTGTAAACTGTAAAGCTCTGGAGAAAGTAAGGGGTCTTTTATTTATTTATAACTAACAGTGCAGGGTAATAGCTGCCGAGGGCCAGCCCACTGGCATGGCCTGAGAGCTGGATTTAGAGGTCAGATTTTGAAGCCACCATTCACTGATAGAAGGATTAGGAAAGTAAAAGAGACAAAATCGCTGACATCGTTTGTAGATGGTATGATTACTTAAATAGAAAACCCTGAGACCACTTGCTCAAGGCCTCTTGGGTGTAGCTCCAGGCCATGGTCCTCAAACTTGGCTCAGAATAAACCTCTTTAAATTATAAAAAAAAAGAAAAGACAAGAAAAGAAAACCCAAGAGATTCTCCAGGCATATTGTTAGAGTTATTAAGTGAGCTCAGCAAGGTTGCTGGACAAGGATCAACATCCAAACACAAATAAAATACAAAATTCGACAGTGTTGCTGTACACTAGCAATAACTTATTAGAAATCATCGTATCTTTTTAAAAAGCAATCATTCACAAAATAAAATTTACAGAATCCAGAAAAAACTTATAAAAGACATTTCAAGATATTTTATGAAGGAAAACATTACAGACTATAAAAGGAATAAATGGAGAGATGTAGAAAAGTATTCAGTTTAGGGGTGCGAAGCCTCGATATTATGAAGATGATTCTCTCCACATCAATCTGTCGATCCAGTGCATGTCCAATAAACATCCCAACAGGATTTTTCACAGAGCTAGGCAAACTGATTGTAAAGGGAAGAGCAAAGGCCCAAGAAAAGGCTAGACAATTCTGAAAATGAATAAGGAGAAGGACCTGCCCCTAACAGATGCCAAGACTTTTTTTGAAAGCGATAGTAATTAAAACAATGTGGTATTGGTGCCGGGCTAGACAAAGGGATCAATAGAATAGAGTGCCCAGAAACAGATCCAAGCATATGTGGGAATTTGATTTATGATGGTGGTGGCACTGCAACTCAGTGAGAGAGAAAAGACTATTCAATAAAAAGTGTTGTGACAATTGGCTTTTCCTATGAAAAATCTTCACAGCATCCATAAATATGAATTCCAGATGGATGAAAGAACTAAAAGTGAAAAACAAAACTTTAAAATAATTAGGAGCAAACATAGGAGATCTAAGGGTAGGAGAGCATTTCTTAGACAAGAGACACACTTGCAAAAGATTGACCGATTTTATCACATTACCCTCAAAAGCCTTCTGCTATGAAAATGACATTACAAAGTTAAAAGACAAGCAACAGTGTGGGTGTCAATGTTGGCAGTACATACAACAGGTAAAGGGTTAATATTCAGAATATAGAAAGATCTTCTAGAAATCAATAAGGAAAGGACGGACCTTTTGAGTGCCATTCCAAATGCCATCCTTTCCTTTCTTCCGCCATGATAGAACCCTGATCTGATTCCAGGGTTTGGGCTTTGGGGGAAGCTGGGCCTTCCCCAGCCTCATCAGGTGAACTGTGATTGGTCTAAATATAACACGATGATTTTGTTTCTCTGGTCAGTGACTGGTTTAGGCGTGAACGTATATGCAACTCTGGTCACCAAGATGGGAAGAGAGATCTCCTGTGAGGCCCATGGAAAAGACACTCTAATAAGAAAGCATCCACTTTCTTCTGCCTTGGACATTGTTGTCTACATGAGACACCTGGAAATCAGGCAACCATCTTGGGACCATGAGGGGGCCAATCTAAGACAAGCCAACACAATAAGGAGGGTATTGCAGAAACACAAAAAGAACTTGGTCCTTGATGTTACAGTGGAGCCTCTGAATTAAGCAACCCTAGGACTTCTTGTCATGTTAGATAATAAAATTTCCTTTTTGCCTAAAGCCCTTCTAGCTGGGCTTTCTGCTGCGACTTGCACCAAAAGCTACAATAGGCTAGCAAAGGATACGGACATAAGTGATTTGCCTAGAGGACACCCAGACGGCCAATGAGCACAATAAGACGCTCGACCTCATAGGCAGGGAATGTAGCTTCAAATGAGACACCAGTTCACACCCATCAGATTGGCAAAAAATAAGTCTAACAAGAGCAAATGTTGGCAAGGAGATGGTCACACAGGACATCTTGTACAAATAAATGCTGGTGGTGAGAGGATAAATCAGTTCAGCTGCTGCAGAGAGCAGTCTGGCAGTACAAGTGAAGTTGAAACTGTACCTGCCCTACAATCCCTGCTTTCTGCTTCTAAGTATACTCTCTGAAGATGGGTTCTGAGAAAAGTGCAAGGGTGTTTATTGCAGCCCTCCTTGTAATAGTGAAACACTGAAACAACCTAAATGCCCATCAGTAGAGGAACTGATAAATAAATTACGGCTTAGTCACATGATAAAATAATAAACAGAAGTCAAAATGAGCAAACCAAATGGACAAACGAGACTCCACTGTGAAAGTATGGTGAGTGGGAAAAGGCACAAAACGGTAGTATGATGGCTGTTCCATAAATTGTAAAAATACAGAACTCCATAAAGCAGCACTACTGTGTGCTGTTTTATGAATACTTAAATGTGTAGGGAAAATGTGAAATTATGGACTATACTTAAAAAAGGAGGAAATTCTGCCACATGCTACAACATGTATCAACCTTGAAGACATTATACTAAGTGAAATAAACCAGACACACAAGGACAAATGCTGTATGGTTCCATTTATATGAGGTACCTAGAGTAGTCAAATTCACAGAGACAGAAAGTAGCACAGGGGTGCCAGGGGCGTCGGGGTAGCGGGATGAGGAGTAATTGTTTTGTGGGTATGGAGTTTCAGCTTTGGAGGATGGAAAAAAGTTCTGGAGACAGACAGTGGTGATGGTTGTACAACCATGTGGATGTACATAATGCCAATGACCTGTAGACTTAAAAATGGTTAAAATGGTGAAGTTTATATGTATAAATTTGCTATAACTGCAAAATAATAATGCACAAATTGTGGGCCAGAAAGGATGCATTTTTGTGAGTGTGGGGAGGGTGGAAAACGGGACAAGGGGATAAAAAGGAAAGGTTTCAACTCAAACTCGAATATTCTCTTTCTTTTATATGAAAAAACCCAAAGTAAAAACGACACATTGCTAGCATTTGTAAATTCTGTTTGTTATAGGATCTTCTACACGTCTCTTATTTTTAAAGAAACTTTTACAGGCCCGGTGCGGTGGCTCACGCCTGTAATCCTAGCACTTTGGAAGGTGGAGGTGAGAAGATTGCTTGACCCCAGAAGTTCGAGGGTGCAGTAAACTATGATGAGGCCACTGCACTCCAGCCTGGGTAACACAGTGAGACCCTGTCCCCCCCCCCAAAAAAAGAAAGAAACTTTAAAAGTAAAAAAATAAGGCTAAATAATAAAAATTGTCTTTAGAAGTAGAACTGCCCTGAAGGGGCAAGGTTTTCACCTGAGTCCCAAGGCCACCTGAGTCCAAGGGGCTGAGTGTGGGAGACCTGAGCTGGTGTTATGGAGGCTGTACCTGTGCAGGCTTCGTGAGAGCCTGGCAGAGCCGGGCAGGGGCAGTGGGGATGGGAGATGTCAGAGTCCTCTTTCCCCTGACCCAGGGCAGGCAAGGAAAAGGCTGGCAGACTCTGAGAACCATTAGCCTTCTCAGGCCCCCACCGCACAAGATCCAGAGAGCGAATGAAAAATAGGAACCATCAAAATACAGAAATGTGTATTATTAGTAGTGGGAGCAGACAGTAGAAAGAATTCTTTGAATCTGCTGATGACAAAATATATTGCCTAATCCTTCTGATTGTTTTTTTTTCTTTGACCTCCCTGCATATCTCTGGAGCTCCCACGGCTATGGCTATCTGCATTGCAAAATACATATTTACAGCCCCTCTAAGCCCAGCTAAATATAGGCTTTCTTTTAAAGCAACTGATGATTTGGAGAAATCTTTCCTCTGTCCCACCCCTTCCCCCACCCCCGAACACACACGCACACACACCCACACACACACCCTGACTCCTCTCAGTGTCCCCTCCCTCCTCGGTCTCCAAGATGTATCTGAACTTTCCAAGTGCTACTGGAGTGAAGTGTGGAGAATGAGAAAGAAAGGGGGCAGAGTGAGGGAACAGCAGCAAGGCAGTCTCCCAGCTATGGGAGGACTCCAAGGGACCCCTCTCCCTGCAGGGGCAATGGTGAGCTTATGGCACCAACAGGGAGGTCACCTTCACCCCAAGAATGATCCCTAAAGCTTGGGAGGAACTGAAGGCAGGGGCTGCTTATGTTTCAGAATTTTACATAGTGGACCTTAAAAGGAAACGAGAGACCCAAAGTCCCATGCAGACACACTTAGAGATGCAAACACTGATGTTCATTCTCGGCCACACCTGCCCACGCAGGTGCACGCATGCACACACACCCATACACGCTTGGGTACTCGTGCGGTCAGTAAGAGCCTGCACTCCGAGCGCCGCCTTTGTGCCTTATGCTGAGAGCTCATTTAATCCTTGCAACAATTCTATGAGGTTGGTATATCATCTCCATCTTACGGATGAAGGAATTTGTTGAAGGCCCCTGTTATTCTAACAAAGAGGCTCTGGCTTCAAAGCCCATGTTCTGCTGTGCTCCACACATGGAATGGAGGACACCCGGGGTACACCCAGTGTCCCCCGTGCTCAGGAAACAGACATTCAAGTTGAGCTTTTTGAGGAAATTGAGGCTTAGGGAGGGGAAATGACTAGCCCAAGGTCACCCAGCAAACAGGTGGAGCTAGGACTCGATTCAGGCCTGGTGAATCCTAGCCTGGTCTGTTTCCTATAAAACTGGGTACAGTACTTCTCAGCCTTCCTCATTTGCCCTGTGAAGGGGTCAGCCAAGGGTCACTAAAGGCCTTTCCAACACTGACATCCTGGATTTGAGTTGTACACATACGGGCATACCTTTCCTGCATTCTAGAACCAGCCCCAGTCCCTGGCAGAGGTTGGCAGATGAAGGGGAGTGACTGGGGCCAGGACCACGGGCTCACCACAAAAGGGCCAGAGGGCGGGGTCTAGGCCAGCCTCTGCTTAGATGACCCTGGCCAAGGAAAAACCACTTTTAGAGGCTGAGTCTCAAGGCCCCAGGGCTGGAAAGAGAAGCCAGCCTTGGCAGCCAGCGGGCGCTGAGGGCCCGGGACTTATCACACATCAGGCCTCTCCACGCCTCTGTCACCTCTCTGCAGTTACACCTAGTGTTTAAAACCAGCAAGCCTCTAAGAACAGTCCTCACAGAGCATCTTCCCAGAGGGCCCTGATCAGATGGGGGGTATATGGGAAAACCGGGAGGAGAGATGGGGCTGATTATCTCCGCCTACGATAGCCTGCGGCCTTTTTAGCAAGGCTGGGAAAGGCATCTCCTTCCCCACACACCCTATCTTCTGCGTTTCAGCCACTCTCACCTCTCTCTGGGCCTCAGGGTATCCTCTCAGAGCACAGAGGGGATAAGTGACTTGTCCAAGGTCACACAGCTAGGAAGTGGTAGAGTCAAGATTTGAACCCTGGCAGCTTGGTTCCAGGGTCAACCTTGGGAACCACTTCACCCTCTATGCCAGGGCAAAGTTAGGAAGAAACTTACATCCAAAGACTACCAGGCAACTGGGCCATCAAGCTCTCCTCGGAAAGAGAAAGGGTGGTTAAATTATCCTGGGGTGCTGAACCCAAGGAAATGGGTGAAAATTACAGCCTGCTGAGGGAAAATAGGTTTAAAGCCTTCAGTTTGGATAGTAGATTCCCTCCCATCAGGTGGGATTACTGCTCCAGGCAGGCAGGGAGGGGATGGAGGAAAGGACACCTCATTCCCCACCCATCTCGCAGGCCAGCCGGCTTTGTGCCTGACACCAGGGAAAGAGTGATGGTAAAGCACTTACCGCTCCATAAAAGCTTCTTTGGGAATTCTGGCTGGGGGTGCTGCGCTCACCAGGAGCCCATGAAATAATAATCCCACTCATTAGCCTCAGTCACCCAAGCTCCAGGCTGGCTCCACATCCCAAAGCCTTTAAAGGGCTTCCAAATCTCTGGATTTGAGATTTCCAAATCTCTGGACAGGGAGACTGGAGAGAATCCTGATTATTCTAGTTCATTCCAAGCTGCTGCTGGAGATGCTGGGGGTCCCAGGGTCTTTGGGGCTGCCAGCTGGTTCCTCTTCCCACCCTCAGAAGCTGGGGGCTTCCCCACCTGGCCAGAAGCGTGGGCACAGACCCCTTGGCTGGGACCAGTTAAGATGACTCACCCAAAGGGTGTGGGAGATTCTGGGCAGAACACCCAGGGGCCCGCGCCCTCCTCCAATCCATACAAGAGCTTCTGAGGACACTCTGCCCAAACTCCCAACCCTGAGACCCGGGTGAGATTTCTGTCTTCTGTCTTCTCTCAACTTCTGTAGTGGTGTGGGGGGGTGGGTCGGTGGGAGACTGTGTGGAGGAGGATTTCAAACCCCAAGCTTGAGTTTGGAAACCCAAGTCCCCAAGTTCATTCTTGAAACAGGCCTTCTAAGAAGGATCAGGAGGAAGGAGAGCTTGAGCATGGCTTCTTCACTCTGCTCCCTCTCAAAATGCAAAATTGGGGAGGGGGTACTTTCTTGGACAGCTGAGAGAAGATGTAGGTGGCATTGGAAAGCCTGAGGTCTGGGTTTATTTTTGGCTCCAGCTCAGAACCCAAATCTTCCCTCCCCCTTAGCACCAGTCTCAGGATCAGTCCTGTGGTTCCTGGCCCCTCCCCATCCCAATATTCAGGGTTCCCAGGAGACATCCCGACACCCCATCCCCCACGTTGTACAGAGCTCTTTTGCACTGGGGTTAATATCCCACAAAACCCACACACACCCCTACAGTGGAGGGGTAGGAAGACTCCCTTCCCCAGCCCTTCCAGCCCAGGGGGGGAGAGTGGGAGATTAGGAAAAGGAGGAAGAGGATGGAGGGGAAGAGGGCGGGGGAGGAGGCAGAGGCCGCAGAAAGGCCTGAGATGCAGGAAGCAGCTGGGAGTGGGGGGAGGCTTTGTGCCTGAGTTGTTCTCTGGGTCCTAGAGTCCACTCTGTTCAGCAGTTTCTGGGATCTGTGGACTGCTGCAGTGCATTTGGACCTGTCCAGAGGATGGACTTTACACCCAGGGGCCAGGCAGCCCCAGGCCCCTTGTTGTGTACTGGGGGCGGGGTGGGTTGGGATGGGGGTGGGGGTGGAGTGGAGGGACATCCAAGCAGCTTTCTGGGTTGCCAGGACAGGCAATGCGTAGGTCACTCTCATGCTCCCCCCCCCACACACACACACTTGCACACAGTGGCCAGGATCCTTTAAATCAGAGACCCAAGTTAGAGCTCTCACTGGGGAAACTTTGGCCCCAGGTCTCTAGCATTCTTCCTCCTAAACCCCTTCTTCCTGTTTGAGAGGCAGGAGTGCCCTGGCAGGGGCATGAAGACTGGGATTCTACCCCCTCTCTTCCAGCCTGGGGTGCAGAGCACGCAGGCCACAGGACACCCTCTTCAGACTTCCAAAGGGCAAAGGGCAGCTTTGGGGATCCCCTGCCACTTGGGTGATGGAGGCCACCTCCTTCCTTCATCCCCCTCCTCCACCAGCACAAGGTCAGCAACACTGGGCCAAGGTTTCACACCTTCCAGAGTGCAAAAGCTGCCCTATCTATACAAAAGTGGTGAAATGCAGATTCCTGGGTTCCACCTGAGATTCTCCTTCACAAGGTGTGGGGGAGGGCCCAGAAATCTGTATTTTTACCAAGTGCCCAGTGATGTTGATGCTACTAGCCTTGAAGCCTACTGAGGAGTTCTAAGGACCTTGAAGGAGATGATCCTCTGTCCCTCCCCACAGAACCCCCCTTCACATCTGAGACCACCGTGGCTGGGTGGCCTCCCCCCAATATTTAGTGGGGTGCGGTTCTGTGGGTTGTGCTTAAGCTGCAGCCAGAGGTTGGGATGGAAGGGTTGAGAAGCACTGGCCGAGGGGGCAGCGGAAGGCTGTCCGCGAGGGGCGGGCAGGGGAGGGGATACGTGGGGGTGGAGGGGAAGAGGAGGGCTCTCAGGCTCCAGCCCCGGAAATCCGATCCCTTTAGGACCCAGAGGTGCCAGTCCCCCAGCGGCGGCGGCGAGAAGGGCAGCCGCTCGGTCTCCGGCAGCCGCCGCTCCGGCAGAGCCAGAGAAAGACCGAGGCTCGGGGCACGGGGGGGAGGGAGGGAGGGAGGGAGGGAGGCGCGGCGGAGCAGCCCGGACCGGCCGAGCAGCCATGGGCGCAGCGGTGCCGGGACCCCCGAGAGCCGAGGCTTCTGGCCGGAGTGGGGGGCTCCCGGGCTGCCAGCCCCGCTGACACCGCCTCGGACGATGTGAACCGACGTCGCCGCCGCTGCTTCGCGGGCAGGGCGCGCGCTCCCACCGGCCCCAGCCGCCGCTTTTCTAATTTGGGTAGGGGCGACCGTACCAGACCGCTCCAGCTTTTGAAGGGGGACTGGCTGTCTTTGGCAGCTTGACTGGGGGAGGCGACCCACACAGGGCGCTTGGGGATTTTCTTTTTCCATTTTTTTTTTAAAACGAGATTAACTGTTTTGGGCAGCTTGGTTTTGGGGGCACCCTAAAAAAGGCCTTTCGGGGGTTCTTTTTTCTGGGGGAGAAGGCGGTGGTCCCGACTTGGCCAGCCGCCTGTTGGAGGGGGGGAGCGGGGAGCGGGGGCATGCGAACCCGGCTCCCCCCACCATGATGAAGACGGAGCCGCGGGGGCCTGGGGGTCCCCTCCGGAGCGCCTCCCCACACCGCAGCGCCTACGAGGCGGGCATCCAGGCGCTGAAGCAGCCCGATGCGCCCGGGCCCGATGAGGCACCCAAGGGGGCCCACCACAAGAAATATGGCTCCAACGTCCACCGCATCAAAAGTATGTTCCTGCAGATGGGCACGACGGCGGGGCAGCCGGGCGAGGCCGGTGGCGGCGCGGGCCTGGCCGAGGCCCCGCGGGCGCCCGAGCGCGGCGTGCGTCTGTCGCTGCCGCGGGCCAGCAGCCTGAACGAGAACGTGGACCACAGCGCCCTGCTCAAGCTGGGCACCAGCGTGTCGGAGCGCGTGAGCCGCTTCGACTCCAAGCCCGCGCCCTCCGCGCAGCCCGCGCCGCCGCCGCACCCGCCGTCCCGGCTGCAGGAGACGCGGAAGCTGTTCGAACGCGTCCCCGCGGCCGCAGGCGGCGACAAGGAGGCCGCTGCGCGGCGGCTGCTGAGGCAGGAGCGCGCCGGCCTGCAGGACCGGAAGCTGGATGTCGTGGTGCGCTTCAACGGCAGCACCGAGGCGCTGGACAAGCTGGACGCCGACGCCGTGTCGCCGACTGTCAGCCAGCTCAGCGCCGTCTTCGAGAAGGCCGACTCGCGGACCGGCCTCCACCGAGGGCCCGGGCCCACCAGGGCCGCGGCCGCAGGGGCCCCCCAGGTCAACTCGAAGCTGGTCAGTAAGCGGTCCCGGGTGTTCCAGCCGCCACCGCCGCCACCGCCTGCCCCGTCGGGGGATGCCCAGGCCGAGAAGGAGCGCGGCCCCGGAGGGCAGCAGCCCCCGCAGCACCGAGTGGCCCCCGCCCGACCGCCCCCCAAGCCCCGGGAGGTGCGGAAGATTAAGCCGGTGGAGGTGGAGGAGAGCGGGGAGTCGGAGGCAGAGTCGGCGCCGGGGGAGGTGATCCAGGCCGAGGTGACGGTCCACGCGGTCCTGGAGAATGGCAGCACCTCGGCAACCACAGCCAGTCCCGCGCCCGAGGAGCAGAAGGCCCAAGCGGCCCCTGAGGAGGAGGCGGCTACGGTGGCAGCGCCAGAGAGGGAGGTGGGCAATGGCAGGGCCCCGGACGTGGCCCCTGAGGAGGCAGATGAGTCCAAGAAGGAGGACTTCTCGGAGGCGGACTTGGTGGACGTGAGCGCCTACAGTGGGCTCGGGGAGGACTCTGGGGGCAGTGCCCTGGAAGAGGATGACGACGAAGACGAGGAGGATGGCGAACCCCCCTACGAGCCTGAGTCGGGGTGCGTGGAGATCCCCGGGCTCTCAGAGGAAGAGGACCCGGCCCCGAGCCGGAAGATCCATTTCAGCACTGCGCCCATCCAAGTAAGTGAGCCCCCCTCCCCGCCCCCGCGCCGCCCCTGCCACGTGCACGCGGCTGCCCCCGGCTCGCCAGCTAGCCGGGTTTGGCAGGCTGAGTCAGCCCCTGCCACCCAGCCCCCTTCCCAGAAGTTCCCACCCTGAGGGGGGCGTGGGGGAGTTCCAGCTGTTTGTCAGAGGTGGACGATTTTCAGGTCTGAGATGCGGGTGGCCTGCCCCGACCTGCCCTCAGGTTCTTCTGCCTGCTGTCCTGCCCGCCCCACCCGCCGCACCCTCCGTGCCCCTCGCGGGTCCTGGGACACCTGCTTTTCCTTTCTCTCCAGACATTCTCCAGAGATTGCCAGAAGCAGGGCCTTGGATGGTGTGAAGGGGAGTGTGTGTCCTGGGGAGAGACTCCCTACATTGGTCCTACTCCACCCTGGAAGGGGGTCGGGGAGCTTAGAAACAGTCCCTGCTTGCCCCTTGTGCCAGAGCTGGATAGGACCAGGGAGTGGTGGCCGGGAATTTCCCAACATGAAGGTGCAGGGAAGGTGCAGGGGACGGTGGCCCATCCTCCATTCTGTTTGTACGCCCACCCCAACTTTGCAGAAGTGAAAGAGGGAAGCAGGTCGTGAGGGTGAGCTGGTCTATCACCATGTGACTGGAGCTGGGGCCCTGTTCCCTGGGGGTCTGTGCCACCAGCTACCAGGTCCTGGCTTGCCCTGGGAGGGGGCACCGTGAGCCCTTGAGGGGAGTAGGCCTTCTGCAGGCAGGAGGAGGAGGAGGGGCTGGGAAACCCCAGGGTGCCTGGCAGTAGTGGGCATGCCTTTGCTCTTGGCTGCCCAGTAGGACAGATGCCCATGGCTTGGCAGTCCCCCAGTGCTTTTGCCACATTCTCCTGAAAAAGGGATGGGAGCTGCCCCTTTTGGGGGTCTCATTTTACCCCCATTCCCACCACCACTGTTGGTGATTGGTTTGTGGGCTGTGCCAGTGCTTTGAGATCCTCAGAACAGCGTGGTTGGGGAGGGGACATCCCCTGGGGTGAATTAAGAACCCCAGTGCCCTCCCTTACCACTTCTTACCACCCTCTATTCTTGGCTGGCACATTCAGCCTTGATCATTCTTTCTCACTGCCCCAGGCTCAGCTGTGCCCAGCCCCAGGTCCGCCCCATGGAAGTGTCCAGGTCCCTGCCCGGCCTTTATCCTTCCCCAGCCAAACTCCCATCTGTTTGCTTGTCGTTGCCATAACTACTCCTGGACACTGAAGCTGCCCAAGTTTCCTCTCACCCGGCCCAGAGTACAACCTCTGCCCCTCGCCCACCTCCCACCCCACACCCCAGTAAGAGGCCTAAAAGGTTATAGCCAGTGGAGGTTGCTACTCCCTCCCAGGCCAGCCCCTTCCCCTGGGCTGGGACCTTAGGAGTCCTGTGCCGTCCCCTCACCCCTTCTGAGGCAGTGGGGTCCTGGAGGCAACGGAGGATCTTGGGACTCTGAGGGAGTCCCCCTACCCCCACCCCCACCCATTCCCTGAGCAGCCTGATGCCCTCAGAGATGGAGTTTGGTCCAGGCCTCTGACTGTCTATATTTGACACCTTACCCTGATTTTTTGGTAAAAAATAGCACATGATTTGGAGCAGTGCTTCCCGACTCCCTGGAGACTCTGAAGCTCTTCCGCCCAGTGTGAGAGCCGGGGCGAGCGGTGCAGCCTGAGTGTGTGTCTGACTTTTGGCCTTGCTGGGGATTTCCTCCTCTGTCTGGTGCCTGAGGCCCCGGTTCCCCCCGACCCACCCCTGCACTGATGCTGAGTGCAGGGTCCCGTGCCCACTGACAACCCAATTGTTGCCCTTATACAGGT
>CM052441.1:127179912-127207923 GCA_028533085.1 Varecia variegata
CACATCTGTAGGAATCCCCTGGAGACCAGCCGCAGTGCCAGGGTGGGGGTGCCCCATGGCTCCCTCTGGCCCCCACCAACCCAGGGCTGCTCCTTCCTCTCAGCTGCAGAGCCTGGAGCAGGAGAAGGGGCGCTGGCGGGTCGAGAAGGCCCAGCTGGAGCAGAGCGTGGAGGAGAACAAGGAGCGCATGGAGAAACTGGAGGGCTACTGGGGCGAGGCCCAGAGCCTGTGCCAGGCCGTGGACGAGCACCTGCGCGAGACCCAGGCCCAGTACCAAGCCCTGGAGCGCAAGTACAGCAAGGCCAAGCGCCTCATCAAGGACTACCAGCAGAAGTATGTGGCCAGCGTGCTGGGTGCCCTGGGCCTGGGGAGGATGAGAGGCCTGTGGTGGCAGTTCCTCACCCCCAGCCCCCACAGCTGAGTTAGGGAGGCACAGAGCACAGACATTGGAGGGCCCCTGGGCCGGGCGTGACTGGGCAGCAGAGCCAGCACAGGGCCAGGCCTGAGAGGCTTTGGGAAAACCTGGGACCCCCTGACCTGGGAACAGGGAGAGGAGCAGAGCTGCTGGCCAGGTGGCACTGAGTCTCCCTGGATGGAAGCCAGACCACACACCCTTACCTGCCATCTGTCCCTTGCCTCTCCCCAGGGAGATCGAGTTCCTGAAAAAGGAGACCGCACAGCGCCGGGTTCTGGAGGAATCAGAGCTGGCTAGGAAGGAGGAGATGGACAAGCTCCTGGACAAGGTAGGCCCAGGGGTGCCCTGGGGGCAGAGCCCTATGGTGGGGGTAGCATGCAAGTCCCCATCTAGCAGCCACCCTGTGCATCCTGGAGGGAGGGGGGTTGCATCCCCACCAGGGGGCAGAGGGGGCGGGGCCCAGGCCTGATGCCCAGGTTTGACCCCCTCTCCTTTGTTTTCCAGATCTCAGAACTGGAAGGAAACCTGCAAACACTGAGGAATTCCAATTCTACTTAATAGGAATCATTCCTTGACCAGACAATAATTAATCCCACTCCCACTGGCCTCCTTCCCCTGTCCTCAATACCCCACCCCTCCCCCTACCAGCCTGGGGACAGGTGCCCCGAATCCCCCCACCCCTCCACCCCACCTCCTCCAGCTTCAGGGACCAGAGGGCCCGTACACAGGCCCCCCTTAAGGTGGCCCGGGCAGACAGAGGTGGCTGGAAGGGCGGCCTTCTCCTTGCCCCACGGGGCTGAGGCACAGAGGCCAAGGGATGCCGTGGGCTGGCCTGGGCAGTGGATGGACACAAAGGACTTGCAGACCAAACTGCCAGACTTTACAACCTCCAGCCTTTGTCTCTGGACTGGAATGGGGCTGGGGCTCTCCCAGCATCTCACCAACTGGAGGCTGCTCCCTGCCCATGGGGCACCTGGGTGGCCCCTGGGCCTCTTGACTTGAGATTCTACCTTCTTGGCCCTTCCCTCTCCCCCCATCATTGTGCTGTCTCTGTTGCATTCTGACCCTCCTGCTTGAGGGGTTGCCTCAACACCTCCTCCCATCCCGTCCCCTGTCCCGGGAGGGATAGAGTCCACCCCAGAGCCCAGAGGCTGGGCCTGGCCCTGCACTGATTTCCTATGTATCCTTCCAGAAAAGGGGAGTGACTGTAGGAAAAAGGGAGAGTTCAGGACACCTGGTCCCTGGCTCCCCATTTCCTGGGGCAGCAGCCCTCAATTTCTCCTTGTGCCTCCCCTCTCCCAGGTGCCAAATAGCCATAACCTCCTCCTGGAACTGTCTGCAGCCTCTCTGGGGTCCAGGTTTTCTGGCCAAGCCTGGGAATGCCAGGGAGGAGAGGAGGTCAGCTTAGGGGGCCTGGCTGCAGAGACCCTGCTATTGGGCAAGGGGAACATTTCTCCCTGCAGAGCCAGGCCTGGCCCTGCCCTGCCCGGCCTGCCCTGGGGGGCACCTGGAAGCCTTGTACTAACATCGCAGCGATTCAGCCTCAACCACCCCCCCTCCCGACTGTTTTCCAATGTTTTGACTGGAGGGCAAAATTTTACTACTCAACTTTTTAGAGACCAGGGCTGCCCTGTTGGCAGCCTGCCTTCTAAGTGGAATTGATGCTGTTTCCCACTTTAACCCCAAATTGGGGCTTGGACCAAGGGAGGTGAGACCCCCCCCCTCAGGTCACTCTCCGCTTTCAGAATCCATCTCATCTTGCCACTTCTTCATGCCCCCCCCCCCAAGCCTGGGTTTTTGTTCATTTTTTAAAAACAGACAACGCCGTCCCGTCCGTTTTGGCTTCTCCTTGTCCCTGTAAATAGACCGTGCCATCGATCAGTATTTCTTGCCCCCCCCTTCCTGCCCCCAGACGTGCCCCGCCCCCTGAAAGAGCTGGCTGTCCCAGTGCCCGGCCCGGCCCGTGCCCTTCACCCTGGCTGACGAAGGGGGCGGAGCCGGGCGGGCGGGGCCGCAGGGCGCTTCCGGTTTCCCGGCCGGCGGCCGCCCCTGCCCAGCCTTCCGGAGGCCCGCGTCTCTGTATATAATATATATATATGTATGTATTGTTTCCGGTTTTGTACGGACCATGCCCTCTGTCAGGTCGTCCCCATAAAAGCAGCCCCCAGAGCCTCGCTGCCTGGTTTCTTGATTCGCTGGAGCTGGCAGGGGGAGGGGGGAGGGGTCCCCTCCCATCAGCTCTGCCTCCGACCCTGAGGGTTCCTGGTTCAGGCAAACTGCCTCTCTGCCTCCATTCCGCCCTTCAGCACCCATGCTTTTTGTCCAGTCCTCCTGGGCAAGGCTGGGAGTTTCTAGAGAGTTCGTTCAGTCAGCCTCATTCGTTTTTCAAAGCCCCGAAGGAATTCAGAGGATGGGCTAGGTAGGGCAAGAGGAACCCTAAATCCCTCCACTGAGAAGTCCTGTTAAACTGTATGAGCTCCACGAAGGATCCAAGGTTTCCCAGAGGAGGCAGGAGCAGGTGGGATGTGACACGTCAGGGCAGTTTTGTCCCCAGGGTCCTAGGGAATCTGTTCTGTTTGCCCCTCTCGGGGCACTCTGAGAGGCCTTAAATAGCCCTGGCCCCCTGCTCTGTGCCAGCAGGTCTGGGTGCTGACTCACCAGCTCTAATACTAATGGGTCTGGGCGTCTAGATGCCAGGGTTCCAGGGACAGCTTTGGTGAAGTCCCAGAGGGGCGAGAGCCAGCTGGGGATGGAGTGGAAGCTTAGGGCAGGTCCCATCGCCAGGCTTTCCTCTCTGGGTGCTGTGTTCAAATGTGAGAGAATGAAGCACAGGGCACTTGTGTTCAGCACCTTGGTCTCAAGGGGATTTTCACCACTCCCTTTGCCATGAGGAATGGAAGTCCCAATTTCAGGGCCCTTGAAGGTCACCTTGATGGGTCCCTGACAATATCCAAGATGAGTAGACAGAACTCCCAGGGAGAGTCAGCTCTGGAAGCAGCTGATCCCTGTGGATGGCTCAGTCACACAGGTCCCGTGCATGTCAAGCCAAATTCCGGCTTCCCATAAGGACCCCTCAAAAACCCTAGTTGTACACCTCAGGGCCATGCACCCCTGCCACCCACCCGAGGGTGACCTGGAAACCTGAGGATGTTGACTGCCTCTGAAGACATCTCCTCCAAGTAGATCATCCTTGGAGCGCTCTGGGAGCCCTGAGGATGCTGAAGACAGATCCAGGTGGCTGAGTACCAAGATCAGAGACCACCAAACCATGGGGTCACAGGTCATGGCTCCAGAATTAGAAGTCACTGAGGCCCTATTCCAGAAACCTGACCAAGATGTCCCAAGAAGTGAAGTGGCTGGACCTTCCTGGGTGGGAGGCAGGCGTGAGGGCTGTGGCACAACTTCTGCTGGGCTGACGGGCTAAGCATCCAGGGTGGGGTCCCACTGCCCACATCTGACCTGTGTCTTAGGTAAGGGGCCTATATATACATGGCATATTCCAAAAGGTGGGCCACGTAGCCCCATCATACTTGGGGCTGATGTGTGGTTGGGGGGTGTTGTTTGCTGTGAGTTTCTCAGGCCTGAGGTGTAACTTGCCTATGACATACAGTATGTCCATGTTTGGGGCTATGTCACATGGTTGTGGGCAGGCCTGTGTGAGGCTTGTCACTTCAGCCCTTCCCCCACCCCATCACCTGTCCAGTTTTAGCAGCCTGAGTAGGTTCACCAGGGTCCCAACACTTGCCATGGGCAGGCAAATCTTCTCAAGTCCTGGAAGCTTAGGCCTCCCTAGGAGCAGGGGCTCCTCCCAGGTCCCATGACCTAGCAGAAGGCCCTCCCAAGGATTCTCCTGTTCCCAGCACTGACCTTACATACCATCCTCTCCCCAGCCCGTGGGATCTACAGGGGCTGTGTAATCAACCGCCCCACATAGTCCATCACCCAGATCTCACTAGATGCCTGCAAACCACATCCTCTTTAAAGACCCCAGACATAGCCCCTACAGGCTGTCACCAGAGACGTCACCAGAGACGTCACCTCCTCCCCAGATCTCCACAATGTAGCTGGCACCATGTGGCTGACTGTAGATTCTGAAGACACTCAGAGACCCCCAAACTCTCACAGATCTCCTCGGATACCCTCAGTCACTGAGGGCTGTTACAATAATGCTGCCCTCACTCACAGTCCCAAGATCATCCTGGCTCCACATGCCACTTGCCACAGGGCTTCTGACTGCAGAGTCCCATGAACCATCAGGGAACTCTAACCCCACAGACTCCACCCTCTTCCAGCTTCACCACTTGCTCATGAACAAACCACTTTCCTTCCTTTAAGTCTCTGTTTTCCTGGAGGTGGTGGGTAACAGAAACACCTACTTTGTGGCTTTATTGTGAGAGTGACAATAAATCGGAGAGTGCCTGGCACATCCCAAGCCGTGCCCTATGGCAGCAGTTGTTGGTTCTCACAGTATGTCCCCTGGCTGGCCTGCCACCACCTCCAGCTCTGCAGGTCCAAGTCTGACCTCATCCTTCTCCACCCCCACTGTTTTCCGGGGCTCCCTGCCTCAAGTCCAGCCGGGCCCCAAATCCTGTCAATTTCTTCAGTTCTACATCCTGAATAGTTCTCGACTTGATCTTTAATCTTCGTGCCCACTGTCACCATCTCTCCACAGCTTCCTCAGGGGTCCCCTGCCTTCAGGCCGCCCTTTGCAGTCCTTACTCCACTGAGCGGCCAAAGAGAGCTTCCTAGATGCAAATCTGAGCCCCTCCCTCCCCTGTTAATTTTATTCCGTGGCTAGCGGAATACAGTGGAGCCCTCCGCCCCGCACCTCCCCAGATTCATCTCATCTCCTCCTCCTGCCCACCCACCCCCACGGCCCGCTGACACTTGCCCCTACCCTGGCCTGCAGGGGTAGCCAACACCTCACCCCCACCCCCTGCAACCGTCCCTGCCCACCCTGCCCTCGCCCCCACCCGGCCCCAGGCCAGGCGCCCTCGCGTGCGCTCTCCCTGCCGGCGCTGAAGTGTCCTCTGTAAACGGGCCCGCGGCACTCGGCTTGTGAGGGCGTCCCCACTCGTCTGTGCCCCTGACTGCACCGCCAGCCCCTCCGGCCTGGGCGCCCCGGCTGCTCTGTGGACGTTTGTTGAATGAATGAATGAATCAGGAGCCTTCACAGACCTGGCAGAGGCGGCGGAAGCCCCGTGGGTCCCAAGGCGGGGCCGTCTCCCCAGCCGCTCCCACCCGCGCAGACGCGGGTGCGCCGCGTCTCCGCGGGCCGAGAAGTAGCGGCAACTCGAATCCCCCTGCCCCGCCGCCGCGCCGGCCGCCTCCGCCCCCTGCGTCCTCCCGCTGCCTCCGCCCCCTCTCGCCCTCCCTCCCGCTCTTTGTCTCCTGGGCGCCCGGCCTCCCCGCCACGCGCCCCCCGCAACGCCCCTTCCGCCGGGGACCCCCGCGGACCCCAGCTGACGCGACGCGGCGCGAGTCGGCTCGCCAGGCAGGGGGCCCGGCGTCCGGCCAGGCCTGGCAGGCGTGGGCGGGGCGGGAGGTGGCGCTCCCTCTCTCCCGCTCTCCCTCCCCCTCGCGCGCACACACACACGCGCACACACACACACGCACGTACAAACCGAGCATCCTCCCGTCAGGTCTCCCCGTCCAGCCCCGCCCGCGCCTCCTGCTTCCAGCAAACCTTCTCCCTGTCTCCGCACCCTCCCCCCACCCTCCATTCCCTCCGGCTCCCGGACCCTCCCCTCCGACCCCAACCCGAACCCCGGGATGGAGCGGCTGGAGCCAGCCCGGAGCCCCCCACGGCCGGGGTGACGGTGCCCCCGCCCCTCTCCCGCCCGGCCCCCGCCTCGAGCACCATGGGCCTGAGGGGTTCCCGGGGCGCCGGACGCTGAAGATGACCGATGCTGGAGGTGAGGGGCCAGGCCCCCTGGGGCGGACAGGGAAGCGGGGCTGAGAGCCACTCGGGCTCTCGGTGGGGACCCCGAGTGGGGTTGGATGGGGCCAAGCGACACGGGCCTTTCTTCCCCTGTCCCTAGGGGGACCACCTGGGGCTGGGGTGCTGGGCTGTCAGGGGAGGGGGCGGAGATAGGATTTGTGTCCCTAATCCCCTCCCTCCAGCCGGACGCCCGGAGAAATTAATAAAAAGCTGGCGTGGGGGGAGGGGGAGAGGGCTTAACTCTTTCTTGCCTGGCGTGGAGTCGGACTGATGGATTGGAGAGAAACTAGCCACTGGGCTCTGATTGGGAAGAGGAGTCCCGGGAGTGGAGTAGGTGCCCCGTCTCCCATCCCCAGCCCATCTCTAGCTGCGCTTTGAAGGGGCGCCTCACTCCAGCAGACTGCCCCAAGCCTGGTGCCCGAGCGAGGCCGGCCCTAAGGGGAGGAGACACAACCTCTCCAGCTCCACAACTGCCTCCCGCACTTCCAGCCTCCTCTCCCGTCCATCCCTTCCTGGTCTTTCCCAGTTGCACTTCTCTCTTGGTCTCTTTCTCCTTTTCCGGTGCCCCTTTCCTCTTGCCTGCCCTGGTCTCCTTGAACCCCACCCTCAGGCCTCACTCAGGGCCAAGGAGTCCTCTGTCTCCTCTGCTGCTTCCCGGGCCCCCTTCTCTGATCTCTTTCTTGGTCTTTCTTCTCAGCAGCCCTGTGGACTCCCCGCCGACCTGTGTGTGTGCTCGCTGTCTGTTCCTACTCCCCACTCCCACTCCTTCCCAGGGCTTGGGCACCCTTTCTTTCTCTTTCACCTTCCCTTGGGTCCCCGAAGCCTTGAGCTCACCTGCTTCCCTTTCTGCCAGAGAAGGGTCAAAGGTCATCAGTGCTCCTCCTCTGGGAATTGGAAGCCTTGGGGGAAGGGATGGTCTGGTAACACCAGAGCCCAGATGGTGTCCAGAGGAAAGGGTTCATCTCTACCCCATGCAGCTACCACCTGGCTGAATGTATGTGCATGAGTGTGTGTGTGTGTGTGTGTGTGTGTGTAGGAATAGGGTGTTGGGTTCGCTTTCTAATTATCCAAAGCTTAGTTTGGAAGGAGAGGATTGGGTGGAAGGGGCCTGGATAGCCTACTTCCCCAGACTTCCCCATGGGACAGTGTGGGGAAAGTCCCCCATTCACCCCAGAAAGTTAGTTCTTGAAGGGTGGGAAAGAAAGCAGTTTGTGCTGAATCAGGATAGACTGAGAGTGGGTATGAACTGGAAACCCTATCCCAGCCCAGAGGGTGCCTGAAAGAGGACTGTATCCACGAGAAGGCCTGGGCCCTGGATTGGAGCTTTGCATAAAGAACCTGTGGGGGCCAGGTGTGCAGGCTCATGCCTGTAATCCCAGCACTTTAGGAGGTTAAGGCGGGAGGATCTCATGAGGCCAGGAGTTTGAGACTAGCTTGGGCAACATAGTGAGACCCTGTATCTACAAAAAAATTTTAAAAATTAATCAGATGTGGTGGCATGCAACTACGGTCTAGCTACTCGGGAGGCTGAGGCAGGAGGATCGCTTGAGCCCAGGAGTTCGAGGTTAGAGCAAGCTGTGATTGTGCCACTGCACTCCAGCATGAGTGACAGAGCCAGAGCCTGTCTCTTCAAAAAAAAAAAAAAAAAAAGTCACATGGGATCTCTATTCTTAGTAGTCAGAGGAGAGAAGGCAAAACATGGTGCCCTCAGAGAGCCTCCATTCTGATGGCAGAGGCAGCTCCTATCTTCACAGAGTCCCCAGTCTGATGGGAAAACATATGACCCCTCTCTTCTCAGGGAGCTTCCCATCTGATGAGGGGTAGATAAGCCCCATTTAGGGAATCAATCTCCACTTCTTAGTGGCTGGTGAAGGGTGGATTTAGAAATCATGTAGATGAATGGGAGGAGGGAGGGCTACCTATGACAACTCTCTGGAGGAGGTGGCAGCTGGGTCCTAGTCAGAGAAGGCTTTGTGATTGAATGAGGAAATTTGGTTCATTCTTAGGGGCAGCCTCCCATCCCATCTGGCAGGAAGAAAGGCTCTAGATCCCCGTTACTAGCCTCTAGAGTTCAAGAATGGCAGAAGGTTCTTGGAGGGCCCACTCCCTGACCCCTTCCCACTCCTTATTTCCTGCTTTCAGCCCCAGGCATGTATGGAGTCTGGGGGTGGAGATGGTTGCTGAGCCTCTCCTAGTCCTGGCCAGGATGGACCAGCTCCCCTCCCTCTACCCCATCCCTTCCCCCACCAGTGTCCTCTCCTCGTGAGCAGCCCCCAAACTGCAGATCATCACCTAGGATAGGGCTGAAGTGCAGGAGACCTGGCTCAAGGCTGAGTTCTGCCTCTTCTTACTTTCTAAAATTTATTTTTAGTTTTAAGACAGGGTCTCATTATGTTACCCTGGCTGATCTCAAACACCTAGGCTCAAGCGATCCTTCAGCCTCAGCCTCTGGAGTAGCTGGGGTTCCAAGCACGTGGCAAGCCTTGCTGGGCCTGCTTCTCGTCCCCTGCATCTCAGTTCTCACATCTGTGCAGTTGAGATATGAAGATTCCCAAGCCTGGCCACTGTGAAGTGAGATGCTGTCTATGTAATAACGGAAGAGGGGTGTTGGAAAAGACCCCAGCCAGCATGTGGCCCACCTTTCCTACACCTGTCATATGTGTGGTCTAGCCCAGTGCTCCACCCTTGTTCTGGGGACCTGAGTGTTAGAAGTAATTGGAAATCATGTCTCAGCCATGCAGTGTCCCCTTGCCCTAAACCATCAGTGGTCCCTGAGTTTCCTCACTCGTCTCCTCATCCAATTCCCTCCCCGCCTGTGGGTTCCCTAGAGCTACTGGGACCCTATATCTGCTTATAAGCGGCCCAAATTGTTTCAGCGGCATGTATCTGCTTCTCTGTCCTCCCATCTTGCTTCCCACCAAACAAACAAACAAACCCCTAGCCATTCAGACTTCTTCCCAGAACATACTTGATGCATCATAGAGATTTGGCTGTCCCCTGTTCTGCTGTGAGCACTCCTCATACCCTCCTGCGTCTGTGAGTCTGTCTAGAACTGTGAGTTTGTTTCGAACGGTGGCCCTGCTGATAGTGCCAGCTTCCTGAACAGCTCATGTTCAGAAAGGCAGGTGGTGAGGGCACCAGTAATGCGGGGCGGGGAAGGGGAGGCAGGATTGGATGATGGATGGAAGAGAGATGGAGGATTGATGGATGTAAAGATGGATGGATGGATGGATGTAATGGATGTTGGGTGTATGGGAGGTGGATATGGGATGGATAGATGGGTGGATGGATGGACAGATGGATGGATGGGTAATGAGTGGATGGATGAGCCAGTAGGTAGATGGATGGGAGAGCCCAGGCCCTGGTCCTAATTTTGCCAGTAGCTTGCTATGTGGTCTTGGGCTGGTTGCTCCCGACCTCTGTTTCTTCATTTGTAAAATGAGAGGATTGGATTTAATAGCTTCTACAACTTCTCCCAGATTTGATGTTGGACAGTTTATAATGATTGCAGGCTTTCAGGGGATGCTAGGGATGGAAAGGCCCAAGCCAGTGAAGGGGAGAAGTTCAGTGACCCATACACAGACACAGCAAATCAGCTTGGACGGTGACCGCAGGGCTGAGTCTGTCTGCGCCTGGATTTGCTTCTGCCCCTCCCTTGTGCCTGTGCCTCCTGCCTCCTGCCCTGGTGCCACATCTGGGTTATGATTCAGACGGCATCTCTCCCAGGTGCTGGAGGAAGCAGTCCAAGGGAAGGTGTGGGGCCAGTGGGCCAGGAGCAGGTAGCCACTGGCCTCTCCCCTGCCTTGGCCAACCTGATCTTCTTACTTTCTCTCTCCCCCCTTGTCTTCTGCAGCTCCCTTGAGTCATGGCTTCTTCAAAGCTCCGAGAACCCACGGATGAGGTTTTTGGTAAGTTTTGTGTGGCTCTATATCTTGTCAATAGACATAGCTGTAGAGCACTTCCTTCCTAGGCCTCTAGGCGTTGAGGGGGATAGGGCAGTCCTTGGGGGCTTCAGTGTGTGTGGTGACCCTTTCGTCACCACTGTCTTAGTGGACGTGCCAGTTACAACAGCAACAATAAGTGTCCTCATTTATTAAGTGCTCATCTTATGCCAGGTACTGGGCTAAGCACCCCCAGCTCACATGCACGGCATTATTCAATCCTCACAATAATGTTAAGGAGTAAGCCCATTTATGCACAAGGAGTGTAGGTGCAGAGTGCTGAGTGACTCGCTTTAAAGATCACATGGCAAGTTAGCGGTAGAGCTGGGACTAGAACCCCAGACTGTCTGACACCCTGCCCTTAGTCACTGTGCTGTACACCTGTATACCTCAGCCCTGAGGACACACAAGTCGCATAAATAAATAAGTGCATGGGACCTCACCCTGTGCAGACGTGCCCTGAAATCAAATGCGTTGCATGCACACAGCTGCAGTACCCCGGCAGCCCGCTCACACTGGTGTGCACGCCCACCTCCTCAGTTCACACTGGGGTGCATGCACACCGCCTGTCCCATCAGTCACCCCTGCAGGCTTCTGTTGTAAGGGCTGGGGAAAGAGACCACCCAGGCTGGGCAGAGTTCCCAGCATGCACTGGAGTGGAAAGACTGTTTCCCAGCTGGATCCCGGTGGAGGAGGGTGGGGGGTGAGGAGGAGTCAGTGAGCAAAGGAAAGTGGAGGGAGAGGTGGAGACAGACAAGAAGTCACCTGCAGGGACTCCCAGCTCCTCCTTCCCTGCCTCCTCCCCACCTCTCTTTTCCTCCCTCTCTCCCCCTGCCCTGCCACTGCCCCCTGCCCTGGCAACACCGGGAACTGCTGCCTCTGCGCAGCTTCCCACTGGGGTCTCTCTGGACTCCCCCAGCCTTTAACTGCCTCAGGGGCCACCGTGCCTGAGTCCCTGTCTCCACCCAGGCCTGGCCAGAGAGATGAGTTCTCCCTGCCTCCCTAGCTCTCTCCCCACCCAAACCCTTCCTGTTTTCCTCACTGCTGAGGTAGCTGGGCCCTGTGCTTCCTGATGCAAAAGGTAATTAAATATTCATGACTTCCCACTGTCCAGGGCAGGGAGAGGGAGAAAGAGGGAGAAGGGTGGGGGAGGGGGGAGCAAGTAAGGGCAAGAGATGGAGGCAGCTGGGGGGTGGTGCTGGAGAGGCTGGCCCCACCTTGCCTCAAAACCCCCCAGCCCCTTAGGAGTCCCTCTGCTCCCCAGACTCTCCAGGGTATGATGACCATGGTAGTGATGTGGCCCCCAGGTAGGAGCACAGGGTCCTCCTCCCTGACAGCAGGTTGCCTGGCCACCAGCTGGGAGCCACAAGGGCAGAGGATGCAAGAGCACTGGCCTGGGAGCCAGGAGATTTGTATACTGTCCCTAACTCCATCTGCATCCTTGGTCCAACATTTTTCTCCTGGAGCCTCAGTTTCCCCACCCATAAAATGAGAGGGTGGACTCAAAAGTCGCTCCCATTTCTGCTTCTGAGAGGGCGTAGCATGCTTGCTAGTTAGCAGCGGAGCCAGACTGCCTGTCTGTAAGTGTGGCCGGGTCTTCACCAGCTCTGTGCCCTCAGGCAAATTAAGGCTGCCCTGGGGATTCCTGGAGTCCCTTCCTGGTAGGGTACTGGGGAGGCTCAAATGAGCTAGTAATTGTAAAGCACTTAGAACAGTGCCTGGCACAGTAAGGGCTCAGTAAGGATTAGCTATTATTTTTCTGTGCTTCCCTTCTCAGTCCTTGCTGCTTCCAGGCAGTGCCTTGAGATTCTGTGCCAGGGGCTGGGGACACAGGGCTTCCTCCCTCAGCCCCAGGGGCTGGAAACACCAACAGAGTTTCCAAGCAGGGGCTGCTAAGGGACCAGAGGAGTGGAGGGAAGCCTGGGGACCAAGACAGCAGTCTTTTGAACAGTCCTCCCCTCTCCAAGTCGCTAGCCACACCGCTGGGCAGCTGCAACACCTGTGTGCACCTTTCCCCTTAATCCTTGCAGGCTGCACTGGCCCCTCGGACACTTCCAGCCTGCGCCTTTCCTTCTCCTTTGAAAACTCTTGTTCTTTCTACAACCTCAGCTCTTTATTGTCACCCGGACCTCAGCCTGGCTGCCTGAGCTAAAGTAGTAGCCCCCCAGTCCACCCTGTCTCCTCACCCATTCCACAAGTATTTACAGAGCTCCTAGTATGTGTCAGGCTCTGGTCCAGGCTCTGGGGAGACAGCAGTGAACCAGTCAGACACAGTCACTGTCTTCATGGAGCTTGGCTTCTCATCCAGGGGCAGGCAGGGGGACACATGATGAAAGCACACACAGCTAAACCAGGAATAGATTTGATGGTGAGGTGTGCCGCGCAGAGGATGGAAACGTGGGCCGTGATGGAACATGGGCACGTGCTTGTAGGTGACCCTTGTCAGCACCTGTGTATGTCTCCACTGAAGCACGCATTGGCCCATGGAAGTGTGACTTTGCTTCGGCACTGACCGAGCACCTACTCCCTGCCAGGCACGGCACCAGGTGCTGCACCAGGCTCTCCTGCACCTTTCTTCCTCCTTAGAAAACTTGTTCTTTCTCCAGCCCATCTACAATGCATCTCTCCTGATGCACAGCGGATAGGGAAGGGCTGCGGCCTCTGCAGTGTGCAGGCCAGCACGCGGAGGCAGTCATATGGCAGACCATATCGTGACTGGTGACCATATCTGTATCATAGTGCAGAGGCCTGCAGAGGTGTGGCTGTGTGTGTGTGTGTGTGTGTGTGAGAGAGATGTGTCAGAATCGATCAGCCAGGCAAAGAAGGGGTGGAGAGTGCTGGAGCAGAGAGAGCTGCACGAGCATAGGGATGGAGGTGGGACAGAGGTATACGTGCAGGTGCACATGCAGGTATCAGTATAAGCAACTCAGTATTGCTCCCACTAACACCATCAACAGCCAGTGCCTGCCAAGCACTTACTAAGTCACAGACATTACAGTGAAACACTACATGCATTATGTTCACAACAACCCTATAAGGAAGATACTGCTATTCTCCCATTTTACAGATGGGGAAGCCGACACCTAAACGGAAGTAACTTGTCCAGGGTCACCCAGCCAGCGAGTGGTAGAACTGGATTCAGCCTGGGCCATGTGGCTGCAGAGCCTGTGCTCTTGGCCACGGTGGCATGTAAGAGCATGTGAGAGGAGGAGTCTGTGGGAAACTTAGAAAGGGTGGGCTGGGCCCCCTCAGGCCTTGAATGGGGCCGAGGAGCGTGGACTTCACATCATTGACTTTGGGGAACCCCCACCACCACCTCAGAGAATTTCAAAAGCCAGAGAGTACAGGACATGGTCAGAAATGTGCTTTAGAAAGTTTCTTCTGGTGGAGTGGAAGGTGTGGGGAGGGAACCCGACCGGAAGCAGGGAGTGAGGGTGGGATAGATGCCCGTTTGGTGTGAAAGGGGCTGGGAGGGGGCCGGCTGCTGGAGGCCTGAGCTGGGGCTGTTCAGTTCAGAGGGAGAGGAGAGGCCAGGTTCCATGGGTGCAGGGAAGGCCAGTCAACAGAACTTCGCCGTTTCATTAAAGTAGTATTTACTAAGCACCTACTATGTGCCAGGCACTGTTCTATGCCGTGGTAGAGGAGTGAACAAAACAGAGAACAACCTGTCCTCATGCAGTTGATGTTCTAATGGGTGGAGAGAGACAATAAACTAAACAGGCAGAATATACCCTATGCTGGAGAGTGATCCGTGATGTAGGGAAAAATAGGAGTGGGGTTTTGGAGTGTGCGTGTGGGGTGATTCTAAATCGGGTGCTCAGGGAGGGCCTCAATGAGAGAAAGAGTTTAAGCAAAGACCTGAAGCGGGTGAGGGAGAGAACCATGCAGAAGTCTGTGGCAAGAGCCTTGCAGGGAGACGGCAGAGGAAGTACAGGCTGGGCCTGGGTGAAGATGAGCTGGGGGCCAGGGTGGCTGGAGTGGAGGGACAGAAGGAGAGTTCAGAGAGGCCAGGAAGCATGGCCTAAGTCTGGAAGGCCACTGGGAGAACTTTGGCTCTTACTCTGCAGGAGATGGAAGTCACCGGAGGGTTCTGAACAGAGGAGTGACACAAGCTGACATGTTTTATTAGTGTCACTCTGGCTGCTGTGTTGAAAATAGACTGCAAATGGGAAAGGGAGGAGGAAGGAAGACCAGCAAGGAGGCTTTTTGTAATAATCGAGGCAGGAGATGGTGGTGACCTAGACCAGAGAGGCTGTGAGTTCTGCCTCTCCACTCCCCTCCCCTGCCCTCCTCTCCCCTCCCCTCTCCTCCTTCCCTCTCTCTCTTGCTCTCTCCATATGCATGAGTGTCTATGAGTGTATGTAGACACTCACACTCATCAACAATGTTTTATTGTGGAGAATCTCAAACATATTCAAATTAGAGAGAATAGTGCAATGCACTCTATCATGTGCTCATGTCCTTATCACCCAATCTCAACAATGATCAAGTCGTGGCCAGTCTTGTGTCATGTATATCCCCTTCCACTCTCTGCCCCTATTGCCCTGGATTATTTTGCACCTAATCTAAAACATTATATCACTTTGCCTTAAATATTTCAGGATGTCTAGATATATTTTGATAGCAGAGCTAACAGGAATTGTGGATGAATCGGGTTGCAGGAGGGGAGGGAGAGAAGTCGAGGATGACTCCGGGGTTTGGCCCGAGCATCTGGAAGGATGGAGCTGCTGTCTGTCAAGGGGCGGACTGCGAGGAGCAGCTCGGGGCATGAGAGAGGTCAGGGGGTCACTTAGAGCGTGGAACTTGAAGATACCTAGTGGACATCCAAAGTGGAGGTGTCAACTCAGTTGGACACATGAATTACCAATTGGGACTGGGCTGAGGGAGAAAGGTAACTTGGAGCTGTTTGACTTGGTGACAAGGGGACCTTTCACTGAGCCAGAAAAGAGAGGAGAAACTTGTTTGAGGCTAGGCGATCGTTTCATTTTGCTGGGCTGAACTCCAGGTATCTGGGGGCCTTTGATGTGGCAAATCCCTGGGCAGGTGCTTGGGCGCCCAGGCTCAGAATTCAGGGGAGGAGTCAGGACTGGAAATAGACATAGGTGGGGGTTAAGGCAGGAGAGCAACTGGGGTGGCTTAGGGGGTGTCTGCAGACAAGAGAGAACAGCAGGCCAGGCAGGGTGGATGGAATGGGGTCCCTGAGATCATGGGAGGTGGAGTGGGGAAGACGGGCTTTGTCCCATCCAGAGGCCTGGGAAGACTCCTTTCTGTTTGGAGACCCCAGTGCCAAGCTCTGGGCCGGTATAGAGTGAGGGCTTCATTCCCAGGTGGAGCACATGAAAAGTGAAGTGGGGGCAACAAGGGTTTTAGGCATGATCCATTGGGTTTGCCTGCTCTTCCTCCATGTCCTCCTGCAGGACTTAGCACCGGGCCACAGACCCCAGGACAGGAGAGACAGGCTTCAGGGGACTGTGGGCCTTTCCTTCCTACCACTGCCACATGGGGGCCCCTCTCCTCTGCTTCACCTGTGAGCTCCAGATGCTCCGCGGTGCTCTCTCTTCGTGTGACCCTGAGTGTGGCACAGCAAGCCAGTGTGCCCACTAGGGCCAGTCTGGAGCTAGGCTAGCCAGGCTCAAATCCTGGCCCATTGGTAGCTGGTGGCTTTAGTCAAGTCACTTGTCCTCTCTGAGCCTCAGTTTGCTCAGCTGTAAAATGTGCATAATAGCTGTCCTAACCCCACCGAGTTGTTTTGAGGAAGAGATGATGTATGTACATTGGTGTGCATAGTAGGTGCTTCTTAAACGGTAGCCGTTACGACCTCCAGCCCCATCCTTTAGTCCATCTCTCCACAAAGCTGCCTTCAACTGTCCCTGGAGGTGCCACTCCTTGCCTCCCTGCTTCCTAGCATGGCATAGGCCAGTTTCGCCAGCCTCATCTCTTGTAAACTCCCACCCAGACCCTACCGCCCAGCTTTGGGGTTTCCTCCTCTGACCCCTCCAAACAGGGCTGTCCTGTCCCCCTCTGTGCGTATGAGAGGGTTCGTCACACTGTGCTATATTGATGTGCCGGCGCATCTGCCTCCCCTGCCCCCACCCAAGACCGGGAGAGACCCCATTTTTCATCTGGAAACACTGGTTGAATGTCCAGGGTATGAGCACAGGTGGTCCCCTGAGGTGGGCCTCTGGACATGCCATCTCTCACGTTTCTGGTCTGTTCCCCCTTCCCCCGGTTTGCAGACCTGGACTTGGCCGTGCCAGAGACCGCCAGACTGGACAGCAGTTTACACAAGGCCCGGGCCCAGCTGCTGGCCAAGGGCCGGAGACACCGGCCGTCCCGCTCGAGGCTTCGGGACAGTGCCAGCTCCGCTGAGGATGGTGAAGGCTCCGATGGGCCCGGAGGCAAGGTTGGGGCAAGCTGTGCAAACACACATACACCCACCTGCCCCTCCTACCCCCGCTAATCCCTCCAAATGCCCGTCCAGGGCAGCCACACCCCAGACTGCTGGCAGTAATGCCAACAAACGTTAGCTGCAGTTCACTTCTGGCTCATTCCATCCTTTTAAAGAATGTATTATTTTCCTCAACTGAGGCCCTGAGAGGTGCCGTGACAAAGTCACAGTTAGTAAGTGAAGGAGGCAGAATTCAAGCCCAGCTTACGTGACTCAAAGCCCCAGGAATTCGGGGTCCTCTCCTGCAGGCCCGCAGTTTACGGGGCGAAAGGGTCTCCCAGGGCCCCTGGGAAGCGGGGAGGAGGGTTCTCAGTGAGTGGCTGCCCTCTCCCCCAGGTGACCGACGGCTGCGGGAGCCCCCTGCACCGGCTGCGCTCGCCTTTGCACTCGGGCCCGGGGTCCCCGGCCGGGGGCTCTTTCTGCCTGGAGCCTCCGGGGTTGCGGCGCAGCCAGGACGAGGACGAGCCACCGCCCTCGCCGCTCACACGCTACCGGCCCCTGCACAACGCGGCCTCGCACGAGGGCCTGGCCGCCGCCTCCCGCTCGCCGCCGCGCTCCGCGCCCTCCTCCGACAGCTCGCCCAGCTTCAGGCGCCGCCACCCGCGCGCCGAGCCGCACAGCGAAGGTGAGCAGAGGCGGCCGCAGCGCCCCTCGCGGAGCAGGCGGGAGGAGGCAGCTGGGGGTGTCTGTGCCGGACACTGCTGGGCTCTGGGGGACACCCAAAAGAGCAAACAGATGCAGTCCTTTCCTCATGGGGCTTGTAGTTGACGGGAGAGATGATCAGATCATCCTTTAACTACGTGTATAGTCACAAACTGTAATATAGTGCCATGCCGGAAGTGTGCATGGTGGCAGCGGGACAGCATCTATCAGGATGTCTGACCTAGCCCGGAGCATCCTGGGAGGCTACTCTGAGGAAGTGACATCTGAGCCAGGATTGCAAGGCTATTTAGAAGTTGGCCAGGATAAAATTAAGAGTAAATAGCAGCCGGGAGCGGTGGCTCACGCCTGTAATCCTAGCACTCTGGGAGGCTGAGGCAAGAGGATCACTGGAGGTCAGGAGTTCGAGACCAGCCTGAGCAAGAGCGAGACCCCATCTCTACTAAAAATAGAAAGAAATTAGCTGGACAACTAAAAATATATAGAAAAAATTAGCCGGGCATGGTGGCGCATGCCTGCAGTCCCAGCTACTCGGAAGAGGCTGAGGCAGAAGGATTGCTTGAGCCCAGGAGTTTGAGGTTGCTGTGAGCTAGGCTGATGCCACGGCACTCACTCTAGCCCGGGCAACAGAGCGAGACTGTCTCAAAAAAAAAAAAAAAAGGTAAATAGCGGGGTCCCCTGCCTTTTTGGAGTGCTTTGTAAAAGGCTTTCATAAGCATCCCATGAGGTCCCATGAAATAGGCAGGTGTTATTATTCCCGTATTATTTGAAAGGAAGGAAGCTCAGGGAGGTAAAGTGACTTGTCCCAGGTCGCACAGCTAGTGGAGCACTCCAGAGTCAGGTTGCCTGATTTTAAGTCACCCCACATGAGTGAAGGAGGTAGGCAAGTCACCACATGGGCTATTTCCTTCCTTCCCCTCTCGTGAAAGATGACAGCCGGGATGCCAGCCCTCCCGAGCCTGCCAGCCCCACCATCGGCCTGGACAAGAAGACTCGCCGAAAGTTCCTGGACCTGGGGTGAGTGGAGGTGGGGCCATCATGCAGTGCTTGGAGCTGTTGGGGTGAGGGGTGGCACAGTGGAGCCCTGCCCCACTCCCCTCTGCCCTCCCCACAGGGTCACCCTGCGCCGAGCATCCACTGGCAAGAGCCGGAAAGAGAAGGGCAGCAACCGCCTGTCCATGGGCAGCAGGTAAGAGGTGCCCACAGCACCCCATGGCTCCCGTGGGCCCCGGCCCTCTGTGCCCACACCCATGCTGGGCGCTCTCTCCGCAGGGAGTCGGTGGAGGGGTCTGGCAGGTCAGGGGGCTCCCCGTTCCTGCCCTTTTCCTGGTTCACAGACAGCGGCAAGGGCTCAGCGTCCTCGGGCAGCGCCACCTCCCCTGCCTGCTCCCCTAAACACGAGGGCTTCAGCCCTAAGAAGTCAGCTTCCCAGGTAAGTCCATGACTTTCTTGCCCCCAGACTGGCCCCTAGACCCAGGTGCCATAAGGGCATACTTCACCCTGGCTCGGGCTGGGTTCAGGCATTCCTGCAGTCTGTCGGTCCATCCACAGAGCCACTCAGTGATCCATGACTTCATCCATTTGACTTCATTCGTTCATATTCTGATTCATTCATTCACTGCTTCATCCATTCAGCACATATCACTGGATGCTATGGTTTTCCTATTGTCCACGCAGCCTGAGGTCTGCTCCACTCTGATGTTCTGCCTGGCCCAGTTCTCACCCAACTCCTGTGTTAGGAGCTGGGCCACCTGCTTGGTAGGGTGAGACTTGGGGGATATGTAGGGATGAAGAGGACCCCAATCTAGTGCTCTGAAAGCTCAGAAGTGAGACTGAGTAACAAGCAGCAGTGAGCACCTGCTTATGTTCAGACAGCCCTCTACAGTTTGCAAAGCCCCACACGCATGTTTTTGCTCTACTGTCACACCGGCTCAGTGAATTAGGGGGAGGGCGGGCACGCTCATTCCCGTTGTGCAGATGAGGAATGAAGTCCCGGAGGGAAGGGACTTGCCCACAGACTCGCACAGGTTTAGTTGCAAAGCTCGGTGACTCCCAGCCCAGTGCTTGTTCTAAGCTTCCGTTCCTTACGTGCAGCTGGGGCAGGGGAGAAAATCGGAAAGCTGGGAATCCAGGGCAGAGAGTCCCTTCTGACTCGGGACTTCCTTCTTTGCTCCTTCCCTTTCTTCCCTTGTGCTGGGCCCTGGGGATACCACGGTGAACAAAACACAGCCGGGCCCTCGTAGAGCTCATGGTCCAGTGAGGACAAAGACCTCTAATCAGGCACTTCCAACCCGGGGTGCTAGAGACCAGGTGGGAGGCACTTATCGGGGACACCTGACCCAGCCTGGGGGAAGCCTGGAAGGCTGCCTGTAGGAAGCGACACCTAGTCCGAGACCCCCTCCATTTCTGCTAAGTATTCCGCCTGGCTTAGTTCTAGCCCGCTGTCCTCCAGATGGCTGCCTGCCCTCCCACAGGCAGGTCCTGATGCCCCACACAAGTCACCATGTCCTGTGTGCCTGCCCAGCTCCTGGCTCATGCACAGAGGGCACTGAGCAACTCCTGGTACCTAGTGCAGGATTTAACTCCATCCAGATGGGGTGGTGGGTTGGGGGGAACTCCCCTGGGCTTCGGGGTGAGCTCTCACCTCAGCAGCCTGCACCCCTTCCTATCTAGGAATCCACCCTGAGTGACGACTCCACGCCCCCCAGCAGCAGCCCCAAGATCCCGAGTGGGCCCCGGCAGGAGGCCAAGTGTTCTTACCCCTACCACACGCTGTCCCAGTCTTCGGATGAGGTGAGCAGGGTTGGCCCGTGGTGCTTGTTGCAGCCCTGACCTCGGACTCTGCCAGGTGTGCAGGCCACAGGCCAAGCCTCCGCCTCACGCTCCTTGGTCTCCACCCCAGTTCCTGGATGAACCCCTCCCCGCTGTCCACCAGTGGACCAGTCAGCAGGTGGGCCAGTGGCTGCACAGCCTCAGCCTGGAGCAGTATGCCGCCGAGTTCGCCGCGCGGCAGGTGGACGGGCCGCAGCTGCTGCAGCTGGACGGAAGCAAACTGAAGGTGGGTCAGGGTGGAAGGTCCACGACCCTGCTGGTGCTTGGGGCAACCTTCAAGGATGGGGAGTCCCTCATCCTGACCCTTGACCTTCAGCCCAGCCTCCTGGGCTGACCTTTTCACACCATCTGTGGCCACTGCCATGACCTCCGACCCCCAGGCAAGGTCCTTGTCTAGTCTAGTCCTTGTGGTGTAGCATGGGTCCTCAGTTTGACTTGAAACTCAAGCTCAATACTTCAATTTGACCTTCAAGCTCCAGCCCAAGTCTCCAGGCTGACCTTGCCCTCTAGTACTGTCATCTGACCCGTGATGCTCATGAATTTCCTGGTATTATGGGAAGCCAGGAGTCACCCTGGTTAGCTCTTGATTCTTGGGTGCTGGTGGTAGTGGGGGAGGGGAGGCTGGTGGTAGTCGGGGAGGGGAGGGGGTGGCCTCTGATCTCTGCTGGGAGGTTCCTGGCCGGTCTCCTGCTCTCTGCTGAGTTGCTTGGGGAAAGGGTAGTGAGGAGAGTCCCCAGGAAGTCTTGGGAAGTGGGAAGGGGCCTTGGCCACTGACTAGCTGTGTGGCCTTGGGTAGGTCACTCCCCATCTCTGGGCCTCTGGAGGTTGGGTGGGGTCATGCCAAGGCTGAAAGCCTGAGTGGAGGCCTGGGAGTCCCAGCCCTCCCCTTTCCCCACCACTCCCTTCCAAATTCTTGCCCTGAGGGTTGTGGTCCCTGGCCAGTCGCAGGGGAGGTGGAGGCTCCACTTCAGGGTGGACTTACAGGGCTCCACGGACAGTACACCTGGGGCAGGAAGAGCCTGGTGGCCAGGACCGGGATGGGGACTTCTCCCTTACCCCTGGATTCCTCCCCAGAGCCTGGGGCTCAGCAACTCGCACGACCGGGCGCTGGTGAAGCGGAAGCTGAAGGAGCTGGCGGCAGCTGCGGAGAAGGAGCGCAAGGCCCAGGAGAAGGCCGCGCGCCAGCGGGAGAAGCTGCGGCGCCGGGAGCAGGAGGCCCAGAAGAGCTAGGGGTCCGGTGGGGCAGGCGCTGGCGCCGGGCACAGGCCTCACTGTGGAGGCTGGAGCCGGGGGCCACACTTGGGCTGGTCTGGCCCCACACTCTCAGGGGGGACACGCCCTCTCTCACCCTATCACTGTTTGGACCCAGAGCCCCCAGAAAGGGAGACCCAGGGAGAAGGCCTAGTAATAAATCCATTTGGAGGACTTACTGGGCACAGAGTTCCTGGAAGAGGAGGCAGATGAAGGGAGAGGGCAGAGAGGCCAGGGCTGAAGCAGTGGGAACCCAGAGGAGCCTGGGCCAGGCTGACCCTCTGCCCTCAGGCCAGGGTGGGGCTGGGGCTAAGCGAGCTGGGATGCCCACCTGCTTGCCCGAGGCCCTGAGACCACGGCCCCAGGGCTCAGAGAGGGGGGCTGAGCATCTCAGCAGCAGGTGGCCGGAGCTGTTCCCCTCCAGCTCTCCGAGGTGGCTGTGTGGTGGGGAGCTCTGTCCTGCTCCCCAGGGAGGCCAGTGGGCACCGCAGCAAGTCGCACTCAGGGTAGACTCCCAGCTGAACTCTCCAATAGGAGAGCAGAGAAAGCAGCACAGGATAAGCATGATCTCTGAAGGACTTTAGAAGGAAGGGACGATGACACCCCTTCCTTCTTTCCCTCCCACTGTCCTGTGGGTCTCAGTGGGTGCCAGATGACATCCCCACAGGTCAGCGCCTCTTGGGGCCCAATTAAGGCCTGGTCTTTGACCTGTTCTCCAAGCTAGGACCGACTTCTCCTCCTGCTGTTCCCTCAGAGGGTGCTGAGCCCTCTCTGGGGGCAGAGCAAACTTGGGAGCTGCTGGGAATGAGGACACCCCCCACCGAGACGTAGGCGGTACTGAACTAGTGAAGCCTCACCCCGGCCAGGCAGAGGAGCAACGTCTGGGGGTCCCTGGAAGCTGCTGGGTTGGAAAGGTTCATCAGCCCTCCATCTGCCCTGGTCGTCGTCAGGGCCTCAGCGGGCTCCAGAACTGGCAGACGGTGCAGGCTCTGGTTGCTGGGCCACAAGGAGGGCTGGGGCAGCTCCCTTGGCGGGCGGTGGTGGGGTGGAGTCTTTCTGCAGCCTGGGCATGGCATCTGTCCTTTTAAGGAAACGTCCAGGTGCAGTGCTGGCCAGCAGCCAGCCCAGCTTCCAGGGCACTGGTCAGAGTTACCAATGGGGCCGGGGGGCTTCTGATTAGAATCCCCCCTCCACCTCCTTGAACCTGCCTGGAGTGGTGGGCAGGACCCAATGCATGCTGACTCCCCTCAGTCCTGCCCAGGGGCTGTAGCTTATGGCCAGGGCGCTGGCCCTGGGACTCAGCCCTTTCCTCCCCTCTGCCATCTTTGCTGGGAGAGGGGCTTCAGAGGGATACTGAGATACGGGGACACTGGCACCATCTGGGCCTGGTAGAGGGGCCACTGGGAGGTTGGAGGCACCCTTGTCCTTGAAGCCATCCAGAGCTCTAGTGGGTGCTCACCTGCATGTGAAGGGGGGAGGCGGTTCTCAATTTATTTCAATAAACACTATGATGTGCCAGTGACCTTTCTGTCTGCCCAGTTGGGGGACTAGGCTGGGGTATGGGGACAGTGCTGTGCCCTGAGTGTAGTGCGGTGAAAGGTCTGTCTGTGGGTGCTGGGCTGTCGGGTGTTCTGAATGGATGGCTTTGCCTGGCGTTTACTCACAGCGCACGTTGGGTCAGGCCCCGAGCTGGGCTGGACATCCTGAGTGTGTCATGTGTTGGTCGGTCACAGGGTACCTTGGTCTCTGTGTGTGTTTCCCTCCCCCCAGGAATGCAGCCCAGCCGAAGACTCATTCAATCTCCTCTTTACTGTGGATGTTACTATCACCATCACAGCCACTGGGAGGGGCACACAGCTTTAACCTCCTGTGTGCTAAGGGGAGGTGGGGCATTCAGGGCTATAAAACTAGCTATGTACATAGAGTGTTCTAGGGGGAAAGCCACACTGAGCACCCGTGTCCGGGCACAGTGGGGGTTGGGGTCTGGAGCTCAGGCAGGACCGAGTGGGTGTGTGCACGTGAGGACATGCTGGGGAGGGGCACTGGTGGTGGCACGAACACTGCCAAGGCTGCCTGTAGGGCCTCGAGCAGCTTGGCTGGGTGGGTGACCTCTGGGTCTTCCCAGGTTCCTCCACATTAGGGGTGGACCCCCCAGGTGGGACCCCTCCCCACCACCCAACCTTGACCTTAAAGCCCAGAGTAGAGGGACAGGTGTCCAGTGTGCATCCCCTTTCCCCACTCGCTCCCCAGGTCTGGGGGCACCAGCCGGCCCCTTTCTACACTATAGACCAGGCCAGGGCTGTGGTAAGGGAGACCCAAGACCCCTGGCAGTGAAGTGACAGCCCTGGTCTCAGAGAGGAGGACTGCATGGAAAAATGTCTCTGGGACACCCCATCAGCGTGGAGACATCCCCAATCCTCAGGCATCACCCACAGACACTGGACACCAGGGAGACCGCCAGGGGGCCTCCACAGAGACAGATTGGCACTTAGGGACCACCACAGACCAGTTGCCTTGGTGATTTCCATAAAGACAGAACCTGGTCATCAGGGAGAACCCACCCCCGGGGGTGGGGAGGGTCACCGTGGTGGCCGGCCCCAGAGACAGCAGGCCACCCTCTCAGGTGCAGATGAGTGGTGGCCCCTAGCTGACGCGGTACGTGGATGTGTTCTTGGGCTCTGTGCTGGGCACACACCAGTCGCCGGCTTCCTGGATGGTCTGGTAGTGGCGCCAGGCTGACTTGTTGTAGACGGGCAGGCGCTCCACTGAGTCCGTGGACAGGGCCTGCGGGGCGCCAGGGTCAGCCTCTCCCCGTCCCTGGGCCCAGCCCCCCCTTCAGCAGAGCACCCTCTCCCCAGGGTGGGCTGTGCTGGCCCCTGACCCATACGTCCCAACCCAAGTTAGAGTCAGCCCAGCCACCGGCCACTGGCTGAGACCACTGTCCCGGGCCTGGAAAGACCCGTGGAAGGGTCTGTCCCTTCTGTGTCCTGCTCAGGTCCATTCGAGAAAGCTGCTCCCCCAAGGGTCAGGGAGGGAGAGGCAGGAGGCTGGGCTGTGTGACCCTGACAAGGTGACCAACTCTGGACCTCTGTCTTCCCCTCTGAACTGAACGACAAGACCTGTGGTCCCGCCACTTCCTTCTTTCTGGGTCTAACAAGGGAAGGGTGCCGGATCAGGGGTCTTAATCATGGACCACGGACCCCCTGACATTCCTTGCCAAGTTGGACGTGTCTGGGGGGTGGGTTATTCAGGTTGAGGACCTGTAGCTTTGCTCTGGTTCTCAGAGTCTGGAACCCGGGAAGAACTGGAGGGGTGGACAGGAAACCTAACAGCGGGCCCATCCCGCCAGGGCTGTCGGCGAAGCCCTCCTCCGGCCGGGCTCTCGGGCAGGGCCTCACCTTGAGATAGATGACCGCGTCGGTCCCGAAGCCCTCCATGGAGAACAGCTGCAGGTCTCCCTGGAAGTACTTGGCGTAGAGGCGGGAAATGGGGAGTCCGTAACCGAAGCCAGCCTGCAGGGGCAGGAAGGTAGCGGTGAGGAGGCTGGGCCTGCTGGAGCCGCAGGGATGATGCGGTAAGGGAAGGCTGCGTGCAGGGGGCTCCCACAGCTGGGGTGGGGACGGGGCAGGAGAGGGGCTTTGAGGCAGAAGTGGGGTGTGAGATGAACGAAGGGAGTCACGGAGGGAGGAAGAAGGGCTGGGCGGGGAGAGGAGGTCTGGGCAGGTCCTGGGGGTCCTGAGTCTCAAGTTCCCGAACAGGGAGGTGCTGGCTAGCCACACACCACCAGGGGAAAGGCAGCAACGGGGAGCAGAGGGGGATAGAGTGGGGAGGGAGGCGGCAGAGAGACACATGACAGGTACGTAGAGGGGTGCAGGGTGGGGAGACATGGGAGGAACAGGGAGCCCAGACTCAGGGGAGGTGACCGACACCACACACAGCCACACAGGAGTGGAGGGAACGTGGACATGAGGAAGTGAGAGGTGAAAAGAGAGACAGCATCCTTCAGAGGTGGCGGGGCGCAGGAGCAAAGCTATCTCACCAATGGGGTTCCACCAGTGCCAGGCTGGGGGGTGGGTGCTGTGGAGTACATGTAGCTGAAGAGTCGCTCGATCTTCCTCAAGGGGACACCCCCACCTCGGTCACTCATCTGGGGGAGAGGGGACGTGTCAGGGACCTTCCAGAGCACAGTTTCCCCCCCACACCCACCCCTGACCTTCTCATGGCCTTCCCCACCCCGGGATCTGCACATGGGAGGAAAGGAGAGCCCACCCCAGGCAGGAGGGAAGGTCCCACCCACAATGCTCTCTGGTCTTCAAGGCCAAGGGACACATACTTTGATGGACAGATCTTCCTCGCCCAAGGCCACCATGACCTTGATGGGTGGGAGAACGAGGCTGGATTCGTGGCTTTCCACGGTGGCCCGCATGGCGTTCTGCAGAGGGGACGAGGTCAGAGATGCATGGGAGCAGCCGGCCCTGACCATGCTCCCTCCAGGGACAGCCCCCCGGCCTGCTCACCTTGAAGAGCTCAAAAAGCATGTGGTAGAGGTGGGAGGGGACATAGACCATGTGAATCGGCTGTTTGGAGTTGGCTGCTGCAGGGAAGGTCAAGACCAAAGGTCAGGGAATTGTCAAGAGGTCACCACTCAACTACCTTACCTAAAGCAGGACCCTCGCAACCATTCTTTGTTTACTAAAAGACACCCCCTGCCCCAAAGTTTTAACTGGGCACATGGCTACCCAGCTAGAGACTAAATCCCCATCCTCCCCGGAGCTGGAGCAGCCAGGTGACTCCTGGCAGGACAGTGCTCCACTCCTGGGCCCTGCTCTCCACACCCTTCTTGCCTTCCTCCAGGCTGGAACCGAGACCCAGGGGTGGGCAGCCAGCTGTGGGCACCCCCCGCCCAGGGGCTGGCGAGAGGGAAACCTCCTCGAGAAAGCCACTGGTACTGGGGTTTGGGAAGGCAGCCAAGCTAACACATCACTCATTGCAGTACCCCATTTGATTTCCTTCCTGTCATTTATCAGGATCTGACATTATCTGTATTTACTCGTTCCTTGCTTAAAGGCCTCATTCCCCAACCTCCCCAGCACCAAGAACATGAGCTCTATGAGAACCGGGACCTTGCCTGTCTTCTTGTTTACGGTTTCCTACATATTTATCAAATGAAGTAACAAGAATAACACAGTAATAGCTCTGCTTCTCCCCGTCTCACCGTGCTGTCCTATGTCCCCAGCCCTGAGACACACACGGCCTCGTGCTCACCATTGATCTCCTGGATCTCCAGGTCAGGTGAGGCCATGTAATACTTGTCGCACAGGAGCTTGGCCATGTCGTAGGCATCTGAGGGAAGACGGGGCCAGTCAGGCATGGGGCGGCCCACCCAGTCCTCTTGACACTGACCCTGGGTGTCACCAACATTAAACCCATGGGGCTGTGGCCCGCTCACTGGGGAATGGGTCATGCCCTGGCCAGGTGAGCTCGGGGAGGTCCCTGGGGCTCCTCTGCAGGCCAGGCACAGTAGGGATGGCTCACCTTTGACCACCTCGGAGACGTTGCAGTTGGGGTCGATGCTGCCGATGTGTTTGGGGTGGGCCGGGTTGGTGCTGCCGTCAAAGATGAGGGCTGCGGGGTGGGGGAGGGTGCTGCGGGCTGGGCCACCGAGCCTGCCCCCAGCACCCCGTCTTCCGCCAGGGCTCCCCTACTCTCTACCTGTACTGCTACTGCCTCTGTGGGCTCCAGTCCTAAAGCTGTACCCCGCCCCCCTCCTGCCCTGTCTTCCCTGAGCCCTGACCCCTCTACCCCGGGCTCAGGCCAGTTTTGGACCTTCATAGGCCTGGAGCATTCTTCACCCTCACACCACACCCCACATCACATTTATTCTTGTCTTTTGCTGTAACATGATAACTTTTATCATCCTGCTTTTGGAATTATTTGAGCACGAGGAACTGGTTTCATTTACAACTGGCTATAATTTCTCAACAATCACAGTGACTCCTCCTGGGATAAGAAACTCTAAACAAACTGATTTTGAACATAATGAGACCTTCAATAAATACTAAAGAAAAATTTTTGAAGATGTGACATAATTTTACATTTTACAAACATTTAAAACAATAAATTTTAATGCTGCCATTTTCTTTTTCCATCTTGGAAGCAGTAACTCCTTTTTTGGGTCTTGAATGGCAGCTGAGGCCCCTGAAATAGCCAGCTGATGTGCCCCTGCTGCCCCCTCCCAAAGCCCGAGCACCCACTGTGCTGGTCACCCCTCCCACAGCCCGTGCACCCACTGCTGGGTCACCCTCTCCCACAGCCTGTGCACCCACTATGCTGGTCACCCGTCCCACAGCCCGAGCACCCACTGTGCTGGCTGGTCACCCCCTCCCACAGCCCGAGCACCCACTGTGCTGGTCACCCCTCCCACAGCCCGAGCACTCACTGTGCTGGTCACCCCCTCCCACAGCCCGAGCACCCACTGTGCTGGTCACCCCCTCCCACAGCCCGAGCACCCACTGCTGGTCAC
>CM052441.1:127208423-127244454 GCA_028533085.1 Varecia variegata
TAGGAAACCTTTGGGTTTCAGTATTTTGATCTTGTTTTGAGCTCCTGAACCTCCTGAATTCTCTTATTGGGTCTAATAGCTTTTTGGCTGCTTCTCTATTCTTCCCTGTAGACGATCACATCATCTGCAAATATTGATCAGGTTCTCATGGTTGAACCTCTGTTTTGTCTTATTATCCTGCCTCTCTCTCTCTTTATGGCCTGTGGCCAGAAGCTGACATGTCCGTAGTGGATGTGTCAGTGGGTAAGAAAATCAGGAGGCCCAGGTTTCAGCCCCTGACAAGATGTGCCACTTTGGGCAGGTCACCCAATTTCTGTGGGCCATCAGTTTCCTCAGCTATCAAATAGAGATACAATCCCAGCCCTACTCGTCATGGAGATGTTGTGCAGATCAAATAAGCTAAAGCAGTGGTTCTCAGCCCTGGCCACACAGTAGAATCACCTGTGGGTACTCTGAAACATACCAGGGTCCCACTCCCAGGAACTCATAATGAATTGCTCTGCGTGTGGTCCAGACATCAGAAGTCCTCTAGATGATTTTAATGTGCTGCCGAGATTGGGAACCACATAGCTAAAGTGTGTCCATATGCTCCTGAAAGATGCCCTGCGCTCCCATGCCCTGGCCAGAGACTGCTGTCCTAGTTAATGTGCCACTCACCCATGTGGTCTTGTTCTCCATGTTGATGGTGGGGACACCGGTTCGGAGGAACAGGGTAGCCCAGCCATCTACCCTGACTCGGTCAAAGTCCCTGTAATCCTGGAGGGGGACAAGAGGTGGGTCAAAAGAAGCAGCTGAAGCCCCTCTGAGCCCCCTCCTGACCCTAAGCACCCTCACCCTGTCACCCTCCCACCAGGCAGCATCCTTAAGCAGCGCCCCCAAAGGATCTGTTAGCCAGGCCTCTCCTCCCCACAAAAATGCACATCATTCATTCATTTCTCATTCAGTTGTGCATCAGGTCCTGTGCTTGATGCTGCGGACAGCAGAGACAGTGAAGGTCACAGTCTAGGTCAGGCTCGTGGGCTAAATCTGACCCAACACCTGCTTTTGTAAATAAAGTATTTTTGGCACACAGCCACGCTCATTCATTCGTCTAAGGCAGCTTTTCTGCTGCAGTGGCAGAACTCAGTAGCTGCGACAGAAACCCTGTGGCCCACAAAGCTGAAAAGATTTGTCATCTAGTCACGTGCAGAAAGAGTTTGGTCTAGATGGCATGAGAAGGTTGGCACGTGAGTAAACTGCAACCCAGAGTCGAGCGTGACAAGTGGCATGTGTGGCTTTAGAGAAAGTTCTGTGGGTGTCTTCTGTGGGGAAGAGAGGTCATTTTTAGCTGAAAAGTCAGAGAAGGCCCTACTGACAGTGACGCGTCTCATGGAAACCTTGGAGGCTGAATGTTTACACGCAGAGACGGAAGAGTGGAAACGGGCATTCCAGGGGTAAGGAACCGCCTGGGCAAAGGCATGGAAGTGCGAAAGCGATGGACGCATAACAGAATAGTGGACACGTGAGCGAAGGTCGCTTAGGCGGGAGACAAACATGTACACATCCACACCCAGAGACTCAGACATAGCACTGACATGGCACACAGTGACAGGAGTACAACCGTGCATACAACACAGTGCTGTCTCTCTCTCTCTCTCTCTCTCTCACACACACACACACACACACAAACAGTCCTGCTATGACCCTGGCCTTTGCCCTGTCCCTGTGGTTCTCCCTACCCTGGCTGCTGGCAGTGGAGACCTCCAGACCCAGGCACTGACCTCAATGAAGGTGCTGTTCCACACCCGTGCCTTCACGGTCACATTGGTGACAACAGGAGCATCAGGGATGGGGCACTCCAGCCACACGCAGCGGGCGCGGCCAGTGGCGCAGTTCTGAGGCAGGCAGGGAATAGACACGTGACAGTCTGGTCCCCGGATTCTTCACGGAGAATCCTTCCCTTCGACCCCTCCCAGGCTTTGTCTCACCCTTGGGGGACTCGAGGGGCCTGACCTCATCCCTTCCCCCGTGTACACGCCCCCAGCCCTGTACTTGTACTTTTCAGACACATTCTTTGGGCCAGGCTCCTATAATGCCAGGCACACGGATAACATGAAATCTGGTCCCTGCTCATGTGAACGAGGCCCAACCTCCGACACCCCTTCCCAGCCCACTCCCACACGAAGCCTTTGTTCATGCCAGCTCCCTGACCCTGGGACCTACAGAGGGCGCCCCATGCCACCGCGATGCCCTCCCTACACTCCTGCCCTCGCCGTGTCTCTGCCCTGAGGGCCGAGGCTTTGAGCAGCTCTATCCGCCCAACAGTACAGCCAGTGTCCCCTCCTTTGGTCCTCTGTGTTGCATGCTCCCCCAGCAGAGTGGGGCGCCCTCTGAGGGCAGGGGATGAGTCTCCCCATTGTGTGGAGGCTCCTGAGGGCGGGGCCACAGCACCTCATCAGACCAGGGTCTCCCGGTGAGGGGTCCCTATCCCCCTTGCTTCCTGCACCCCCTGGTGCCCACACGCCTGTGCTGGGGTGGGCACACTCCCTTCTAACCCTGCCCTGGCCACTCACCAGCATAGTCTCAGACTTGGCTTTTTTGGCAGCAGCCAGAGTGACAGGTGGGGGGCCTTGGCCTCCCCCTGGGTCTAGCTGTCGCCGCCTGCGCTGTGGAGATGGCGGCCTGTCCCCAGGGTCCTGGAGAGGGAAGAGCAGATCTGCTGGGAGGGTGGAGGAAGAAGTGGCAGCAGGGGTAGGGGAGGGGAAAGGGAGAGTCAGGTTGCCAAAGGGGAGAGAGGGGAAGACACTGGCCTTTCTGCCCCATAGCATGCAAATGAGATGCATATAAAAGGTCCCTGATGGCTTACAGAGAGAGTGAGGTTGAGAGGGTTGACAAGGTCTCTGGGTGGCAGGCAGGGCCAGGACCCGTTGCCATGGACGGTGATCTCCGTGGGGTACAGCAGCCACTTGCCATTGCTGACTTCATAGGGCCACTCCAGACCTAAGACCAGGGTCCCCAGGGCTGCCAGCCCCTCCCCCATTGGGCCCACCTGTGGGTACAAGAGGTCATGGTCACTGTCTCCTGAAAATCCACCTCCATCTCACTGATCCCCAATCCTCCCGCCCTCAGACCTCAGAGCCAAGGGAAAAAAAAACCAAAAAACCATTGTCCTTCCTAGAAGTCCCCTGCCTAGGACCCCAGAGGTCCCCTTACCTGGAATTCATACTTGAGGGGGCTTCCCACATCCTCTACAGTTTTCATGCCAGACTCGCCCATCACCGTCCCCCCAAAGAAGCTTTGTAGCCGGTGATTCACCCTAGGGGTCATGAAGATGCTGTAGTCATAGAGAGACAGGAGACGGGGGCCCTGGCAGAGGGGGTGGGTGCCAAAGCCGGTTAACTACAGCTCCTCTGAGATCAGGCAGACCTGGGAATAAACCCCAGCTCTGCCATTTACCAGCTACATGGCTTAAGCAAGCCATTTATCCTCTCTGAGCCTCAGTTTCGTCATCTATAAAATGGAGTTAACAATAGTTGCTACATCATAGTTCTGTCAATGAGGTGATGTATATAAAATCTTTGGGTGATGAGCTCTAAAGAAATGGTAGGGACCAACACCTCAGCCCCAGGGTGGCCGATTCCTCCACTTCTACCTGCTTTACAGGGGAAAAATAATAATGATGATGACAGTGATTGCTGTTGTTAAGGGGAGGAATGACCCAGGGGAGGTGGGGGCCTGAGGATACCAGGCCAAGAGAGGTGTCAGGGGAGCTGCGGAGATACCTTGGGCAGGGAGGCACTAGCTCGGCACAGCAGGCTGGGGGTGCGGGGTGGGGCAGAGGGAGGTACCCACATGCTCAGCGAGGCCTGGAGTGTATAGTCCACCAGCAGAGTCAGGGTCATGGGCTGCAGGTTGTCCTGGTGACTTGACCTGGGGAAGGAATGCAGGGCGTAGGAGGGAGACCCAGAACACCTCGGTCCCGACTCAGATTGGCTTCTTGATGTCACTCACGTGGAGAGCTGCAGCTGCACCTCAAGGTCCCTTGTGTTCAGGGTCACCCCGATGACCTCAAAGGCAATGAGCAGCTCCATCTGCCACGAGGGTCAGGGAGGCAAAGAGGGACATTTGGGGTCCAGCAGGGGTGATGTCATGAGGGAGAGAGGGGCTGAACAGTGCACTAGGGACTTAGTTCTCTGGCCTCTTCCTCTTCCTCTTCTGGATGAGTGGTCTCCACCTCCCCACATCATCTCTCTCTCCCTTTCCCCCTTTTTCTCCCTTGGGTCATATCTCTGCTACTTTTGAGCTATACAACATTGACCTTGAGCAAGTTACTGAAACTTTCTAAATCTGTGTTCCCTCTTCTGTAAAATAGCATCTACCTCCCCAGATATTGCATCTAAAAGAAGCAGTTTTGGGTTGAGGGCCTGGCACACAGTTGGTGCTTGGTAAAATTGGTTTGCTCGCCTCCACTCGCTCTGGCTTTGTGCACAGCTCCCTGGCCGGCCCATTTTTCTTAGTCTCAGGGCCTTTTCCCACCGTCTCCTGGATCTCTACTCTGGCTCTTAGCTTCAAGGAAGCCTGGGAAGCAGGCAGGCATAAGCAGGAAGGATAAGAAGCTGGTGGGAGGAGCAGTCTGGGATCCCTGAGGACTGGGAGGATGTGGCCAGTGCTCACCCTCTGGTTCCGTTTGAAGGGGTTCCCCAGTTCGCAGAGAATGGTCTCGTTACCCTGGCAGGCCCCGGGCTGAGCAAAAAGGACGATTTAGGTCAGGGTTGGGTCAGAGTGAGGCTTGTCCTCCCTGCCTGCGGTGCAGGGGCGGAAGCCCTAGGCTCCCCAAGCAGCAGAGCTGCTGTAGAGCCCATTCCAGAGAAGGGGCACATGGCAAATGACAACACACATACATGACAGACATACTGGGATGCGAACACTTGGTGGAGCCCTTCTCGGGTTCTGAGCCGGCTGCTGGGCACTCACCGGGCGCACGGAGGACAGCAGCAGCTCGGGAGGCAAAGCAAGGGTGAGCAGCGCCTCATGGGCATCCTCCCCGGCCCGCTCCAGGCTGCGGGCATTGGTCACATTGATGCTCAGGAGCAGTTTCCGGACGTCTCTGCTGTACTGGAGCCTGGGCAGAGCGGCCGGGGACTCAGCCAAAAGCCCCGCCCCCGGGCACGCCCCACATCAACAAGGCCCCGCCCCTCGGGCCTCCTAGGTTAGAAAAGTCCCTTCTCGGGATAGCCAGGCCTCGCCCCCTAGTCTCACCTGGAGGAGAAAGCCCCTTTTCTGGCCATCCTACCTGACCTATTAAAGCCTCTGCCCTTAAACTCGCCTCGCATGAGGCCCCGCCCCTGACCAGTGAGGCCCGCCCCCAAGCCCTGCTAGCCAATGAAGCCCCGCCCTGCATTGGCCAATCAGCGCGGCCCAGGGCCCACCTGCTCAGCCGCTGCAGCTGCTCCGACACGAAGGCGGCGCGCATCTGCAAGTTGCTCTCGCACTTGTTGTCCGGCCCGCACTCCTTCTGGAAATGGACCTGGGGGTGGCCGGAGGCGTGAAGGGCCGCACCACCCAGGGTACCCTCTCGCCCCACAGCCCTTCAGGCCCCCGCCTTTCAGGCCCCGGCCCTGGCCTCACCCACCTCAGTGTGGTTCTCCAGTGCCTGTGCCTGGTTGAGGACCGGGTAGGCGTCCAGGGACCGCAGCCCCAGCCGGGGGCGATCAGGCATCCGCAAAGGTAAAGAGTAGTTCATGGAGATGATGATGGGACGGAGTTTGTCACGGACGTTGTCCTGGGAACGGAGGGTGAGCTAAGCCCAGCCCTGCACAGCATCCCAGACCCCGGTGAAACCTTCACACCACTCTGAATCCCAGGGAGGAGCTGGGGTCCCCTCCACCCTGAAAACTCCACAGTTAGGCTTAACCCCCTCTAATATGATCCCCAAATTGAGACTTCCTACGATCTTGAGCCCCTAAGAGAGGAGATAGGGCTTCTCCTCCCCGGGGGTCCCTGGGGAACGGGGTTGAGCCTCCTCATCCATAGGGTCCCCAGGTTCAGCTCTTCCCTTCCACCCCCATGTCCCAGAGGGGGACTGAGCTTATCCCCACTCGGGAACCCCTTTTTCTCAGAGGTGAGCTGAGCTAAGAACTCCTGCACCCATCACTTTTCTCCGAGGTGCTAAGCCCTCTGGCCCCATCCACATCCCAGGGGTCTCCATCTCTCCCACTGTGTGCTGTGCACCGTTCCCCTATGCACCTATGGCCTTCCGGGCTGGCTTTCCCAATCTCTGTCTCTGGGAAGACTCTAGTCCCTCACTCTTGACCTGGGGGGACACTGGGCACCTCCTGCAGGGATCCTGGAGCCCTCCTCTTGCCCCTTCCCCCACCCTCACCATCAGGAGCAGCTCCAGCTTCTGGCAGCGCATCTCGGGCATGGAGAAGAAGCCGTGGAAGACAGCTGACTGGCTGCGGGCGAAGCGCAGCCGCGGCGGCCTGCGGTCCCGGTCAGCCTCCAGGGTGTAGGCCAGGGCTGCAGGTAGATAGGAGGTCAGCAAATGGCCAGATGGGTGTGCTCCCCCTCAATCTGCACCCCGGTACTCACTGATGTTCCGCCTGTAGTTGGGGTTCCCGGCACTCTGGTTGTAAGCAAAGCACAGCTCCACCTGCACGCTGTTGAGGGGACGTACGGGAGGGCCCGGTCACAGCGGAACACAGATATCCAGGCCCTAGCTCTCGCCCCCAAACCGTGCAAAGGGAAACCAGGCACTTCTGGAGAAAGGCAGGGGCAAAACTGGAGAGTCCACAGAGCTAGTCTGTGGTGTCCCTGGCCCCTTCCCTCCCACTCCCATTGCAGCCATAGAACACAGAGATCACCAGTGGGGAAACTGAGGTGCAGAGAGCAGAAGGATTTATCTGAAGTCATCAGTCAGTGGGTGGCTCAGCCCAGTCTTGAACCCAGGTCTCCCGGTCCCCAGTCCCGATCTCCTTCCACCACCCACCCCGCTGCTTCCCTGCTCTGTCTCCCTCTGCCTTCTGACCCACTATCCTCATTCACATAAAGCCCTTGGGGTCATCACCATCATTATCGTCACTTTCTTAGCAACTAACATTTTTTGAGCACTTAAGGCACACAGACTATTGTGCTAAGGACGTTTTATATGTTACCTCATTTAATTATCACAACAACCCTGTGAATTGGTTATTACCAATTTTGTTTTACAGCCAAGCGATCTGAGACTAGGAGAGATTAACAATGTGCCCAAGGTGATTCTCCTTCCCTACATCGGTCCACTTACATGCATCCTCCCCCTTCCCTCTTTCTCTGCAACCTCACTTCCCCCGGCCCGCCCCGCCCCTGCAATGGCATAGCTGGGATTTGAACAAGGCAGCCCAGAGCTCTGACTCTGAACCACTACACTCTGCTGCCCCCCAATTCATTCATTACCTCTTACAAGGAATTTTGCTTTTTAATGAGGTTGGGTAGGAAGGGCAAGCACTGACCTCAAGTATCGACTCTCTAAAGGTAGGATACCAGGAGTTGCCAGGGAAGGGGTTTGGGAGCTGGAGCCCCTCGTGGCCTTCCCATAATGAGGAGTAGGTGGGCAGAGTGGGCTGATAATCTCACCAGGAGGAGGCTGTGCAAAGTGCAGGGTCCAGCACAGCTGGCCTGGCCACTAAGGTCCTGTGGACGATGTTAATGACAGGCCGGGCCCTGCAAAGACAACAGAGCCAGACGTGTATCAGTGCCTCCTGCCTGCCGAGGCCAGGCTGGGGCTCAGGCTGCTGTAGTCCTGGTGCGGAAGATGGACAGCGATGGGGCTCCAGGCAGACATGGACAGAGAAGAGAAGGGCCCCTGTCCACCGCCCCCCAGCTCACCGCAGCAGCACGATGCGGTCTGACAGGCTCCCCACTAGCAGGTCTGGGTAGAAGTTCTCATCCACGTCCATCTGCCCACTCAGGGAGTAGCCGAAGGTGGCCAAGCCAGGCAGTCCTAGATTCTCTCCGTGGATTACCTGGGGGCAAGGGGGCAGTGGTGGGGGTAGGCTCTGAGGAGTGGGGCCTCGGGGAACAGGGAAGGGGTGGGTGAGGGAAAGGAGGGAAGGCCCACCTCAGCTGTGGGAGGCAGCTGACCCATCCCCGTCCATCCATACCTGCTGGGGCTGTCTGAGGAGCCCGCGGGAGCTGCTGTGGTAGATGTACACTCTGCCCGAGCCCTCGAAGGGGGCTCCCACAGCAATGTCTGGGGAAAGGAGATGGGCCCGGGTCACCCAGGGACTCTGGGCCCTGCCTCTCCCTAACCCTGGGCTCCAGGCCATAGAGCCCAATATGGCCTTGACCTCACCCTGCCTTGTACTGCTCTGAACATCAGAGAGAGGGCAGAGCTCTGTGGCTCAGGATTAACACTGGGATCCTTCCATAGGTGGGAAGGAGAGTTCAGGAGAGGGGAGGTAAATTACCCAAAGTAACACAGCAAGTTAATGCCACAGTCAGGCCTATGCCCCAGATTCCTGACCTGGCCTGGGGTTTTGCCCTGTTACGGTGCCTTCCATCTTCTCCCCTACCAACCTCCTCTCCGACACCCCGGCTCTTCTAATGGCATTACCAGCAGGGGCAGAGAAGGAGGTTTCTCCATGGGTGACCCTGCCGGTTAGTTATTAAGCATTCATCTCATCTAATCCTCACAAGAGTGCTGTGGGGTAGGTACCCCTTTCCTCACTTTATAGATGAGGGAACAGCCTCAGAAAATCCAGAGTCACACAACTAATGAGTAGAGAAGAAGATATTTGAGCCCATGTCTGTCTAACACCAGGGGCTGGCACTTTAATCATAACACTATAGTGCACTTTACTGAAAGTCAAGACTATAAAAATTCTAACTGTGAATAAACCTAAAACATCTTATCTTTCTGAACTTTACTGAACTCTTTCTGGTTTGCTGCTTTTGATCTGATAAGGCCTAGGTAAACAGAAAGCCAAGCTTGTTAGTAAAGTGTGTAAAGGAAGAGTTAGTAGGTCCTGACTATTTTGTAGTAAGTGCTTGGTCTTTGTTGACTGAACTTTCTGGCACCTGTTTGGGTTTTCACAGGTGCCTCTGCCTTTCTCTTGTATCTCAGCTATGTCCTGGGGTATTGAGGTTGTCAGAGAAGCGACTTCCAGATAAGGTTGGTGCTTCTGTGGCACCCAGGCTCAATCGCTGGGTCTGTCCCTCTCCCTGACACTGCAGATTGGTCCCCAAGTCCTGCAGAGCACTAGTGATGACCCCTCTATCCAGTGCTGCCACCTTGTCCCAGCCCTATCATCTCACACCTGAGATACCACATTCATGCTCTTAATTCCCCAGCCTTGCTCCAGATTTGGGCATGTCAGGCAAGTTCCCCCGCCTGTGCTGCGCCCTTCTGCTCCTGCCCATGGAGCGTTCTCGGCCCAGCCTGGGTGGCACGGCAGTATGCCAGCTGCTCCAGGGGGCCCCCTGAGCTCATCTCTGCTGTCCCCTCTGCACATCCTCTCTCCAGCACTGCTTTGCGCTCCCTGAGCCCGGCCCCATCCAGTCTCCTCTGTGGGCCCTGTCTAGCCTGGTATGCAGCTGGCGCTCAGTCAGTGGGGGTGCTGGGGGAGGGGCGCTGGCTCATACCCTGGAATCCATCCTGGTTGATGTCACCAATGCTGGCCACGGAGAAGCCGAAGGCGGAGCGACTGGGGCCATGAAGGAGGAGGGAGGGGTGGGTGGGGAAAGAGGTGCCCGCCTGGTTCATGAAGACATAGATGGCACCTCCTACCTCTTCTTTCCGCTCAAAGTAGTAGGGGGCACCCACCAGGAGGTCCTGCCACCTGCACAGGAAAGAAGGAACAGGGAACGGGAGTGTGAGGTCAGCCCCCAATATGCAGCATAACTCTCATTTAACAGGCATGATGGTGCCGGGGCACACAGCTGTGCAGATAGCTCCTCTGGCCGTAGGTCATGAGAAGGACATGGAAATGCCAACATGACCCACCAAATAGAAAACACACGTCATGGAGAAGCATGCAGGCACAGATCACACCCAAACAGCCCACAGCCACCGGAGCCAGTCAAACGACAGCCACCAACAAGCAAATGCAGGTGTCATGCAAATGACATGCAGACACCCAAACTCCCATAAAGTCTGATTGCAAATCCCTGAAAACAGCACGCAGACAAATGCACAAGTGCAAAACCTCCATTTCCCTGACCTGGCTTGGGCAAGCCCACCCTCCCCCACCTCTCTCCCTGGGCTCAGAGGATGTCCCTAGATTCTCACCCATCGTTGTTCAGGTCTGCCAGGGCAATGGCGCTGCCAAAATAGGCGCCCACCTGCGTGCCCTCCAGCACCTGCCTCCTCCGCAGGTCTCCGCCTGCCTCCTGGCTCAGCAAGAAGACAGCGCCCATATGTCGGTGCCGCGGGGCACCCGTCACAATGGTGATGTCCGTGGGGTGCAGGACGGCACTGCCTACCTGCACCGTGTACCCTGGAATTAGGGGAAGATGTTCAGTGAAGGCCCGGGTAAACTTTGTCCCCTCCTGCCCCCAGACCCATGGCCCTAGTCTGTCCCCTCTCCCTCCCCTCATGACCTTCTATTCCACTGTTCCAAGTTGGCCAAGAAATTGGACCCCAGATGCCCAGTAGGCATGCCCCATTCAGCCCCTAGACACTGTGCTATGAGCTCCGTGGTGGTGGGGACCTTGCATCTTGGGAGCTTGGAACAGGGCAGGGCATACAGGTGGTGCTCCTTAAGCGTGTGCTAGTTGAGCTAAATGCCACTAGTCACACCTGCACCCTGGTCTCTCACTCTTCCACTGGGCACTGAAGGTAAGAAGCCAGGGTGCCTGGGCTGAGCCCCCTACTCCCCCTGCCACCGAATGGGCCACCATAACCGCACTCACCAATATAGAGGTTTCCTTGGTCCTCTGGGTCCTTGTAACTATACTCGGATAAATCCCAGTCCTTCCGCTGAATCATGTAGCTGTTTCCTTCACAAGGATTTGGGGAGGGGATGTGGGAGGAGTATAAGTCACTACCTCCTTCCTCCGTCTTATCCAGCCCCCCCACTGGGGAAGGATAATCCTTTTTATTTGTGAGGGCTTCACCATTTGTAAATCACTTCCTCTTTATTTTAACAAGGTAGTGAGGTAGAATGATGACCCCCATTTTGCAGGTGACCCCATTTTCCCTCAGGGAGGGAAACTGACATGCTCACAGTCCCATGGGGAGCTAGTTATAGAGACATGGCTGGAATCCAGTCGCCCAGGCTCCTGGGTATTAGACACTAGATGGCATTTCCCTACTTTCTGGATGCTGAGGTCGGACTCTGCACCATCACCTCCTTCTGGGCCGGTCCCCAGACTCGGGCTGCCTACCTGGCCCCTGCTCCTCAGGTTGTGCTGGAGAGGACCTGTGACCCTATCAAGGTTCTAAAGGGACAGGGGCTGGGAGGCAGGACCAGAGGAGGGGGGCAGAGGCCTCTGCCTTAAGTGAGCCCAGAGCTGTGACTATGCCCCAGGCTGCCTGTTGGTCAAGAGGAAGTTCAGGGCTCCCTCTGCCTGCTGATTCCGCAACAGTAAGGGCTTGCTAAGGGGAGAGGGGTCGCTATGGCTACAATCTGTGTTAGAGAGAGAGGCAAAGAAATGGAGGGAGTGTCAGCCATCAGATACCTGTGACACAGTGTATAGCATGGTAGTTACAAGCATGGGTCTTGATAAAAGGAAATATTCTGCAGCCCCTAAAAGGATGGTCCCAGATGTATTGACATGAAAAAATACCCACGACTTTGGATAAGTCATAAAGAGAAAGTAGCAGAACAGCATGTTAGTATGATTCTGTTTGTGGGTTTTTTTGTTTTTTTAAAGATACCTATATATATTCAAAAATAAGTCTGGAAAGATCCACAAGATACTGTTAACATTTCGAAATGGGATGAGGGAGATGGGTGGGAGAGGAGGGGCACTTTTACTCTTTTACCAATTCCTACTGTACTATTTAGTAGTTGTACTGGGTACATGTTTTATTTTTAATATATTTTTTAAATTTTTTTATGAAATGGGGGAATGAGGAGGGGGGTTTAGTTTCCTTGTTTACTTATTTATTTATTTATTTTTGAGACAGAGTCTCACTCTGTCACCCTGGGTAGAGTACAGTGGCGTCAGCCTAGCTCACTGCAACCTCTAACTCCTGGGCTCAAGCAATCCTCCTGCCTCAGCCTCTCGAGTAGCTGGGACTGCAAGCATGCCCAGCTAGTTTTCCTATTTTTAGTAGAGATGGGGTCTCACTCTTGCTCAGGCTGGTCTTGAACTCCTGAGCTCAAGCGATCCTCCTGCCTCAGCATCCCAGAATACTAGGATTACAGGAGTGAGCCACCATGCCCAGGCTATTTTTAAAATAAGTTTTTAAATGGTTAAACTGAAGTCAGATGGACCTGCATGCCAATCCAGGTTTCATAACCTACTATTGGCCTTGGGCAATTTACTTCTCTAAGGCTCAGTTTTCTTTTCTATAATATGGGTATAATAATACTTGCCTCCTACGAGTATTTTGAGATCGACTGGGACAATATGTGTAAGGCCCCTGGCACATAGCAAGTGCTGTAAAATAGTAAAGGTCATGGTGCTTGCTGATATTGGCATGGGGGTCCTGGCTCTTCTGCCCCCCAGGTGGATGGTCTGGCCTGGCTGTCCCAGCGGCTAACTGGGGTGGGTGGTCTCTGCCCCTCCTCCCTTCCCCCACGGTCCCTACCTTTCCAGTTGTAGGCACCGGGGGCACCGAAGTACACAGTGCTCTGGGTGAAGCCGCCGCTGGTGCCCAGCTGGCACATGCCCGTCTCCAGGTAGTCGGTGTTGCTGTTGCACATCTCATTGTGGTAGGTCTGCCAGTCGTCACTGGGGTCCAGCTCTAGGTCATTGCCTCGCACGTAGCACTTGCCCACCATGCGGCGCTGGTCCTCCGACCCCGACCACAGCACCTGAGTGTAGCGGTGGGCACAGACCTGGGGACCCCCCCAACACACACAGCCTTGGTCAGGAGCAGGGACCCAGGGCCAGCTGTCTCCTTTGCCCTGTGCACCTCTGGCTTTGTGGGAGAGGAGTTAAAGGTGTTCTCCTGGCTTCTCTTTCTTCCCACAGTGAGACTTAAGCCTGCGTCTCCTTTCCAGAATTCAGAAATCTGCTCTGAAGGTCGGGAACACTTTTTGGAAAGCCAGAAGGTTTGGATTTGAGAATGGCTTAGAGATCTTGGGAAACAGAAATGGGGGAAGGATGAGGGACTGTGGGGCTCAGGCTCTTGGGTCCAAAAGAGGCTATTTACAGAGAGATTAGGAACCTGCTTCTCTGCCGTCCCAATGACCCTGTCCTTTCATTGAAAGGACCATTTAAAAGAATAACGATATGATAGTGACAAGAATAGCAGCAGCTAACCCTTCCTGAGTGCTTATTCTATGTCAGGCACAATTCTAAGCTCTTCACCAATTAGCTTTTAAGCCTACTAACAACCCTACGGTGGAGGGACCATTATTTTCTCTGTTTCAGATAAAGAAACTGAAGCGCAGGGAGCGTAGTCACCTGCCTAAGATCTCACATGGAGAGAGAGACAGAGGATCCACACCAAGGCTGTCTGTTTCCAAACTCTCAGCTCCTAGGCAGTCGGCTGTGCCGCCTCATGGGGGAGAATCTGCGCACGGCTTCTTCGGGTACACTCTAGGTGCTTAATATAGATTTATTGGGCAAATCAATGGATCAGAATATGGTGTTTTAAAACATCCTGAGGCCAGACAAAATCCAGAAATAGTCCTAGGTCTTGTTTGCTTGTTTTTTGTGTCCTCTTCCTGCTGTGAGCACCACTAGCATAGCACCTGAGCTGCCCTGAGCCACTGCTAAGTTTCTAGTGTTTGGTACACAGTAGGTGCTCACTAAATACTTGTTGAATGAATGGATGGATGAGTGAGTAGATAACTGCTAAAGGACCCAGTGCCCAGAATCGCTTTAAATGGATTCCTAAACCCACAGCCCTCCATAACAGGGGTCTTGAAAAGGCAACTCAGTGAACTAATGTAAACCTAGAGCTTAAAACGGTGTTCAAAGGTGACAGAAATCACAGCAGTGAGGGCTATGGGGGTGGTAGTTGATTGGAAAGGGGCACAAGGGAACTTTCTGGAGTGAAGTAAAAGTGCTATATCGTTAAAGGGTGTTCGTTACACAGGTATATACATTTGTCAAGAATTCACTGAAATTTAAAATGTGAGCATTTCGCTCTATATAAATTTTACATTAATTTAGAAAATGAAGAAAAAAGTATCCATCTGGGACCCATAAATTGAGACCTCAGGGGACACCACTGAAGAATGTGGGCGGGGGGTGACAAGTGACATCAGGGAGTGGCACCCAAACCAGAGCCGACTGAGCCGGGTCAGCAGGGCTGTGCCTCTTCCGGCAGCCAGCCTCCCAGGAAGGAGCGCCGGCCAGCGCGTTGCCGCCTGGGGCCTTCTCTGCCCTTTCCTCCTTGCCGTTCCCTCGGCTCATTCCCACCACGGGTGAGCACCCAGCATGGGTATGGGGAGGAAGTGGCTGGTGGCTGAGTCAGAGAGGACTCAGGCCGTGCCTGGCCCTGGGAGAGCGCCAGACACCCCGATCCCCAGGAGTAAGGGACACAAGGCCAGAGACACGGACATTTGCACAGGCCCCAGAGCACACACCGAGGACCCCTCTGCTGCTCTCCGCTTTCCTTCCAGCCCCTGGGAGATGAAGGAGAGAGCTGGGTGGGGGTGGAGGAACTGATGCTGAGCACCCACTTACCAGGACTCTGCCTGCAGGGCCCTGGCTGGCCACAGTCACCCCGAGCCACATGTCCTCAATAATGTGATGGTCAGGGTCACCTGTGGGCATGGAGGGATCGTGAGCCCAGGGAACTTCACTCCATACCCCAGTGCCCAAAGCCACAAGAGGTCAGGGCTTGGTCATCTTGGGCCTTCGCCCCAGCAGGGCAGCCTTCCCCGTGCCCCTCATCCAGCCCGTTGTCACTGAGCTCCCCGGTCCCACACAGTCCCACTCTCGCCAAACTCTCTTCCTAGCTGGACAAGAAGTGACTAGAAACTGCGCCTCGTATCTCCTCCAGCTCCTTCCCCCTGTTGGCCCCTCTGCCAGGCCTCCAACCCAGCACTGGTCCCCAGTCCCTTCCCCTCACTTTTCTCTGTGATGTCCATGCGCTCACAGTCGTCCTTGCTGGCAGTGAGTGGGCACAGGTACACGGCACCGGTCCGGTTGGTGTAGCCGTCGGGCACAGCAAGCTCCCGGGGGGCACCAGCCAGGAGCCTGGGGGCAGGGAGGGAGGTGGGTCTGAGCTCAGACCTCCCAAGGCCAGCTTCAAACCAAGTGCAACTCAACATGATTTACAGATGCTCTGTGCCAGGTTCCAGATGGGGCTCCAGAGACGAGTGGATCCCAGCCCCTGCCCTCAGGAGTGTGCAGTGTAGGGGAAGGCAGGCGAGGAAACAGACACTTGCAGTCAGTGCCTCACGAGAGGCAAGCAGGAAGCATGCCGGCCCAGATTCAGGCATGGGGGGCAGTCATCTGCAGGAGAGGTGACCCAGTCTGAGTGTGAGGATGACCCAGGCTCACCAGGTGAAGAAGGGCAAGAAGGGCACTATAGGTACGCCATGTACAAGGGCCAAGAAGCAACAACAAGCAGGGTGACTCAGGGGTCTGCAAGACCTTCAGCATAGCTGGGGTCCAGGGACACCCGAGGAAGAAAGGAGGGGAGGGTGGGAAGGACATGGGGGAGCCACAAATGGATTTTAGGCAAGGAAGTGACGTGGTCAGATCTGGGTTTTGGAAGGAATGGTTTGGCATCTGAGCTGAAGGTAGACCGGCAGAGAGCAAGACTAGAGGAATCCTGGCATAGGGTTCAAATTCTGGGGGTTCCAAAGGGAGGAGAACTTGTGAGTGGGTGGGATGGGTTGTCATAAAAGCTTGGGTCCTTCCTTCCGAAGCCATCTGAGGACTTAGATCTTGGAGGCCTGGGCCCCTAAGTGACCCGGGTGATGTCCAACACCTCCCCCACCACCCCGCCTTGGGACAGGGACACAGGGTATGGGGTGCAAGTGGGTGCCTGACACTTTGGACAATGTGGCCCCAGAGCAGAGTTCCCAGTGGGAGGGCCTGAGGGTAGGGGTGGGCAAGGACTGTCATCTTTCCCCCACCCTGCCCAGAGCCCATCTTGGGAGATGTCAACCACAAGTTCATACAAGGATGCTTAGGCCCTGGCAACCCATCCCATATCAGGGGGGTGGCTAAAGCACACAGAGGCAGGGGTCAACCCTGAAATACCAACTTGGAGGACAGTCTTTGGGCCACCAGCATCAGAAATCCCTGGGGTATTTTTTAAAGAGGCAGATTCCTCTGCCCACCACAGAACATCTGGATGAAATCTGCATACTCCAGTTGGAGAAGCCAGTTCTACCATCCCTTCTTCTCCCCACGTCATCTCCCTGTGGCCTCTCCATGTTCTGCCAAGACACCCTCCTCAATCCTGATGGACCCAGCCTCGTGGGTGACAAGCACCTCCCAGCAGCCCCTCCATTTGGCCCCAGCAACGCTATCACCCTGTGGTTCCCAGCTTAGAACCTGGGCTCTGGGCTTCCTGCCAGAGTCTGGAAGTGCCAAGCCGTGGCTGCCTGGGACTTCTGAGTGTAGGGTGCAGGGAGTGGGCAGGGCAGGGCCTGGGCATGCTGGGGCCTGGGGTGCCTCCGCCCACTGGGAGTCAGGAATGCACTGCCTGGGGGTGCTGGGAAGGGGCGGGGCCTTGCCTGCACCTCACCCTGGGGAAGTGTTCCTGGGAACAGGAGGGAAGCTTCCCAGTCAGGGAGGCTGGCAGGGAGCCAGGGTGGCAGCCAGGCCTGAGTAGTCACCTTCTGTCTGGGCTGGGGAGGAGCCTCGATGAGTCCGCTGCCTGACCACCCATGGACACCCGCCCCCTGGCGAGGCCTGACACCTGAGAGAAGGAAGCCCTGCCCTGGGAAAGGAGCATCTCGGCCTGGAGCCTGAGGACCTGGTTCTAGGGTTTGTTCTCCCTGAAGGGGGCAATTTCCTTTTCCTTTCTGGGCCTTGAGTGCCTGGTCTGTAAAATGGGGACAGCAGCTGTTCTGCAAAAAGGTTTTATGACTATGAAGCCATGGCCAACGTGAGCACTGTTGCTCTGATTTCTTCTGGCACCAAGGCCAGCCCTAGCATGACCCCAGGCCGCCCTGCAGGGACCCAGGAATTTCTGCCCTGCCAGGTGCGGGAACATGGAGCAGAGGGTAAAGAACAGACTGCTTGGGTCCTTTCGAGGGAGCAGGGATGGTCAGGAGGACTTCCAGGGCCTGAGGATACCAGGCGATCACCAAGGTGGGGGTGGGTGTTGGCAGCTAGAGTCATTCTAGGGTGGGAGATCAGATTTGGCTAGAGGTGGAGGTTGGGGGTTGGCTACAATGACCTTGAAAGAGTCCAGTCCTCAGGGAGTGAGGGGGCCCTGGGGAGCTTGAGTTGCCTCCAGGGCATGCAGTGAAATGGGAATGTCACCCCTGCCTCTGCTGCTGCCATCTCTGCCACTGCTTTGCCCAGGGTGTTGGGTCAGAGGTGGCTGAAGAACAGGGTCTCCATGCCGTCCCGGCTCCCTCGTCTCAGCTGGGGGTACTGAGGGACCCCTCGTCCTAGCCTCCTGAGGTATTGAGCAGGCAGAGCTGGGCATGAATGGCAACTGGATTGAAATGAACCCCCTTACCACCTTTATCCTCCCACCCCCTGCCCCAAGCCAGCCTTGTGCCCACTGGTGGGGGAGGTGCAGGACCAGGGCTCTAAACCCAGCCCCCCATCCCAGGCCCCTCCCTTCTCAGAGATTCCACAGGGAGCCCCCCTAACCCCCCTGGAGTATTTTTAGCTCCTACTTGGCCTGCTCAGAAGCCCTTTTAGGCCCTCTGGCTCCCAGCCCAGGATCCAATGGGTCTACAGCCAGAGGCCTGCGCATGGATGGGGGAAGGCGGGTGTGCAGAGGTTCGGGTCCAGCTTCTTCCAGCCACAGCCATGTGTGTGCAGTGGGGGCTGGAGAATACAGAGGGTGGGAGGGACCTTACTGATATGCAAATGAAATTTAAATTACCATGCAAATGAGCACCTCAGCTAGCCACCGGCTATTGCATCTGGTCCAAGCGATCACAAAGTGCAAAAGCTGACTCCTTCCAGACCACTACTGAGCCCACCCTCCCAGTGGAGGTCAGAAAGAGGGAGAGGCCTAGATGGAGCTCTTAGAGCAAGGAAGACAGGAGCTGGGATCTCCCGTCTCCTGGAGTCAGGCTGGACTGGGGGAAGCAGAGAGCCCCAGTCCCCTGGAGGTAGTGGGATGGGTAAAATGACCTCTCAAGGGCTTTCAAATAGCTGCCTCCTCACCCTCTGATGGCTCCAGCCAGACCGCCCCTCCTGGTCTCTGGGGAACCCCCTGAGCTCCAAGTTCCAGAAAAGCACCTCCTCACCCCTGCCCCGGCACTCTTCCCACGGCAGTTCATAGCTAATGGAACAGCCGGGCAGAAGGCAATAGAATCGAAGAAGCCTGGAGCATAGGGCCCAGGAGAGTTCAGGGCACCAGAGTGGCTCACCCCAAAGAAGATCAGGCCCCCAGGGGGCACTGGGGTGGGGCGATGCTAGGAGAAACAGCCTATAAGATTCAACTTCCGGGATACCTTCACCTCAGGGTGCTCAGTGGCTCCAGTGGGAAGATTCAGAAGGGGCCAGAGGATCTAGCACACAGGCCAGCAGGGCCCCTGTGCCTTACTGCTTGGGTCCCTAGCCACCTGTGTTCCCTCCCTCCCCAGGCCAGAAAGCAGCTGAGGAGGGGACTTGCTCTAGCCCTGAGCCCCAGGGTAGGGGTGGGGACAGCTCTTGGGTGCCTGGATCCAGCTCTGTGCCAGCCCTGCTGCCCGAATTAACCAGCTCCCCAGAGGCTGCTCCTATGGTAGCTGAAGCTGCAGCCCTCCCCATCCTCCCCTACTCCTCCTTCGCTGCTCATCCAGCCCCCTCTCCCCACTGGTGACTCAGCCCTAGAACCAGAGCAACAAGCTGTAGGGAGCGAGAGAATGAGAAAGGCCGGGAGAAAGAGGCCTGGCCAAGCCTCCAATAAGAAAGAACATGGCTGTTTTTCTTATTTCTTCTCCCCTTCCCTGGCTCTTTAGTATTGTTTCCATATTCGACCCCTTAGGGCATCCCTCACAACATTTAACCTCAATCTCTCTTACTGTAAGGGACATCCTCTTCCTCCCTTGTTTAGCTTTGACCAAGCCCCTTTTGCTGCTACTTTTCCTACAAGACCAGCCTTCCCTGACCTCCAGCCCAACTGAAAACCCTTTGGCTTGTCACTGGAGAGAGCCAGAGGAAAGGAACACACACGTGTGGGCCTTCTGCCTGGAGCCACAGCTGCTGTACCCATTTCTGCTGGCACGAGCCTTGGAGGCTGCCAGGCACCCGCCCTGCCCGGGGAAACATGATTTAGGACAGCACAGCAGGTAAGCCTGGCTCCTGCCTACCTCAGGCATGACCTCATTCCAGGAGCCACAGCCACTCCCGCCATAGGCTTCCCAGACACCCTCATTTCCCAGCAAAGGTGAAAGGGAGAGAGGGCCCCGAGGTATCCCCCACAGCCCATGAGGTCAGGCCAGACCAGGACACCTGGATTCCTAGGAGGGAATGATGGAGCAGGTCCTGGGGGGGAGGGTGTCAGTAACCACTTCCAAGAGAACAACAGTCCCTCTCCCTCCAAGGGGCCCTCATGCATCCTGCCAAGAAGCCCAAAGCACCTTGGTCCTCCGCATGCCCCTCCTCCCTCACTTCCAGAGACTGGGAGACGGGGCCTGGGTGCGGAGAGCCTCCTAAGTTGTGGGCAGGGAACCCCAGCCCAGAGATGATGGTGATGGGGCAGCAAAGAGGGTCTATGTTGGGTTTCTAACCATTTCTGGAACCAGGCCTTCTTTGAGAACCTGAAAGCTGTGCTCTTCCCTCCTCCCACCCCTCAGACAACGTACAAACACACATGATTTTTCATATATTTTCAGGGTCCCTGCGTCTCCTGAAAACCTATGAACCCCAGGCTAAGAGCCTGTTCAGGACCACGAACCACCCCTCTTCTCCAAAGTGACTTTGAGGCTAACAGATCATGAGGCTCCTGCTTGATTTGCCAGCTCCCTTGAGCTGTGCACTGAGGCAGCTGTTCACATCTGGCTACACAGCTAGCTGCAGCTAAGCCCAGCTGGCCCAGCTGGCTCTCCCAAAGAGCCACGGGGCAGAATCCAGTGAGATGAAGAGATGAACCAGCCCTAGGAAAGACTGAGGGTATACGGAGAGGACTCAGAACTCTATCTAGAACTACCTGCCTCTGGGAGGTTCATTAGCTTTAGAACCTTCTGGGCTCTTGGAAATCTAATGCCATCGGTAGCTGCCCAGGAAGAAAAGTAGAACCCCTTTGCTCTGCCACCTTAGGTGAGGCCCGTAGGTAATGGGGGTGCCTCCAGGTCCTGGCCTCAGCACAAGAGCCTTGGGGTGCTCCTTGGAAAGATGGGCGTGTGCAGGGGATTTTACACATTATCTCATGAAGGCCCCACTAACATCCAGGAAGAAGACATGTTGTTTCCTCCTTAACGTGTGAGGAAATTAAGGCCCAGGTATTGGTGACAGATCCAAGACTGGCCATGGGACTTCCGAGCCTTTTCTCCCTCCACAATGCCAAGTTGCCTCTCACAGGCCAACAGGGGTAGGAGACAGCATGCAGATCCAGATCCAACACGCTTTTGGGGAATGGGGAAAACTAGCCCCAGAAATGGAGCTCATCTTGCTCAAGGTGATACAGCCAAGGGGGGAGGGGCTGCAGAATCATTATTTACTCATTCTTTCCAGTCAGATCCTCTCTAGGCCTGTGTTACCCTACACCATGCAGATTTGGCATTGAAAATCTGAAAACCTTTTTCTGGGCTCGGGCAGAAAGAGCACTGACATAGAAACTTGTGCTGATGGTCACTCAGGAGCTCCAAAAGGTGCAGGGTTGGACAAGGCCAGGCGGCAGCTGCTGGGGCCGGGCTGGGAAGGGCGTGGTGGCCCTGGCTTCTGCAAAAGCGAGCGGCAGTGGAGGCCAAGTCCAGGTAGGGAGGCTGGGCAGGGGCTGGGCCGGCAGGGCAGAGGCCAAGGCTGGGCAGAGTTTGGACTTTGAACATTCCCAACTTCCACAAGTTTCCGCAGGCCCCAGTCAGAGCTGGGAGAGGTTTCAAGGCAACCTTAATCTGACCACGTCTTCTTGTTCAGTGGGGTCAGAGGCCAGGTGGGGTCATCCAGCCCAAAGAGGTGGATGGGACCAGCCTGACCTATCCTGACCACGGTCCCTCCCTGGGCAGCCTCATCTCCCCCTGCCACCTTCTTCCCCCAACTGCCAAACTGAGCACACTCTGAATCCATGGCAGAGAGACCTCTGAAACCCGGACATGACCCCCTGGGCATGAGTGCCTATGGTGGGCTGGGGACCCAAGCAGCTGAATGCAACCTCCTGCCCGCCCCCCCACGCACCCACGCATGGCTCTTCCCCTCCTTCTCCTTGCAGCTGTTGGGGAAGGAGAACAGAAGAAAGAGAAAAACACTATTTTCCTCTTCAAACCAAAACAAACACACTCAGCGATGAAGATTCAACATGAATCTGTGGAATGCAGGGAAGATGTCTGGTGGGAGAGCGCCACTGCCTGGGGGTGGGCACAGGAGACCAGGCCAGCTAGCGGACAGCTCCTCCTCCACTCTGTTCTAGTCCCCCCACCCTCAGGGGGTCAGAGGCAGTGTCTGGACAGCTCCAAACGCCCAGACTCACCCATCGCCTCACTCCCCAACCGCCAAGGGCTGAGAAGGCCACTCAGTCTGGCTCTGCAGAGGGTGTGGTTGGTGTGGCCGCAGACTACATGCGAGGTGTAAGGGGGTGGTGTGCTCAAATGCATATGCTCATGGGTTTTTCCCAAGCGTAGGGGAAGGGGCTTCCGCTAGGTGTTTATCTTGCAGTTTTCCCCAGCTCCCAGGCCTGGAGAAAAGAGGCTAGTTCTGGTACTCGGTTCGCAGAATGGGAGGGGCCTCAGGCAACCTGGACCCCACTTCCGCTTGCAGGAGAGGTCTAAAGGGCGGAGGGGTGGCGTCTAGACAGGTTCTAGCCCGGTCAGCACTTGCCAATAATTACTGCCCACCATCCCACACCCAATCCTCCACTTCCCGCCAAGCCCCAGAAGCCGGAGGGCTGCCCAGGTACCCGCCCCCTTAATCCTGGCTCACCGGGGCCAGCGGCAGCGGGCCTGGAAAGCAGCGGGCCCAGGGCTCCGACTCAGCTCCAGATCGATGGCACCCCGCACACACACTGTCTCTCCTACCCCACCCCCGCCAGCCTTACTTACAGGTAGCGCTGCTGCCGCTCCGTCTGCCGATGGAGGGCGACCGAGTAGCCGAAGAGGCTGCCCGGGTTCTCGGCCTCCTTCACCACCAGGAATCGGGTGTCCAGGTTGAAGGCGGAGGCGACGCGGCCCCCGGCCGCCACCATCAGGGCGAGCGCGCAGAGCATTGGGCGCGGGGCGCGGGGCGCGCGGCGGGGGCCGGGGCCCATGGCTGCGAGCCGGAGCGGGGGCCCGGGCGAGAGCGCGTGAGGGCGCGGAGCTAGGAGTAAGGACCTGTTCACCTGCTCCCCGCACCGCCAAAGGGCACTTGGAACCGGCCGCGCGGTGGAGCGCAGTGGTGCCGATCAGTTTCTTGCCCTCAGCCCGGGTCAGTTTCACGGCTGCTCAGGGTCTGCGCTCTCAGATCCCCTTCCAAGGTCCGTGGGTCTATTCTCCCGCCTCCCCAGCAAGCGGGTCACCGCCGCCCCTGCCCCAGGCACCCGGCCCTCCAGCCTGTCCGGGCCGCGCCCCCTTGGCCGCGCTGTCGCCTTCGATCCCGACTCGGCGGCGGTTCTGGCAAGCAGCACGGCAGACCGCAAGGAGGACGGGAGGGAGGGGTCCCCGCGGCGCGCGCCCCGCCTCCCCACGCCCAGTCCCGCACCTCCCCACCTTGCGCGCCCAGCCCGGGCTCCGCTTTCCTTCCGGGGAAAGAGAAAAGGTCCCGGCTCGGCCGCCGCCTCTTAAAGGGGCAGCACCGCCCCTCCCTCCTCATCCTCCCTACCCCGGCTCCGCCCTTTCCCCCAAACACCTGTCGGGTGTCCCCAAAGACTTGTATTTCCCCTCTCCGCCCCTCGCTTCTCTGGGGAAGCGTCGCCTCCGGAGCAAGACGGATTGGACGAGCGGGGCCGTGGGTGGGATTTGTCCAGCTCCTTGCTGCGGCTGCTACTGCTGCTGGAAAGGCCGCTGCGGGCGCGGCCACCTCGGCCGGCCTGGCTGGAGAGAGCCGGCGTTGGCGCATCTGCGAACCGCCGTCCGCGGCTGGCTGGAATGCTGGACTCGCCTCCGCAGCGCTGTGAGTCCCAAAGAGGTGGCTGGCGGTCTCTGGGCGTTCTTCCTCTCACCCAGCCCCCTCGCTGCCTTTGTCGAGATTTATTTCTCCTGCCAGCCCGCCCCACCCACCCCGATCCGAGCTGAGACTGGCTTCTCAGCAAAGCCGGACAGATATTCAGCGTTGGTAGTAACAATATTGCTAATTGTAATTAGCAAAAAACATTTTTCCCCAAGGACTGCGCCTTCTGGTATCACGGGATGAGACTGTGGATATGGAATGAGTGCCTCCTTCTCAGAGCGCACGGCGTGGCCGGGAGCTGGGCCCAGACTGTACCCATTCTCATCCACTCTGCAGGGCCCAGCCCTGCAGAATCCCAAAGTTCCCCTCCTCCCACCCGCGCTCGGAATGAGTGTTTGGAGACTGGGCGGGGACGCCACCGCCTACAGGTGTGCAGTGGGAAGCACCAGGTGGCGGTAGGTGGGCGGGGCCTAAAGATCTCATTCGCAGAAGAGTCAAACTGAAAGGGAACTTGAAGAGGTCACTATGTATTTTCTTGAGTCTAACTCAGATTTCCCTTATTGCAGCACAAAAATTCATTTTCCCTGGCAGTCTTTTCTCTATATATTTTCAAATAAAAAAAAAAATACAGGCCGGACGCGGTGGCTCACGCCTGTAATCCTAGCACTCTGGGAGACCGAGACAGGTGGATTGCTCAAGGTCAGGAGTTCGAGACCAGCCTGAGCAAGAGCGAGACCCCGTCTTTACTAAAAATAGAAATTATATGGACAGCTAAAAAAAAAATATATATATATATATATAAATTAGCCGGGCATGGTGGCGCATGCCTGCAGTCCCAGCTACTCGGGAGGCTGAGGCAGGAGGATCACGTGAGCCCAGGAGTTTGAGGTTGCTGTGAGCTAGGCTGACGCCACGGCACTCTAGCCCAGGCAACAGAGTGAGACTCTGTCTCAAAAAAACAAAAACAAACAAACAAAAAAAACCATGTATTAAGCACATATGCAGCAGGAACTATGCTAAGTGCTTTACCAATATTAAGTTAAACCCTCACAACAATCTTTGAGGTGTTATATCTGTTTTAAGATGAGAAAACCGAGGCTCAGGGAGGTTAAACAGTTTGGCAGAGGCCACACAACTGGGATTCGAATCCTGTGTTATCTGACCCTGGAGTCCTTCTTACCTACTTATGCTAATAATTAATGTGTGTACAATACTTTGGGCACATCCAGGTGTGGTGGGACCTGAAGCTTGTGCAATCTGGGGGCTCTCTTTAAGGAATAGAATAAAGAATTGGGAGTAAAAATTAGCTTCAGAGCCTGGGAAAGGGCCCCAGCCTAACTTTATAGTGTACAAATCATCTCACGGGCAGGCTCATTTCATCCCCCAGCCTCCCTGCGAGGTCAGCACGATCATCTTCTTTTGACTTACGGGGTGACCAGAGCCTCAGGAGGCTGCCTGGATGTCCAAGGTCAGGAAGCTTATGGAAGGCAGAGCTAGGACTGGAGGCCACTGACCACAGCTGTGTCTTTAAGAGACAAACTCCAGGCACATGTTGGTCAGACAGCCAGACATGTCTAAACAAAAGCAGCTGCGATAACAGCTTTCCTGGGGTTTGGGGAGAGGACACTTGTCCATGACTGCCCTTAGGGCAGCATTTGTTCCCAAGTTGTGACTCCCAGAGCCACCCGGCCTCCTTCATGATCTGCCTTGTGGCTTAGGGTCTCCAGGGGTTAGGAGACATCTGGGGTCAAGGAACAGGAAGCTGACCTGGATGGAAGTTGAACAGAACTTTGCTCTCTGGGCTGGCTCCTGAGTCTTCCACCGTGTTCCTGGAGAAAAGGAGATAGCTAGGGCCAGGAGGGCAGAGGCCCCGGGTGGACACTCAGTGTGGTCAGGGGGCCTGCCTAAAACAGCTCTGAGACTCCTGTGATGACAGATCGGCCCCATGCCAGGCCTTATCTCTTTGGCCATCCCAAACAGGAATGACCAGCATGTCCGATCCCAGGACTGGGAGCAGGAAAGGGATGAGGGATGGTTTTTCCACTCCAGGGGAGTGTCCAGAGGGAATGTGGGAGCGGAGCAGGGGTGACTGGTGGGGGTGGGCTGAGCTAAAGAATGTGGGGGAGTGTCAGACAGCACTGGGGAGATGGAATGGGGGTGGAAGGAGCTGTGGAGAGTGGAAGGGTCTGAGCCGGAGAGATGGAAAAAGAGAAACCCCAACATCATGCCAAGGGGCTTAAATCCAAGGGTCCAAATCAGTGACGTTGTCATCTACAGCCTCTTCTCATCTCTCAGTTGACTATCGTGTCAACTCTGTCAACCTCTCCCCATGGAGAAGGGACCCACCTAGAAACACAGACAGAGAAACAAGGGCACAGGAATAACATGTGTAATGAGGAGCCTAAGTCTATCTTTTGCTGACAGCTTTCCAGCCTCACCCCTCCGCCGTCGCCCCCTGCGCCCCACCTGGACAAGCTGAGGAGAAAGCCTGGGTGCTCTCTCCCTGGGCATCCGAGGGAGGAGATCCGCAAGCCCCTCCAGGCAAGAACACTCACCCCCTGACCACAGTAAAAACCCAGGCCACTCTCCTCCCCGGCTCCCTCAAGCCATTTGGGACCTGCTTGAGAGGCTGACCCTGCTCTCCCTGGAGACCTCAATTATGTCAATAATAAAACTTTTCATACCCTCTTGGCGTGCAGGTGGCGTCATCAGTCTTGACATTCAAACCAGACCTTGGATGGCGTCCATCTGCCTCTACAGGTGACCGTAACCATGTGCAAATTGTGGGTCCTGCTGGAGGGCCAGGGAGGCTTCCTGGAGGAGGAGTACCTGGACAAGGGGGAAAGACAGGAGTGGCAAGAGGCAGCCTCTGGGGATAAGAAAAGCAGAAGGGTTGGGGCTGCTTCCGAGTGAAGTTTTCCCAGCCAGGACAAGGACAATGTCAATATTCTGTAAAGGCGGCTTCTGTTTATTTAGCATATGCTGTTTTTGCACCCTCCTTCCCCTGCCTGCCCTCTCCCCACACCCCGTCTCACTGCCCCAGAGCCCCAGAGCACACCACTGGGGGCCCTCACCTCCCAGGGGCAGGCGTGTGGACGAGAGGCACACAGAGGGAGTGCAACTGTGTGCACCTGGTTGAGGGCAGGCTCTCTTCTGCCTTCTCAGCTTGAGCCACTTACCTTCCTGCTCTGGGCCTTGGTTTCCCCATCTGTGAAATGGAAGGGCTGGAGAAAACCCCTCATTATTCCCCATCTGCACCCACGGGGTGCCAGGGTTTCTAGTATCTGCTGAACCAAGTGGACTAAAGCTCTGCTGTTGAACTAAGACTCCGTCTGTATCTCAGGCTGGAATTGAAAATGCAAATTACTGAGGAGGGAGGGAGGGAGGAGCAGTCTAGCTGAATGGGCTGTTAGATTTCCTTCTGTGACCCAGATGTAGGCCAGGTCCAGGCAACTACTCCCCTGGCTCCGAATCCACTGGCCTCAAATGTTCACTGATAGCCTACTAGGTACCAACCCGGGGCTGAGTCCTCCTGGGGGTATCTTGGAGGCTGGGGTCTCATCCTGGCCTCCCATTCTGGAAGCTCTCAAATTTAAACAGGCTAAGCCCACTTTTCATTGTATTTTAGGGGTGGTGCTTATGGGGCAAGGGGGGCTGTCAGGAAGAACATTCGGGCTGTAGCATGAATTTGACATTGCCAGGAGAGACTGGACGGGGGAAGGAGGGGGCCGCTATAATAATGTGGACAAGGGGAGAGGTGGGCTGAGCAAGGGCAGAGGCTGAGGGAGGGAGAGAGTGAGTGAGGAAGGCCCAAGGCACTGATTTGATTGGACTTCAGGGACAGGTGGGGGAGTGTTGGGAGGAGGGAAAGAGCAGAGGGTTTCTGGGGATCAGTGGGCAGTGACCCCCAAAGGGGTGTGGTGAGCAGGCTCCAAACATTGGGGAAGCTCCCTGCCCCCCATCCTCTCTATTTCTCAAGCCCTTCCCAGGCCCACGCCTATTGCCCCAGGGCTAGCCTTGATGCCCATGCCCTACCCCCGCCCCCAGGAGCCATCCCCTCCTGGCAGGGAAATTAGGACGCTGGTGGGCTCTTCAGCAGTCTCTGTTTCATGTCAAAGTGGCCCCTTTGCGCTCAGGAGGCCACATGGTAGAGGCAGCCCCAGCTGAACCCAGCTGAGTCACCACCCCACAGGGGCCTTGCCATTTCCCTGGGGAGAAGCCTGCTTACGGGCAGAGTTCTGTGCTCAGGTGGGAAATCTGGGCAGGTGGGGGGGCTTCATCTACCCCACCCCAACCCCCACCCTGCTCCTACTAACTCCCTAGATACTCCACTGGGGGTGGAGAGTTCCTACATGTATATTCCTCAGAACATGTGTCTGCACACATGGACCCTCATGCATGCACATGTGTTTGCCTGTGTGACTGTGTGTCTCTGAATGTCTCCTGTATATTTGAATGTGGAAAGGGAGCTAATATTTTTTGAGCATCTACTATGTGCCTGGCCTTTTACGTATGTTACCTTCTGATAACCCTAGGAGGTATAGATGTCTCCCAGTTTACTGATGAAAATACTGAGATGCCCAAAGTATAAGAGGTGTGACTCCCTCCTCCGGTGTGGCTGTCTGACTCCATGGTCATGTCCTTCCAGAGTGGGCTCCTTGGGGACTGGGTGTTAGAAGTGTATGGGTCTATATTGACCCTTCTCCCGGTGGCTGTGATTGGTCTGGGGGGTAGGGACAGGGTCAGTAAGGGCCTATGGGAGTGGCTGGGTGAATGGATGACAGTGGTGTCCCTTGCCCAAGGCACATACTTCTGGTCCGGTCAGTCCACGTGGCTGACCAGCCCGGACTTGCCCCACTGGAGGCCAGCATCCTCATGGCTCATCAGTGCTGCCTTTCTTTGTACCGCAGTGCTAATGGATGTAGGAATGTATCTGCCATACGATACAGGAAACATGGTTGTCTGCTCAGGCAGAAATAGAAACTAAAATACCAAAGTGGAAAATCCTGTCTCCACAGTGTCTTGCTGATATTTAGGGAAAAGTCATTTCATCGCCCTCCTCCTTTCTTTTTGTAGAGATGGGGTCTTGCTATGTTGCCCAGGCTGGTCTTGAACTCCTGGTCTCAAGGGATCCTTTCACCTTGGCCTCCCGAAGTGCTGGGATTACAGGTGTGAGCCACCGTGCTCTGCCTCATTGGCTCTTAACAACTCAGACCACATGGTGACTCCGAATCAGTGCCCGCCCCCCCAAGTTCCAGCCCTGCGGATTCAGTTGCTGAATCCAAGTCCCTGATTGGAAGTTCCTCAGTCACTGTGACTCAGGGTACCCGAAAGTAACCTACAAGCCTTCCCCAGCCAGCTCGGCTCCCAGGGGCTCACCTCAGCTGGAAGCCCTCCCAGGGGCTCACCTCAGCTGGAAGCCCAACGCCTCCCCCTCCTCTGCACCCAACTTAGCCAATCGCAGTGTCCCATTGATTCCCCCTTCCTGCTGTCTCGCCAGTTTGTCCACTTTTTCTGCCCCTTCTCCCTGGATTACTGTTGGCGCTTCCCGCTGCCCTCCCTGCCTCTACCTTTCCCTCCCATCTGCGTGGCGTCTGAGTGTCCTACCAACCTGCCCTCGTCACTCTACTGCTTAGCACCTCCAGTGGTTCCCCTCTGCTCTCAGGACACATCACCGTCCCTGAGACAGCCCTGGTCATCTTTCCAGCTGACCCCACCCCACTACTTCCCCTCCCCCCTTCCAGTGCCACACGCAGGCACAGGAGCACCCCTCAGTTCCTCACTGGCCTCCAGCCTTGTGCTGTTCCCTCCACCAGGCATCCCACAGCCCCTACCCGCCCCCCAGGCATCCTGGCTACCTCCCATTCTTCCAGGAGGCCACAGCTTAGAAGTGACCGCCTCTGAGTGGAGTCACCTGTCTGCCTTCCCCTGGAGTCGGGATCCTGCCCTTGGGTCATCGTGAAACCTCCTGCTCTCCTGGGGCTGCAGCCTCCCCTGATGGGCAAACTCTGTGCTTGTCTTTGGGCCTTTGCCCCTGACCTCTCTAGGGTGGCAGCGGGGACCTGCTGGCCTCTCCCTCTGTATTTTATTTAAACTCCTGCCTGACAGTGCCTTCCCAGCACCCTCTGCCCCTGCAAGACTCCTCAGCCTGCCCTGGGCCTGTGTGTGGTCCTCCTCCCTCCTGCCTCCCGAGAGGACCCCCGGGCGTTACCATCTTCCTACACGCTGACGCCACCTGCGCCAGCTCCTCCAGGCTTCATGTTCAACTCTCACTAGCCACCTCCAGAAAGGACCCAGCATCTCCTGTCCTCCCCACATTCTGCTCCTCCTCTGACCGCCTCTGTCTCAGTGCCTTGTCTCCACTCCCGGCAGGATGACACCAACACACAGGGCCAGCCCGTGCCCCGCCCCGCCCCCCGCCTTGCACGTGCTGGTCCCTCTGCCTGGAATGCCCTTCACACACTGGTTCCCTTGGAAAACAGCCACTTGTTCTTCCAAATCTTTCATGAGTTTCCACTTTCGCAGAAAAACCTTCCCCCACCCCCACCCCCATCCCCACCCATCTTCCAGGATTGGCACTGACTTCCAGCCAGGCTGGAGGGACTATGACCTCGGGCAAGGCCCTGCACCTCTCAGCCTCAGTTTTCTCATCTATAAACTGGACACAAACATAGCAAATTCACAGGTCTGGTGAAACAGAACTGGGGCCCCAAGTCAGCCACTCCTTCCCTAAGTGGTAGTCCTTACCCTCAGCATTGATGACACCTGTGTGTCCCTGCCCCTGTGCCAGTCCCTCCCTCATGCACGGCTGTGTCCAGCTATATTCAGTCACCACATACTCTGGCACTAAAAAAAGGAGCCCAGGAGAGGCAAGTGAGAGGCCAGCTCTGTCTCTTTAATGTCCCCAGCTCTGTCCCCTCCCCCACCCCGGGATCCTGTTGGGACAAACATCTTGGCTCAGTGGGTTGAAAAGGAAAGTCGGAATTCTGAGGCATGAATCGCTGTGCCCACTGACTCACTTCCTCCTCCCGCCTGCTCCTGAGGACGAGGCCCTGAGTAAATCAGGTTGAAGCCTCCTCCCAGTCCTCACCCCATCCCAGCCTCCCCGTCCCCCCCACTGCCGAACTCCCCCACCCCGGGAGCCAGTCGCTGCTGGTGTGAAACCTGCTTGCGGTTTCCGAGAGCTAAGGGGCCAGCCTTCCCGGGGTCTGATGTGCAAGGCAGCGAAAGAGCCCTCCTCACTGAGCCTCTCTCCTGCCCTGCCGGGTCACAAAGCTCACACCAGTCAGCAGCCCTCCTGTGCGTTCCCACCTTGCCTCCTGAGGGCTCCTGTCAACATGTGGGAGCCCTACCTGGCAGGGAGGGGGCAGGATGTGACAGCATTGCCCACAGAGGCTAGGGCCCCGGGTACAAATGAGTCAGACAACTGGGGGAGGGGAGGGGGGGCGGAGAGGGGAGGGCAAGGGCCAGAGCATGGGGAAGGGCCACTGGGACAAAGAGTGATTTAGTGGGTGGCGTGGGCAAGGCCTCCAGACAGGCCCCCGCACCTGCCGTCTCTGGTTAACCGTTGGCACGACGTGGGCAATGATGAGGAGCTTTCACTTCCCCACAAAAAAATCCCCCCGGGGCCTCGGCCTTTTCCCTCTGGGGGTCCCCTTCCCCACCTCGTCCTGGACATCTTCAGGGACTCCTGTGAGAGGAGGAATCAGATGGGGGTTGGGGGATGTCAAGGCCACTCCCTCACGTGGCAGAACTGCTCTGGGCAGGTGTAGCTGGGAGTCGGAGGAAGAGCCAGCCCAGCTGGACTGCAGAGAGAGGGAAGCGGGCAGCCAGAGGCGACCTGGGCAGGGGAGTGGGGCAGACATCACAGGCATGGCTGACTGTGGGGGACAAGACCAGGACATCACTGGTGCCTGGCCCCGGAGTCTGGGCTCCAGCTTGCCGGCCGTGGAACTGAAGGGAGCTGGTGGGTTCACACACGGAATCAGTGTTGGCCTTTGGGGGTTCAAAAGCTCCCTCTGTCTGGGAGTCAAGGAGACCCACCTGCGGCTGGCACCGCGTGGGACAGAAGGATGTGAGGGTCTGTCCACTGCAGGGCAAGGGGCTGTGAGATGTAGATGGACTTGAGAGGTATCTGAGGGAGGGGTGTGGGCAGGAGCCAGTGGCTGATAGAATGCAGGGGACATGGGGAGGGGACAGCAGCAAGGATGGCCAGTGGGTCTGTGGGACCTCCACAGCCTCCTGTGTGGAGACGCAGGACTGGCCGGCAATGTGCCCGAGGTCCCAGGAAAGGGGTGGAGGGAGATAGACAAGGAGACCAGAGCCCAGGAGAGACCCCAAGGTGGTCCACCGCACACCCACCAACGGAGGGAAACTCTTAGAGGCCTCTCCCTGGGGTACCAGCCTTGACTTTGATGCTGACCAGGCTATACCAGCCTGGCTCCATGTTGGCTCCAGCCTGGCTCTATGGCAGCTGAGCCCACAGGAAGCCCACCCAAGAGAGCCCCCCTGGGTCCCAGTTCTGACGGGCCTCTCACCACCTGCACCCTGGGCTCCCTCAGCTCTGCCCTTCCTCCCACCCTTCCTTCCTTCCTTCCAGCACCCTTGTTGCTCTAGCACTTTTGGTGACCCTGGCTACAACCCCAGGAGCCCCTACTTCATTCATTCCCCTACTTCATTCAGTCCTGCCCTCCTCTCTGCACCCACAGATGCCCTCATAGCACTGCTCACCCACCTCCCTGCCAGTCTGCACACATGGCCTGTGCCCTGGTCCCACCCCAGGCCATGGGGTCCCCCAATGCACATTAGCCTCTAGCTTGCCTCTGGTCAGCTCTGAGCCTCAGTTTCTTTGTTTGCAAGGATGTGACAGCCATGCCTGCCCCTCGGGACTGTGGGGAGGATTAACTGAGGTCATCCACGGGAAGCACCTGGCAGCAGGCCCAGCACACTGTGCCCTTCCCTTCTCTTCCCCTAAAGACAACCATCACCTGGCTCCAGGAGGCCTCTTATTCCCTTCTGATCTGACCCCAACAAACCCAACCCTGGATGCCTTACAGAACCAAGTCTGAAGCCCAGCTCCCCAGCCTGGAGTCCAAGGTCCCCCGCAGGCCACCCTGCTTACATTCATCCCTTGTCCTCCACTCCCTGTCCTCGTCACAGCCCTGGCCTGCGAGGGGGGTCTTCGTGCCCCAGACTCCCGCTCACTGCTTTCTCCAGCCTTGGCTCAGCTGCGCCCTCTGCCCACCACTCCCAGCTTCCTCTCGCTTACTGACAGCTCCCCTTCCTTCAAGGCCAAATGAAATCCACCATCTTCCCAGGCCTCCTGGGTCTCATGTGATGCCTTCCATTCCAACACAGCCCTGTTTCTCCCTCTGCTAGAGCATGCACCACATTTGGTCACCTATTAGCTTGGGCAAAGTTGCTTAAGCTCCCTATGCCTCAGTTTCTCTATCTGTAAAATGGAGTTAATAATTGCACTCTAATCATAGAATTGTTGTGGACAGTAAATGAGAAACTTCACGGTGCCTGGCACATAGTAATAGCTCGATAAATGTTATATTTTACTGGGATGATGGTGGCCGTGGTGGTGGGGGTGGCAGTGGCTGTCTCTCCCCCAAGAGCCCGACCTCCAGGGAAGCAAGCTCAGACCCTCTCTCTCTCCACCCTGCCAATAGCTCCTACTCCAGAGCTCTACTTGGAGTGTAGATCAATGGTGTGCATCAAACCGAATCTTCTCTGGTCCATTAAAAAACTCATGATGTCCCTGTGGGTCCCCTCAGGTGCCACAGTGTTTCTATGTCAAGGAAATGGACACCCAAGAGCTAGTGGGGGAATCAGCACCTGGAGAAGTTGCCTGCATCACAGAGGAGCCCAAAAGGCTCTCCTGAGACCCCAACACAGGGAAGGGGGGCAGGGGACAACCTGGAAGACTTGGAGGAAATGGGGAGAGATAGGCTGAGAAAAAGGGACAGGAGTTTCATTGTGAGTTTCATTGTGCCAAGCCCTTTATGTATATTTCATCCTTTATTCTTCCTGGCAAGCCTGCAAGTCTGTCACAGTACCCCTCTTCCAGAAGAGGATGTTACAGCAGGTGGTCCTGAGGACAAACCGAGCGGCACACGGAGAGTCGGAGAATCAAGGTTTATTCACCGGTGGGCTCAGAGGGGTCTCGCCACCAAATTCTGAGCCCCGTCTACCCAATTTTTCCCACTTGTATTAAGTTGGGGTGGTCCGAGGGGTGGGGTCTCAGGTGACTAATGCCCGCCAGGTAATAAATAGGGTAGTTGATGCACCAGGTAATAGGTTTAGTGTTATGCTCATGCGCCAGGTAATAGATTAGTTGATGGGCCAGGTGATAGGTTAGTATTATGCTGATGTGGGTCTTCTGTGAGGGGTGGGGGTCTCAGGTGGCTGCTGTGCCAAGTAATAGATGGGGTTTTCCTTATCAAGGAAACAGGCCGGGCATGGTGGCTCACGCCTGTAATCCTAGCACTCTGGGAGGTGAGGCAGGAGGATCGAGTGAGCTCGAGACCAGCCTGAGCAAGAGTGAGACCCCATCTCTACAAAAAATAGAAACATTAGCTGGGCATGGTGGCGAGTACCTGTAGTCCCAGCTACTGGAGAGACGGAGGCAGGAGGATCACTTGAGCCCAGGAGTTTGAGGTTGCTGTGAGCTAGGCTGATGCCGTGGTACTCTAGCCCAGGCAACAGAGCATGACTCTGTCTCAAAAAAATAAAATAAAATAAGAGGAAACAAAAGCCCAGAATGACAAAGCGACGTGCCCAAGGTGACATAGCAATGGGGGGAAGCAGGATTCTCACTTGGGTCTGCCAGGCTCTGAGGGTGGGCCCGGCTGAGAGTCAGCGGAGGCTGAGTGAGGATGTGGGAGAATTCCAGCCAGGCCAGCTGCCCACTCAGCCAGGGAGGCTGTGGGCGGGGCGGAAACAGCCACCAGAAGCCAGGGGCACGCGGCAAACAAGGGTGCCAGGAAATGAACCGGACCGGGGGCCCTTCCTCCCGGCCCGCCCTGTGACCCTGGCCGGCAGCCGCCTCCCATTCCTGCTGCTCCCTCCAAGGGAACAGAGAAAGCTGGCCCAGGGGATGGCCCTGCATAGGGGAAGGGCCAGGAGGGTCTTAAAGCCCAAGAGGAGCTCTGCCCCCTTCCGTGGAGGAGACAGGGCAGGGTCCCAGAGGTCTTGTCCTGTGTGCCTCAGGCCCGGCACGGAGGGTGTATCAAGGAGCGTGTGCTGAATGGAAGCACAGCCAGCGTGGTGTCACAACTGCCGGCAGGACGGGAACAGACCTGGGTCCTGCCATGGCCTCTGCCCCCACCTTGTAACCCTCGATAAGTCGCAGAGGCCTTCCCACCCATCAGGTCGTTACCCTGGAATGCACACCACCGCTTGGGTTCCTTCCAGCTCTGACGGTGCAGTTCTGTTCATTCTTTTACTCACTCGCTAACTTGTTATTTCAGCCAAATATGTGGTGGAGCTCAGTAAATATATTTTAGGACAAATGAAGTGGTAGGCAGACTTATAGAGATAAGCAAAGATTGATAGGAGAGCAATGATTTGTTAAGAGCAGGCATTCTTGAGTCAGATGGCCTGGGTTCAAATTCTTCCTCCATCACTTGCTAATTGCATAACCGTGGGCCAGTTACCTGACCTCGATTTCTGTGAAATGGGGATAGTGGGAGCATATGCCTCATCGGGTCACTATAAGAATTAAGTGAGATAATAGAAATAAACTGCTTAGAAAATGTCTGGGCTGGCACAGTGGCTCACACCTATAATGCTAGCACTTTAGGAAGACAAACTAGGAGGATCGTTTGAGGCCAGAGGAGGCCCAGGAGTTCAAGACCAGTCTGGGCAACATAGCAAGACCACGTCTCTACAAAAAAAAAAAAATTTTTTTTAAAATTAGCAGTGCATGGTGGTGCATGCCTATAGTTCCAGCTACTCAGGAGGCTGAGGCAGGAGGATCGCTTGAGCCCAGTTTGATAAACTGAACTTCATCAAAATTGAAAACTTTTGTACTTTAAAGGATAATATCAAGAAAGTCAAAAGACAACCCACAGAATGGAGTAAAATATTTGTAAGACAAATATCTGATAAGGCATTTGTATCTGGAATATATTAAAGAACTATTACAACTCAATACTAAAAAGACAACCCAATTTTAAAGTGGGCAAAGGATCTTTAGAATAAATAGTTCTCCAGAGAAGACGTAGAAGCAGCTAATAAGCACAGAAAAGATGCTCAACGTCATTAGCCATCAGGGACATCCAAAACAAAACTACAAGGACATATCTCCTCACATTCGAGAGGATGGCTGGAACCGAAAAGTCAGATGACAAGTGTTAGTGAATATGTGAAGAAACTGAAGTCCCCATACACAGCTGATGGGAATGTAAAATGGCATGATCGCTTCAAAAAATAGTCTGGGGCCGGGCATGGTGGCTCACACCTGTAATCCTAGCACTTTGGGAGGCTGAGGTGGGAGGATCCCTTGAGGTCAAGAGTTCGAGACCAGCCTGAGTAAGAGCGAGACCCGTCTCTACAAAAAACAGAAAAATTTAGC
>CM052441.1:127244954-127276949 GCA_028533085.1 Varecia variegata
GAAGTCCCCATACACAGCTGATGGGAATGTAAAATGGCATGATCGCTTCAAAAAATAGTCTGGGGCCGGGCATGGTGGCTCACACCTGTAATCCTAGCACTTTGGGAGGCTGAGGTGGGAGGATCCCTTGAGGTCAAGAGTTCGAGACCAGCCTGAGTAAGAGCGAGACCCGTCTCTACAAAAAACAGAAAAATTTAGCTGGGTGTGGTGACAAGTGCCTGTAGTCCCAGCTATGCGGGAGGTTGAGGCAAGAGGATCACTTGAGCCCAGGAGTTTGAGGTTACTGTGAGCTATGATCATGGCACAGCACTCTAGCCCGGGCCATAGAGCTAGACCCTGTCTCAAAAAAAAAAAAAAAGTCTGGCATTTTCTCAAATGGTTAAACGGAATTGCCATTTGACCCAGCAATTCCACTCGTAGGTATATACCTCCCAAAATAGAAACATACATCCACGCAAAAGCTTGTACAGGAATGTTCATAGCAGCATTATTCATAATTGTGCCAAAGTGGAAACAGCCCATGTCCGTCAACTGGCACATGGATAAACAACATGTGATATAGCCACACAATAGAATATTCTTTGCCTACAAGAATGAAGTCCTGACACATATTACAATATGAATGGACCTTGAAAACGTTATGCTGAGTGAAAGAAGCCGGACACGAAGGCCACATGTAGTGTGGTTCCACTCTACGGAACCCCCAGCGCAGGCAAACACGGGGACACAGGACAGATCAGCAACTGCCTGGAGTTGAGAGCAGCACAATGAGTGGGCGAGTTGGGGGCAATAGTTAAAGTGCACAGGGTTTCTTTTCAGGGTGATGAGAATGTTCTAAAATTGATTGTAGCGATCGTGCACGTATCTGTGAATATTCTAAAATCCATTGAATTGTACGCTTCAAATGAGTGAGTTGTGTGACATGGGAATGATATCTCCATAAAGCTGGAAAAAAAGAAAATACAAATTAGTGTGGGAAGCGCTGGGTTAAGGAGGGGGTTGTTTGCTTCGGGACTTCTCTGAGCCTTCCGAGGTGCACTGACCAACTCCCGGAGTGAGTTAGAGCACGCAGCATGTCCCAGAACTTTGACTGTGGTTTAACCATATAGCCTTCTTCAAAGGAACCTCTCTCAGCCTCTCACAAAACACTTTTCAAAGAACACAACTGAGCAAGTTTGGCGGCAGGCAATTGGGAGCCACTGGAGGTTTAAGCAGAAAAGCCTGGCTAGGGCTGCACTTCGGGGGAAGACAGGCTGGGGGGAGGATGGAGGAGGGAGGGACAGCCTAATGGCCTGGTGCCAGTGAAATGTTTAAAAGGGATCTGAATAGACATTTCTCCAGAGAAGATATACAAATGGCCAGTAAATATATAAAAAGATGCTCAACTCATTAGTCATCAGGGAAATGCAAATCAAACCACAATGAGATATCACTTCACACCCACTAGGCAAGAGGCAGCCGGTGGCAGGGGTCTGCACACAGCCTTTGGAGGGGGCTATCCTGCGCCCTCAAGCACCCACAAGGAAGTTGCTCTCTTCCCAGCTCCAGGTAGGGGAGCATCTCCTCTCCCTGGGCTCCCTGACCAGAGCCCCAGGAATTCCCAGACCTTCCCTGACCTGGACTGGAGCCCCTGACCACCCCATTGCTTCCGGAGAGGATGCAAGCTGTGTTTATGTCCCTCTTCCTGGAAGTGGGTTGGGCACCAGCCTGGCATGTCTGGCGGGAGTGGGAGGGTGGCACCTGATCTGGGGGCCCGTGAGAAGCCTTGGGACAGGGGCAGCAGTGGGTGAGGGCAGGGTGGCCTGCCCAGAGTCAGGTGGGCTGGAGCACAGCATCTTGTCCAGTCCCAAGGTCCCTGCTCTCTTCCCCCAGGCCATGAGAGGCACACTCAGAGCTCAGGGATAAGGGAATTTGGGGAAGGAGAATTGGCCTTTAAGTCTTAAAAGCCTTGGTCCTAACAGGTAATGTTTGCTGAGGACTTCCCATGCACTCTGTCCTGTGCTGAGTGCTGCGCATGCACATCTCATCTGATACTTTACAAAATCCCATGAGCTAGGTCCTATTATTACCCCCATGCGACAGATAAGGAAACTGAGCCTTAGGGTTTCAATAACTTGCCTAATATTACACCAGGAAGTGGGCCAAGGGAGTCTCATGAAACTAGGTTAGAAACTGAGTTCCAGACAAGGGAGCGAGATTGGAGAAGCACACACAGCTGGCTCCTGCCAGCTTGCCGCTCCACGGCCCAGCCCAGTGCAGCCCTGCACCCGCAGCCTCTCTCGGGCCCTAGGGATGGGGCAGGGAGCACCCCAAGACTACTGCAGCCACCCCCTGCAGCAGGCGGCTGGCAGTTACCCCAAATTCCCAGCTGCCTGGTGTAGTGCGTGTCCAGAGACTTCTTTCTAAAGACAACCTTATTGTCTTGGTCTGAGGCCACAGGAGAGGGGGACAAGTCAGGAAAGGTTGAGGGCTGTGCCGCCTCCAAGCTTCTACTGGGGTGGGGAAGGGGACCCCAAGGAGCGTAGGGGCATCTCCCCCAGGCTGAGCCCTTGCACAGGGTGACAGCAGGCAGACAGCTCTCCAGGAGGGGGCGCAGCAGAGCAGGATGAGGAGCACTGTTAACCACCCAAAGGGCAGCCAGATCTGTTTCCATCCCAGAGCCAAAGAAGGGGGTCCTGGAAGGGCAGAAACTAGATTTCAGAAAAAAAAAAAAACCCAACAGCAAGGGATTCTGCGCCCAAGAGAGAAGGCTCGGGATCTCCGGGCTGGAGGAGATGCTGGCCGGCCTGGAGGCAGGGGCATGGCTGACAGGGTGCTGCCCTTGGTGATGAAGAGGGTGCCAAACCTGGTTGAAGACCTGGCAGTCTGGTCCCCCAGATCCCTGATGTTGTCTCAGTCTGGAGGCAGAGGGATGGACACGGTGGCCTCCTCCCACAGGTCTTCCGGGCTGCAGGCAGGAGTTGGCTGTGTGGGGCGGGCATCATTCACTCCCCAAATATTTACGGACAGCGTTCCTAGCGCTGGGCCCACAGCCAAGGCCCTCGGGTCAGGCCCTGCGCCGTGTCCATTACTCTTGTCTGGCTCAGGCAAGCAGGCCCTGGACGCAGGGAGGGCAGCCGGAGGAGGCAGGAGCCTGGCTTGCCCTGCCTTGGGTGGGGGTGCAGGGGAACAGTAGCCGCTGCCTGCTGGCCACACCCCCAACAGCCCACCCGCCTGGCAGGAACCTGGCTGCATCCCAAGCACTTACGGCTGCTGTCAAGGAGAGGCTGGGAAGCTGGGGGCGGGGAGGGGCCTCCCAGGCTCCTGGGATGGGGTGGCGGAGCAGTCTCTCTTGTCTCCGTAGCTCAGATTATCCACCCCCCAAGAACAGGGGCTCCCCCAGGGCCAGGCTAGGTCAGACAAGCTGCTGCCTGCCTTACATCCTGGGCAGGAGGCAGTCCCTGCAGGCAGAGCCGACAGGAAAAAATAATCAACGAGCTTGACAGGGGTGGGGGCACTGCCCTGGGCCCATCGACCACATCACATGTCCAGAACCACCCGAGGGCGCAGAGAGGCTGCAGTGGGCCCCCAGACAGTCAGCCCTCTGCTGCCCCCTGCTCTGGGCCAGGACAACCTGGGCCCCCTGCCCAGGTCCCTTCTGGAGGCTTCTCCCCTGCCTCACCCATGCTGCCCTCCTGACTGGCACTTCTACCCTACTCCTGTCGGCCCTCTGTCTGTCTGTCCCTTCCCCCTCGGCTCTCACATCTGCACAGACAGGCTGGGACAAGCATCCAGGGGCCACCCACCCTACAGGGGTTTGGCAGGAGGAGGGGAGCTAGGCCAGGAGAAGGGGTCGCTGATTCTCCTGCAGACCCTCGGCCTTCCCTGTCCCTTTTGGGCCCCCACCCAGGCTCTGGGCAGTTTGGGGTGGAAACATGGGAACAAACAGCATCTCTCCCCCTCGGTGTGATTTAAGGAGCTAAACCTGATTTCCACCAAGCCTCTCCTGACCAGGTAAACACCTGCTCCTCTTTCCCCAGACTGCCCCCCCAGAAGCTGCCGTCTCCTGGGGTGGGGCCGTCAGCCCGAGAGGCTGACCCTACTCAGTCTCCACCTCTCCTCTGCAGACGGGGCCTCCCTGACTGGGACTGGACACAGGGAAGGGTGGGAGCAGGGGGCAGAGAGGGGCCCCAATTCCTGCCCACCCAGGGTGGGGTAACATAACAGGCTGGTCCTTCCACACCTTTTGTGGGCCCTGAGCCAGGGCAGCGAGGGCAGGTCTCCCCTAGACTCAGGGCTTTGGTGCGAAGTGTGGCATCACAGGAGATCTGGGCCCTCTCCCCAGCTCCACCCCTCCATTTCCTCCCCCAGCTTCTGGAAGATCCTCCTGTCTCTCCCTCAGGAGGAGGGGAGTCTTCCGGGTGGAGGTGAGCCCCTCTGGCCGACCCAAGTGCTGGTGAGCACCCACCCTGCACAAAGTCCATGTGCGGTACCCTGGGGAGAGGTATCTGCCCCTGCTGCTCAGGACCTGGTATGGTCTGTGTGCTGGGGGTTGGGGGAGGGGACAAGGACGGTGACAGCTTCTCTGAGGAGGGCATCTGGGAAGGCTTGCCGGAGGAGGTGGTGTCTGGAGATGGTCTGACGAGGAGGATCCCCTCTCTGGGGGGCTATGTCCACCCCTGCCACCCTCTCACCCGCACACCAACCTGGAGCCTCCTTAACCACCGGGAGCAAAGCAGTCCCCGGCAGCCCTGCCACTCACCAGGGCACCAGCCTCTTCTCCCCTGCCCAGACCTGCCAGACACGAACCCCGAACCCTGGTATGTGAGCTGGGGCCATGCCGGTGACAGCTCCGGGTCTGGGGGAGGCAGCATGCTCAAAGGCTTCGGAATCTTTGCAGCCTCCAAACTGCGAGGCAAGTGAGATATTCCACAATACCTCCTTCCTCCCGACTCACCTCCCTGGCCTTCAGTAGCAGCTGCCCCCACCCTGCCCTCTGACTTGTTACAGCAGCAGGTCACTTGTTCCTAGCTGCTCAGGGCCAGCCCAGCCTTTCCTTGGGGACTGGGGCCTGCATTTAATCCCTTGCTTCTGTGCGGGTCAGAGTCCTTCCATCCAAGGACAGGTGCGGGTGGGGAATGGGGTGTGTGGGGGGGGAAGCTCTCCTTTGAAGCTCCGGATGTCAGGGGGTGAATATCCATGGCCTCATGCAGCCATCGCGGTCTTTGGCCACTGACATCCTCCACGAGCTCACATCTGGCCAAGGGGCGGAACCTCTGCAGTGCGGAGCCAGTGTAGGCAGGGGCTTGGGGAGAGTTCTCTGGGCTGGGCGGGCCCTAGGCCGCATCTGATCTCCCCTGCTGCTTTTATATGAAAAAACGGAGTCAGTCGCCTGGACACCTTGAGTCCCCCACACTTCCAGGCTCACCTTCCCCCTCCACGTTAAAAAATCACACTGGAGATGCTGGAGTCTTGCCCCCTTTCCCTCTCAGCTGCTTTCCCTGCGTTCTCTGCCGCCTCTGCCTCTCACCTGAAGGCTGCCAGCAGCCCAGGTGTGCAGTGCAGCCCCCCTTCCCTTTGATTCCTCCCTAAATACTCTCCACTGAGGCGGGGGGGGGCTACTTTCCCACCCCTCACTGAATATCCGCCTCTCACTGGCCGTGTGGGCATCTCACGCTGCTCGTCCCACCTTGTTGTCTTGTTGGTTTGCAATCTCTCCCTCTCCACATCTCACCTCAGGAACTCTCTCCTGAGCGGCCTCCTGAAACCCAGAGTTCTCCCAGGCTATTATTTTATGTATTTATTTTTGGAGACAAGGTCTCGCTCTGTTGCCCAGGTTAGACTGCAGTGGCGTCACCATGGCTTGCTGTAACCTCAAACTCCTGGGCTCAAGCGATCCTCCCGCCTCAGCCTCCCGGAGTGCTAGGATTACAGGTGGAGCCACCGGGCCTGGCACCGCCACCGCCCCCGCCCCCGCCCCCAGGCTATTAGGTAGATCCGGCTCTTTCTCCGTTTCATGTCCTGAGAGAGCCCGGCAAGGTATTTTCCCCACAAAGCTTTCTCTCTCGGAGTAATTTTACTGCCCACTTTTGCAATTGTGTGTGTGTGTGTGTGTGTGTGTGTGTGTGTGTGTTTCCTTCTCACTCCACATAATTAGGCAAAGTGAACCCCCAAAGAGAAAGTGACTTACAGGACCTTACAGAGGGAGGAACAAAGCAGGAATAAGAATGCAGGACTCTTAATTTCCTAAGAGCTGAGTGACTCTGGGCAAGTTAATGCGTCTCTCTGGGCCGCCATTATATTTTATTTTCATAGAAGTGTTTTATTGAGGTGTAACACACAGTCAGAAAAGTAGGTAGGTGTTCACAAAATGAACACACCTGTGTAACCAGAAGCTAGGTTGAGAAATAGAATATTTCCAGCATCCTGCAAGCCCTCCTGCACCTCCTCCCGATCTCTACCTTCCTAGAAGGTAACGTTCATCCTGACTTCTGCCACCATAGACTAGCTTTGCCCGATTTTGAACTTTCTATCAGCAGAATCACAGAATATATGTTCTTTTGTGCCTGGCGGGTTTTTGCTCAACATTAAGCCTACTGGATGCGTCCATGTTGTTTCCTGTAGCTTTAGTTTGTTCTTTGCATTGCTGTGGAGTACACCACCTCATGAATGCACCGCTATTTATCTATTCTGCTAGGGACACCTGGGGGGTTTTTTTTGTTTGTTTTTTGCGTTGGGACTGTTGACAACAACGCTGTGGTGAACATTCTTGTTCGTGTCTTTTAGGGCCCAGTGAATACTTTTCTGCTGGAAAAGAAGAATATTCTTTGGGCCCAGATGTGGAATTGTGGGACCATAGGAACTGCATGTGCTCAACTACAGTTGATGCTGGGATAAGGGTTTCCGGGGTGGTTGTGCCACCTTACCCTCCCCCTGGCTGGGCACAGAGTGCTATTTGCTCCACGTCCCTGCCAATATTTAGAAATCAGTCTTTTTCATTTTGGCTCATTGTGACTGTTGCATTTCCCTGGTGACTTATGATATCGAACATCTTTCCATATGATTATGGGGCATTTGGAAAACCTTATAGTGACGGGCTGTTCAGGTAGCCTGCCCATTTCCTAGTGAGTTATTTGTCTCCTTCCTAGTGATCTGTAGGAGTTCTTATACCTTTGTAATGCAAATGCCTTCCCCAACTCTGTAGGGGCCTTTTCACTTTCTTCATGCTGACTTTTTGTGGACAGAAGTTCTCATTTTAACGGAGAATAATTTATCTAATAATTTATGGTTGGTACTTTTTTTTTTTTTTTTTTTTTGAGACAGGGTCTTGCTCTGTCACCCGGGCTAGAGTGCAGTGGGTCCAAGTGTGAGAGCGGGGAGGCACACGGAGGGGAGCTGAGGGTTGGGGCAGGGCGGGGGAGAAGCGAGGGGACCCAGGCGCAGGATGTCAGGCAGGCAGCATTCCTCCTCTGGCCGGCCCCTCCCCCCCTGCCCACTGGGAATGTGCGGAATGTGATGAGCCCATCAGACCAGACCAGGACTCCCACTCCACCTGGCACCGCGCACACACTGCTGGGGTGCTGTGCCACCCCCACATATCAGGGGGACTTTCTTGGTGGGGGAAGATTTCAATGGACGAAACTTCTGGGGAAACTGTGTGGAAGGTCCAAGGGAGGGGTGCCCTCATGCGGGGCCAGATGCCAGGGCTGTGAGCGTGCCCAGATGCTTTCCAGCTGAGCTGCGCTGTGAGTCAGAAGGCACGGGGCTTGGGGGTGGGAGGGGTTCCCAGTTGCCAGGGAAGCTGGACAGGAGGACAGGGGAGAAGGGAAGCAATGCAGAGTGGTGGCTGGCACTCTTCTGGAGGACTGGGCACCTTGACTGTTGGCCAAGGAAGTCATCTTGGTCCCTGTCCAAAGAGTGACCCTCAGTGGGTGCGACCCCACCCCTGCTGCATTTAGAGTCTTCATGGAACAAACTGGGGCTCCTATGGTCCTCCTTGGGGTGGGTCCGGGGGTCCTCCAACTCAATTCAGGACAATTACTGGGCACGTGGCATGATCAGGTATCCACCCTGCCCCTCCGTCCCTTGCTGTAGATTCCTGTGGCTGTCCTCTTTGCTGGCGCATGGGAGGCCAGTGGTCTAGCAGTGACTGCTGGCCCGGGAGCCAGGAGGAGGGGAGGGGCAGGAGCATGGCTGGAGGAGGCAGAAGGGTCCAGTGACCCCCAGGCCCCTGGGACCCAGGCTTGCTCCGGGGACCTCCTTTCTGCTCTCAGGAGGATGGACACTGCTGAGAAAAGCTGCCAGAACAGAGCAGAGGGAAGGGAGGAGGGGGGGCAGAGGGGAGGACTCGCGGTTTGAGGTTAGGCCTGACTGGAGGAAGGAGAGAGAGAGAGAAAACCTCAGCCACAGGGACCACTGTGCGGCTACACCTGAGACCCGCTGCGGGCGACCGAGACCAGGGTGGGAGGCGATCCAAACCTCTCTCAGGGCCCACTGCCCGTTGGCTCCTGCTGCAGAACGGAGGGCAAGGGACACCATCCCACGCGGCGGCGGTGGGACCGGATCCAGGCAGCAGACCCTGCCATCATCGGCCCCGTCTGGCAGTGCTGCAGGGCTGCCGGGTGCAGAGGGCCCGAACAGCCACCTCGTCTTGGCCCCTTTTGGTTCCTCCTCACACCTAGCACAACGCCTGCTGGCACACAGGAGTCAAAAGTGCTCGGGGAATAAAAATCATGAATGAATGACGAGTGAATAAATAAATGATGGGTGAATAAGCAAATCCATCAGCCAACCGGTTACCCGAGTTCCCGGCAGCCAGGCCTTTAGAAGTGGGCGGGCCTGCCACCTGGTGGCCGCTGCGCTAACTGCAGCTTCCCCACACCGCAGAGCCCTGGGCCGTAACCGCGAAGGCTGATCCGGGTCACCTGTCCCTCCTCCTGCCACCTGCTTTTCCAGCACACTCAGGCAACCTTCCGTTATTTTTCAAAACCTCCAAGGAAAGTGATTCCTCCCTCCCTTTTGCGCCTCTGAAAATCCTACCTGTGGTCTGACTTTGTTTTTGTCTTATTGCCTCTGTCCCCAGGGCACAGGGCGTGAGAGGGCTCCCCTCCCCTCACCCAGACAGGAGGCGCAGCCTGAGAAGGGTCAGGCCCTGCCCTGGCAGGAATTCCGCCTGTCCCTCCCTGTCTCTTCCCTGACTTCTAAATAAGTTGGCGGTTGGTTCATCTCAGGATAGGTCGTTCATTCCTGCCTCTTGGTTCATGTGAGGACACGTGGCCTGCTTTCTCCTCAGAGGGGTTTCCAGGTAGTGGTGGGCCCCCCGGAACCAGGGCCACACTCTGCCACCCACCCCACAGGACAGGACGGCAGTGAGGATCCACCAGAGTGGGCAGTGAGCCCAGCCGCTCTAATACAGGGAAATGCCACGGCCTGGAGACAGAAGACATTGCTGTGTGAGTTTTGGGAGGTTGTGAGCCCTCTCTGGGCCTCTGTGTCCCCATGTGCATAACTGGGGTGGCTCTGCCTCCCCACGCCTGGCTGACGGCCACGGTGTTTCCTCCCTCTTTCTCACGGCCCCCTCTTTCAGAGCTGCCCCCTTCTCCTTTGCCCTGCTCTTTACCCCCCAGGGCCAGCTGCCGAGCACATGATGGCTTTCAGGTGTCCCCTTGCTTTCTGTCCCTGTAAGGGAGCATCCCAGGTGTGGTGCGATCACTGGCTGCCTACCCCAGGCGTCCAGTCACCCCTCCCCTGTAGTTACAGGACCCCACTTTCATCTGGGCAGCAGGAGCCTCTGAGTCCTCACAGGGGAGGCCCATGACTCATCACAAACCTGTCCCCACGTGGCTCTTTCTCCCCTGCTCTGTCTGGGGACCCTGTGGCCCAGTCCAGCTGACACATAAAATTAACCATCACAGTGGCTAGCCCTCTGAGGTGCCCATCTTCCTGGGGACAAGGCTGCTGATGGACACAGCTACATGAGCCAGGGCAGGGACCAGAAGGACCAGACCTGGAGGGGAAAGGCCTCAGCCCAGCGAGAGGCACGTGAGGCAGGGGCTGAGCAAAGAGGGAAGTAACGCGGATAAATGTGCTTGCAAACTGTAAAGTGCTTCTGTTCCGCTAAGGAAGTACTAGCCTTAGTAAACATCTGCCTGCCACGCTTTGTCCACAGGGCTGGCCATCGTGTCTACGTGGGGGAATGGGGAGACCAGGCCAGGCTGGAGGAGCTCCAGGGAAAGAAGGAGGCTGAATTCTGGTCCACAAGGGGCTGTGAGCCTGAAAGGGGTTACAAGATGAGGAGAGTGTCCTGGGAGTGGGGTGGGGGCAGGGGGGCTCAGATTGGAGGGTGGGAAGAGGAGGGGACAGAAGGCAGGAGCAGGTCTCACTGGGGAGGGAGGCAGGGGTGGAAGTTGTCCCCAAGTGCTGGGGGAAGTTCATTCCTGTAGCTCAGGGGTCAGCAAACTACAGCCCACAAGCTAAATGCAGCCTGCCTTCTGCTTTTGTAAATAAAATTTTATTTATGTACTGTCCATGGTTGATTTCTCATTGTGACAGAGATCGCAGGCCTGCAAATTCTACAATCTTTTCTGTCTGGCCCTTTACAAAGTGTGCCGCCCTCTGCTGTGGCTGGTCTGCTGAGCCACTCACTTAACAATCGATAGCACCTAGTAGGTGCCAACCTCATGATAAACTCTGGCTGGAGTCACAGAAATACGGGACATCATCCCTGCCCTCTTGGCACTTGCAGTCCAGAAGGAAAGACTGGTAAGTAGAGACCATCTGTCTAACCACAGAGAATTTATCACGGTACGTCAAATTACTGTCAAGTGTAATGGCGGGCACACAGTCTAACGCACCACGGAAAAGATGAATGAATGAATGCAAGGTGCTAGCAGGCAGGGGAGAGTGGGAGCTCCCAGAGACAGGGCTGGAGCCTCGGGGCCAGAGGCCGCAGGGCTGAAGTGCTGCTGGTTTGGGCTTGAGCGAAAGGTAATGGGACTTGGAGCTGGGGCCACCATCGCCAGCCTTGCATCTGAGAAGCATCGCTGCTACATGGAGAGGACCTAGGACAGGATGCCCGTGCATTGGCAGGGGAGAGGCTGAGGCCTGGGGCAGGGAAGTAGGATGGAGGGACCTGAGAGGTATTTGGGAGGTAGGATTAATAACACCTGTGGCAGATGAGAGCAAAGTCAACTGCACAAACAACAGAGCCATCCTGAGAAAGCGCACAGTGGAGAAGGAGAAGGTTTAGAATAAAGACAGCAAGTTTAGTGTCCCGCATGTGGAGTTTGAGCCGCCTGTGGGACATCCAAGTTAGAGTGTCCGAAAGTTAGCAGGACACACAGCTCTGGACTCAGGGGAAGGTCCGTGCCCGAGCTACAGATCTGAAGGTTACAGGAGTGGACGCTGTCCCTGTCCCTAAGCGCTGACTGTCCAGTCAGCAAGAGAGACGCATCGATACATCATTTCCACGTAATACGGTAAGTGATAAAATGGATGCATGTCTGTGTGGCTCCAGGGATTTGGCCAAAAACGATTTAGCGGAAAGCACTTTGGCTCCCCGCCAAAGGGGAAGAGGACGGCTGGGGATGCTTCTGCCTGCCTGGCTTCTCGTCCCTCTTCTGGTAAAGACCCCTGGCTCTCCCTTCAGGGAACCGCTTCTCCGCTCTCTGAACGTGTGTGAGGGGCCGGCTCCCGCCAGCACGGGATCCAGGCTCGGCCACTCCCTCTGCAGACACCAAGGCATCACCCAAAGGCACCCAATGAGACTCAACCCCAGGACGGGCCCGGGACATGCTTTCATCACCAGGACTGCTGGGTGAGGATAATGTAACCACAGCTGGAAGGGGGGACCAAGGACAGCAGACAGAGAGACAGCGTGGCCCTGGTGACATCAACTGAGCTTTGCTGAGTGAGCTGTGCCCTAGCCCTGGCTTGTGGAGGGCAGCAAGTCCCCTCACCCTCTGGTGACTGAGTTTTCAGAGAGCCAGTCTGGGACACAGCCACACCAGACAGAAACCAAAAGGCATAATAGCAATAGCATCATGTGTCATATATACATGCTTTGTTACTTTACTGTACAAATATGAAAATAGGTGTTTATTTGAAGTTATATATTTTTCTCTATTGTTTACTTTTCTGGTCCATAAATGCTGTTATTTAAACAAAACAACAATAGGACTAGTTAAAAGAACCAATCAGTACTAATTAATAGTAGCACCAATTAAATATCGTGGAAAAGAACACTATTTTTATAATTCTTTTTGTCCTCTAATATAACAATTTAACTCTTTTTAAAACTCTTTATTGGATATTTAAATTCTATAGGCTATATTACCGTGTCTTAAGATACATACATGTAAGACTTTTTAAAAGGAAAATATAGGCCGGGTGTGGTGGCTCACGCCTGTAATCCTAGCACTCTGGGAGGCCGAGGTGGGAGGATTGCTCGAGGTCAGGAGTTCGAGACCAGCCTCAGCAAGAGCGAGACCCCGTCTCTACTAAAAATAGAAAGAAATTAGCTGGACAACTAAAAATATATAGAAAAGATTAGCCAGGCATGGTGGCGCATGCCTGTAGTCCCAGCTACTCGGGAGGCTGAAGCAGGAGGATTGCTTGAGCCCAGGAGTTTGAGGTTGCTATGAGCTAGGCTGCCACCACAGCACTCTAGCCTGGGCAACAGAGCCAGACTCTGTCTTGAAAAAATAAAAAATAGGCCGGGCGCGGTGGCTCACGCCTGTAATCCTAGCACTCTGGGAGGCTGAGGTGGGCGGATTGTTTGAGCTCAGGAGTTTGAGACCAGCCTGAGCAAGAGCGAGACCTCGTCTCTACTAAAAATAGAAAGACATTATCTGGCCAACTAAAATATATATAGAAAAAATTAGCCGGGCATGGTGGCGCATGCCTGTAGTCCCAGCTACTCGGGAGGCTGAGGCAGTAGGATCGCTTAAGCCCAGGAGTTTGAGGTTGCTGTGAGCTAGGCTGATGCCACGGCACTCACTCTAGCCAGGGCAACAAAGCGAGACTCTGTCTCAAAATAAATAAATAAAAATAAAAAATAATAAAAATTTTAAAATAAATAAAATAAGAAAACATGTCTTTGATGTTTACTCACACATTTATCACTTCTGATGTTCATCTTTCCTTTGTGTAGATGCCAATTTCCATTTGGTATCAGTCCTTCTGCCTGAAAAACTTCTTTAGCATTTCTTGTAGTGCAGGTCTGATGGTGATTAATTATATGATCTTTGTTTCACTTTCATTTTTGAGAGTTTTTTTCATTTATCTACTACTTTTAGCTCTTTAAAAATGTCATTCCATTGTCTTGGACCTGCATGGTTTCGACAAGAAGCCAGCAGCTGTTCTTACCTTGTTTCCCATGAATATAATGTGTCATTTTCCCCCTCTGGCTCCTTTTAGGATTTTCTCTTTACCACCGGTTTTCAGCAATTTGAATATGGTCTTCTTTCGTGTTGTTCTTCTTTATGTTTCTTCTGCTTGAAGTTCACTGAGCCTCTCATATCTGTGGGTTTACAGTTTTCATCAAATTTGGAAAATATACAGGCATTATTTCTTCAAAATTTTTTTTTGTTTCTGCTTCTCTCTCCTCTTCTTTTGGTACTCCAATTATGCATATGTTACACCGCCAGCCCCACTCCTGCATAAATGTCCTCTTCACCCCCACCAGGCTCTAACACCTCACAACTGGCCATCTCCCCTATGCGGAAGCCTTTCTCAACCTGCTCAGGCTCCATCACCCCATTCTGGGTCACTCCTCCCACCCTGCCACAGGGATGCCATCGTTAAGCCATTTGGGCTATAACATCTCATGCTAGGCTGCTGCACTCCTCACCATGCTCTGGCTTGGACTCCACACACTGGACCCCCCTAGATGCCCTCCTCAGCCCACTTGAGCTCTCGCCCCTGCTGCCCCCACCTCTGGCATCTTGTTTTTAATTTTACCTTCAAGTTGGCTAGTGCAGATGTAGAGAAATGCTATTACATTTTTGTATATTGACCTTGCATGTGGTGACCTTGTTGAACTCTCTTATGAATGCTAATAATTTGTTGATTCTATTGGGTTTTCTTGGAATATGATTATATTATCTGCACATAATGATAGTTTTATCTCTTCCCTTCTAAACTGTATACTTACTTCTTTTTTATTTGTCCTATAGCTTTGCTTATCTATGATTTCTAATACTAACTTAAATGATGGCAGAGATAGTGGCGTCCTTCTCTTTATCAGTCTTAAAGAGCCCACATGTGGAATTTCTCCATTAACCATAGTGTTTCTGTGGGTGTTTGGTAGGTACTTTCACCAATTTCACCAAATTCCTTCTATTCCTACTTTACTCAGTCTTAATATAGAGATATTTAAGTTTATCAAGTGCCTTAGAAAAGAAAGGCAAAAGGAATTTGTTGGTGGGATATCCATGACACATGTACTCAATGGGTGCCCCGTGAATCAGGCTTGGGAATGGGCAGGAACTAGGGCAGTCTGGGGGGATGACGTCATGGCCCACAGTCCTGTCAAGACACTGCCACTAAATGGATGGGCCCTATCTTTTTTAACTCTGTCTCATGTTTTTAAAGGGATTATGTTTAAAAGCAATTTTAGGTGTACAGGTAAATTGAGCAGATAATGCAGAGAGTTTTCATCTACCCTCTTTCCCCTCAACACACAGTTCCCCTGCTATTAACATCTTGCATTAGTGTGATACATTTGTTACAACTGGTCACCCAGTATCGATACAGTATTATTAACTAAAGTCCTTGTTTATATAAGAGTTCACATGTTGTATTGTACAGTTCTATGGGTTTTGACAGATGCATAATTTCAGCACCTGCGATGACAGAATCATATAAAATAGTTTCACTGTCCTAAAAATCCCATGTTCCACCCATTCATCCCTCCCTCCTTCTCTATGAATCCCTGAGACCACTGATCTTTTCACTGTCTCTATAGTTTTGCCCTTTCTAGAATGTCATATAGGGCCAAGCGCGGTGGCTCATGCCTGTAATCCTAGCACTCTGGGAGGCCGAGGCGGATGGATCATTTGAGCTCAGGAGTTCGAGACCAGCCCGAGCAAGAGCGAGACCCCCGTCTCTACTGAAAAATAGAAAGAAATTAGCTGGACAACTAAAAATATATAGAAAAAATTAGCCGGGCATGGTGGCGCATGCCTGTAGTCCCAGCTACTTGGGAGGCTGAGGCAGAAGGACTGCTTGAGCCCAGGAGTTTGAGGTTGCTGTGAGCTAGGCTGACGCCACGTCACTCTAGCCAGGGTGACAGAGTGGGACTCTGCCTCAAAAAATAATTAATTAATTAATTAAAAAAAATAGAATGTCATATAGTTGAAATCAATATGTAGCCTTTTAGACTAGCTTCTTTTACTTAGTAGTATGTATTTAAGGTTCCTCTATGTTTTCCTGTGTCTTTATGGCTCATGTCTTTTTATTGCTGCATAATAACTCCATTGTATGAATGTACTACCATTTGTTTATCCATTCACTGCTGAAAGACATTTTGGTTGCTCCTAGTTTTTGGCAATTATGAATAAAGCTGCTTGTAGACATCCATGTGAAAGTTTTTGTGTGGATATTTAAGAAAAACCTAGGAGTGCAATTGCTGGATGGCATGATAAGACTATGTTTAGCTTTGTAAGAAACTGATAAACTGTCTTCCATGTGGCTGTAGCACATTGCATTTCCCCAGCAATGAACGAGAGTTGCTATTGCCCCCCAACCACCTCCAGCATTTGCTATTGTCAGTAATTTGGATTTTAGTCATTCTAATGGGTGTGCAATGATATCTCATTGTTGTTTTAATGTGCAATTCCCTGGTGACATGCGATGCTGAGCATCTTTTCATAGGCTTATTTGCCATCTGTGTATCTTCTTTGTCTTAGTGCCTGTTCAGATCTTCTGCCCACTTTTAAATTGGGTTGTTTTATCATTGTTGAGTTTTTGTAAATTCTGTATATAAGTCCTTCATCTGATATATGTTTTGCAAAGATTTTATCCTAGTCTGTGGCTTTCTTTTCAGTCTCTTAATGATATCTTTTGCAGGGTAGGTTTTCCATTTTAATGAAGGCTAACTTACTCATTTTTTCTTTCATGTATCATGCTTTTGGTTTTGTACCTAAAAACCCATTGCCAAACTCAAGGTTACCTAAATTTTCTTCCCAAACCTGGGTTCCCATCCCCTCCCCTCTCACCAGCTATTCACACCTACTTTGCATATGCACCCAAACAGGAAGTCCCAAATATCCTGAAGAATTCTTTGTACTCTGAGATGTTTCACAGAGAAACGGACAGAGTGTAACAGACACCCAGGTGGCCAGCACCTGGCTCTGACACATTACCTCTGACAGCCAAACCTGAGAGCTGACCTGCCCACCCCATAGAGGTTAAGTCAGGCTGCCTGGGCTCAAATCTTGAATCCACCACTTACTTAGCTGCTCTGTGCCTCAGTTCCCCCTCTGTCAAAAGGCAGAAATGAGAGTGCCCACCTCATAGGGAGGTGGGGAGCGGTGGATGAACTTACATACATAGAATGCTTTGAACAGCACCTGGCACATAGTGAGCACTCAACAAGAGCCAGCTCTTATCCTTTCATCTTCCCTCTTGATGCAACGGAAGAGATAATCATCTGCTGTAAGGCTAACCTCTTTGGTGGGCTTCCAGATCCTTCCCCTCCCACCTACTCGGAGATGGCACTCTTGATCAACCCTTCTCTACTGGCTGTGATAATTGATGTCTAAACAGGCTCGCTCCCGTTTAAAACACACTCACCCTCCCCTCCCAATATGCCAAATACCCTCCAGCTACCGCCCTCTCCACCTTCCTTCTCCTTTCACAACCATTAGGACAGAGTTGCCTGCACGTGTTCTCCGCTGTTTCCTCCCATCCTACTGGCCCCTCAGCCAGCAGTGAACAGCCTTCCAGTTCCCCATCCCCGGGCTCTTCCTGGTACCATCCATGGCCTCCTTGCAACACCATCCAGTGGGTACTTCTCAGTTCCCATCCTGCCCTGACCACACAGCCACAGCAAGATTTGGCCTTGCTGACTCCTTGGAGCACTGCCTGGCACCCCTCTCCCCAACTCAGGGCCACCTCCCTTTGCATTGCCTCCCACCTCTCTGCCCACTCTGTCAGGACCCTCCCTGGCCCAGTGTTCTCTTTCTCCCTTCCTGGACCATCTCACCCATGCTGGTGGCTCCACTTGCCATAAGAGATCAAAGGCTCCCAATTTATATCTCCAATCCCAGCGTCTTCACTGATTTTTCAGATCCACGTGGCCTGTAGTCAACTACTGCTAGGACAGCTCCTCTAGATGTCTTAAAGACACTCAAATGCAACATGATCACAATTGAGCTAATGGTACAACCACTTTGGAGAACTACTTGGGGATATCTTCTAAAGCTGAACATACACACACCCGGTGGCACACACAATTCCACCTTTAGGTACCCATGGCAACATAGACACAGGCACCAAAAGACATGCAAGAGAATGTTCAAAGCAGCACGACTCACAACAGTCCCAAACTGGAAACTCCCCAAATGCCCAGCCACAGTCGAACAGATAAATAAGTGGCAATATATTCATAGGAGAGAATGCCCACATACAGCGATGAAAATGAATGATCTAGAAATATATCCAACAATATGGAATAAATCTCACAACATAATGTTGAGCAAAAGAAGCCAGACACAAAAGAATACAGCCCTCAGTGTCCATGGAAGATTGGTTCCAGGAGTTCCCTCCATACCAAACTCTGCAGGCGCTCAAGTCCCTGATATAAAATGGAATAGTATTTGCATATGGCCTAACCACATCCTCCCGCATACTTTACATTATCGCTAGACTATTTATAATACCTCGTGCAATATAAACGCTACATAAATAGTTGTTAACTCTGTATTGTTTAGGGAATAATGACAAGAAAAAAAAAGTCTACACGTCCAGCACAGACCTTTTTCTCTGCATCTTTTGGATCCAGTTGGTTGAATCCACGGGTGTAGAATGCACGGATACAGACAGCTGACTGTGTATACCATATATTTCCATTTATATAAAAGTCAAGCACATGCAAACCTGGTCTATGGTGCTAGGAGTGGAGACAACGTTTGCCCCCGGGGAGCAACAGCTGGAAGGGGAGGCGAGGGGCTTCTGAGTGTTGGGGATGTTGTCTTCCAACCTGCCGCTCAGCCCGGGTGCTGGTTGTACAGCAGCGTTTGATGGTGCAAGTTCATTAATTATGACCTGTGCACTTTTCTGCATGTATATTAGACCCCAAAGAAAAGTTAAAAGAAAATAAAAACCCTAGATTTATCCTCTTCCCCGTTAAGCAACCCCTTTTTCTGGTGTTCTCTCTCTTTCACAGAATGGCCCCAACTTCCTACTCAGTTGCCCAGATCCAGAAACTTGGGGGTCATTCGCCATGTTCCCCTGTCCCTACCACTCACATCCAGTCCATCCCTAAATGCTGTCACTCCAACCTCCTCACTATGACTCAGATCTACCCACCCTCTCCACCCTACTGCCTCTTCCTTAACCCAGACTCCATTCCTCCTACCTGAGCTCCTGCAGTAGCCCCCTATCTGGGCCCCTCACCCCCGATCTTGTCACCTCTGATTCATCCCCACACAGCAGCCAGGGGGATCCTTCTAGAATGACAATCCAATCACAACTCTCCCCTGGTTAAAATCTTTCCATGGTCTGGCGCAGTGGCTCATGCCTGTAATCCTAGCACTCTGGGAGGCCGAGACAGGAGGATGCCTTGAGCTCAGGAGTTCGAGACAAGCCTGAGCAAGAGCAAGACCCCGTCCCTACCAAAACCAGAAAAACTTAGCCAGACATGGTTGCAGCCAGCCAAGTAGTCCCAGCTACTTGGGAGGCTGAGGCGAGAGGATTGCTTGAGCCCAGGAGTTTGAGGTTGAAGACGCTGCCTCAAAAAAAAAAAAAAAAAAAAAAAAACACTTTCACTGTTTCCCCACAGCCTCTAAATAAAGCCCATTATCCTACTGCAGGCTTCCAGGTGTGCTGAGTCCTGGGTCTCCGACTCCACACCTGCTTCACCTTTAGGCAGCCCCCTCCAATGCTATGCTGCTCCAGGCAGTCCCATGAGCCTTTGCACAGGCTTTTCAGGGGCTGGGGAACCTTCTCCTTCCCCTCATCCCGGCTTTTCCCAGCCAAGTCCTGCACAGCCTTTAGTTCTCAGTTCAGATGTCCTCCTGCATCTGTGAAGAGTTTAGGCCCATTTGGGCTGTCACAGTGGCATGTGCACCCATCACAGCACACATCACATGATAGTGAGACTGTTGCTATGTGTCCACTTTCCCCGCTGGAATGTGGGCTCCATGGAGGGAGAATCGTGTCTGTCTTGTTCACCACGACACCCCCTGCACCTAGGGTCTGACAGGTGGCAGAGGCTCAGCAAAGGTTTGTTGAACGGGTGATGGCTCCAGAAGAAGGTCTAGGCTGCCGAGTGCTGGAGGCCTGGGGTGTGTCTCCAAGGGGGTTGGTAAGAAAGTAGACAGGAGTTCACCCTTGAAAGACAAGAGTCCTAGAATTTAGCATCATGGAACATGGGCCTGAAGGGACCTCAGAGGCCATCTAATAGTCCGTTTATTAATTTACAAATGAGAAACCCAAGGAAAGGAGCCACTGGATGGATAAAGATTGGGGGGAAGAAGGGGAAGTGGTAGCCACAGAGTAAAGCAAGGTGATGATGAAAAATGAATATTTAGCGCTGAAAGGTGGCCCACTTCCGGGTCTCCCCGGTGGAGCTGGACACTGGCCTCCTTGCATCAACCACTAGATGGCGCCAGCTCCCCAGGCAAGGAAGAAAGCAAGGTCAGCCTGGCTCACCTTCTGTTCCACCCTTCCTGAGTTACTCCCTCAGGCTTGGCTCTCTGTGAGCCCACATGCTGTGCCCATGCCCAGGTGACATGATACCTGGGCTCCAGGGAACAGCTTTCGTCAGCAGCACAACTTCTCTCAGAGCCAGAGACTGGGTGGGCAATGGACCTTGATCTGGGCATTGGCCAGCACTGCTCTTTCTCCCAGAGGCCCCAGGCACAGGCTGCCCTGCGAACCTCTCTACCAGGGGCAGGACTCTGGCCGGGCTGGCACCTGCTCATCTTGTTGGCCCGGGCAAGGTGGGGCGGGTGGCACTGGTTCCACTGCATCCTCCAGCTACCTCGCCACCCTAGCTGGCAGGTGCCCACTCAGCAGTTGATGGCTCCATCCTGCTGGCCTGACAAGCTCCTTTGGGGCCACTCATGGCCCCATCTGGGAAGCTGCTCCCGCTCCTCCCCTGGAGCCTTCAGTTGTCCTAACCCTGCCAAGCATGGCTCAGCCTCAGGCAAGGGTCTGCTAGGGCAGTGCCAAGATGATTCAGCCCCTCTTCAGTAGTGGGGAGTCTCATTTATTCATTCAACAAATATCTATTGAGCACTGTTCTGGGTGTCTGGAAGGTAGTGGTGAAGTGGATGGGCACAGTCCCTGGCATCTGGGAGCATACATGGGGGACCAGATGTTAACCTCACATTATCAAATAATTGTTTGATTACTTCTTTAAGTTTCTAACGTCACAGTTTCAGTTCATTTCTAGAACTCTCAGAATTTAAGAGCAGGATGGAAATTATCCTAGTATAACCCACCACCACCATACTTTCAAGTCCAGGACTCCAGGCTTCCAGCCCAGCGCTCATCCACTGTACTCCGGAGCCACTGGCCGGCTGGGAGTGAGGAGGGAAGCGGGAGGGGGGGCTCTTGAGAATGGTAGACTCCCCCAGCTCTGAATCACCGGCTCCTTCTTGGTCTTGGCTGATGAATGAATGAACCCCCGAGAAGGGTCTTGCCCTACCCTGTCCCTTCTCTGTAGGGAGTTGGGGGCTCCAAAGCAGGCCCCGCCCGCCTCCCCCGCTCCCATCCTGGGAGGGGAGCCGGCCCGCCCAGTGCCCTTCCTGCCCCCAACGCCGCGGGCTCTCTTGGCGCCCTCTTGGCAGCAGAACAGAGGGCACCCAGAGCGGGTGGCAACTCGCCCCGCCACGGGCTCGGAGCGGCGGGCCATGGGCGCTGGGGGGACGCGGAGATAGACAGACAGATAGCGCTCCCCTCGCCCGCCCCCGCCCCCACCTTTCCCACGCGGCGGCCTGGGGAGCGGCCGGGACCGGGCGGGCATCCACCCCTGCCCCTCGGCCCGCGGGCTGTGCCCTCTGTTTCCGCCAACTGCAGCTCTCAAAGCCCTTGGAGCCTCTGGCAGCCTGCTGGCGGGAGGGTGTCTGACTTTGAAAGGGGACACAGAGCCCCTTGCACACTTTTCTGCCTGGCAGGGTCTACGGAGACCCTCCCTGGGGCTTGGCGAGGCGCCGGGCTTGCAGAGCCCAGGAGTGACCACTAGGTGGCGCGCTGGCACCGCGTGTCCTCGTCGCGTTCTCCCGGCTAGGCAGGGCAAGGGGACAGGCGCTTGGAAGGGGCGGGCTAGGAACTGAGTTTGGAGGAGCCCTCCCTCCCCCAAAGAAAGGCGAAGAGCAGAATTGCGGGTGGAATGGAGATATCAGCTAGGCGTTGGGAACGGCTAGGATGACCTCCGGGCTTGGCCTTGGGTTAGACAGAACTAGGAGCTTGAGGGCTGGGGAGTCCCCAAGGAGGGGAGGCAGTTATTCAGGACTTTTATGGGGACGGAGTTGAATGGAGCATCACGCCCCCAGCCCCTGGGGATTGGGAAGGTACTGAGAGGTCTATAGGCACCTGCATACAACTACACATTCACACAGAGATGGCCCTCCACTGCCCTGCACACACTGCCGCTTTCTCACACACTCACTCCTGCACTCACATCCATCTGTGTGTACTGTGGAACACATGAAACCCTCACATTACACACCCCAGAGACACCCATCCCATGCACCTGATCCCTAAAAATGTCCACCTTCCCCAGTGCTGTCCCACGATAGACAGAATCTGCCCCCAGATGTGTGGAGGCACAGGGCCATAGAGCCAGACTGTGTCCCACCCAACCTCATGGGGACCCCAGGTCCCTCGCTCCCTCCAGCAAGCTTGGGCCATCTCTGAAACTGCACACTTACAGTTTTGGAGATAGTTCTGGAATCACCAGGCAGGCTGTACACCCCACCCTTCCCATCAGCCCCTAAATCCACATTTTCCTGCCCCCCCTCCTCCAGTAGGGTCACCCCAGGGCCAAATTGCATCCTTCATAGACCCAAGGCACTTTTGCCTGGTGGACCCCTTCCTCCATAAAAAAAAAAAAAATTTTAATTACATTTTATGACTACATTGCTACAAAGACAAATATCATATAGTCAAACATTCTCTTCCACCTAAAAATTGTTTTTCTTTTCTTCTGACTTTAAGAGAAATTAAAACATTTTCTTGGGCCCTGAGTCCTCACCACTTTTGGGCACATTCGTCTGTCTGTCATTTGCATACCACACACACACACACACACACACACACACCCCAACTCAGACTACCTCCTTCCACAAACACCCAATGGGCAAATTCCCCTCCTCCCCAGCCCACCTAAGCCCACCTCCCACCCCCAGCCAGGGAAACAGACAGACTGACAGATCCTGGGGGCTCTGCTGGAGCGACAGGAGAGCAGCGAGGGGCCTGTGTGTGTGTGTGTGTGTGTGTGTGTGTGTGTGAGTTTTGGGTAACAACAAAGGCTGAGGGAGAGAGAAGAGGGAGGAGAGAGCACAGGGAGAGGGAGAGCGAGCGAGAGCGCGAGAGCATGTTTTGCCTGGAAGGCAAGACTCGCGGCCAATCAGCGCGCAGGAGCCTCCCTCTTCGACTCCACTATTGAGTCTATAACCGGCTGGCCGGGCGGAGCAGGCAGCATTTGACTGTGGCTTGGGACGCGAGGAGAGGCGTGCAGCGACCGCCGGCCGGCCGGCGATGGTGTAAACCCCCTCCGCCTCCGCCTCCCCCGAGACGCGGCCGGGCCCTCCCCTCGCCCTCTGGACACACACCCCTGCCTGGTCTCCTCCGCCTCCCCTGCGCTCCGGTCGGCGTCGCCGCTGCTCAGAGGAGGCCTGCCCCAGGGAGGTGCAGCGCCCGCCAGGATGAGTGGCTCCTTCGATCGCAAGCTCAGCAGCATCCTCACCGATATCTCCAGCTCGCTTAGCTGCCATGCGGGCTCCAAGGACTCGCCCACCCTGCCCGAGTCTTCTGTCACTGACCTGGGCTACTACAGCGCTCCCCAGCACGACTACTACTCGGGCCAGCCCTACGGCCAGACGGTGAACCCCTACACCTACCACCACCAGTTCAATCTCAATGGGCTTGCAGGCACCGGCGCTTACTCGCCCAAGTCGGAATATACCTACGGAGCCTCCTACCGGCAATACGGAGCCTACCGGGAGCAGCCGCTGCCTGCCCAGGACCCAGGTCAGGACCAGGCGGGTCGCCCGGAGGGTGGGGGACACTGGAAGGTTCCCGAGGGAGAGAAAGGTGGGGAATAGAAGCTGAAATCGAGGGAAGCCTTGAGGGTAAGAAAAGTACTGCCTGGAGTTAGAGGGGGTGGGCGAGATGACCCCTAGAGGGGCCAGGCGACCTTCCAGCCCCGAGACTGCGAGCGTTTGGGGCACGGTGCGCGCTGTGCGCCGCGATCTCGGGTGAGGATCTGGGCGAGCTGGAAAGGAAGGAGAGGGAGGTGGATTGTCAGGGAACCTCCTAACCGAGGTGATTTTGCGGGCACTTCAGATCGAGTCGCAGAGGACTGGAAGCTCTAGGGACCCTCCTTCGGATGTGAGATGGGGAGACGCGGAGTAGTGAGGGGGGCATGGAAAAAGATCCACCAAAGTCACGGGAAAATGGGGGGAAGCAGCGACCGAGAGGCAGAGAAGCCGAAAAAGAGAAAGGTGGAGACAGCAAGAGAGAAAAAGACTGAGTGAGAGAAAGGACGGAAGAAAGAGAGGAAAGGAAGGAAGGGAGGAAGGAGGTGAAAGAAAGAAAAATAAAGCAAGAGAATCTGTACTATCCTTGCAACTTCCTGAAAATCTAAAACTACTCTAAATTAAAAAAGTCAAAGAGGGGGGCGGGAAGAGCGAGAGAACGCCGACAAGGTGGGGCTGAGACGGGGGCGGCCGGCAGACGGTGGCGAGGGGCCGCGAGGCTGGGCGGCCAGCCGGGAAGGCGTCGCGAGCAAAGCCGCGCCGGTCCTCGCCCGGCGGGGGCTGGCGCTGGGGACCGCGCTCCGGGAGCCCGGCGCGGAGCTGGGAGCGCCGCGTCGCGGGCGGCCGCCGACTCCAGTTCTGTGGCCGTGGCTCCCTCCTGGGCCTCCGGCGGCGGAGCGCGCAGCCTGGAAATCCCGGAGCGAGTCGGTGGGCCGGAGGGAGGGCGTTCCCCGGGGTCCTGGCTGGCGCCGAGTCGCAGCCGAGGCTGAGCGGCCCCCTGCCCCGCCCGGTTGGTTCCCGCAGTGTCGGTGAAGGAGGAGCCGGAAGCTGAAGTGCGCATGGTGAACGGGAAGCCCAAGAAGGTCCGAAAGCCGCGCACGATCTACTCCAGCTACCAGCTGGCCGCCCTGCAGCGCCGCTTCCAGAAGGCCCAGTACCTGGCGCTGCCCGAGCGCGCCGAGCTGGCTGCGCAGCTGGGCCTCACGCAGACACAGGTTGGTGCGGGTCGGTCGAAGGCCGCGGGGGCCGGCTGGGGGCGCGCGGGAACTCCGGGTTCCCCAGTCGCTGCGGAGCCTGGCTGGCCTTTTAATGGCCCTGCAAGCTCCTGGAACTCTTGTCTGTGGCAATGGGGGCCTGCAAGTCTCAACTTCTGCCAGAAAGTTGTGCGTTAGCACGTGTACAAGTGTATATAGTTGTGAACCCGTGCAACCGTGTATGTCTGTCACAGGGAGAGGTGCCCTCCTTCTCTACCCCAGAATCCCCAGCTCCCAAGTCCCCCTGCAGTGCTGGTCACTTAGCAGAAGTCCACCTCATGCTTCCCCTCCAGGCTAGGTATGCATGCGTAGGGTGTATATGTGTACATGTATACGCCAGGTATGAGTTTGCACACATGCTGTGGGCCTGCATGCAGGAGAGGATGCTTCCATAAGGAGTGCGATCCTTCGAGGGTCATTGTGTATAAAGATGGGAGCACACGTGTGTGACTGTGTGCACCCTGGTGAGTGCACATACAAAGATGCATGCTTTCATCAAAATACCACATTCCTGCTCAGCACCCAAACGCCGCACCCCTGCCTCTGCCAGGAGCCAGGAGGAGAAGTTCCCTACCAGTTCCCCCAGGAGATGGGAACTCAAAAATGGGAGGCCCACCCCCACCCTCAGTCTGTCCCTAAAGCCCCCAGCAGCCTGTCACTGCTCAGGGGAGGAGTGGCAGATGCCTGGCTCCCTGCAGGTGTTGACAGGCGGCCTCCCGTTGTGGCTGTGGCTGGCTGCGTGGGGACCAGGCCCTGGGAATCTGGGTCACCTGGTGAGGAGCTGATTCATTGTTTGTACCAGTCACGGGGTGGGGAGCGGCTGGGGGAGGGGGTGATACCCCAAGGGAAATTTGGGGAATCATGGCTCATCTGCCCCTGAGTCCTCGGGTCACCCCCATTCCCAAGCTGGAGCCCAGGAGGACTTCTCCATGCCCGAGCGTGTGAACCTGGGCGCTCGTGTCTGTGGGTGTTTATCTGGGTGGGTCTGTGTGTGCGCGTGTCTTTGCAGTCTTAGCCTGCTGTCTGTGTGAGGCTGCGATGGGTGCGTTGCTGAGTAGGGAGATGCGGATGTGGGTGTGTTTGTCCCTGTGTACCTGTGCGCCTCTGCTTCTGGGTATGTAATGTGAACCAAGTGCCACAGACTGCCCATCTCCACCTGGACTGCTTTCTATTGAGCACTTACTGCATACCAGGCGACGTTAAGTTTCTTCTATGTCCTACCTTATTTAAGCCTCGGAATGACCATGTTGGGAAGGTAATAGTTCAGTCCTCATCCTCATCCTCCTTTTGCAGATGAGAAGGCAAGAACCAGAGTGGTTAAGTAACTTGCCCAAGGTCACACCTAGTAAGTGGCAGAGCAGAAATTGCACCCAGGTGGTCGAATGTTCCTAGCCAGGGTTCTCTCCCAAATGGAAGGAAAACAGGCACGTAGCAGTCAGGACACCTGTGTTTTGCCTGGTTCTTGTGTGAGACTGGGTGCTGGCCTTGTCTTCTCTGAGCTGGGTTCCTCTTGGGAGTTCTTCCTCAGCATTCTGAGAGGCTAACCAGCTACCCTTCTCTTTTCTGGCCCAGGTGAAAATCTGGTTCCAGAACCGCCGCTCCAAGTTCAAGAAGCTCTACAAGAACGGGGAGGTGCCTCTGGAGCACAGTCCCAACAACAGCGATTCCATGGCCTGCAACTCACCGCCGTCACCCGCCCTCTGGGACACCTCCTCCCACTCCACTCCGGCCCCTGCCCGCAGCCAGCTGCCCCCACCGCTCCCCTACAGCGCCTCCCCCAGCTACCTGGACGACCCCACCAACTCCTGGTACCACGCACAGAACCTGAGTGGACCCCACTTACAGCAGCAGCCGCCTCAGCCGGCCACCCTGCACCACGCCTCCCCCGGGCCCCCGCCCAACCCTGGGGCTGTGTACTGAGCACCCACCTGGCCTGCACCCCCCAACGAAGGACCCCGGGACCAGGCAAGAGGCGCCTCCGTCCTAGCTGACACTCAGGAATAATCGAGGAGCACAGGGGAAGGGCGCCCTCTTTCCCTCCTTCCTGCCCCTTCTTCCAGGGACTCAAGAGCTTCCAGACAAAATTTGCATGGACCAAGGATGTCCCCTGAACCTCCCTCCCCCTGCCCAGACACTGGGCTGCCCCTCCAGATGTTGGGGCATTCTACCCCAGTGAGGACATCTGTCCCCCTTCTGCTCCAGGGACCTGGATTGGCTTTCAAAGGCTCATCACCTTCCAGCTTCTAAAACTCAGTACCTGTTCCCAGACTGGAGACCGTGGAGACAGGGGGACTTTGGAGGGTTTGCAGGTCCAGTCTGGGCCAGGGCACCAGGCACTCCAGATCCTACAACCTGTCAGGCCTGGTTCCTCCTGTGCCACCTGTGGCCTCCCCCTGCTTGAGTGGCTCCTCTGCCAAAAAGACATCGGATGTCGTTACTGGGACTCAGGGTGGCGACCTGAACTAGCCCCCGCCCTGCACTTCTAGCCCTCGTTTAAGATTTGAGGGTTAAACCAAAGAAACCCCCGAAGTGAGGGAATCTTTTAATATTTGTGGTTTAAGAGGAAAGAACTAAAGGAGCCGTCTCTCTCCTCTCTCCCCCTCTGTCCGGAGAGAAGGAGGGGTGGGTCTCAGATGTTTTTCCTAAGGACCTATTTCTTCTTCCATGTACAGGACTTTGCACAACTTTGGTTTTAAAAGCTGTTGAAAACTAGGAACACAAAGGGCATTGCTAACAGATAGGACCAAATCTCCCCGTGCGTGGGCACCTCCATTCGGCCCCTGCCCCCCACCTCACCTCCTCCTCTCCCCCAGTAAGTTGGCAGTTTTGGCACCAAATCCCACATCTCCAAGGAGACATACCAAGCAAGACAAACCCCCAACACCCCCTTTCCAGTGGCCTTGGAAACAGATCGCTCCTGAGCTAGAGAACGTCCAGCGAAGTGCGCAGGATGGAAGGGGAGGGTTCATTCCTGCCTTTCGGGGTAAGGGGTGGCTGCCTGGAGGGCTGATGGCACTGCCCCCACCTCCCCGACCCAGACGTCCCCCCAAAGCTCACTTTCCTCCACCCTTGATGTGGTAAAGCATCAAGAAAAGGAGAGGTGGAAGACCAGAGCGATACATAGAAATGTATTTTTTTTTTAAGAGCAACAGAGAGAAGCAGCCTCCTCCCTGCTGTGGTTTCCTATTTATGTGACCCCAGTCCTCCTGGACGCATCTCCCTGTGTGCTGTGAGCTGAGAGAGAGCGGTGTGGGCTCTGGCTGCATTTGGGTTTCGTGGGAGGTGCAGGAGCCAGGAGAGACATGGTGGGTCTTGAAGAGTCCCACCCAGGGGGACAGGAACAAAGCCATCTCCTACCCTCTCCCAGCCTTCTCATTTCTGCTTTCTTACTGGACCCATCTTTATATATAATGTTAATAAAAAAGAAGAAAATAATCACTGAGCTCTTTGAACTGGAGGCTGGTGGCAGACAGCTCTTTCGGGGAGGGCCTGGGAGTTAGGAAAGGTGTTTGGCGGGGAGGGACCTCTGAGCCTGCAGGGTCTCCCAGGGACACAGAGTCCCAGGGAACCCACTGCAGAGATGTGGGCTAGGCCTGGCCCTGGTGGCAGGTACTCCTGACCCCATGGCTGCCCCCAATCTGGGCCGTTCTGGGTGGGAGGCTCCCAGCCGTGGCCTCCCTGACTCCACTCTGCTTGGTAGCGTGGCGTTCCCTGTCAGCCAGCTCCCTGGGCAGCACCGCCGCCAGGTGACCTCTGAGCTACTCTTTGATCTTGAGCTCACATACAGACATGCTTGCACACGTGTGTAAACCCCCTGCCTCCACGCCCAGGCACTCCCCGCCCCTCACCCTCCTGTCTGCCCCTTCCAGCTTGGGGTGAGGGTGGAGCACAGGGACACCACTGCTCCCACAGCTGGCAGGGACCTGGGCCACTGGGATCCAGGCCGGGAGATGGTGGGGGTGGGGAGGCTCTGTGTTTACCTTCTTGGGGAGGGCTCAGGCCCTGACTCAGAGCCTTCTTGCTGTCACCACCCTCCTCTTCTAGGTGCTCAACCCCAAAGCTCTGGAGACTGAGAGCTGGAGGTGGTAGAATGAATGGAGGTGTGTGCGAGTGACACATCCTGGCACAGATGGGAGACAGCGCGAATGTGTGCACACACCTGTGAAGCTGCCTCCCTCTTTCGTACACACGAACCGAGACACAGAACAACATCTCTCCATTGTCATGCACACACGGACTCCCACCTGAGGCCAATGTGTCATCGTCTGCAGGCACAGCTGTAGACAGAAACACACACCTGAGACACATTAGCATCACACAAACTGCAAAGCCAAAGCCTTAACACCCAAGAGAGATAGGCTCCCAACACATAGGTGGCACAAACACTCAAGTCACCGGTGTCACACACACACTCGTGCTCACGCACAGGCAGAGGAAACTCCCTGTAATGGAAAAAGTTGGGTAGAAAATCAGCAACACCACCCAGCAGCCGAGGTGACCCAGCTCAGCCTGGAACCTCCCTGTCAGGCCCTCAGTTTCCTCATCTGTCAATGGGAATAACAGTCCCCACCCTGTTGGCTGGGCTGTTGCGAGGCAGCATAAGAAGGCAGGCAGAGTGGCTCTCAGCTCACGAAGGGACTTGGGAGACAGTCACAGCCACGCAGATGAGGGGTTCTCCTGGCAGGGCTCCAGAGCTGGGGGCACCCAGCCCCCCTCCATCCTGCTCCCTCTCAAAGGCAGACCCTTCCCTCCCCCCACGCTCCAGGGAGGCGGCAGGGAGGAGGGCCTCCAGCCCACAGACGCCGCCAGCCAGCCGGGCTGGCAAGGGTTAAGGTGGCAGCTGCCAGGCGGGGCTGAGCCGAGCAGTTTGGTTTGAGGGCTGCGTGCAGGCAGAAGCAGCGAGGCGGCAGCCAGGCAGACTTGCTGGAGACACTGCATTTTATTAGGGCTGGGCTGCCAGCAAAGGGAGGGAGAGGGAAGAGAAGGGCAGAAAGAGAGAGGAAGGAAGGAGGGAGGCTGGGCGGGCAGGCAGGCGGCTTCTTCGGGATGAAAGGATGTTGTAAGCTCCCTAATTCCTCCCAGCTCATCCCGGCTCTGTCGGGCTGGATTAACTGCCCAGGTGACCTCCTGCTGGGGTCAGCCCCACCTCTGACCTCCCCTTCCTCCTCTCCTCACCTCTAGGCAAGGCAGGTCGCCCTCTTCACCAGCCCTGGTGGGAGCCCCCACGGGGACAGGGGCCTGGGTGCGGGACCTGGCAGGGTGTCCAGCCCCTCTTCTGCCGGGTGCTTCTTGACTACACCCATTGCCTCATGTCAACCTTCAGGGAAGAAGGTGGGTGTGCTAGGGAACCCCAGTCTGCCCTGAGGGTCACTGTTCTCCAAACCTTAGAAACACCTGGCATTTGCTAAACTCCTACTTGGTGCCAGGGACTTTGCAAGTGATCTTCACAACAGCTTGGCAGGTGGGTGGTATAGCGTCCATTTTTCAGATGGGAAAACTGAGGCTAGAGAGGTTCCGTCTCTGCCAAGTTCACCTAACTAATACTTGGCAATGCTGGGATTTGAACCCAGGTCTGTCTGGAGAATGAGTGCTCTTAATGGGCTTTTTGGAATCTCAGTTTACTAAGACGCCCCAGGGCAGAGTGTCCAGAGCTGGACCCACTGCAGCCTCACCCGCCCCAGTCACCCAGCCCTCCTTCCTGGGTTCATCCCTCGGAGGAGAATTGGAGAGGGGAGGGCTGCTTCCCCAGGGCTGATCCTAGGAAAAGCTTAATGCTGGGATCAGGAATGTGCACACTGGAGTCAGGAGTCAGCTGACCTGGATCTGAATCCTGCTTCCACTTTATTGGCTGTGTGACCTTGGGCAAGTCACTTAACCTTTCTAAGCCTCAGTTTCCTCACCTGTAATGTAGGGATAATGCTACCTACCTGGCAGCGTTGTCGAGAGGATTAAATGGGATAATGTGAGTAAAATGATTAACAAGGTACCCAGCAGATGGTGAGTCGTACTCAGTTAATGGAAGTGGCTGTTGACCATGGTGATGGGGAGACGGGGCTCACTCCCCACCCACCTCGCCTCCTGCCCCATCCAACTCTCCACACCCCAGATTCAGCCCCCAGACCACTGCTGCACTGGCCACGTTGGTTGATCCACCCCTCTCTAGGTGCACTCAAAAAAGGAATAAGTCAACCAACATTTACTGAGCACCTGCTGTATGCCAGGCACTGCTCTAGGGGTCAGCCCACCAGATGACCAAAGCCTGGGGAAGGAAGGCACAGACCCTGGGCCAGGAGCCCCAGAGCCAGAAGCAGGCCCACCCTGGAAAGGCCCGCAGCTGGGCACATGTGACACAGTCCAGGGAGGACAGGAAGGACTGTCAGAGGAATGGGGCAGGGCAGCTGGGGGTGGGTGGGAAGGAAGCTTGGGAAGACATCATGGGGAGAGGTGGCATTTGAGTTATGCCTCGAAAGAAGATGGGAGTCTAGGGAACATGCTCCTTGGAGACCCCAATAGCAGAGTGACTCCCCCTCCAGGACTCCATGAAGAATGAGGCTTGTGGGAAAGCCTGAAAACAGCAGAGGGGGCACAGGCCAGAGGGTCCCTAAATCCTTTCCTGGATGCTGGGCTCAGAGAAGGACCAGGGTCTGGCTGTTCCCAGCCCCTCAGGTGTGCTGGAAGATGCCCTCACACCTTGCACTTGGGGATCGGGGGGAAGCTCCAGGCCCTTTTTTGGGAGAACATAGCTCCTGCCCTTCTTGCGTGGGGAGGTGGATGAGAAGGATGGTCTGCAACCCTGTTTCTGAGGCCCCCTCCCTGGAGGGCATCCCAGGCACTAGGGATCTTAGCGACACCACCCAATTCAGTCCCCCTCAGCACCACGCTGCACAGAGGCGGGGGTAATGGGAATGAAATGGCGGGATTCTGGGCAGCTGAGAAAGGACGCTTGAGGTTCAGCAGCCAGCCCGTACCCTAGTTTCCAAGACCCTAGGTGAGGTCCTGGTTGGCTAAGCGGTCTGTGTTGTGTCCTGTCAACTGTCAGAAGGGAAGGGGGGAAGGGAGGAGGGAGGAGCAGGAGAAGGGGAGGGGGGCCTCCAGCCAGCACCCTGGCCTCTGTTTTTCCAGCTTTAATTGCAGCGTTAATCACCTTAATAAGCTGTTTACCAACTACCCAGCAGCCTGAGACTCAGAAGCCAGAAAGTGCTTGGAGATGAGTTTCCGAGGCCCCAGGGAAGGGGGGCAGGAGGAGGATGCTGGGGGGCCTGGTGGGGCTGGGGCAGAGGGAGCAGGTGAGGGGCCTCGGGAGAAGGCAGGGCAGGAAGTCAGGGACGCCAGCG
>CM052441.1:127277449-127313899 GCA_028533085.1 Varecia variegata
AGAGTCCCAAGGCAGAATTCAGGGTTTGGAGAGGGCGGCAGGAGGACTTGGAGAGGTGAGGCAAAGACCTGGGGTCACGGGGGGCGGGGGGCGGGGGGAATAAGCCTGCATTGGTGGATCCAGCTGATCCCCCTGGGCTCGGGGAATGTGACAGGAGCTGGGCAGAGGCATGTCAGGAGCCTCCCGCAGTCTGGCTTCCCCCAGGATCTGTTGGAGCAAAGAATTCCCAGCGGCTCCAGGGCTGGGAGGAGGAGTTTGCAGCAGGCCCCAGCTTGCAGAGACAGAGAAAGCAACGCCTGGGTCCAGCCCTAGAGGAGCGGTCTCATGGCTCTGCAGTGGCCAAGGCAGGCAACAGGAAGGGCACAGCCTGGCACGGGCTGCCCCCATCTCCTCTCAGTCCTCTGCTCAAGCCCACGCACTGATCCCGTCCACCCCAAAGAGGGTGGGAGCATCAGGGTTGGGGGAGGGGTGAGCAGGCAGCGGAAGAAACCACTGAGCCCGGGTGCCCCAGTCTGAGAGGGGAGGCCAGTGCCCTGCTCTCTGGCAACCCCCGTCTGAGGGAGGAGTACACATCTCCATGGGTCAGGCTAACGTGTAAAACAGGACAGAGAAGGTGATCGTGGGGCGATTCCAGGGAACCTCGTGATGGAGGTGGGACAATCCAGATGCCAGTGCTGCGGAACTCGTTATTTGATCACTACGTTCCTTGTCAGCTGGAGGGGGGAGAGTTAGAGAGTGGGGGCCACTGGCCTGTGTGAAAAGGATCCTCCTTAGGTTTGACCCAAAATTCAACTAAACCCTGAATGGGGGGGTGGTTCATATGGAGCTAAGAGGAATATGTTCCACACGCACTCCACAGAGAGCGGCACCCTCCCCTGGAAAGGAAGTAATCTCTCCATCTTGGGGCCAGAGAGGCTGAAGGCCTGGCATTGTGAGGCGCTGAATCAGAAAGCTTGATGTTTGGAGGAAGCTTGGGACCAACTCCTTTCTCCTTCCCGGACTGGCTAGACATGTCCCCCACAATGCCAATGGGGCTGAGTCCCTTAATGTCATCAAAGTATGAGGTTGGAAAGAGCTGCAGGACGCATCCAATCTGATGGGGGAGGCAGAGTCCTATACTCCAGGGGGAGCCTTCGGTCTGGTGGGAGACACAAGGTCTGCCTCACAAAGTCCCAGACTAGAGTGGAAAGTGGTGGCACACACATGTTTAGCACCCCACTCCCCACCAGACACACACACACCGGATTTAGCAAGAGAAATTATCTGAGTTTCAGAGAGGTTATGTAACTTTCCCAAGGTCACACAGCAAGTAGTATCAGATCCAGATCTTTGGCTCCCAGAGCAGTGCTTTCCTCTTCACTCTGTGATCTCAGGCCCCCTCCTCCCTCCCTGGGGCTGGAGTCACTGTCAGGGCAGGGGAGCAGAGGGGTCAGTGGAGACATCTGAGGGAAAAGGCACTTAAGCCCCCCTTAACTAGGCCCTGCGGCAGGGCTAGACTCAATGGCCACATCTGGGAGCCATGGATTGTGCCAGGAAGGGCTGGGGACAGGAGCTCTTCTTGCTAGAGCTCAGGAAAAGAAGCGGGCAAGGCTTCAGGGAACAAAGAAAATAAAGTCATAATAAAATTATTGGGTTTCTGTGGCTGTTCAGCCTCCCTCCCCAACTGCTTACCAGGGAAGTATTCCCAGAAAATAGGAGATGGAGAGCCAGGAAAAGGGGAGGGAGACAGAGAGAAGGAAGAAAAGACCTGCCTCCCCCCAACCCCATGCACACGTGTGCTCACACACTGGAAAGCTGGTCTGTATATTTTCATCTGTTTCTGCCTATGTTTGAGTTTCAGGCATCTCCTTCTCGGCTCATCCCTCTGTGTCGTGCTTGTCTCTGTGAGTACGTAAGTTTCGAGTGCATTTCTCCGTGCATGTCTGTGTACAGCCATGGGCATGTTTCATGCACATACACACGTGTGCCTGTGTGTGCAGCTCTGCCCACTGTGTGTATCCTGTCGTGTATGTCTGCCTGCCTATGCGTGTGACATCTTGGAAAAGTGTGTGCATGGGTCCCTGTGTCTGCTTGTCTCTGAGTATTTGTCTGGGGCCTTTGAATTTTGAGGTTTGGGGTAGAAGGGTCTTTTATTTCCCCTTTTTAACCAATCTGTGCAGGCCAGAAAAGGGGGAAGGAGAGGCAAGCAGAGGAGGCCACCCGGCCCTCTCTGAGCTTTCTCATCTTGGAAGAGGAGAGACAGCAGTCAACCAAGGACTCACTGATGGAATTTCTCCCTGGCTCCCAGTTCCAACTGCCATGCTACTCAGAGAAGGGGCTAGAAACTAGAGCTGGAGGAACCCCTCCTTGGAATGAGAGGGGTAGATATGAAAGAGAAACACTTTGGGGTCATCGACTTTTTCTTTTCAAATATTATTGTTAAACATTACTCACCTCCTGGAACAGGGGCTCCCAGGTCAAGGGGGACCCTAGCTCCTTGGGAAAGGTTGTGAGGGTCTTTGTAGAGGCCCGAAGCCCATCCCCGCACCTTTGCTTGGGCCCTGCCTCCCAACTCTCACCCCTAGTTGCCTCTCAGCTCCATCAGGTCCCCTCCTGCCAGGCCTAATGAGCCCTGGGAAGGGGAGGGTTATCCCAGGGAAAGTGGCGGTGGGGTGGGGTGGGAAACACCTGTAGGATGCTTTTGGGGAGGAAGAGGCTTCAGTGGCCCTGATGACAGAAAGTGGAGAGGAGATTTGCTGCCACTACAATGGAAGGAATGGAGATTAGGCACCAGGCAGAAACTGGGAGACTTTTGGCGGGGGAGGAGAAAAATGGGTGTCTTATCGGCAACTTGGAAGCAGGAAGTCATTGTCCGCCTTCTCTAGCTTTCCCCTCTCTACCCATATCCCTTAGAAATTCTGGGGAGGTCCTTGATCTCCAAGGCCCCCCATCTACACAGGCCTCAGCTACCTGGATAACATTCCATTGACTCTTCTGGATACAATCCCAGAGGCAAGTCCAGGCATCGAAACTCAAATGAGGTTGGGAGCTGAGTAATCAGCTGCTATGGCTCTGCAGACATTTTGTCGGGGAACAACCAGCTCCCCACCCCCACCTCCTCGGATTTGGGGGTGGAGGAGGGGCAGTCTGTCACTGGGTGTCTTTCCACCCCTGCTCCCACCACCACATTCTCCCTCTTCCCACCTGCAAGTAATTTGGCCAATGGGAGGGCAGTTAAGATTGCAGCGTGGAATCCCTCTAGATCTGTGTGCATTTGGTGAGGAAGGGGCTACCTCCTTTCCCCCCAGACCCCATGTGCCCTTTTCCTCCTCACAGCGGCAAATTACTTGTAATTATCTCACATTGAAAGCCTTCAGGAGCTGCTCCCAGAATTGCTTTAATTGAATTAATTGATCTCATTTTGTTGGGGGAAGCATGAGGGACATGTCTTAAAATAGTAGAGGGGGAGAGGGAAGGAGAGTGACTCAGAAGGGAGGGGAAGCCCCAAGTCAGCTCTCCTGTGGCTGAGACCCTTGTAGGTGATAACATGCACCGTGGACATTCTCGGGACACATTTTCCCATTTTCCGGTTTCAGCTGATTTCAGATGCAATGTGCTACCTACCGGCCCTTTTGCATCTGCGACATTGCCTGTGTCCTGCTCTCAGACGGTGGGGACCAGGGATGCGTTGAGCCCCAGGTCTGCCAAAGGCAGGAGGTGAATGGATGGCAGCATGAACTGCCCTCGCCGTAACCCCTCCCCTTGCCCATAATCATACAGCAGCTGGAAATGCCCTTCATTAAGTGCGTACTCCGTTCCAGGCACCATGTCAAGCGTGTTACAAGCACTATCTCATTTTGTCATCACAAGCATAGCAGGAAGCAAGTCCTATTAGTATTCCTGTCTTGTGGGGAGGCTGAGAGAGAGGTTAAATAACTTGCCAAAAGTCACACAACTAGCAGGTGGCAGAGCTGGGACCCTTTGGAGGCCCAAGCCCCTGCTCTTAAACACTCAGTCTTGTTCCCCCTCCTAACTGAGCCAATTTTTCCAGCGCAGCAGCTCCTCACGGGAGGAAGGGACTGCGGTGGCACCTCCTCCACTGGGGCTCCAAGCCCTTCACCACCTGGAGCCCAGGGAAAGCGGACCAGCTCCCGAGTGGAAGAGAGATCCCCGTTTCCCCTGAAAAGGGCAGACAGGGGGTAAGGAAGAGGGGGATGCCGTCAGCTGGGCTGGCCTCTGGTGGAGAGAGTAATTACACTCCTCCTGCTACTTAACTTTACAACCTGGGCTGTTGTTTTAACGATGCACTGTGTTGGGCTGTCCAATTAATCTCGCCTTTGGAGGCTTTCCGAGATGGGGCGGTAGATCTTATCTCGGGTCTGTAGAAAGAGGAGTGTGCAACCTGCAGTGGGAGGGAACAGCTGCCCTGAGGGCCTGTGGCCTCAGAGGAGACCCAGAGGAGGCATCTGGGACTAGGGCCACAAAGAGCTGGGGGAGACCAGGACCTGGGGGCAGGGGAAGGCGCTGGAGGGAAGAGGAGATGTTTGGCCTCCCGTTCCTCACTGCTCCCGGATCCTGACTTTGGCCCACCTGTGCCATCTGCTACCCCCAAGAGAATCCTCCATGTGTGTTTTGGGGCATAGGGGTGGCTATGACCCAGACCCACCGAGGAACAGGGGCCAAGGAGGGACTGATTGCAGGCATCTGGAGATGGGGGCTTCCCCTCTGCCCTACATATGACCCAAATTTGGGCAACCCTCTGGCCTGCTGGAGTTAGCTGGAAGTGCCCGAGTGGGATTTTCACACTGGGGCAGGCCCTGAGTTTGCAGCACCTGGGAACAGGTTTAGGCAGTAAGAGGAAAGCTGGGCTTGGGAGCTTTTCTTGCCTGGAATTGGAGGCCCCTCCCCCAGCCCCTCAGGCCAGGCTGGGGTGGATTCCCTGCATTATTCCGCCCCCTGTCCTCAGCCCCCCCCCACCCCCATGGCTCTCCTGATCCCTGGGGCGCTGGGCATGAATCTGACGCTGGGTCCTGCTGCTCCCTGGCTGCCCACCCTTCTCACCTGGCACTGACCCCCTTGGCCCAGGCTGGATTGGGGTCCCTTGGCCTGGCACTTGAATCAAAAGTGTCTGGTCAATTTGTCCGGCTCCCCGTTAGCCTGAAGCATCTGCCTCTGTCATCTTGGTATCCCCAGGATCTAAGGCAGAGCAGAGGATGTTTGTTGGATGAAAAAGAATTCCTCTTCTTTCTGGTGTTTTCCATCTCCTCCTCCATGATGAGCTGAGGCCATTCCATGCCCAAGCAACATACTTCTCCCAGTAGGACAGGGCTAGTTCAGTGGGTGAGTCCTCTCCCAAGGTGCACAGGGGCTGTCCCAGGGCTATAGGGGGTGTGAGGTACCTGGCTCCCTCCAGAACTGGGCCAGGAGAGAATCTGCTGGTGAGGATCATTCAGACCTTGGTCATTCCCAGCATGAGCACCTTCTGGGTTCACACTGGAGCATATGAAACTATGGACGTCATCAGAATACTCCAGAGCTAGAACCACAGAGCTGGTGAGTGGCAGGTGCAAATCTAGAATTCAGAGCCTCTGACTCCTAGTTCAATGGCAGCCTAGTCGGATGGGAGAGAAGAGACAAGCAACCAGACCCCATCCTGGAAAAGTCAGGGAACAAACACCTCGAAGCCGGGACCCACATTTTTGTATTGTACAAACTTTAATCTCTGGAAGCTCCTGATGTGAAGGATGGTAAGAGCTTGGGGGCTGCTAGTCAGGTGGGTTATAAACCTGAGCAGTTCCTTTGGACACAGACAGCTGTGAGGAGCTGAATTGCCAGGCCTGCCCCACCTACTTGGGGATGTCTACACCTGCACTCATCCAGGGAGCTTGTTTTTCCTCAATTTCCCCCAAAGTGTTACCCAACTGGGTTTCTGAGAGAGCGTGCACGTGGGTTTTTCAGGTATTGGGGGTGGGGGAAGAGGAGGAGCTAGCCTGTTAATAAATACCTGTTGAATTCTACGGATAATTGGAGCCACTGTCTACCCAAACTGGGTTGACAAGGGGAGAAGGGGGCTTGTTTAGGAGGAGAGCACAAATTACCCATGGCCCACAAACTCCACATTTCTCCGCCTCCCTTCTACTTCACAGGATGGTGAGTGGGTGTATTAGTTATGGGGGTAACGGGCTGACCTCCAGGAAAAATCAGGGGGTCAGGGGAACCCACTCTGGATATCCACTTCTGCTTTTGCTCACAAATGGGTTGGGCAAAGCCCAAAACACACAAAGGGCAAAAAAAATATTCTAGCTGGTTTTGACTCCAGGCTGTAGTGGGGCTGCAGTCCTTTCAAAGGGGTGGGGGGAGGGGAGAAGGAGAGCGGAGGGGAGGGAGGGGAGGGGAGTAGCAAGACCAAGGACCCTGGGGGCAGTTTCAACTCCAGTCAATGGCTCGCTCCAGAGCCTTTGTCCAGCTGGAGGGAAGGTGAACAGTCCACGGTAGTGGTGGGAGGCAGTGGTTAAGGCTGAGGTCCTTAACATACCTCTTTGGGTTGGGGGTACAGGACTCTACCCCATCCCTTTTCCTTCTCCAGCTCCTTGTCCTCGAGAGAATACCCATCTGGAGCTGGTTTTCTCCCAGCCCAGAAGAGGTGCAGGTGGGCTGGGTCCTGGGCTTTGTAGGAGAGCTGGGGCTGACCCGCCCTGCCGGGGACTCACATCATCTGCGGTGGAGCCAGCACTTCTGGGGAGTGATGCTGATACCAGGCTCCAAAGCTGTTGCCATAGCCACTGGTGGGCAGGGCCCCCGTCTTGGGTAGATCCCAGAGGGACGGAAGGGGCGGGGAGCAGGGAGACACCGAAGGGGTCCTCCCAGGGAAGTCCCCTTCCTGTCCGCCAGAGTTCTGCTTCAGGAGCTTCTTGTATTTGGAGCGTTTGTTCTGAAACCAGATCTTTACCTTTGGGAGAAAAGGGGAAGAACAGAAGATCAGGAAGAGTGTCTGTGTGGAAAGGTTCCAGAAAGGGAAAGGGACCCAGCTGCAGGGAGCAGTCCTGGGAGTTGAGCAGAGACTGGGGACGTTTGCTCCGTTGCCTCAGAAGTCCCCTAAGTTCCTGCCTGTCACCTAGTATCCCGTTCTCCCTGTCTGATGTACCCTCCTCTACCCAACCCCCACCCCCATACTCACCTTTCAACGCACATCTCCCCAATACTGAGACCAGCTATGAGCACTCCCTGGGGAACTGTGATGACAAGGCCAGGTAAACCCATCCGTCACTCACACCTGGGGGGTGAGTTCCCAGAGAACACACTGGGGAAGGTCAGAGCGCAGGAGGGATGGGACTGGCCCCACCTGGGTCTGAGTGAGGCCGAGCTGCGCCGCCAGCTGGGCCCTCTCGGGCAGCGCCAGGTACTGCGTGTGCTGGAAACGCTGGTTCAGGTGCTGCAGCTGCAGGCTCGAATAGATAGTCCTCGGCTTGCGCAGCTTCTTGGCCGGGGCCTGCGGGCGCCCGTCCGAGGGCTCCCGGGACAGCAGCGGCTTCTCGGAGTCTGGGGGATAGAACAAGACCATGGGAGGTGGGAGGAGAGTGAGGGGGCAGGACGGGCTCTTCGCATCTCCTCTGCATGCCGCCCGCGGATTGGCAAAAAAAAGCAGCCACCGGGCTCGCCCCCTCGGCCCTTCTCTGCCTTCCTCAAGCTCTTTTCAATCCCAGCCACGCTCGCTGTGCGCCAGGTGATACACGACGCAGTTGTGCTCTCAGGGGGCTCCCACTCTTACGGGTCCTGTGACCCCAGGAAGAAAGCGCCAAGGGCCAGAGCGAAGGGACCGCGGCGCCTGCGGTGGGAGGTCGGAGTTCAGCCGCTGCGGCGGCGCCAGCCAGGGGTAGGGTGGGGCAGAGAGGCTCGGTCGAGGGCTGAGCCCAGGCCTGGAGATGACAGAGGAAGGGCATTCCGGGCGGAAGGGACTCAAAAGCAATGCTCAGAGGCTAGAGATGGTGTCCGCGTGGCAACCTCTAGCTGCCACAATAAGGGTGGGTCAGAGGCCCGGCTGAGCGGGCCTTGAATGCCAGCATCGCGGCGTGGAAAGTGACCTCCAGGGTTTGCCATCGTCTCTCCTGGGGCGTGCCCTGCCGGAAAAGTGACCATCTCTCCCCTCCCCCATGGCCAGCTGGGTTTTCGGGGACCTCAGAAACCGGGTCGGTGTGGAGCAGCCCCTTCCTCAGCTCTGCCGCACCTGCAGAGGGGTTCCGGCGTGGCAGGGAAGGTGAACCGAGGTCCGAGAGCGCGCAGCGCGGGCCGGCGGGGCCGCTCCTGGATCGCGCTGCGGTGCCGCCGCGGGAGATCTGGTCACCTCCTGCCCGCCTCGCTCTCCTGGAATTTCGGCCGTGGCACAGCTCGGCCCCAGAATGCGGGCGTGGGGTGGGGAGCGAGGGGTTTCCGTCCTTCCCAGCCAGCAGCCCCCAATCTACGTCACTGTACGGGGACACAGGAGACCGTCCCAGGCCGATGGGAGAAGTAGGGTGGATGAAGCAGCCGAAATGCCCTCGGGCTTAGGGCAATGTTCGCCGCATTCCACGTGGGTCTGTCCCCCCCGCCCCGCCCCGCAACGGGAGCAGGGAGAACGCACAGCCCAGTGAGTGCCCAGACGTGGCTTGTGTCTGCCCTCGTACTCCCGCCCTTTTTCCCCCTAGCTGGGCACACACGTCAGGGTCCCAGCCCTTGGCCAGCCGCGGTCGCCAGAGCCTTCACCTCCCCCGCATCCCTCACCCGTGGCCTGGGGCGCTGTGGGCTTCTCAGATCCTCCCTCCTCGACCCCTGCTTCAGCCAATTCCCAGAAAAACCGTTGGGTTTCCGCTCCCGCCCTCGCCTGTCCTGCCTACCCTGCCTCGACCCCACTGCTTGCAGCCCCGGGCAGGCAGCCCAGCGACCACCCGCGCCTCTCTGGCTGCGGGGACCGCGCAATTCGAGTGGTGACGCAGAGAGAGCCGCGCAGGCAGACCCGCTGCTGAACTCTCAGAGCCCTCCGCGCCCCAACTCTCCGAGCAGACCCCCCCTGCAAGTTCCTTCCCAACAGCTGCCTTTCTCTACACCAGTTACAGCAAGTCACTACCGAATCTGTCCTGGTCGCGATAACCGAGCCCCAGGGCCTCGCTCCAGGCGCGACCGCACCCGCCGGCCCCACGAGCTGGCCGCACCGCTCACTTGGAGCCAAACCTCTCCCTGGGGCGGGGGTGGACCTAGAGTGGGGATATGGGGGGACCCCAAGCCCTCTCTCACACCCCAATCACCCTTGTAGGGTGGGCAGAACCTGCCAATTTCAGTAGAGAAATGCCTGAAATCCATTCTGAGGACATCTGTGTGTGTGGTTTTTCGTTGGATCAGGGAAAGTCGGGAAAGAAAATGGAACTCTCCACTCTGTTGTCCTTAGACCAAACAAAGGAAAGGCACGGGGTGTGGAAGACAGGACTGACAATGCAGACCCCACTGCCAACAATTCTCTTAAGGACAAGGTCATGTTATTCCCATCCATTCCCCAAACACACCTAGGCATGCACACAGGCACACGAACACAGATATACCCTCTTACCATACACTGAAGGAAAGTCCAAGGAATTCATCTGTAGCAACTAGAGCTACCTCCTACCCCAGCTGCCCCTATGCCAACCACACCCAGCACCTGGGAGAGGCAGCCCCAGTTCTTCCACAGAAGGCAGTTAACTTTTGGGGATTCTGAGGAAGTTCCCTAAAATCTACTTCTCTGGCCCCATGTGGTAAAAGACTATTTGCAAACCCCTGGAAAACAGGCTGTGTCCTTGACCCATCCACACCCTGTCTTCAGGCCTCAGTTTGCTCAAATGTACATCAAGGAGATTGAACTCCAAAATCCTAGGGTCACTTCTGGCTCTGATGGTTTGTGAGCTCATGTGTCAGAGCCACAGAGGAAGGGAGGAAGATGTCTTGGTCCTGGCTGACTCCAGCAAAGTCACCTAGTGGATGTGCATCCTTGGAAGAAACTGTGCCAAAGACAATTGTGGGGGCAATTAGATGGGCACAGAGAGTGCAGGGGACCTAGTGTCTGAGCGGAGCCAGTGCAGATGGGTATATGAGCAACGCCCATGCCCATATCATGTGTCAGCTCAGCCATGCAAGGCCCAGGACCAGGAAGACAGGCTAGCTTCTTAGCTTCATGGAAGCCTTCCAGTGAGCACTTTCTCAGGAGCTCAAAGTTGCTCCAGAAAACAGGAACTGGGGCCTAGCCTATCCCAAAGTCAAGGGGTGAAGATGACAGGGATGGCCTGCTCCTTTGGCTGGGAGGCTGAGGTAGCCAGGGAGAGATGAGAGACTTCCAGACCAGCTTTTGGTTCCATTCTTAGAACAATGGATGGTGGGGTCCTGGCCCCAGATTCTGCCAGGCTAGCTTCCAGTCAAGGTCAGGCATGGTCTGAGGAGAGCGGGTAAGGCCAGGGGAGGGAGAGGAAGGAGCCCAGAATAAGCCTTGACATTTACAGCCCTCCAACCAGGGTTTGATTTCTGTTTATGGGGGACAAGAGGAATGGGGAGAGGGGTTACAGGGGAAGGAAGAGAGTGCAGGATGGGGCGAATCCTGAGGAAGGGGCTAGGCCCCCACCCCCACATCTGGATTGCTTCAGTTTTCCGTTACACATAGGTACACACCACCCCGCTGCTCCAGGGGATGGGGTGGGGAGCCCTCCCGCCTGGCTTCACACAACTGCAAATCGAAACCAGGTCGGTTTTGAAAGGAGACCTAGACCATCTCGCCCCCGCCCATCCCCCCCCCCCCGCGTCTCCCGCCCCGTCCCTTTGCCCTCCCCCCACCCCCAGATCCCGTGGAATCAGAGTAAGGTTTGAATCCTGTTAGCTGCGTCCAGCCAGGCGAGGGAGAGGTTTAGGGGCGCACAGGAGCCGAACCCCAGAAGTGGGAAGAGCCGCCGCGGCCGGACTTACCTGCCTCCGGTTTCTGTGGGTGCTCGGTGGGGCCACAGAGGGGCTGAGAAGGCGCCGCGGGTTGCTGGCAGGGCAGGTAGGAGTCCCTGGGGGTCGCTGGCCCGGTGTAGGGGTAGGACAGGAGGTGGCCATACGGCCTGGAGTAGGACAAATCGGGGGAGGCTGCGGTTGTGGGGGACAGGCCAAGCGGGTAGGCAGCCACTACCGACGGAACGGGGGCGAGGTCTGGGAAGACAGCTTTGGAGCCGTCCGGGCCAGGGAGGGGGCAGGGCAAAGAGGTCATTGCGGCCAGGGCCGGGGCCGGGGCCGAAGGACCTAGGCCATGGCCCGGCACATAGTCCGCTTCCTCCACCAACTCTTTCCCTCGCCTCGGGCGTTGGGCCGAACGAGCCCCCCAGCCAGCCGCCCCCACACTTAAGATCCTGGGGAAAATGTCTCTCTGCGCCTCTTCTAGCGGAGAGCGCGCGCCCGGGAAAGGGGTTCCGGGGGGGGTACACCCCATGGCTTTCCCCTCCCCCCTAAATCCATGGGGCCCCCCTCCTCTCCTTCGGGTTCGGTTCCCGGGACTCGACGGGGGCCCCGCCCACCTAGACGCCCCAGATTGGCTGCTGCACGCGGTGACCTCACGGAGGCCTGGAGCAGGGACCCGCCTCCCTGGGGCAGCCCGCTGTAGGGAAATGAGAAATGGGAAATGGGAGGGGGACTGTGCACACGCTCTAGGCCCCTCTATCTCGGGGTCTTTTCCGAGAGGGGTGCCGGGGTTGCAGGTCGATTGGTGCAATCCGGGAACCTTGGTAATAATGGCAGAAATGCTACGGAGTTGGCGGGCCTGGATGCCCAAAGAGCGAGGAGAACTGCGCGGTGGGCGGTGGTATCGCGGCTACAGGGACGCTGGGAACCTGCGTTCGCACTCTCCGGCTCTGGCGGGTCTGCACAGCGATACAGGTCCCGCAGCCGTGGACCTGCAAGGGAGTCAAGAATAGACAGCCAGTGCCGGTGGCTTATTCAGAGCGTCGGAATGCGCCGATGCCGAGCGCAGGCAGTTTGTTGGTAAATAGACGCCCGGGCTAGGAGGGTGCCGCGGGGCGCCCAGCCTGCCCGGCACGCGTGCGCCGCGCACGCCCCCGCGGGGCGCCCTCGGCCCGGCACGCAGCGACCGCCGCGACTGCGCCTCGCAGTCCCCCGTGCCGGCTTCCGCTTCCGGCAGGGGCCCAGGCTTGGTTGCGACATCGCAGCTCCTGCAGGCCCCCGAGGCTGCAGGAGGGATCTGCCATCTGGGCTTTAGCTCGTGCGGCTCCCCGCCTTTCCTGGCGCCTCATGGGGCAGAAGCCTTGTATGAACTGGGACAAAATCCAGGAGTGGGAGATGAGTCCAGTTTGATGGCTTCTGGGAGGGCACAGGAAACACGACGGGCCAGTCTTCCTGGGAGGGCACAGGAAACACGACGGGCCGCATTTTCCAAGCTATGTGCAGGACCTACCTGTAAACATTAGTACCCATGGCCTTGATGGACACGTATCCACACGTATACAGCTACACAGGGACACCATTCAAATATAACATAAATACTAGCATCTACCAATATACAGGTGTCTACACAGATGTACACACGAGCATCATTCTGTGAAAGGAGAGGCTCATTTATGGATCTGCAAACACATAGTGTAGGTTGTGATTTATACACATACACACACCCAAAGATAGATAGTGCTACCCCTAAATAAAAGCATTATGCAGTACTTGTCTCTTACACCCATCCGTGAATATACAAGTCAAATCACTGGTGTACATATTCAAAAATACAGAAAATCCAAGCACATGAGAATTTATGCACGTGTCCCTACCCCAGGAGCCGTACCTGTCCATGCACATCTAAGCTGCTTCATGTTAGGGGAGAGACAGTTCCGTTCCCTGACTCTCCAGTCCTCACAGATTCCCCAGCATACCCGCACACCTTTTTCCCACTGGAGTATGCAACTTGACAGGCACATTCATGTTTGTACTTTCATCATCAGGGCTCAGAGTGAAGGTAGCAGTCTCCGAATTGGGGGATGGGCCAGGCCAAAGTTAAGAGGAAGAAGGAATCCTGGAAGAGTAGAAGAGGACACTAGGGGGTAACCAGGCCTTCTTGGAGAGACAGAAAATCAGCTGAAGGGGTGTGCAGGAGTGGTTGAAGCCCACAGTCAGGTGTGCTGCAGGGAGGAAGAGCAAGTCTGCCTCAAACTGGATTCCCCACTGGAATGGCTAGAGACAGGTTTTTCCAAGAAGACATTCCTCTGGCACCAGGTTTGGAGTTCTCCAAACTGAAGCCTTGGAGCTGGGAAGAAGGGGCTCTGTCGGGGAGCCCCTTTCTCTGAGCAGCTGCAGAACCCACTCCCCTCTCATCCAACAGGGTATGGAGGTTTGGTCAGTAGAGAAATGCTTTTTCCATGTGGGGCCACCTTTCTGTCTTTCCTCCAGCTGTGCTGCCAGCTCCCTAGAGCTGGGGCTGTGAACCTGCGAATATATATCCTTCCAGACCTTCCTTTCCCCCACCGTCATTATCCTCTGGAGGGAGGCAGCCACACAGCAGTGCTATGGTGGGGTTCCAAGGAAGATATCTCAGGGTGCATCAAAGGAAAAGAATGCTTTTTGGGGCAGGGTTGGCTGTCAGCGAAGGAAGGACACTTCCTCCCAGGGCCACATACATACCTAGAGTCCTTTCTGAGTTGGACCCGGGAAGGAAGGGCAGGGGTGGGTTTTCTGGCAGGCCTCTGCAGCACTTGGCTTTAGGCATCCTCCAAAGCCAGGAGATCCATAGTAAGTGCCTCTCCTAGGCTCTCAGGGGGCTACTCTGAACTCACACAGAATTCTCACCCCCATGCAGCAGCAGGAAACACCCTACAGTGAGTGCTTTGGAATGTATCGAACACTCACAACATCCAAGTCCTGTGCATCTTCACACACACACACACACACACACACACACCAAACCCCGGTGAAGAAGGTACTATTATTATCCCCACTTAAAAATTCATTGATTGATTGATTGAGATGGAGGTCTCATTATGTTGCCTAGGCTGGTCTCAAACCCTGGGCTCAAGCCATCTTCCCACATCATCCTCACAAATAGCTGGGCCTACAGGCTCCTGCCCAGCTTTCCACAAATGAGAAAACCTCTCCCTCCACCATCCCCTCCTTCTCCAGAGGGTGTGGGGTTTCAGCACCTGGCTGGGAAACCTTGGGGCCTCCTCAGATGCGGTCTCCCCAAAAGAGGGATGCTCTCCAACAGGAATCGAATCTCCCCGACCTCAGGAAAGGTGGGAGTGATGGGGATGGGGGTGGGACGGCAGTAATCCTGTTTGATGGGGAGGGAGGGAGGCCTGGCTTGAGAGGCCTGAGGCTGGGTTCCCATCCAGCTCAGCGACGAAGCTGCTAGCTGTAATATTCTGGGTCAGCCATTTCCTGTCTCTGAGACTAGTTTATCCAGAAGGGGATAAAGGGAGGGAGCTGGACTAAGAACTCCAAGGTGTTGTCATTTGCTTTATGATGAATTGCAAAAACCAAAATCCAAAAACAATAAAACCAAGAAGAGGGGGGAGGGGCAGAGGGAAGGAGCAAGGAAGGAAGGAAAGAACTCTGTACCTCAGCCTCTCTGAGCCACAAAGCCAGAAGTGGCTCTCCCAACTCTTTGGGGCCCACTGGGAGAACCTCAGCACTGTGGCGACGCCATGGGGCAGACCGCAGGGTCTGGAGTGAGGACACCGCGCCGCTGGGGTCTCGGGAGTTGTCCGAGGCGCGGCGACTGGACCTGATCCGCGCAGCGCACGGTAGTTTGTCTGTTTCAGGCGAGTCGCCCGGCAAACGCCGGTAACGATCGCTTGCGCCGCTTAAGCACTCGCTGCGGTGGGATGTATTCCTTGCTTGAGGTCACCTTGAGTTTCGATCCGCCGCCCCCCGTGGCAGGAACTCCCTTCGAACCAGCACCTGTCCCTGGCGGTTCATCGCCCGCCCTCCAAACCCGTGGTGGGCGCGCCGCGCTCCCCTTACAGTTGCTGGGCTAGGTATGGTGAGGACCGCACCCTCCTGAGCACAGGTCTGCGTCTGCTCCGGAGTTGGGCGCTGAGGTCTGTAACCCGAGCCACTGTCAGAGCCGCACCTGCACGGATGTGACCAGGGGAACAGCGATTCGACGCGCCCCCAGTCCTGGGTACTCGGCGGCCCGTCCGGGATTATCCGTGCCCTTTCCCCTCCACTCCACCAACAGTCCCCAAACGAGCTTTTAGTTTAGTTTTGTCTATTCTAGTGGATTTTAAATTGGACTCGGCGGGGCCTTTCTTAGTAACTCGGTTTGAGGAAATTTTGTGAATAATTCGGTTTGACATGGGGGATGGGTGGGTGGAGGTGGGGACGAAAGGAATCGAATCGTTTCCTGAGCTCCCTGCGCTCTGGTCCGTGCGCTGTGGGCAGACGCCCCGCATTCAGCGAGGTCCAGAGAAGGAGCAGTCTGTAGAGGCCTGCGTCCCCCTCTCCGATTTGACTTTTTCTGAAATTTGGAATTACTGCACTTCTTTCCCTCTTTTTGATGGAGCGTTTAATCGCCGGTGCAAGGCAGGCGGCGGGCTGGTTACTGAGGTCGCTGCAAGCTCGGCCGCGCGCTCCCACGTGCGCTCACCTCCACGCTCTCCTGGGAGCTTTCGCTGCGACTGCCCCGCCTCATCTTACAAATAACCCGGAGAAGCTCCCGGGGGTGGGAAGGGGTTAGGCCTTGGGGTCAGCGCCAGCTTGATCCCGTCTCTGCTGGGCAATTAGGCTCCCCACTGGGGTCTCCCGCTCCGCCCCCAGCGACGCTCTCCTGGAGTCCTCAGTGCTTTACTTCCAAACTTCAGCCTCCGCTCCAGGAAAAATCTTCTCTTTGATAATTGACTGGGATGTATTAAGTACACATGTATATGAAGTCACCAAACAGATTAAAAACAAAACTACGAACAACTCTTGGACCCGGACCCTCCTTTCAAAAACAAGAAAACGGTTAACAAAAATGGAGCGGTTTTGAGGGTGCGTTGGAGGCGCCCTGTGCGGCGCAGCAGCCAAGCGGCGCGGGACTTCGTCCAGCGCGGGAGCCGGGAATGGCCAGGGGTGGGGAGCGCATAGGCGCCAGGCTCGGTGGCCTAGGGAGCAGGAGTTTTCCGCGCGGTGTCCCGGGCCGGGACCCAGCGAACCCGAGGGAGGTGCCCGCACCCGGAGCTGGGCGGACAGATCGGGGGATGGTGAGCCAGGCGCTCCGGTAGGGGCGCGGCGAGCTGGCGGGAGGCCCTGGGGCCAACCCGGCTGCAACGAATTCGCCGTGCCGGGAACGAAGGCAGCTCGGCCCAGATCTTCAGACCTTCCCAGACTCCCGCACGGAAACTAGGGCGTTCTTCCGACGTCTTCGTCGCCGGGTCCCGGGTGAAAACCGGAGGTAGGACGTGGCAGGAGTTGGAAAGTTCAGCTCGCCCGCCACAACGGAGCGAGTGTGTGCACCGGCGCACACAACAGGGCACATAGCCCACACCCACACACCATAGACACACAGACGTACTCCTACAGCCTACTAGCCTCAGCATACACTCCACAGGCAGCCACACAACCGCATCGCACACACACACAATGCACACAGCACATAGCCACCACGCACACCCCCGCCAAACACACACATTACTCACGCCTGCCCTCTGGACCCCCTCGATTTGGTGGAGGGTCTGTAAGGGTGGGGTTATTGGTTTAATTTTCTAACTCCCAGACCAGACCCTTTGGAAGTCTGGACTGCTTTTCTTTCATAAGAAAAGGATTGGTTAGGTCCTGGAATCCCAACCTGTGCGGTGAAGTCGGGGAGAAGAGGACAGCCTTACCTCTGCTGGTCTGGGCCTGGGAGAATGGGGTAAAGATTGCCTTGGGGGTGAGAGTGGGGTGGCCCCGTGGGCGCCGCAGACAAACCCACACCTCTTCCCCTCAAGGGAAGAAAAATAATCACAATTACAAAAAAAAAAAACAACCCTCAAAGGCAGCCTTTCTCTCTGAGCACCCAGGCCTCGTGTTGGGGGAGGGTAGATGGAAGGAGGGTGAGGGGCAACTCAGTCCCACCCTCACTCTTCCCGGCTCCCAAACCCTCCTCCACCCGCCTGAGCTACGGGGGGTGGGGGGAGGCTGAGCCTAGAGGAGGGGCCCGGGCCCACTCTCCAAGGTTTAAGGAGGCGGCGGTGCCTCCCGCACCTCCTTCCGCGGCGCTTCCACCCTCCGTCGTCAGTCACCCTCATTAATTCCCGCTAGAAAAGGATCAGACACTGGAAATTCACCAACCGGTGCCTGGAAAAGGCTGGAGGATGTGTCGAGGGGGAAGGGAAGTGGGGAGAGAAGTGGGGGAGGTTTGCCCTGCCTAGGCGGGGAGAGGGCTGAGCGCTGCCAGTGGCCTCCGAGGGGGACCGAACTGCACTGAGTTACCCATTTCCACCTTCTCAGATCAGTTTGCCCCCCCTCCCCTGCAGACCCCTCCCAAACTCTGAGCTAACTCGCACCTGTTCAGGCTGGACCTAGGCGGAGGAACAGCTCTCCGCAACCCAAATTCTGGTCTGTGCTCAGAACTAGTGGGGAGCAGAGCTCAGCCCCACACTCCCCCCCCCACCAGCCAACACAGCCAGGCACTGGCTACCCCAGTTGCTTTCCACAGGCAAGGGAGAGCGGCCTGGTAGTAGTCCCCTGGATGTGTGGGGCACAAGAGGACCCAGATGAAAGCATTGTTCCTGGAGACACCACTAAGGTATCTTCCAGAGCCTGTCCCAGGGCCTTTGGGGAAGAAGGGGAGCAGTGGTGAGCTGAGGCCTTGTGCCTTGGGTAACACAATAATAATGATAATATCAGTGAACACTTAAGTGTTGTCTGTGTTCTGGGCACTATGCTAAGCCCATACATGCATCGTTTTATTTAATCATCACAAGAATTCTATTTGATATATTCTATGCATATAAGAAAATATGCTGTAACAATATTATCCTCATTTTACAGATGAGGAAATAGAGGCACAAAAAGGTCAAATAACTTGCCTAACGGCTGGAATTAGAACCCAGGCCAGCTGGCCCTCTTAGCTACCACAGGGGCTGTCTTATGTGGAGATGCACCACCCAGCAAGGGCAGAGGAAGGGCTGAAGATGGCTGAGAAGGGGGAGGAGACTCCAGGAGAGGAATGCCCTCTATAGAATAGCGCCAAGAGAAGCAATAGCATGAAGGATGGCTACTGTGTAATGGGGGCTTTTGTACTAGACATGCCTTACATGCATTTTCTTTGAAATCTACACATAACCCTGAAAGGGAGTCCTATTTTTATTCCCATTTTACAGATGAGACACAGAAAAGGTGTGTGCAGGGCTTACATCCACTTGGCTGGAAGATAAGAGGGGGGAAAGAGCTGAGGCCAGGCATGGTGGCTCATGCCTGTAATCCCAGCTACTCGAGAGGCTGAGGCAGAAGGATTGCTTGAACCTGGGAGTTTGAGGTTGCTGTGAGCTAGGCTGACCCCACGGCACTCTAGCCCAGGCAACAGAGTGAGACTCTGTCTCAAAAAAAATAAAATAAAAAATAAGGAAATGAGGAAAGAGCCGAGACTTAGAATCAGGGCCTTGAATGCCAACCAAGAGCTTCCGATGGGGCCCATGGGCAATGGGAAAGACCAGGATGGAAGCTGAGAGGCTGCCCAGGGGCATCTTGGGTGCCAGGGTGGGTTGGGAAGGGAAGAGTCAGGGGGCAGAGAGCCCTGTTAGGAGGCTGTTGCAATAGGTCAAGCATAAAGTGAGAAGGGAAGGCTGTAGCAGAGGCAATGGGAAGGACAGGATGCATGAGAAGGGTGGGTGAGAAGGCCGCTCAAAGTCAAACTCCACTGGGCCTGGCAACTGTACCAGCGCAGGGCAGAAGCAAAAATGACTCTGAAGTTCCTGGCCTCCACAATCCAAGTGGCCTGGGGGAGAAGCCATGCGTTTGGTTCAGAGATTCAGGTATTTGATGGGCAGATAAACCATGGACCAAGATTTTGGGTTAGATGCTCCAGCAGGCAGCCAGCCACGCGGACTGCACAGGTGTCTTTCCTAGTCCTGCCAGTGTGCACAGGTGAAACTTGCATATATGCAGATGTATGCAAATGGAGCAGCCCAGTCTGGGCCCAGAGCCAGAAGCCAGTGGGACAGGCCCTCCTCCACCTCCAGGAAAGGGGAGGGCTGCCCCAGCCCTGACTCACTCTCTGACATGCCGCCTGGAATGCCACCTCCCCACCTGGCTTCCTCCAACTTGGGGAACTTGCTCCTGGAATCACCCTGAAGCTCAATCCCAGAAGATTGTAAGCTGAGAGGACCTGGGGCTGGTGTTGGGGACTTTCTAAATCAGAGTAAGGATTTATTCTGAGCCCTCCTGGCAAAATCAGCTGGGGGTGGGGGCTGGGGGAGGCAGGAGGAATGCCTGCGGAATAGGACACTTATAATACCCAATGTACATGGCATTCCCTAAAGCATTTCAACATCTATAAATACATTGGGGCCTCATAATAACTTGTGAAGTAGGTGGTTTATTAGCCCCATTTTACAGATGGAAACACTGAGGCCCATGTCGTGAAGTGCCTTGCCAGGGAAAACCTGACTAGCATGTACAGAGCTGGATTTCCAACCCAGGCCTTCTGACCAGTGCTCTTCACACTACTCTATGTTTGGTGCTGGGCTGGGGAAAGGGGGCCTAATTCTGGAGTCTGGGGCTCAATGTGGGGAAACTACTGACCCTCAGGTATCCGGACAGGTATGGGAAAGAAGCCTTTAGTTCTCTCAGTCCTCAAGGACTTCAGCAAGTAAGTGAGCTCTTGTCTCCAGACCTGAGGCCATACCCCTCCCGTCTGGCCAGACCATGCACCCCACTTCGGGCTCCTTCGGTACTCTATCGGAGCACCTACTAGGTACAGAGTTTGTGTAGGTTACCTTGGGAGACTGGCCTACATCTCACCCAATAGTGAATTTGCCAATCTGTGTATTAAAATTATGGAAAAAAAGTAGTGAATTTAAACACACACACACGCACAGAATTAAGGAATACTTATAAACTAGGTACCCAGGCCAAGCTCCCCAGAAACTCGAGTGACCCTCCTGGATCACAATCCTCTCCTCCCCCTTGGGATTCCAGCTTGTGTGTTAACCACTTCCCTACTTTTCCTTGTAGTTTTATCACGTATATCTGCTGACTTTCACCGGCTTGTGAATTTTACATGAATGGAATCGCACCGCCCATATGATTTTTGCTTCCCTCACTCGACAGTTCATGGATTCTTTTTTTTTTTTTTTTTTTTTTTTTTTGAGACAGAGTCTCACTCTCTTGCCTAGGTTAGAGTGCCGTGGCATCAGCCTGGCTCATAGCAACCTCAAACTCCTGGGCTCAAGCAATCCTCCTGCCTCAACCTCCCGAGTAGCTGGGACTACAGGCACATGCCACCATGCTCAGCTAATTTTTTCTATTTTTAGTTGTTTGGCTAATTTCTTTCTATTTTTAATAGAGACAGAGTCTCGCTCTTGCTCAGGCTGGTTTTGAACTCCTGAGCTCAAACGATCCGCCTGCCTCGGCCTCCCAGAGTGCTAGGATTACAGGCGTGAGCCACCGCGCCCGGCCAACAGTTCATGGATTCTAAGAGGTCCTCCCTCGGGTTTGCCTGGAGTGTGTATTCAGCCGTGTCATCTCTCTCAATCAGATGCTCTTGGACGGGTTTGCTCCGCAGGGTAGAGATGGGGTTCACCTTGTGAACATAGGACCCAGCACAGAGCCAGGCACATAATAAATGCTCAGTAAATAGGCACTAAATGAATGAATGAGGATGAGTGAAATGTTGACCTCTGTTTACATTTATCAGGAATCCCAAGGCAGGGGTGACATTCAGGAGGGAGGCTCCTGCCAAAGGGCTACTTCTCCCTCCCTACCCTCCTAAAGGACAAGGGGCTGCAAATGGTAGTGTCTCCCTAGCACAGCCAGGTGCTGTGGAAAGGACACCAGTCTGGGAACCAGGCAGATCTGAATTCTAATCCCAACTCCACCCTTTACTGATTTAGGCAAATAAAACCTCTCTCTGTCTCTGCTTTCTCATCTGTGAAATGGACATAATAATAAGCCCAACCTCAGAGGGTTGTGAAGATGCAGCAAATTACTCTAAGTGACTGTGCATAGTAGGTGTTTCGCATATATTAACTCCCCTTCCTCTTTTTGTTGGTCCCCTTGGCCCACCCACGGGGGATATACCTATCTCTACCACTCACATGCCTGGAGGGGCCACATACAACTTGATTAAAAAGGTTTTGTTCCTAAGGATTTGGTGATGGCAGCGGGGGTCACTCCCAGGATACAAAACTGCAGGGCAGAGACCCTGCCTTCCTCAGCTCCTCACCCTGGCAGCACCTGGCACTGTGCGTTGCATACTGAGGTCACAGGGCAGCCTTTATCCCTCAGCCAATCCTGAAGCGACACTCAGGGATGCTAGCGAGGGTCTGCCCCCTCCGTGGCATAAGGAATACTTTCACCATCAGGATCTCTGCGAATCCTTACCACCCTGTCAGGTAGGGCAAGTATTGCTGTCCCCATTTCACAGATGAAGAAACCAATGCTCAGAGCAGCTCAGAACCTTGCCCAACATTGCACAACCAGTAAGTGGCAGAGCTGGGATTGGAACCCCAGCCTCCTGACTCTGGGGTTCTCGGGGGTTTTTCTAGAGCAGCCCAGCTGCCTCTGACTGGGTGAAAGAGGAGATGCGGACAGAGCTGGCAGAAACTGGCTGTTGCATGGACCTGAAGGGCTCTCTGGGCTATGTGAAGGGGTTGGTGGTGACCCGAGTGAAGCTGAGATCTCTGCAGGAGAGCAGTACACCCAGGAGAGTCAGGGCTTGCAGAGAAATAAGGCAACTGGCCCCCTGGGAAGTAGGGAGTGGGGATGTGAGGATTGTCTGCAAAAGTGTGAAGGGCTTCAGATGAGTTCTGTGTGACTTTTGAGGCCAGAATGCAGAGAACCAAATGGAAGCTGCAGGAATGTAGATTTAGGTACAGTATAAGAACAAATTTTTGATAATTAGGGCTTTCAAAAGCAGCACATTCTCCACTCTGTCTTAGGCACCAACGCCTTCTACCTTGCACAGAGCGATGATTCCACCTCATAAGACATTCTGGGGGCAGGTTCATCTCTCACTGAGCTTTGCTTCCTCCAACATGTGTGTATACAATCTGCCCTCAGTAAGTGTTCGCGAGTCCGCATCGCTGGAGGTGTCCAGGCAGAGCTTGCTGTGGGATCACAGGGACGCTGTGAGTTGTGGCTGAGAAGCCAGACCCCAGAGCAGATGGCAGTAGGTTTGAATCACAGTTCTGCTGTTAACTAGCTAAGGGACCTGGGACAGGTGGTTTAGAATTTCTGAGCCTCATTTTTCTCATCTGTAAGATGGAGTCAGTAATGCCACCCCATAAAATTGTTGTAGGGTCATGAGGCACCACTGCATGTGACTAGTAGGGTGCCCAGCACATGGACAGCCAAGAATGTGGCTTTTTGGTGATGTATGGAGTTGAGGGGTTGTGTCATGGGTTAGAGAAATGGGCCAGGCATCTGCTAATGTCCCTCCAATTCTGAATATGATTCTATTCCATAAGCATCAGGAAAGGAGTGAAGTAGGAACCAGGAAGCAGATTGACTCATTGCAGGACACTGAATTATTAATAAACAGAACCTTCATTCAAGTCCCTAGGTACTTGAGACTCTCGCATGGACTTTTCCCATCTTTGCCCTGCCCACTCTCGGGCAAGCCACCCAGGCCTGGGTTTCGGGTCAGCGGCTCTCCCGGTTCCTGGAGGATCTGGGCAGCATCAGCCCTAGAAAAGGCACCAGGAGTCCCTAGACAGCCCAGCCTGCCCTGAAAGCCTAGCCTCAGCCACAAACAGGGCCCAAAAGTCCTGATTTGGCCATCACCTGTTCTAACCACAAGCCTTTAACCAGCCCAAGCCTCTAAACCAGTGAGATGACGTGACACCTCCTGGAGGATGGCAGCGGCTCCTGTGTGCCAGTCACCCTGGGTTGGGAGGGGCCCTCAGCAGCCTTAGGACCAGCTCTCGGCCTCCAGCAGGGCTGCTGCTTAGTTTCCTGGTCCTTCTTAGAGCTGGAAAGCACCTCAGAGGTCCCCAGAGTCAGAGGGTCTCAAATTCTGGGATCAGTAAGATCTGGGGTGGGGCACCCCTTGTGAGAAACTGACTTGGCCAGCACCCCTTGTGTTACACCTGGAGAAGCTGAGCCCAAGAGAGGACAAGCCTGGCCCAAGATGGACGTGCCAGAATTGGACAAAATCCTCTCTGGACCCTAGTATAGGGTGTTTTTCAACTCAGCTGCCTCTCAAGGCTCACTCCCCCAGAAAAGGAGAAGGGGAGGTCAAGTTCACAGGGAAGTCTTTCCTGAGTCCATGCCCCATGCCTCCATCAGGGTTGATCAATCACATGAGAACCATTCACCCTCCTAGAAATGGCTTCGGAAAAAAAATTGAGATTGAAGCATTGGACCCACTGGGGGCCTCCCCACGGCCGGGGAGTGGGAGCAAGTAGGTGTTTGGGGCTAGGTCCGTGGAGGGTCACACAGGCATACATTTGGAAATGGCCATTACACCGGTGGAAAATTTTGGTCTGATTTAGAATAACCTCTCTATTTGCCAACACCTAGCACAGTACCTGGCACACGGGGCCAAACGATGGCACTTAATGTGATTGGACTTAACCGGCTCCAAGGCGAGAGATACGGGGTCTCAGCAAAGCCTGGAGAATGCCAAATAGTGGAAGCTCGGGAAGCAAGATGGCCAGGGAAGTGCAGCCAGAGGAGGGAGGGCAGCTGTAGATCCCACTCCCCCCACCTCACCCGGAGGCCGGTTGCCACTGGGTCTCAGCCCCAGGGGTTCCGTGAACAGAGTGGGTCTGCGTGATTGTGTGGATGTTGTGTTTGTGACTGTGGCCACGTGACTAGTGTGTAACTGAGACTGTACGTGTGACTCTTTGTGGCTTGGGTGTGGCCCTGTGCACTATGTGGGAGCTATGTGCTTGTGGCTGCATGTGACTGTCTGTGTGGCTGTATGTTTGTGTGACGACGTATGTAGAAATGGGCGTTGCCTGTGCAACGTGTGTGACTCTCAGAGACCAGCTCTCAGAGCGGCTGTCTGTGTGGCTGTGTGTTGCTCTGTGTGACCTGTGTGCAACTCTGCATGGAGACAGCTGTCGTGGATTCTGTGACATTGTCTCAGGGGGGCCTGCAAGGGTCTGGCTGTGCTTTCTTCTGTGGGACCGATCTATGCAACTGCCTGGTGGGTCACTGGCATGTCATGTATGTAGGTGGATGTTGCACCCTCAACTGTGCCTGTCACTCTGTGCTCCTCTGAGGGACTTGTTGTGTCACCGTGTGTGACTGTGACTGTGTGGGTGACATAGCATCCCTCTGAAACCACCTTCCTTGGGCAGCTTTGATGTGGTTGAATTTCTAGGGACCATAAGGACGCCTGCCTAACTCGAGGACTTCAAAAGGTGGCGATCCTTTCTGCCTAGCTGGGGGGAACCCATTTCCCCCTCTCCCTTCCTTCTCCCCCTGTCTGGAGGAGAGGCCTGTTTGTTTTCCTATTTTTACTGCCTAGGATGAGTTCATGGCCACAACTGACTCACCACTCTTTCCAAAAGACACAGGGAAGGAAACAGGGGTTGCTTGGTTGGGGCCTCTGCCCATGAGCCCGGAATGTTCCGAGCAGGGCCAAGGAAGAGAGCCGGGTCCACCGTGGGCTGTGCGAGCACCTCCAGCCACTCGCCCACCCTGAGCGACCCCCTCTTTAGAGGTCACCGTCTAGTCCCCAGGCTCCTACTCCAAATGAGAGGCCTCTCTCCTTATCTGAAAGTTCTCCCCTCCCGTTAGTCGCAAGGCCAGTTGAGAAGTAAGCTGGAGCTTTGCAGGAGCGTTGGACACATCGCCCTGCTCCATCGCACTGCAGGTACTTCCCACCCTGGCTGGTTCCCGCAGCAGCACGGATGCCTCGGCTCAACAACACTGTTTGGGCGCCCCCTATGGGCAGAGCCTGCCCAGGCGGGAGGAGGCACAGCTAGAGGAAGGAGGCTTGCACAGTTTGATGGGGGAGACGGGGTTCTTGTCCCCAGGCACACTTAGTCTTCCGGGGGGCAGTCAGAATCCCCCCTTATACACAGGCTCTCAGACAAAGAACAAGGAGAATTCAAACTATAGCTTTCTGGGCTGGGAGAAGGGTCATGTCCAGAGTCTGCGGAAGATTAGAGAAGGCTTCTGGAAGGGGCTTTGGGGACTTTGGTGCAGACTAGGAGGGTGCGTCCTGGAGCGTGGGTGACTGGGAGAAGCCAGGGATGGAACAAATTCATGGCAGATATGCAGGAGACAAGGAGAGGTGGGAATGGCGAAGTCGTATAATCGTTGAGTGAGATGGCAAGGGCAGGCTTGGGCTGGACCCTACTCACGTGGCAGAGGAACTCTGCCTAAGCAGAGTCTGTGGATGGGAAGTCCCTTTTGCTATCTACCTTGTGTCCCTCTAGCTGCAGCCAGCATATAGTCACCCATGTCTGGTTGCCCAGGGAGCCAGACACCCCGACTGTGCTCCTAGCCAGCTTGCCCAGCCTGCAGGCCCTCCTGTCCACCCTGAAGATGCTCCTGCCAGGCTCTCGTCCGGCCAGTGGCTACAGCCATAAAAACTTCCCTCCACCCCCGCTGTCCTGGCTCACTGCCTCAGAGGCTCCTTCCAGCTCCTGAAATAGGCTAACTCACTAGATCCTGCCCCCCAACCCACCTGGCCTGGGCCTGAAACCCCCCCACTTTGAATTCAGGGGTGTTTGGACTACCCTCCTGGAGGAATTGAGCAAAGCCTCAAACCAAACAATCAATAGGCTGGACTTTGGGGGAACTCACTGGGCAGGGCACCCAACCTCAGTTTGCCCATCTGCAAAATGGGGCTTATGGTGCCTGCTCTGCTGGGTTCCCAGGGTGGGTGGGGAAGGCTCCACTGAGCTCATGGGTGTGAAGGCCCTAGTGAGCTGTAAATAGTCCAGTGCTCGTGGGAGGGAGGGAGGGAAGCCGTGTTATTCCAGCTGGGCCTGGCTGCCTGCATGGAGGCCATGGCCAGTGGGGGTCTGGGGAACTGCGAGGGTCTCTGTGCCAAGAGCCAGAAACAGGAGAATTTTAGGCTATTACCCCACTGGAGCTGGGGGTAGGTAAGGCCCTGGAGAGGCCACAGTTTGGGTGACAGCTGCAGGGTCTGTGATACAAAGGCTTTGGACGAGTCACTTGGACAAGTGACTCTGAAGAAGCTGCTTTTTGAAAGATGGGTGGTGAGAAACCTAGGGTCACCAGGTGACATCACTCGGCCTCTCTGACATCTTTGCCGCTGCAAGGAGGGGATGGAGGCACCATCTTTTTTCTCCTCTGTCCCTACGCCCTTGGGAGAAGAGGCTGAGCATGTTAGGTGGTGTAGACTCAGGAGATTAACTGTGGCTTTTTCTCGTAAGTAAAATTCTGGAACCCCAACCAGTTCACCAGGACGGTCTGGCTGCATCTTTCTCTAGCCTGTCAAAGAGACTGTTCCAGAGCCCTCTCTCTCTCTTCTTCAAATGGCAAACCAGTGCCTTCCCCCACGCAGCCCTCACCCCGTCCAATCCATCCTTCTCCCTCCACACACTCACCTTGGCCTTCACCCTCTGCGACTTTGAACAGGCTGCTCCCCCTCTGGAATGCCTTCCTCCAGCCCCCCCGCCCACCCCCCAAGCCTCAGATCAAGTCCTGCCCCTGCCAATTTCTAGCCACGTGACCCTGGGCAAGTCAACGCACCTCTTTGAACCTCAGTCTTCCCGGCTATAAAATGGTGTTAATACTACCTCCCAGGGTGGTGAGAATTAAGAGATAACACATGAAGCACTGAGTCCAGTTCCTGCCCCAGGGGAGAGGCTCAACACCTTCTCTCTTTCTAGAATCCCTCCCAACACCTTTACTGATTTGCCTTATTTATTGCTTTGTCATAAATCAAAAGACAGATACTCACTGAGTACTTACTATACATTTCATACTGTAGCAAGTTCTCTGCCCACCTAGAAACAGCTGCCAGCCTGGGTGGGCAGGTGACATCTGTACCCATGGAACATCCAACTACTCCAACAGCACAGCCCTCACGCCAGGCTGAGTGAGTAGCAGGGTTCTGGAGGAGACAGAGAATGGTCAGGGCAGGAGTGGTTTGGGGAGGGCTTCCTGGAGAAGGAGTCCTTGCAGGATAGGGAGAGGGAATGGAAGAGGCGTGGCATTGGTGTGCTCACTGGAGACATAGGAGTAGAGAGAGTGTGGGAAGTTTTGGGACAGAAGCCTGGATTGAAAAGTTCAAGCCAGATATTAGAGACCCTTGAGAGCTAGGTGGAGGAATTTAGATCAGATATGACAGGAAACAGGGAGCCACAGCAGGTTCTTGAGCAGTGGGGAGTGAGGGTAGAAAGGGAATGGATGAGCCCTCCATTTATTAAATATAAACTGCATTCCAGAATTTTGCCAGGTGCTTATTATATGTTTTCCCACTTAATCCTCAAGCAACTCCATGCCACATACAGTGTTATCTCCATTGTACAGATGGAGAAATAGAAACAGAAGTTGAGTAACTTCCCCAAGGTCACAGGATAAGGACAAAGTGAGACAACTGAAGTCTACCTAACTCCAGGGTCCACTTGCCAGCAGAGCCCAGCTTCCCTCAAAGAGGATACAGGTCAGCACTGGCCAGGACTTTTCTCCCCCCACGCCCCACCCTACCCCGACCCTTGGTGGCATTTGCTCCAGGGGCTGGAGGAGTCGTGGGCCCACGGAGGTGAAGCTGCCTAAGGAGGTTGATTTTTCAGCTGCTTATGGGATGGAGAGGCCAGCGATGACAGGGGACCACTGGTCTCCGGTCACTACACAGGGAGGAGTCCGGAGGGCCAGTGGGTGAGAGGGAGCAGTTAGCGGTGACTCGGGGCTTTTGAGCCTGCCCGCCTGGGAGGAGCAGGAGGTTGTTGACGGAGACAGAGAAGCCAGGGCAAGTGGCAGGAAGGATGAGGCGTTGGGTTTGGAACGCGCCGAGCCTGACGCAGTGGGCCAGGCAGAAACAGCCCCCAGCTTTGGAAACCCAGGCTCAGGGTGCGGTAGAGAGACCTGACCCCGAGGACTTTCCAAGCACTCTTTCCTGTCTCCTCCAGACTGGGGACGCCCAAGAACAGGGACTGTGGTGCCTCCTTCCTTGGCTTCCCCTCTGGCACCCAGAGTTGTGTCCTGAGGCGGTGGGGGGACATTCTAGGAAGGCGCTGACTGGCAGCATCCCTTACCACCCCCTGACCTTCCTCCCCCTGCTCCCTCAGCCCTTGGTACCCCTGAGGCCTGGGAGCCGAGGGCCCAGCTCCCCTCCCCAAACTCCCGTAATGACAGCTCCCCTGGGCCTTGCGTGTACCGACCCCACCAGCCCCCGGGTTACCCGTGCGTGTCTCTCTCCCTCCCCAGGCCTTTCCTGCTCTCGGCAGATGTCTCTGGAGCACCCATTATGCCACCAGCCCTGTGCTAGGCACTGAGGGTGCGGCCATGCCCTTAACGGGGCTTACCTCCTAGTGGGGGAGACAGACAGTAGCCAAGTAATTAAAATGAACTCATTTGCAATTGTGCTAAGTGCTGCGAGGAAGAATAAAGCAAGAGTTGCAGAGAAGGAAGGGATGGGGACACCAGGAGACGCAGGGGCACTGTTTTAGGTCAGGTCATCTAGGAAGGCCTCTCAAAGAAGTCTCTTGAGTTTTCAGTAACAAGAATAAAGAAAAGTGTAGGGAAAAGCATTCCAGTTGGAAGGAACAGCCAGTGCAAAGCCCCTGAGGTAGGAGTGGGGCCCGTGTGCGTGAGAAACAGCAAGAAGGCCCCTCAGCCTGGAATGGAATGAATGAGAGGAAAGGTAGGAGGATGTGAGGCTCGAGTGGTTGGCAGAGCCGGGACATGTAGGGCCGCGGCCTCATTATGTTGAGTGAGTAGGAGGTCACTGGAGGGTTTGAAGCACGGGAAGGAAATGCCCTGATTTACGTCTACAAAGATCTCTTTGGGCCATGCATGATGGCTCATGCCTGTAATCCCAGCACTTTGGGAGGCCAAGGTGGGAGGATCACTCTAGGTCAGGAGTTAAAGACCAGCCTGAGCAACATAGCAAGACCCCATCTCTACCAAAAAAAAAAAAAAATTAGCCAGGCATGGAGGCACTCATGTGTAGTCCCAGCTACTCAGGAGGCTGAGGCAGGAGGATCGCTTGAGCCCAGGAGTTGGAGACTGCAGTGAGCTGTGATGGCACCACTGCACTCCAGCCTGGGCAAAAGAGTAAGAGTTAAGTAAGCCAGATCTTGTCTCTAAAAAACACCAGAAAAAGATCCCTTTGGCTGAGGGGGCGAGTGCTGAGATCAGGCGGGGTCCTCTATCACCCTTCCCCTCCAGGATCTCTATGCCCCCAGACCCCTCTGCACATCTAGACACAAGCTCCAGGGAACATTCCAGAGGAGTTGTCTTCAGTTATTTTCTCATAATGAGAAAGGTCCTGAAGGTGACTTTAGGAACCCCCCCCCCAAGGTGGTAGCTATCAAGGAGGAAGTGATTTGTTTGCCTTTCGGGGATCCCTTTGTCCCCAGCCTGGTGTGGGGGTGCCTCTGTGTCAGGGGCTCTGTGAGGAAGGTGGTGCCTGACCAGGGCCCACACCAGCGCCCAGACAGAACTCTTAGGTCTGAAGAAATTGAGTGAGGAGGGCAGGGATGGGGGCAGGGGAGCAAGTGGCCTGGCAGGTGACCTTTGCCCTCTGCTCTCCCCTTAAATCCTGCTGGAGCCCCTGGCTACCCAAGCATGGTTGGCAGGTAGTGGCTTCCCACTGGGTGGGGCCTGTGGCATCTGGTGGCCTCCCGGGGCTGACCCTGGGGATGGACGCCCAGCAGCAGCCCTGGGAAGGGACTGAGTCAGATCCGGAGAGCAGCACGGGGCAGCCCGGCTGAGGTCACGGTCTGGTGGCCGGAGGTGCCGACCCGAGTCCTCCACCCCCAGCTGGTGTTTGTCCAGAAGGCCCTCTGACGTGTGCCAGGCGTCTTCCTGGCCGCCCCGCAGCACTCCTGGGATGCAAGATGCTCAGAGCTAAGAGCGGGCGTGGCTGGGCGCCAATCTCCACCCTTCCTGTGTGCCCGAGTCCCAGGAAAACATGACCCTGCTCTCAGGGAGCCTCCAGTCTGAGGGCAGAGGCAGGACCCTGTCCTCGCAGGGCCCTAGTCTGAGAGAGGACAAAGAAACATCTAAAGAACACAAAGTGAAGATCAAAATGAAACTCTCCGCTGGCTCCAGCCTGGAGTAGAGAAGGGGTCCGACGGGGAGGGAGGGAGGAGGTGGGAACACTGAGTGGAATGGCCCCCAAGGAGAGCAGTGGGCACAAGGCCAGCCGCGCACTCTGAGACGCCCTGTGGACACGGGCTTCCTCAAGTCTGGCATGTGCCCCTCCTCAGTGCAACTGTGGGTGACGGGCTGGGTCCGAAGGTAGCGGTAGGCTCTGGTGGCCACTCCCGCCCTTGGGGGTCCTCCCCAGGAGAGGAGCACTCTGCCCTGGGCACTTGGGCCCGCTCACTCCTGGCTTGTCCATCGGGAGCCTCAGCCTGTGATCCCCTCGTACCCGTGGTGCGGTGAGGCAGGCAGTGTCGGAAGGCAGGGCGCAGGCTGGCAGGGGGAGATGGCTGTCTCCCACCCGACGCCCTCGGGCCTTCCCCTCCGCAGCCTTGGCCTCCTCCCTGCATGGGCTGTCAGAGCTTGTTTGGCCCGAGGCTTCTCACCCCAGCGTCTCCTCCCCCTCACCTTCCTGCCCAAGAACAGCAGCCAGAGGCCTGGGACAGGACGGGAGGAGAGCCAGGGACCAGAGCCGGGCTGGGGCAAGGCTGGGTCCTCAAGCCTGGGCAGAGAATCAAGTGCCCCCTGGACAGAGCCTCGAGCTGGGGGGCTTCCTGCCTGAGGTGGGCATCCATGAGCCCCCAGTAGGAAAGACAGGACTGAGCCTTAGGCTCAGAAACACAGCCAGGTGGACTCTAGATTTAGGGCTGTGAAAATCAGAGGGCCCTGGGGAGAGACACAGGCTTCACGTGAGGGGAGAGTGATGTTATAACAGTCCCAGCCATCTTGAGGTGGCACTGGCTGACTTTGCAGGGAATGAGCTGCCCATCAATTGAGGCATTCAAATAGAGGCTGCAGAGGTTAATCATCCTCTCACTGGATGTTCATGGAGTACCTTCCGTACATAGGTGGCCCCATCCAGGCAGTAAGTGAGGAGGCCGGCGCTGAACCTGGTCGTTTAAAGCCCCTTCCAGCCGGCGCTGCAAGGCCGGGCTCCTGTGTGCCGGGCTCTTGCAGGAGGCTGGAGGGAGGAAGAGCGAGGGTCAGGCCCGGGGCTCCGGAGCCTGCTAAGCCCTGGGCAAGCTGCTGCTAGACGGCAGCCCCCACCCCAGCGGGTGCAGAGGCTTAGGTCCCGGGGGTGCAGGGCGGCAAAGGGAGCCAGACAGCTTCTTAGAAAGTGGCAGGCAGGTGAGCGGGGCTCCCCAGTGATAATTAAGGAACAAAGGTGCCGAGGAGCAGGAGCCGCGCGGGCCTCTGGGGCAGGCGGGCTAATGGGAGCCTGAGGAGAGGTAATAACACGCGGCCAAGCCGAGCAGACAGCCCGGCGTCGCGACGCCCACGAGCCGCCCCCTCGCCCTCCTGCGCCAGAACAATGACTGCGGCACCGGCTGGGCGAAAACACAGGGCGCTGCGCTGAGAGCTGTTCCCGGCTTCCCAGCGAGGTGGCTGCTGGAGGTGGGCTTGCAGAGAGCGGGGTCTGGGGGAGCCCAGGAGCCTGGGGGTGGCGGGGGTGGGTCAGAGGGAAGTCAGGGGTGGGGGAAGAGGACTTGGGCAGGTGGACATGCGCCCGGCTTCCCCAAGGCATGCGGTGCCTGTAGGGAGATGCCGTGCCCAGCGGTGAAGGCAGCGCTGTGTCCCAGTGACTCACCGCCCCCCACGCCGGAGGTGGTGACCGAGGCAAGAGCCCTGGCCTTGGAGCCCTGAGTCTGCTTCTGCTTCGGACAGTAGTGTGACTCTGGGCAGGGCTCTTGGAGCCTCGGCTTCCTCACCTGTTGAAATGGCAACGCGCTGGGTGGGCGGGAGGAGTCCATGGGCTGGTGGACAGGAAAGGCCCTGCTTCATAGCAACCCCCAATACAGGTGTCCCCAAACTGGCCAGAAATTAGAAGCTCAGGTAAAGCCACACACAAGGTCTGTCCTCTACCCGAGCCTGCAAGGGCAGAACTCCCTCCCAAGCCTCATGCACCATTTGGACCTCCCCATTCCCACCTCCTACACACAAATACTCCCACTACACACACCTGTGTGTCGCTCCGGGAACAGCAAAATCCTACAGGGTCATGCATGGCTTTAACATTTGCTCCCCAGCTCCCCTCCAAAGAGACGCCTGCAAAGTCACCCCAACACCAGTCACCCCGTAGTGTGTACTCCTGCTAACCACACAGAACCCCACTGGTGACTAAAAAGTGGTAGAGCAAATGTATACTTATATGTACCCCAGTATACACACACCCCCATATGCACTCCTGCATATGCCTAAAACCTCAGAAATGGAGCTGAGAGATCATCAAGGTCAGCCTCTGCTTCAAGCCTAGAGACCATTCAACTCTCTCAGAGCAGATGGTTGTCTAGTCATTGGACATTTCTGCTTGCACACACATTGTGTGTGTGTTCACATTCTTACCCCCCTGTCCGTGCATTTGGCTACTACAGTAATTGGTCTCCTACCCTCCACATCCCTCCTTACCCTGATCTAATCCAGCATAGTGCTGTCTGAGTCACCTTTCTGAGACTTAGCTTTCCCTGTGTCTCTCTGCTACTCCAGCACCCTGCATAGCTCCCTATTGCCCTCTAAGATAAAGTCTAGGTGCTTTACCTTGCCATTCCTTCCTCCAGTTCTTTACTGATTCCCCCAACTTCAAAGGACCCCAGTAACCCTATCAGAGGACATCAGTGCTATCTCCCAATCCAGTCCTTGAGTCCCCTTCACAAGTTACTGTCAAGCCTTCCTTTGAGATTCCAGTGATGAGAACTCACGGCCTCCTGAGCTAGCCCATTTTATTTCACTACAGCCAGCTGCAGTTGTTTGAGCTTAACCTAGCGAAGGCCATGCAGCCTGTTTCAACTCCTGCCACCTCCTGGAAGCGTTCTGTGATCTCCTGCCCTGTGGTTCTGCCTTCAGCGTTCCCTGCTTTCATGCTAACTATTGTTGCACATCTGAGGCCTTTTCTTTGCTATGAGACTCTGAGCCTGTTGGGGACAGGACACCTGAAATAGCACTGGTGCTCAGTAACTGGGTGTCTGTCGACATGCGCATGCATGTCCAGATGTGTGCAGGTCTGTCCCCATGCATTCTGGGTGCACACAGACACGGCAGGTACTGACAGGTGGGCACCAGAGACCCTTTCAGAAGGCCCCACTGAGCCTGCTCTCTGCCGCAATGTGGAGACCCTGGCCTGAGATGAAGGTGCTCTAAACTCCCCATTTCTGTTCCCATCTCCCTCCAGGGGAGCGAGCAAAACTGAGGGAGACGTGAGAGGTCTCTTCTGCCCCCAAACTGTCACAGCACCAATTAGTTTAGTGTCGCAATTGCACCCCCCACAATCCTGCTCTCTGACCCCTCTCTGAGTTATTTTTCTCCATAACACACATTCCCTTCTACAGGCTATATCGCTTGCTTTTTTCTTCTGGTCACTTTCTGTCTCCCTCTTCTAGAATGTGAGCTCCTCGGAGACAGGGATTTGGGGCTGTCCTGTTCATTTCTGGATCCCCAGTGCCTAGAACAGTACCTGGCACACAGGGGTCATTCGCTGCAGGACAAACAGAGGTAATCAATTTCTTCTCCACCCCTGCTGGACAGTGGGCTGCAGGAGGGCGGAGTCCACGCCCCAGACCTGTCTTCCCAGGGCTGTCTGGGGCTCACAAGGGGGTCTCGAGTCCATGCCTGTTGACAGAATGAACAGGAGCCATCAGCGGGTTCACTCACCCTCTCTGACCCTGCTTTCTCCAGCTGCAAAATGGAGCAAATAAATATAGTACTTGCTTGTAAGCAGAGCGACACCAGAGTGGGCCCTCAAATGTCCTCTGTCAATGTGAGGAGGTTGATGACAATGACGATGATGAAAAAAATAAATAGGGTGAAACAAGAGACTGGGCCTCTCACTTCCCAGTCGTGATGGCCGTCTCTGACTTCTCTTCTGGCCTTTGGATTAAAGGAAGCAGGATCCTAGGAGGCTGGATGGGGACTTAGGGACCAAGAGTGGAGATGCCCCCACCACTGCGAGGCAAGGCCGAGGGGGCTGGGCTCTCTAGTCTGCAGGAGGAGGAAGAGCCTGAGGCTAAAGGATCCCCTCTGGTCCCCTTGCCACTGTGCTTTATGGGCCACGGGGGGCACAGAGCATGGCAGCATCAGGACAGGGTCTGCTACCATGTTGGGAACTTGGGACGTGTCCTTACGGCTACAGGTTGCACCAGCTCTGGGCAGTGAATTCCCTTGTCCTGGAGGTGCCAGGGACAATAAGAGATCACCCTGGACACTTGTCTGGGCTGGAGCCAGGAGACCCAAACCCCAGCCTGGGTTCTGCTTCTCACTCACCTCAGGGCAAGTCACTCCCCCTTCCCTGAGCCTCAGTTTCCTCCTCTGCCAAATGGGAGAATTGGATTAGGGGTTTGTTAATGCCACCCTGACAGGCAGGCCACGGTGCAGCATGTTAGCATGGTGCCTGGCACATAGTAGGTGCTCAAGAAGTATTGGGGTTCCTGTACATTTGAAGAGTCTTCTGAGGAAAGAGAAAGAAGGGCTCCCCTCACACTCCTGCCCCCCACTTCTGCCAAGAAGAGAATCCTCCAGGGAGCCAGAGACTATGACTAAGCCATCAGTCGGCCTCCGCGGCTGGCCCCTGCCTCTTTCCAGCCCAGCCATCTCCATCCGACCCCCACCTTGGCTGCCTCCCAGCATCCTGCCTCCCCCTTCCCTTCCCCACTCCGGAGCTCCAGGGCCAAGCCCTGACTTTCTGCAAGAAGTCCCTGTGCACCTTCTGCCCTCCCCACTGAGGCCCTGGCTGCCAGCTACCTCCTCGGCCCTCAGACACGGGGGTTCCCACCAACCTCACAGACAGGCCTGGGCTCTCTGGGGCCTACTTGGGTGGTTTATACCCCTGGGCAAAGCCTAAGGCCTCAACCAGTTTTCCCCAGAACTTTGAGTTTCTTCAGTGCCCAAGTCCTGCAGCCTTCAGTGGTCTCATCGTCCCAGCTCTGAGCTCTGGTCCCCACACGGAGGCTCTGCCCCCTTCCACTGAGCCCCCTCCCTACTCCTGGAGTCCCCAAGTTCTGTTCACAACAAGGTCCTGATGCATGAAGAGGCGGCCTACGAATCTCCCTTGTGGGGCAAGAATGGTTTTAATAAGTGCCTTGCAAACGTGGGGCATCTGGAAGGGCACCCATCTTCCTGCTGGACCTGGGGAGGACACATCTGGTCTGAGACCTGAAGCATGAGTTGGCGTTGGCACATGGTGCAGTGGCGCGGGAAGGAGAGGTCGTTTCAGGCCTGGGAAAGCACAGCGAAATGTCTGTGTGTGCTGGGACCCGCCACGGTCCCGGGCTGTGTGAAGACACCAGGGGACAGGCCTGAGCGCTGGCAGAGGCTGAGGCTGGGCCATGGATGCCTTTGTGAGGCATGCCACGGGGGCCGGCAGGAAGTGGGGAGCAGCGCAGCAGGCCACCCCTAAAATGGGTGGGGCCCAGGACAAGAGTACAATTGGAGGGCCACCACTGAGATAATACATTGCTAAATAAAATGTTCTTTCTGCCTTCCTTGACAATATATCTTCATAAATAACAAAATCAAAAATATTGCAAAAAGCCATGGTTTTTTATATGGCTGAGTATTTATGTGACTAAAATATTCTAAATTTAACTATTAAGATTAAAAGGCAGAATGTAAATTATGACTAATGAATATAATAATAGAAAATTAAGATTGAGTCTAAATTTTTAATTTAAATTTGGGAAATCTAATGAAATATTATGAGATAGCTTTAGAAAATATAATTCTAAGTTGTAATTCCAACATTCAGTGTCCATGAAATTGCCAATATAAAGATTTGCTATCAAATTTCATGCATGTTCCATTGAGACCTATCTTTATGCAAATTAAGAGTTGTACGAATTATTTAGCAGAGCAGAATGTTTCTCACTCGAAATGTGCATCTATTTTGAATACTATGCTAATGTGTGAGTACCTCTGGAGCTAAAGAGAAATAGCAATGTGGATACTCGACACTAGTAGGAAGTTTTGTTATGTAAGAATCTATTGCATTGGCCGGGTGCGATGGCTCACACCTGTAATCCTGGCACTCTGGGAGGCCAA
>CM052441.1:127314399-127339225 GCA_028533085.1 Varecia variegata
ACCAACAGGCAACAGCACACAGTGGATGTCCTGCCCTTTCTAGAGAGGGTGGTGAGTGGGCGGCCCCCAGGCTGGCGCAGACAGAGGCAGCCTGACGAGCAAAGAGGGTGGGTCAGAGCGAGGTCCAGAGAGAATGTTCTGTGCAGCTCTGACTCCACCCTCAGGGCCAGAGAGCAGAGGACAGAGGGCAGAGGGCAAAGGGCAGGGAGCAGGGAGCAGGGGTGGGCAGTTTGGGAAGAAGGGAGAACAGCACAGGGAAGCTGTGAGGGCCCAGAGCAGGGACACCCTCTCTCGAAGGGCTCCTCGGAGCAGGGTGGGTGCAGGTCCGACTGCCCCAGTTGGGGGGAGCTTGTGAATACCAGTCATTCGCAGGCATGAATGAAGCACTCGCTCTCTGTGCCAAGAGATTTAAACACCCTGTCTTACCTAACCCCCACAAGTCTCTGAAGCAAGAAAGAATGATTGCCGGCCCCACTCTATGGATAAGGAAAATAAACCACCGGGCCAAGGTCTCCCATCTACTAAGTGGCAGCACCAAGCACAGAGTAGGTGTGCAACAAATATTTGCCACATCGATGAATGGATGGATGGATGGGTGAGTAAACCTAGGTGTCTCTGACTCCCAGATTTAGTGCTGACCCTCACCCTGATCCTGGAAGGCAGTAAGGAAGAGCAGAGTGCTACAGCCTTCCAGGCACCCCAAAGGAGAGGCACCCTGGCTGTTGTCCTTACCCTCGTCTCACTCAGAGTAAAATCAGAAGTGATGGCCACAGTCTACAAGGTCCTTTGTGACCCGATTCCAGACCCATCTCCTACCACCTTCCCCTCTGTTCATTCCACTCCATCCCCGGAGGGCTCCTTGCTGTTCTCCAACACGGCAAGTACCCCCAACACCTCAGGGCCTTTGCACTGACTGTTTCCCCAGCTGCTCGCCTGGTTCTCTGCTCCAACGTCACCTTCTCAGAGTCCTGCTCACTTCCTGTTCCGTTAGCCGTTTTAATTTTTCTCCTAAGCAGTCATGGCCAACTACCAGCTGTTTGCGTCTGTCTCCCTGAACCCCACTCAGGAATACGCACTCTGGAAAAGCAGGAGCTGTGTTTTGTTCACAGCTGTCTTCCCAACACCTAGAATAGTGCCTCATACAGCCGATATCAAGAAATATTCACTGAATACATAGATGATGGCTCTGACAAGTCTGAGAGGAAGAGCAGGATCAGCTCATGGGAACCCCTGGATTCAAACCTGTGCTAAATCCATGTGAGAAACTGCCCCTCCTCTGAGAAGCCCACCTGGATTTGGACCTTCTTCAGCAAAAAACCAAAACCCCCAGCGTGGAGAACTTCCTGCATCCACTAGGACACAGCGCCTCCCTCCTGCCCTCTGGCTCCCTGACCCTGATCTCTCTTCCCTGTGATCTTTCCAGGTGAGAGGAAGGGAGAGGAGAGCCTGGCTCAGGGGTGCCCGCCTGGCCAGCCTGCAGCGATGGTGCCCCAGCCAGGAGGCAGGAGGCGGTGCCCCAGGCTTAAGGCATGAATGGGGCAGGGGGCAGATGAAAGGCAGCGAGTGCTCTTGGCCTAAGGAACAAAGGGGAGCAGAGCAGGTGTGAGGGGGGCCTGGGGCCGGCTGAGAGGGGAAACTGGAGCTGGAGCTGGAGATCAGTTTCACCTGCAGCGGTGCAGGTTTCCATCAGCTTTCTTAGGCTGTCACTCACGCTCTGGGGGACAAAGCTCAGGCTGGAGGTTGGGGAGAGGCAGGGGCCTGGGAGTGGGGGCTCTTTTCTCTCGGGGTGAGTCTCCAGCAGCATCTCCGCTTCCCAGGAGGCAGCCACACAAGGTCAAAGCCCAACTGGAGCTTAGAAAAGATGGTCTAACATTGTCATTTTGCAGATGGGACAAATGAAGCCTCCAGGGTGCAGTGACTCACCAAGGTCACATAGTGACTGGCAGAGCTGGACCTGAATCCAGGGTCTCAGGTCAGCTCTTGGAAACTGATTTTTATGTCCAACCTGTCCTGCCTCCGGAGGGCCCGTCGATGTGGCTGTGGTCAGGAAATTTCCGTGGGGCCACTAAGGTTGGATCAGGTTTGGATGGTCACGGAGAGGAGTGGGCAGGCCTAGGGCAAGGACAGGACAGGGTGCTCTAGGACAGGGGTGCCATGGGCAGACCAGTTGGGCAGGCAGGGCCGGACCTGGCTGAGGAGAGGCCCTGCTCCCCAAAGAGCACTGTCATATAGAGGGGACACCTTGCTCCCACACAAGTGCCCCAGGCCAGCCTGAACCCCACCCCTGCAACAGCTGCATTGCCCCAAGCTATGGAGGAGCCTATGCAGGGGCCTGGAGGAGAGTCTGGGGCCCAGGTGGGGGTGGGAGGGAGGGGACCGGCCAGGTAGGAGGGCAGGGAGGGAGGGGGAGGAGGACGAAGAGGACAAAGCCGGCCTCTGTGGCACCTGGGACATTCCCAGTTGCTGCCCTGTCCCCTCCCTGATCCTGCTGTGGATGGGGTGGGAACAATGCCCCCATTGAGGCCCATACCCCCAGGGATAACATCTCTGTGTCCCCCAGGACAGGCGCCAAGCAGGTGAGCCTGGTGGGGGTTGGGAGCCTGCGCTACAGCAAGGGACACAGGACCTCGGAGATGGAGCAAGGGGTCCAGAGGGCAGAGGTTTTCCTGCTGGAGGCCCGGCGGGTAACAGCCAAACTCTGCTCCTCCCTGTGGGGCCAGAGCCGGGGGAGATGATGGTGGCCACAGCAGGAGAGATTGGGGTCAGACTCCTGGGTGGGGCAGGGGTCACTTCCCAGTTTGGACAGAGCCCTTCTCTGCTCTGGGAGGGAACACAGGAATGCCAGGGACCAATCCCTGACCACAGGAGCTGCCAGCGTGGGAGGAAGGCCCCTGACAGAGGAGGCCTGACCCTCTCCCTTTGGGAGAGATGCAGCAGAGGAAACCGGCGGGAGACCAAGAGTGGCTTTATCCATGGAGTAACAAGTTGCCCTTGAAATGTCTTTGCATGTCAGAAACAGAAACGGCTCACCACCTGGTTGGGGCACCAACTGGATTCCCAGCCCAAAGACTCCACACAAAGTAGGAAGCAACATTCTATCATTTAGAAAAGCACTTCACTACTGTGGATTTATCCCTTTACTCAGCACTCATCTGAGTTGGGGGGCCGGGGGCTGGAGCCAGCGCTGGGTAAAAGGGCTCCCATGGGGCCACTAAGGAAAGGGGCAGCCTAGCTCCCCTACTCCTTGGCTGGGTGACCCTAGCAGGAGATTCAACTTCTCTGGGCTCAGTAACCTCAGCCCTGCAGTGGGGACAGGTGCCAGAGAAGCCTTACCTGTCTGCCTCCCTCTGTAGGACCATGAGGCCCTGCCACCGTATGAGCCCCTGGCCCAGACGGTGCTAGGCTCATGCCCACCATAGGAGCTCTGTCGCTGTCTGCCGACTGAATTTGGAACAGGGTTGTGGGTAAAAGTTTTAAAAGCATTAGAGGTTATATCAAAATTAATAACAATGCAATAACATGAAGACTCAGTCCCTGCCCCTGAGAAGCCCGCAGTTCAACGGAGGAGTCACTGGACGCAAAGATGACAAAAATAACCTATCACAGGGGTTCGGGGAAGAGTGGAGCTTCCCGGGCAGGAGCCCCAGGGCAGGTGTTGAGCACGGGGAGGGGCTGAGATGGCCGCGGAGGCTGGGTAGGACGGTGACAAGCAGCCATGGGAAATGGGAGGTCCTCTAAGGAGAAGGATGGGTATCCGTTCACTCACTGATTCATTCGACTGTTAGCTTACATTTGTTGAGCACCTACTGTGTGCCAGCCACTGGGTGCTGGGGATACAAACATGAAACGATACGCCCCTGTCCCCAGGGAAACCATCACAGCTACCCAATCACTGCTTTCGTCAAGGGACCAGCCTCAGCCTTCATCAAGACAGCAGTTTCTGGGCTAGGCGAGATGGCTCTCGCCTGTAATCCTAGCACTCTGGGAGGCCGAGGCAGGAGGATTGCTGAGGTCAGGAGTTCAAGACCAGCCTGAGCACGAGCGAGACCCCATCTCTACAAAAACATAAAAAAATTAGCTGGGCATGGTGGCACGTGCCTGTAGTCCCAGCTATTTGGAAGGCCGAGTGAGGCAGGAGGATCGCTGGAACCGAGGAGTTTGAGGTTACAGTGAGCTATGATGACGCCACTGCACTCTACCCGGGGCAGAGAGTGAGACCCTGTCTCAAAATTAAGAAAAGAAAAAGAAAAAAAAAAAAAAAAAAAAAGCAGTTTCTGAGGCTAGATTGAAAGTTAAAATTGGAGTTTTCCAAGCAAGGCGGCTGGCAAGGGGTGAGGAGGGCACTGAAGGTGGCACAACTGTCATGTGTAACAGCGGGTAAGACCCTGGGGCCTGCTCATACAGGGCCTTGAAAAGCAGATGGAGGGGTCTGGATGTTTTTTCTGCAGGCAATGGGGAGCCATGGAAAGCTTTTGAGCAAGGGAAGTCCACACTTACAGCAAGGTCCTTCAGAGCTAGCCCTGGCTGCAGCAGAGGCCAGAATAGAGGTAGGGAGGCTGGGGAAGGGGGGGTTGTAAAAGTTCCCTTGAGTCTGGTGAGGCTAGGCCCAAGTAGGGAGGAAGGGCAAGTTGGCGATGGCAGGGGAGGAGATGGGGAGATGGGGGAAGCAGGCAGCTGGTGTGGGGGAGTGAGGCACGAGCTCTGGACTCTCAGAGGGAAGCCCTGGAGGTGGAGAACCTTCCAGCACCCCAGAGCAGGAAGAACACCTGGAAGGAGCCTCCATCCTGTGCGGAGGAGGAGGCGGCGGGGGTGGAGGTCCTGCCCCTGCAACCACTGCTCGTAAAACTTCAGTGAGGGGAAGCTCACTGCCTACCAGTGTAGCCCCTTCTGTGGTGTCACAGCCCCAGCTGATGAGAACAGGGTTTTGTAGTCCTGTTCAGACAAATAAATATAAAACAGGTCAATGAATGGATGGATGGATGCGTGGAGGATGGGTAGGTGCAGAACAACACATGTGCATGGAGGCAGAGGATGGCAAGAGTAGGTCTTCCTGTTCCTGGCACCCAGTCTGGTGCTCCCGTTCTAGGTAAAGCGGCCCCGAACACCCACCCAGATCGGTTACCCCCTTCTCCCCAGCCTTGGAGCCCCTCCACTGGCACGGGCCACCCACTCAGGTCCAGGCCTCTACCCTCACCCTTTACACGGCTGAAAAGGGGGCTAACGACCCCCTCCACTAGCCCCCCACCCACAGGAGGGGCAGAGGAATGCCGGCCAGGGCTTGGCAGGCTCCACATGAAAGCGCAGAGACCCAGGAGGAATTTTTATCCTCCTGGGGATGGGGGTGGGGAGGGAGGAATGTCACCTGGAAACCATTCACCCTTTCCTTCCCTCTCAAGCACCCTCGCCCTTGGCAGATTAGGAAATCTAGACCCCCCCCCAAATCAACCATGTCCCTTTTATAGACTTGCCCATATTTCCTGGCCTTTCCTCTTTCTAAACAATCCCCCGCTTGATTCTCCAGCTAATAGTAATAGTGAGACCACCACTTACTGTGTGCCCACTTACTGTGTTCCAAACTCTACAAACTCTTTCCAACTCAATCCTGTCATTATCCCATGAGTCTGGGACCCTTATTTCCTTGTTTTATGGTTGCCAACACTGAGGCACAGAGAGGTTAAGTGATTTGCCCAAGGCCCCACAGCCAGCAAGTAGCAGGATGTGAGCCTGCACCTTTACCCATTTTTCCAAATACCAGGTACCCCACAAGTCATTTCCTTCTGACCCTAGAGGGAGTTGGAACCCCAATTTGTGACAGGGGCAAGCACAAGGGAAACTGGATTCACAGCTTGTCTGATTTCCTCCTGCAGCCCTGGCACCTTGGCCTGGGAGAGATGGCCTTGTCCAGGGCCAATCATTCTCGAAGGAGGCAAGAGGAGGTCAGAGGGCAGGCAGGACCCTGGTTAGGGGAGCTGGAGAGTCACACACTCACACCAAAGGGAGTGGTACAGAGCTTGGCAGACAGGTTTCTGGATAACAAGCTTACCTTCACTGCTAGGCTGGGTGATCTTGAGCAAGTTATTTCATCTTTCTGAGCCTCAGTTTCCTCATCTGTAAAATGGACAGAGTAATTGGACCCATCTCATAGGGCCATTGCGAGGATGAAACATGTCATCTGTTAACATGCTTAGCCCGGTGCCCGATACCTAGCAAGCCCACCGTAATGGTCAACAATGGCCATGACCCAGCTGGCCGAAAAGCTGCAGCATCAGCCGGAAGCCGGAAGTGGGCCTCCCCGGAGTTGCGGAGGGGCACCAGCAGCCTCGCTATCTGTCCTGCGCCCTCCGACCCTGGGAGAAACCCAGTCAGTACTGCGGCACCTTCATGGGGTTTTGGGCTCCTTTGTGGGTGAACCCACTGGCGGGCCGGAGTGGCGGGGGAGAAGAGAGTGCATCTGCTGGGCACAGACCAGGAGCACCATAAAGCCAGAAAAGAGGCAGATTTGGAGCCAGACCGACCGGCATGCACAGTCTTTGACCTCTGTGGGACTTCGGGCAAGTGATTGCACTTGCCTGAGTCACACTTTTCCCCTTGGCTAAATGAGGATGTTCCCACTTGCTGGAGGAGACTGCCCTGTCGCCTTAGTGGGAAGGGAGGATGTCTGCAGGCTCCATACCTTTGGGGAACAGGGACAGGCCTCCCCTAGGAGCAGAGCAGATGTTCGCCTCCAGCCGTTTGCTGTTAATCAGTCCCGGGGGAGAGCGGTGCGGCCTTCCCCCAGGGGCTCTGCCTGAGCACGGCTGAAAGTGGCCTTGCCCTGGAGCAGAGGGCTGAGCAGCTGGAGGAAAGGTGGGACACGGAGCCTTCCTGGAGGGCCATGGCATGAGCCCTCTATGCCCCTGGGGTCTGAGTGCTCAGACACTGCCCTCCTACCCCCCGGGGCTGGTGGAGGAGGGGAATGCAGCCAGACCAGACTCCTACCTCGCTCCCTTCAAGTGCCTCCAATCCTCTATCCACAAATAATGTCACTTCCTTCCAAGTGCCCACCCTACTGTCCTCAAATGGCCAACCCTACTAGCCATCCTGAAATATCCTCTTCCCCTTCTCTTCCTCTTCTGCCCTCTCTTGCCAATCCTCCTCCTCCAGGAAGCTTTCCAGGACCCAGCAGAGGACATTGCTCCCCTGCCAGGACCCACCCCTCCCCCCTGCTACTTCCCCACCAAAGATGCTGAGTTATGACTTGGTAATAGGCTGAATCACAGACCGTGTGGATAGCAGGGTTTGGGGACACAAAAGCTGCAGAGAAGTCAAATGAGCAGGCTCTGAGGGGGGACAGACCCAGGCTCCCCATTCTGTGGCTCTCAGGAGACACGCTAAGCGGTCCTCTCTGTGCCTCAGTGCCCTCACTGTGCAGCAGCGAGCCAGGTGAGCATGCAAAGTGTCCTAACAGCACCTGGCACTGTTATTGTGATGACGATTATTACAACCCCGACATCTCAGGAGCACATCTTAGGTGCCCAGATTCTTAGGATCCCAAGACTACAGAGTCTTAGCTCCAGGAGACGCAGAGGTCATCTGGGGCAGCTCACCTCCTCACCCTCTGGCTCCCTTCCTCTAGCCGGCCCTTTCTGGAAGTATCAGAATTCGCGAGAACAAGGATTCTTCTGTGATAGTGGCCGCCCATGGCAGCTACCTGGGGACATTTTGATGACAGGGATGACCCAGGTGGGTGAGTAAGCCTCTTCCTGTCCCGATCGAGCTTGACACCCCGACCCCAGAGTTTTTCTCCCTGGCCCCAAGCAAGTGTTTTGTTTTGTTTTGTTTTTGAGACAGGGTCTCACTTTGTTGCCTGGGCTACAGAGCAGTGGCGTCATCATAGCTCACTGCAATCTCGAGCTCCTGGAATCAAGCGATCCTCCTGCCTCAGCCTCCTGAGTAGCCTGCAGGTGCACACCAAGATGCCCCGCTAATTTTTCGGTTTTTTTGTAGAGATGGGGTCTCGCTCTTGCTCAGGCTGGTCTTGAACTCCTGAGCTCAGGCAATCTTCCCACCTTGGCCTCCTAGATTGTTAGGATTACAGGCGTGAGCCACCATGACCGGCTACCAAGCAATTATTGAACCAGTAGAGTCACCCCAGCCCATGTGAAGCCAAACAGCCTCAGTACCATCTCCCTGCGGCTCAAAGCCCAGACCTCTAGGAGCCGAGGGCTGGGCAGGGTGGACAAGCATATCACTGCCTCTTCCAGGCCTGGCCTATGAAGGGGGCTGGAGGCCAGGGCCTGTGTGGGTCTGACTCCTCCTTCCCACTCCTGCTTAACTTGGGAGGCTTGGGAAAGGCTCGTTCATGATCCGAGGCTGTGTGCAGAATGTGCAGAAGCAGGTCTGGGCTCTGTGGAGGTGGTGGCATGGAGATGGGACCGCTAGGGGAGTATGGGGAATAGCAGATACAGGAGAGACGTGGAGTCCTTGGCCTGGGTGGGGAGAAGAATCCTGTTAGTATTTGGCTGTTAACTCAGAGTGTGGTGTCTAGGAAGCCTCTGGGCTCTGTGGGACTCAGTTTACCCTCCTCCAATAAAAAGCAATGAGTTTCCCCACCACCAGGTGCCCAGGGAGAAAGCCAAGGGAGAGAACTTGGGCAGGACAAATGCTTTGAGATTTTCCCAAAGAAAGGATGTGATCTACAGGAGCACTGTTTCTCCAGGTCTCCTCCCATTGTGTGGACCCACCATCTTACCTTCCGCACACAGAAGGGAAACTTGGGTCCCTCACCCCTGGGAGAAGTTGTGTCTAGTGGGTCCCATGCCTAGGGGTCAGGGAGGTTCCTTGAGCCTGGGTAGCTCTCTGGACAGGGGTGACCCAGCCCTAACCAGTCAGTTCACTCTGGGCAGTCACCACCCCTTACTGGGCTCCCTAGTTCTTTTCCCACATGGCATCCCTGCCCTGTGCCCAGCTGGCACGAGCACAGGACATACTGGGTGGGGTGAGTGAGCTAGCCTGGGTGGGTGGGTCCATCAGCTGCCCAGGCTGGAAGCCTGGCTCGGGCCAGGAGAGGAGGTGAGAAAGGACAGGCAGAGCCCCTGAGCCAGCCCCCCAGGCCAGTCCCCAAAGGCCACTTGTGGGTCTCCTCCCATTTGCCACATGCAGGTCCTGTCTGGTGTAGGCATTTGAGGAGCTCTGGGCTCTGGGGGATGGGGGTGTGGTGTTCAGAGATGGGGCGAGGACCAGGAAGGAAGTCTTGACAGCTCCCACTGCCCTGGTGGAAACCCCTGGCCTAGCCCCTCTCCTTCCCGCCCCTCCAGGCTGCTCCCCAGTTAGTCCCCTCTTCTGGGGGTGCTTACAGATGCCCCTTCCCTCCTGCCAGCCTCGGCTCCCCTTCTGGCCACCAAGTGTGTTTGTCTCAGGCTCCCTTAACACGGACCTGGTACCATGGGCTCTGCCCGCCATACCTGGCTGCCCCTTAGGAACCTCCAGGAAGTAGAGCAGAGACAGGTGTCTTCACCAGGTGTGGAGCGAGTGGGCACGTCCCTGGGCACCAGGCCTGGCAAACAACCTTCTGCGCTGCTGCTGGAGGCAAAGGAAACAACAGAGCCAAGTTCCCTGCACCTGGTGCCCAGAGCCCAGGGACCAGCCTCTAGGTGCCCAGAGCCCTCGGAAAAAGATCCAGGAAGGGGCCGAAGGGAGTGCCACACACTCCCTAGGGGTAATAGTCACAACCCCAACCCATCACCCAGGGACTGCACCATGACCTGCCACCAATCTGCCTTCCCAGGAGACATACCACCCAGCAACTGGGCAAACAGCCGCTCTCCCCGAGACACCTTTCTGCTGCAGCCCCCAGGCAGGACCCTTCATCTTACAGAGCCCCCCTCCTCCCCATCTCCTCCCCATCTCCTGCCTCTCCTCCTGACCCTCCCCAAAAGGTGGAGACATTTCTCTCCTCTCTCCGAAGTTGCCCCCCTTCACTCCCTCCCACCCTGCTCCACACTCCCCTCCTCCAGGAGGGCCACGGTGGTTTCTGACCTCCACTCTGCCGGCTGCTTAACTCCTCCACCCGACGGCCAGCACTGTGGCTCCTGCACTAGCGCACCTGTGTGCACACGAACCTGCACAGTCAACGGTAGAAGGGAGGGGGTCATTCTTGCTGCATATTTTTCCGCAGATCTTTGCAGCGTTTTACAGTTTTCAGAACACTCTCCCATACATTGGCTCAAACTATCTTTAAATTGACTGAGACGTAGGCAGAGACGGTTCAGTATCTACATTTTTATAGAGGACACTGGGGCCCAGAGAAGGAAGATTTGCCCAAGGTGAGGAGCCTATTAGCAGGCTCAGCCCAGGTTGACCGTCGAAGACTCAGTGATGCCCGACTATGCGACTGTGCGCGCTGAGTCTGGGAGGGCCTCCTGGAGGAAGTGCCGGCACCCGCTGCCAGGCTTTCGGCAGCCGGGGAGCAGACGGAGGGGCCCAGGTGGAGAAGGGGCGAGGGGCCGCGGCTGTACGGGCAGCGTGGGAACCGGCTGGGAGCGGCGCTGGGCCGGAGCTGGGGAGGGGGCACCGCGCTCACCGCAAGGTTCCGCCCCTCGGAGGGTGCAGACAATGGGGTCGCTGTGCCCGGCCGCCCCCTCCCCATGCTCGGTGGCCCGTGCCCGCCCCCTCTCCCCAAAGCTGCTTTCAATTTAAACGCCTCCAACCAGCGGGCGCTGCCCCGGGGGGCGCGACCGCAGCGCCGAGCGCCCTGTAATTTCCGCAGGGAGCTGACCGGCTCAAACGCGGCCCAGCGGTGCCCTGACCGCAGGCCCCGAGACCGGAGACGGCGCCCAGACGGCCTTGCCCGGGTCGTGGGAGCGCCACCGGGGCGGCCTCCTCAGCGCCCAGCCCGGCCCCACCGCCGCCTCCAGGCAGCCCGCCGTCGCCAGGGGCCGCCTCGCCACCGGGCCTGCGTGCCTTCCCCACGCGCCGCCTCCAAAAGCCCAGCTCCCTTCGGGGAGGAGTGTCCCTTCTGCTTGTGCATTGTGTCTCCCCCATCAGACTGGAGGTTCCCGAGGGCCAGGGGGTGTGAGGGGAGATCCTGGGGCAGTGCCGGGGTTGGGGTCTCCCCAAAAGACAGGGAGCCAGTGAAATAGTGTTTGTAAAGCATGGCAGCCTGGCGCTCAGACCTAGAGTAAGTTGTTGTTTTTAATGAACTAAACTACTATTGATTACTTAATAATGTAATAGTTTCTCCAAAGACCGGGCTGGAGAGGAAGCAGTGATAGCCCACTGTCCCTTTCCCCTACCCACAAACGCCCAGCTCACAACTCTCCCCCTAGAACAGTCAGGAAAGGAGGGGGCACCTTCCCTGTGCTGAGTCCCCTCCTTCCCCAGGAGCCTTCTTGGAAAGTAAGTCCTGGGGGAATGTGAGTGACCTGAGCTGTAGCTCCTGTCTGTCCTGATGAGGAGGAGGGTGGGAGGGTCCTACTGTCAGGTTAGAGAGGAGAGTTCCCGCCTCTTGGCCTCCAGAGAAGGCGGTAGCATGGATTGTCACAAGAGGAGCCGGTGGGTGCGGGCGGGGTGTCAGGACAGGGATGAATCTGTCTGCAGATCCCTCAGCTCGGAGGCAGGAAAGGCGGCTGACACCAGGAGTATGCGTCTGAGCTGCCAGCACTGGGGCTCCAGCCTGTGCCCTGATTGTGCTGGGGGGACATGCCTGTCAGAGCCCCCTTCTGGCCTGAGTGCCTGTTCTGGTCATTGTGTTCCCCTTGCCCTCTGTCTAGAAGCTGTGCCCAGCTGCCCGCCCTCCCGGAGCTGTGGAGGGGCATTGGAGTTAATACATGTGGGTGAGTTGTTTAAAGGGCCTGATTGCCCTGGAGCACTGCCTCTCTCGGCTGGTGTAGATGGGATCCTGCAGAATTTTCCAGATCAGGGTGCATGTGTGTGTGTGTGTGTGTGTGCACGCATGCACACGGGTGCACGTGTGCATGCATGTATGTGCGTGTGCGTGCGCGTGCGCGCGTGTGTGTGTGTGTGTGTGTGTGTGTGTGTGTTCTGAGCCGTGGAAAGGGACTCAGCAGGGGGCCTGGCTTGTCCAGAGTGCTCTGCTCTACCTTGTCCCCTCCCCCCACATCCCAAACACCCCTCTCTTTCCAGTCTGGCTGTTGTGGTGAAGCTAATCAGAAGTAATTATGGGGGAAGGAGGGATCCTGAGAGAGACCCCACAGAGACCACCTCATCCGTCCTGGCCCAGCCCTGGTGGCCCTGGCCTCCAGGGCCTAGGCCTGGCGCGGCCCTGCCTGGTGAGGGTAAACCCACCGACACCCCACCCCGCTGCGCTCCCTCACCCTCCCAACCCCCAGCCCTGGAGCTGCAGGTACGGCTCACACATCTGGGTTTGCCTCAGTCTCCCCACAGCTGTTCCACACTCATTTATTCATTCATTCATTCATTCCAGATCTATTGGACACCTCCTCTGAGCCAGGGCCCAGGCCAGGCACTGGACACAGACTGCTCCCTGCCCTCATGGGACTGCTGGGACTTGGGTCGGGGGTAGACATTGCAGGGGGAGTAGCCTCAGAAAAGGGAGGGGAGGGCCTGACTCCAGGCTTCTGCCACTCCTTACCTGCCAAGTCACTCGGTCCCCCCTCCCGCCCAATGTTGAAAGGTGTCAGGCCAACCCCGCTCTGTCTCCCTGTCCTGACTACCTGCACTCTTCCAGCAGCTTCCTCCAGCCACTTGGGTCCTTGCTGCTTCTTTGCCTGGGGTCCCTTTCCAGTGCAGACACGCTTGATTGGCCACCTCTCTGGAGTTCAAGGTCTCAAGTCAGGAGACCCCTTAGAGACCATGGAGATCAGCTCTCTCTTTCTACACCCTAGGAAATTGAGGCCAAATGAGTGGGGAGACTCCAAGCTGTCAGGGGCAGTGGAATTAAACCCCAGTCTCAGACTCCCAATACAGTGCTCTTCCCAGGGAGTGCCCCCTGGCCCTACACCTGGAGAGCAGAGTCTGGGTCTGCTCCTTCCTCCGTCCCCTTGCTGTGCCCAGAAGGACGGATGCGCAATGGAGGTGTCCCCTACCTTGCCTTCCTGCCCCACCCCAGTAGCCTGGGCCCAGAGACAAGGGAGGCTCCATCGAGGGTCTCTAATTTCCTCCTGCCTCTTGATGTCCAGAGGAAAACAGGCCTCCTGTGCCCAAGAGATTTCCAAGCATAAACAGAGGTCAGTGCCCCCCCTTGCCCAGGAGATGCCAAGGTGGTAATTAGGCTTGGGGGTGCGTCCTGGAAGGATGGGGGCAGGGAGGCCATTATCCTGGGGAGCTGAGCTGGGCAGAGGAGCTGTGTGGTCTGGGCAAATGGGTGGTTTGTAGGTGGTCTGGGGAATGAATGACTGAGTGTTTGGGAGGGAAGCCGGTGAGGAGGGAGGTTGGAGGGGGAGGGAGCAGAGGGATTGGAGAGCAGAGCTGAGAGTCTTTCCTGGATGCTCTGCCCTGAGCCCCTGCCTGGGTTCTGGGGGCATCACCAAGGAGAGGACTTAGAGGCTCATGGGTGGGGATGCTCACCAGGACAGTGGAACACCTGGCTGCCGCAGCAGGGGCAGGCTCTCTGCTGAGACTAGGGGCTCCAGGGAGCCGCCATCCCCCCTACCTGCTCCCTTGGCTTGGGGAAAGGTGAGGGGAGGAGGTGGGCAGAGGTCCGGCTTGTGCAGGGTGCTGGCTAAAACACTCCTGTTCTCTGGGCCCGCTCCCCCCTTTATCCCTGCTTCCGGCCTGTGTCTAATCCCTCTCACTGTAGGGACAGATTCTCTCTTGGACTGAGAAGGACGCTTTGACTCTCTCAACCCCATGGGAGCTACAGATGGTCCGCCTCTTCCTCTGACCCCCAAGACCCTCATCCACGGCTTCTTCTGGTCAGCCTGCACAAGGTACACTGTATCAGGGACTTAGTCACCCTGAGCCTTGGCTTCCCTACCTGCAAAATGGGGGGCAATACAGTATTTAACTACGAGGATTACATAAGCCAGCCCAGGGTCAGTGTGCATGAAACAGCAGTTACGGCAATGACTAATGCTCCACAAGATGCCCCTTGTGTCTGGAGGCCAGGTCTCCTCCTGGGAATGGCTACCCAGAATCCAGGACCTGGCTGTGACCCCTGGCATAGGGACCAGGACTATGGCTGGCAGAAGGTGGAGTGAGCAGGTCACGGGGAGGGGGTGCGGTTGCTGGGACTGTCCAGTGGCATCCTGCCCAAGCCCTAGGCACATTCCTCCTCCCCCGCTCTCCCCAGATGCCACCTGCCACCTGTACTGCCAGCACCACCGCTGGCCTGGCCTCTGCAGCAAGAGACTGCAGGGAGACCACCGGACAAAGCCCCCCAAGGAACGAAAGGAACTAGAGGAGCAGGCCAAGAAATCTGGGTGTACAGATGGGGAAGCTCGTTCTGAAGAGATAAACCTCACCCTAAGTACTTGAAGGGTAACTGGAATCCAAAACCCTGAAATGCCTCTCGTGCCTAGACACCTTCTCTGAGTTCCCAATCTAAATCTGTCCCACCCCGATTATAACTTCTCTTTGAGTTCCTAAAGCACCCTGAACTTACAGTTTGTAAGGATATATTTATTTAAGGGATTATGTGATTAATCTTCCTCCCCCACAACACTATAAGTGCCAAGAACAAATTCATCTGTGAGCCAAGGTGGTCGACCATGAACGTGCATGGCAGGTCTGGGGTAAGACAAGCCATGGGATGTGGCTGGAGTTGAAGGGGTGAAGTTCATGGTGGGGAACGAGGCTGGCAAGGTAAATTGGCATCAGATCAGGGCAGGCTGTGAATGCCAGGCAAAGCTGGGACTTTATCCTGCTGGCAGTGGGGAGCCATCAAAGGTTTTTGAGCATAAGAGTGGCATGCTTCAACCTGTGTCCTAAGATCCCTCTTGGTGCAGTGCAGAGGAGGGACAGAGGAGGGAGGGGAGGATAGTGGGTGTGCTCCTTGCAGCCAGGGGAACCAGCCACTGTTGCAATAGTCTCGTGGACTGGTAAGAAAAGGCATCTGGTGACTCGGGAGCAATGGAAGTGGAAAGCAAAGAGGGTACCTTCAAACCACTAGTGCTGCAGGAAGGATGGGATGTGGGGACCAGTTGGATGGTGAAGGGAGTGGAGCATGAAGGATGACTTGCAAATTTCCAGTCATGCTACCTTGGAGGTGGTGATGGCTTTCAGCTGCATAAGGTATACCCAAGGAACCAATATTGGAGGGAGATGAGTTACATTTGGACATGGAGGTTGGGAAGTCCTTTCTGATGTCTACCCCACCCCCTTCTACTATAGCCAAAGCCTGTGTTCTCTTGCTCATCCTGGAAAACCAGCTTCAGGATGGCAGAACTTCCCCCAGGGCAGTGAGGCTCATAAAGACCACTGGGGAGTGGGGTCAGGGTTAGGACTGGGCACCAGTCTGCTTGACTTCCTGCCTCCACTTGGCATGGCCTCCTGACTTGGCCACGGAGCTCCTGCCCCTCTTGGCACTCATAGGTGGGGAGGTGGCTCCCGGGGAGGCTGGATGAGATGGGGACGAGATCTGGGAACTCCCAGGCCATGCCCCAATTCAGTGAGGGTTAACAACACGCTTTGATCTCTCCAAGATTCACTTGCAGTTGCAGGTCGGAGCAGGGATGGGGGAGGGGGAGATCTGAACTTGAAGCAAGTTTAGCCCCAAGAGCTTCGCCTTCCTCATCCCGCCCACCAGAACCCCCAGTGCAACCGAGTTACAACCAAATGTGTGACTTTGTCCCCTGGATTCTTGGAACTCTTAGCAGAACAAAAGGAGAGGAGGGTCTGAGAGACAGACAGGGTTTAGGGGGAAGCTTGAGGGTGGCACCACCGGACAGTGCACTGGGTCCAGCAACATAAAAAGTCTAGAGAGCAGGCCCAGGCCCCACGACAGGGACAATGAATGGTAATCTCAAGGCCAAACACAGAGCCCTCAGTGGAGGGCACAGACATAGCACCCGAACCCTGGAAGGGGGAGCCCAGACCTCAGGGCACCACAGAATGCCCCACACAGAGCCCAAAACACAGAGCAAGTGCCGGGGTTGGCAAAGTCCCCCACTGAGCAGAGGTGCCTCTGCATCACCCAGCAGATAAAAGGAAGAGAAAGCTATCAGAGCTGAAAGGAAGAGCAAAATATCAAAACTTTCCAGACTGTGTTTCCTGGAATCCTCCCCAGGAGTTCTCATGAAACGGGTGCAGAAGCCAAAGGGGAAGGGGAACCTCACTCCTTTCTCCAACCAGAAACTCTCTACTTTGATTTGTATACTAGGCATCTGCCTGAGAGTCTGCTAGGGGGAACCGAAGCCTGCTCCTAATGCAGACACAAATAAATAACCCCACTGTTTGAATTACTGTCCCTGTGATTCTACAAACTGTGTCTTCCCCGAGTCTCACAGCTGAACTGACTCTCTCAGCTGTTAAAATGTGTGTGTTGGATGAATGCATACAATTCTAGACTCTCTGTCCAGTGCTCTTTAGCTACAGTGACTCTTGAGGAGGGGACACATCCGCATGGGAGGTTGTGCCCAGTGGAGAATCCCTGTGGTGGGGGTTATCAGCTGTTATGGGGAATCCTGTCCCTTCACCGTGTCAGTTCTAGACAGAAAGGACCCTGGGGGCAGCGGGGAGTGGGGGGGGGGCGGAATCCCCGCAAGGCCCTGGAGACCCCAGACTTCCCTTTAGCTTCTCGCCCCTCCCGCCCTGCGACCACCCGGCAGCTGGCGGCAGGGGTTGGGGGTGCGGCCAAGAAAGGGTTAATCTGGCTGCGCCTTTCATCAGCAGCTTGGCGGGCTCCCAAGGCCCACAGGCTGGGTACCTGGGCGCCTACCTCCGTCGGTGGGGCGGAGACGTGACCACAGGGCAGCCCTGCCGTCTGCATTCCTCCCGCCTGAGTGCGTGAGTGACGGCCGCCACCGCCACCGCGGAGCCCCTCGGCCACGCCCTCCGGCCGCGCAGGGGAGGGGCGGCCCCCAGCGGAGGGGGTGTACCTCTTGCTGTGTCGCAAACTCAAGAGGCAGCCCGTGCTAGGGTGCCAGGAGAGGGATCAGGAAAACTCTACAAGGAGCTGGGGGACAGAGAGGAGGAGCAGACTCCGGTTGGGTCGAGAATCGGGTGAGAATTCCGGATGGAGAGATGACCAGGGCTCCCTAGAGAAGGAGGCATTGAGAAAGGATAGGCACAGACATGCCACGGCCCAGGGCCCTGGGAATTCAGCTCTGTCCCCTGGGTCCTCTCCATGCTCCAGGTGTCCACATAAACTTCGGCCCTCCCATTACAGTGGAAGGACCAGCCCTCCTCAATTCCTCTTCCCTGAACTCACCAGCCCTTGCCTTTGATCTCTCCTGAGGCCTGTTGGTGGAAACCGGAAGTAGCCTTAGGCTTGACGCAAACTCAAACAGGGTGTAAACAGGCAGGCAAGCACCCCACCTTTAGGCTTCCCCTAGGACCTGGGGTCAGGGGAGGCTTCGAGATGAAGACCGCAGTGTCAGGATAGGGGAGAGTAGTACCCTTCTCTCTGAGGTTGGGGAAATGCACCCCCCTTCCACCCCAGGCCTGGGGGTTCTCTAGGAAGCCCAACATGACTAGAGAGAGGCCTTCATAGAGGGACCCCATTCCTAAAGAAGAGCCTGCCAACAGAGCAGCGTTCGGCCCAGTCACCAACTCACCCAGACTCTGTTTGCAAAGCATCCCATCCTGGGGGACACAATCCTCCCAGAGGTCATCGTGTCCACCCAAGCCCTCTGGGAAAGGGGCAGCCTAAAAAACACAAAGTTGCCCCAATGCCTCAGTAGCCCCAAAGCCCTCAGACCCAGCGGGAAACCAGAACAGATGAACCCGCAATGATTTCCCAAGTCCTGCTTCAAGCTCAATTTGAAGCGCCAGCTCAGCTCTTGCTTCCAGCCTGCCTGCTCGGGTATGTGTGCAGAGGGGGGGAGGGAGAGGCTGAGGTGGGCATGGGCCTGTGGAGCAGAGGTAGGGGAGGGCAGCAGCAGATGGAGATCCAGCCCCCAAGCAGCCCCAGATTCCCAGGACAGGAGGAACAAGGGTCCCCGATCATCCCCTTTTCCTCCAAAAGTCCTTTCCAACTTCTAAAAATCGTGGCTTCTTTTTTTTTTTTTTTTTTTTTGAGACAGAGTCTCACTTTGTTGCCCAGGCTAGAGTGAGTGCCGTGGAGTCAGCCTAGCTCACAGCAACCTCAAACTCCTGGGATTGAGCGATCCTACTGCCTCAGCCTCCCGAGTAGCTGGGACTACAGGCATGCGCCACCATGCCCAGCTAATTTTTTCTGTATATATTTTTAGTTGTCCAGATAATTTCTTTCTATTTTTAGTAGAGACGAGGTCTCGCTCTTGCTCAGGCTGGTCTCGAACTCCTGACCTCGAGCGATCCACCTGCCTCGGCCTCCCAGAGTGCTAGGATTACAGGCGTGAGCCACCGCGCCCGGCCTGGCTTCTTTAGGGTCCATCTCTTGGAGTCCAGAAGCTGCTAGGAGAGCAGGTAGAAGTTTCATCCAATATCTAGATTTTCTGAAGCCCTTCTCTGCCTTGGGAATCCTGGCAGGGTGACCTCCTCCCTCCTTCTCCATCCTTAATTATGTCATTAACGTCTGGGGAGGGGGGCCGAGGCCACCTTTCAGGGGAGCAGCAGGCTCTTCCGCACCTGGGCCAGCGCATATTCCTGACCACAAGGAGACAGCCTTCTTTGGCCTGAACCAGAGACTAGTAAGGTGGATGGGTGGGCGCTGGGATACCCAGGAGACCCTACTTCACTCTCCTGCAACTCAGCCCTGGGGCCAATGACTCCATGTCAGTTATCCCATCTCTAAAATGGGATAATAACTCTAGCAAACACACGGTGGGTGTTCTGAAGGTTCCTCTGTTAATTAGAGATGGGTGCTGTGTGCTTGGCGCCCTGGGAGAGCAGGCCAGCCTGGCTGCTGCGATCACATCCCAAGTCGTGGTCCCCAGCTTGAATGAGATGAACCACTGAGCCACCTACCCCCAGCCCCACTGCCTCCCACCCCAAGTCAGGACATCCTTCCAACAACCCAGGCATTACTTGAAAAGAAGGCTGAGGACGCACACATCATCATAAGGCACCGGGCTAAGATCAGATAAGACTAAATAAGATCAAATAAGAAATCAGGCAGCAGACCTCAAAAGAACTGGTTTCTTCTCCATCCCTCTGCCTGGCCTCGGGGGCTTGTACTGAGGGTGCCCAGCTGTCCCAGTTTGCCCAAGACCGTCCTGGTTTCAGCACTGAAAGTCCCACATCCCCAGAAACCCCTCAGTCTGGGGCAAACTGGGACAACTGATGATGCTTTCTCAGGACAGGTTTGGAGATTGGAGAGATCAGGGATGTCTGGTTTCCTTCACTGTGCCTTTCTGCAGGTATCTATGCAGCAATGGAAAATGCTGGAGGCCGGAGCAGCTTTCTCTGCCCACCCCCACAACCACAGGCCATCACAACAAAAAGCAGCCCGCCCCTTCCCCACTGAAGTCTAGGACCTCTTCCCCCAGTTATCCCTCCTCAAGGAGAATTATCATCCAGGGACTGGGGTCCTGGACCCCTGTCCCCTTTCACACACACCAGGCAACAGCAGGGCCTTGGAGCTCCCAGCCAACCAGGGAGAACCTTCTAGGAGACAAGCCCCAGGTTGCCATCTGGTGGTAATTCCCCAGGGAAGAGATTTGCCCAGGTGACCCCTAGGTCAGGCTGCTTTAAATAGCCCCCAAATTGTCTTTGACACAGGCAACCTGGGGTCACTGCTGGGGGAGGAAGACCCAAGGCTTAGAAAGCAACACCCCCAATGGCACTACCTTGATGCCACTCTGGGGGTGAGACTTCCAGCTGTGCAGCAGCCATCCACAGGCATTCCTGAGGGGTAGCTGCAGCAGTGGGTCTCTGGGAGGGGTGGAGAAGGGGTGAAGGAAGTGGGGGGCAGGCCCTCCCTTTCACATGCCCAGCTGCTTTCTTTTAGGAAACACCAGACCCCTGCCTCCTCCACCACCTCGCACACACATACGAGTCTCTGTTGATCAGAAAACACAACCATCCTTGTGCAGGATGAGAAGCCAAAGTCCAAGGGAGATGGGGGTGGGGGTGGCGGCTAATGAACAGTGCTCCCCAGGCCCCCACTCAGCTGTGGATCTGCACACACAGCAGAGAGATGGGACATACAGGTGCCTGCGCCCTGCTTGGGCCATGGCATCAGGTCAAGGGGCTGGGCACGCAGCCTAGCCTTGGGCCTCTCACTCAGAGCCAGGCCCCCCAGGCTGGCCAGGGAGCTGTCAAATCCCCCACTACAGAGACAAATGGAGCCGTCAGAGAAAATAGCTTCTAATGGAGAGCAGGAGCCAGGCTGGGCCGGGCCGGGGGGAGGACTCTGCTGGCCAGATGTGAATTCTTCACTAATCACACCAAATTGGCCCAATTTGTTCACTGACACGTGGGGGGACCAGCTTCATCTTTCTCCCACTGAGCGGGCTTCCCTCCCTCCCGCATGGAAGCACTTTTGCTCCAGGGATGCGGCTGGCCAGCTGACAGCAGGGCTGGGGAAAGGGGATGAGGCAAAGTTTGCACACCCTCTCTGCCTGTGGGACCCCAGGAGCTGGCTTGGTCGTCCCCTCCATCTGCCAGCCCCCTGAGCCCTGGGTGCTGAGGGTCACACAGTTCAGGGACCCTGGGGAGGGAGGTGAGGAAGAGAGGAAGAGATGGGCTAGGCCATCTGCTCCCTTGGAAATGGGTGGCACAGGCAGGAACTAGGGAACAAGGACATTCTTGGGAAGAGCAGAGACGGGTCTTGGGAGAGGCGAAGGGACCATTTCAGGAAAGACAATGTCACCTAGGAGAGGCAGTCAAGTTTACCAGGTCCCTCTAGGGCCACAGCTCTGAGCATGCTGGTGGGAGGAGGCAAAGAGAGCCTTGCCCCTCTCTCCAACTCTGAGCTCAACTTGCCCCTCCAACGCTTACACCAGAAACCGCACTGAAGGCCAGGACGGTCACAGAGGGCTGCCAGTGGGACTTTGAGAAGATCTTGCTCACCTTCCCCTTCCCTTGGGCCTTTCTCCAATGCTGATCAAGAGGCAATAAGGAAATGTGCATGTCCTGGGGTTTGGGGGTTCCGGGAGGTAGGACCGGAGTGCCGATGGGGGTGGGCCAGGGTGGGAGCACACAGGGAGGCCCCGGCCTCTGGAACACTCTCGTCTCTGCCCCACACCAGGGAGCGCCGCTCACGCACGTGGGGTTGGGTGTCCTAGCCCGCCACCCAAGGTCCAGCCTTCCCACAAAACCCCCACCCCCTGGCCTCACCCCGCACCCAAACAGCCGCCTGGGCCCAAGGATTGCAGTGGAAGACTCCGACAGCAGGCTCAGGGCTGTCAGGCAGGGAATTTGGGGGTCCTGTGGAAGGGGCAGTGTGAATACCCCTTGACTTCAGAGAGTCCTCACTCTTGCAGAGGGAAGGTCTTGTTGGGAGAGGGCCAGAACAGGCTATTAAGCCTTGGGGCCCGAGGCAGGGCCCCTGCCCCAGCCTAAGAGTAGCTGTGGAGGACCCCAGTTCCTGCCTGAGGGCTGGGAGAAGGTGGAGGGCATCTGGGTGCCCCCCCCCCCATCCCCGGCTGTCCTCCACCTCAGGGCTAAGCCATGCCTCGCCCTGGGGATGGCCCTTAGGAACTTTCCCAGGTCACCTTTCACCCCACATCCCAAACCTTGCAGGGCCCAATCCTGTTGCAATCAGCGCTCCTCCCTCCTCCCTTGGGGGAATTCCGGGCCAGGAACCCCATGGGGGTGGGGCCGGCCCTGGGGGGGAGATGGGCCCCAGAGCGTTCTTGGAAGGCAGGGAAGGCACCTGGTGTGATAACCTGTGGGCCCAGGTGGGGCCTGCTTCTAGAGAGAGGAGGAGATGGAGGGCAGAGGAGCCAAGCCCTGCAGGGGAGGCCAGGGGGCATCCAGGGGAGGACGGGGTGGGAGGAGCAAAGTGCTGAACCAACTCCATCCTGCTCTACCAACAACTAGATTTTTTTTTTCTTAACTAGTCCCTACTCTTCCCAATCACACCTGCCTCCCCAGGTCAAGGCACATACTTGCCTTGGCTCCTTTCTGGTTTTCCCTGGCTAAGCAGAGCGCCCCCTCCCGGCAGGGTTATAGACTTGGATTCCAGAGATGGGAGCTCAGGTGGGAAGGGTGGGAGGCAGGAAAGTCCCCAGATTTCTTTTAGAAACACCCTCTGCTTTCTATTTTCCTGCACAGTTGATCTGTGAACTTATCTTCCCTACCAGCAATAGCTCATCCTCAAGCCCAAAGAGTGACACTGACCTGGGTATGAATTCCAGCTCTGCCACTTACTTGCTCTGTGACCATGACTTATTATTACATGACCTTGAGCTGTTATGCAACCTCTCTGAGCTCCAGTTTCCTCGTCTGTAAAGTGGGAAATCAGCCTAAGAGGATCACTGTGAGGACTGCAGTTGGTCATGTACGCTGTTTGCATAGTGGCGCCTGGTACCGAGAGCCGGCCGAGTTAACACCTGTTGAATGAATGAATGAAGGAAAGAAGGAATGGATTTGAAGGGCCCTGTTTATGTCTTTCGCCTGATTTCATTACAGATTCTTGGGCACCATCTGGAACAGGTGTTTGAGTCCCCAACAGAACAGGACTTAACCCTCCCATGTCTCAGTGTCCTTGCCATAAAATAGGGAAGAATGAAAGTACCTACCTCAGTGGTTTACTGTAAGGATTCAATGAGTTACTCCAGGTAAAGATCTTAGAGCAGTGGCTGGTACTCAGTGAGAATCCAGTGAATGTCAGTGTTGTTAGACTAAGGCCATTTTGTTCATCCGCCACACATGGAGCAGGACCTTCCCTGCAGCCCACACCACCCTAAGGCTGAGCAACAAGATGCCCCAGGGCCCCTCCCCTTCCCCAGTTCTACGGCCCACAGCCCCAGTCCTACCACCTTAGGGATCAGAAATTCCTTTCCTCAGTACGCTGCTTCTCTCAGAGATACTCTCTCCAAGACCCAGACAAACTCCAGGCAGGTTCCACGTTCCTCAGAGCCCGCCTAGCCCCACCCAGGCCTGGGTTGGCGACACCACCCTCCCCTCCCACCTCCGTCTCCAGGACTGATCCTTCCAGTGTCCCTGCCCTGCACTCAACCAGTGACCTTCCTCCTCCCTCCACCTCAGCCTTCCTCTCTTGCCACCCCTGGCTGGCACCTGGGCCTCGCTCTCCCAGGTGGCACGGTGGTGGCGTGCAGACTGAGTCCGTGGCAGGCCTTGGGTGGAGCACTAGGTGCCAGGGCCAGCCCGTGCTGGCGGCTCAGGCCTCCTCCTGCTGAAACCTGTCACCTCCCAACGCCTGTGGACACACACTCATCCCCTTCCGCCGCCGCCGGGAAGTGCCAAGTTCCAAACACCTTTACCAAGAAACCAACACTCCCTACCTTGCTCCTGTCCTGGGAGGGCCCTGCCAGCTTGTCACTGAGAGCGGGGCCCAGGGTCTCTGCCTGGGCTCTGGTCCTGTCTTGACAGTCCTCCTCCCTCCCACCCATGGTTGACCCACCCTCATTCTGGTGTGGACCTTGTCCCAAATGGTAGGAGAAGAATGCAATGGGCTACCGGCAAACAGTATTTCTCAAAAGTTTCACCTCGGGTACCTCTAAGAGCAGGAGTGCAGAGATACCGCCCAAAGCAACCAACTCACAGATACTTTCATTTCAGGCTTCTGTTTTACCTTGAATAGTCAGGTTCATTACATACATGCACATTTCATGCTATACTATCTCCAGTTTGCTGTACTCTAAAGAGCACGTTCTAAAACATATTCTAATTGAATTATTTTTTTCTCCAAAAATCTTTGGGTCAATAGACACACCAGAAAGATGCACAATGGCTTTGGGCATCCCCTGCACACCCCATATGCCTGGGGCCTCCGTTTGAGAAAACAGGGAGGAGGGGGCAGAAGTCAGGGGTGGAGTGAACAGGTGGGCAGGTGGTGTTGGGGAAAATTCTGGTAACTGTTCCTTGGGACTGACCTGGCTATCATTTCTTCCCTTCCCTTGTTAATCTGACCTTTACCTGAGACCAAGTTCTCCAGCCCTGACTCCCAGATCTGCGCCATTTGTCTCAGATTTTTCTGCAATGGGGCTAAGCATGGTTTCTCCCAAGCCTCACCGTTCCCGATTCCAGCAGATACGAACATTTGCTCCTGTGCAGAGAAGAGCCTTGGCAGCTCCAATTCTGAGGAGTACCAAAAAAGAGGCTGGCACACCCCAACACCTCCCACACAGCAGCATTCTTCACCTGCCGTCACTCTGTGCCTCAGTTTCCTCCTCTGCAAACCGATAGGGTTCTAGGTCTCTAAGGATCCCTCCCACAGCGAGAATCTTAATCACCTTATGGAAACTGTTGTCCTCACTAGAAAATTCTTAACCAACATTCTTCCATTCCTTCCACAGACATTTATTGAGCAATTACTATATGCCCTGCTCTGGGCAAGGTGCTATGGCTACAGGTAAAGGAAATGAGGTCCCCGCCCACACAAGACTCCAATGTGGGGGTCTGTGTTAAGTTGGAAGTCTGCTTTTCTTTCTTTTCTCATTGCATACACTTAATGAATATTAAAATACCAGAACCCCTGAGATCTGGCCAGAAGACCCAGCCCTGCCCCAACCCTGTGCTGAGTGAGTAGCACACATGCACGCCGTGATTAAGTGCTTAGGTGACCTGGTTTCTGTCCAGTTTCTGCACTTATTACTCAACCACTTCATACCTCAGTTTCCCCATTTGTAAAATGGGCTTAACAAGAGTACCTTCC